>OY728135.1:1178753086-1179953086 GCA_963277665.1 Viscum album
TATCTGTGCTAAATTTAACGTTGATAAAATCTTTCTTTATTATCATTGTTTTTTGGTTAGTGCTGATAAAACCTTTTCCCTTTTTTAAAAGATTCCTAACAGTCATGCCACTTCTCATTGTTCAAGATCTCATGAAACTAGAACTTTATGGGAGCCTCTATCAAACTTTTTGTATGAGTTGTCCCCCAAAACGGAATGTACACTATTCCAAACGTGTTTTTAATGATTTATCAATAGATCATGCATGATTTTTTCATATTTTTTGGTTGTTCTTATCAAATAAAATAGTGCACGCAACACCCCCATCTACTATTTCAAAAAATATCATAATATATAATATACTACAACATTGCTCAAATTCACTAGTCGCACCACCAATTACTAACATTTCTCATGTTTCTTCACAATACCCACCTCTTGAGATGTTTCAAAACATATGCAACTTATTTTTGTCAAACACCAATTATCCGTGAAATGTTTTACCAATATTTAAATGTATTTACCGTTTTTATTAAAATATTAGTGACAATGTTATTATTTTCATAAAAATTCATTCTAGTTAATATTTTTTTCAAATAATTATGGTATCAATTTGTTTCTATATTTTTTAATATTATTGTATTCTTTTGGACTCACAAATTTGCTTTAGTATTTTTTGGAGTAATTTTTTTTACCATTGTTGGCGAATTAATATCTTTTGTAAATCCAACAGAAGATGTCCACTGAAACATATTGGATATAGAAATGTACCAAAATTATATCCATATTGTGATGAACTATATCTAAGAAGACACGCCACACCTAAGTCACCACACTACAATCACTACTACAAAATAATCCTTTAACATCACTAAAAATGGCCTTTATCAGTACTAGAAAAGCGCTGACTACTGGTGTGATATTGAATTCTCGAGACTTGTATCAGTGCTTGTAAAAGCACTGATAAAGTGGTATATTGCAGTGTGCTATAATTTCACACTACAGCACCAGTACATTATGTTGTAACAACACACTGCAACACCAAAAACACCATAAAATAGGTGAAATCAAGTAAAAATAGAGAATTTAAATGAAGAGAAAATAATCTAGGCTCATTTCCACTCTTTTGGCGATGTGAGGCGCATTTTAAAATAAAATGATACTTATATATTGAAAAATACACTTGGATTCATACCGATCACACTATGTACTATATTGAGGTACGGCTGATTCTTACACGTCTCAAATGATGTATAGATGATTTTCTTAAAGTATCTAAATAATTTGAGTCTATTTTCTTAGTTTTCAGTACATCACTTTTCTTTTTTACTAAAATGTCATTTTAAACTGGAAAAATTCACTTTGACTCATATTGTTCACATAGTGTGTTAGTTTGATGTAATAATAATTCTTACACATCAAAAATGACTTATTAATCACTTTCCTAAAATATAATGACATTAGGAGTATGTTTTCTCAGTTTTCAGTGAGTGATGCTTTCTGAACTAAAATTTTATTTTAAACTGATAACAGACTCATTGAGTCATACTGAATAAATCATGTATCTAATTAAGGTTCATATGATTCCAACACATCACAAGTGACTTATGGATCATTTTTTTAAATTATCAAAACAATCTGAATGCATTTTATCGGTTTTGAGTAGGTGAGTTTTCATTTTTACTAAAATCGATATCAATTTTAAATAAATAGAATCACTTTGAGTCATATAGATCACACCATGCATCGTATTTAGGTTTGGATAATTCTAAAACATCTCAAATGACTTATATATCATTTTCCTAAATTATCAAAAAAAAAATATGAAAGCGCTTACTCAATTTTGAGTACAACACTTATCCTTTTAACTAAAATTTAATTTTCAACTGGAAACATGAACTTTGATTCATACCTCTCACATCATGTATCAGTTTGACATGATAATTATTCCTAAAAATCAAAAATTAATTATGAATCAATTTCATAAATTATCAAGAAAATATGAGGGTGTTTTCTCAGTTTTCAGTGAGTGCCATATTTTGAACCGAACTATCGATTTTAAGCTAATAACAAACACATTGGGTCATACCTGGAACATCGTGTATTAGATTGTGGTGGAACTAATTTCTTCATGTCAAAAAATAATTATTTATCATTTCCCAAAAGTTTAAAATCAATATAAATGTGTTTTCTTAGTTTTGTGTAGTTCAATTGTCCTTTTTATTAAAATTGAGGTCATTTTTAAATAAAAAGACGCACTTTGAGTTGTACCGGTCACAATGTGCATCATATTGAGGTACTATTTATTCCTACACATCTCAAATGACTTATGTATCATTTTCCTAAATTATAAAAACAATATTAATTATTTTTCTTAGTTTTGAGTACGTCACTTTTCCTTTTTATTAAAATTGATGTTGTTTTTAAATAAAAAGATGTACTTGGAGTCATACTGGCCACATCGTGTGTCAGATTTATGTATTAATGATTATAACAAGTCTCAAATGAAATTTGGATAATTTTCATAAAGTATCAAAACAATAATAATGTGTTTTCTTGGTTTTCAGTATGTCACTTGGTTTTTTACTAAAATGTCATTTTAAACTGGAAACAAAAGTTTGACCTATAATGAGCACATCATGTATCAGTTTGACATGAGAACGATTCTTACACATCAAAAATGACTTATGAATCGATATACTAGATTAAAAAGAAAATCATAGCATGTTTTTTTGTTTTCAGTGATAGAAATTTTTTGAACTGAACTTTTGATTTTAAACAGATAACAGACATATTGAGTCATAACAGTCATATCATGCGTCGAATGGAGATGTGGATGATTCTTACTTGTATCAAATGACTTATAGACCATTTACCTAAAGTATAGAAATAATTAGAATATTTTTTCTCATTTTTTAGTATGTTAGTTGTCCTTTTTAGTAAAATTAATGTCAATTTTAAAAAAAAATAAGTAATTGGAGTCATACTGGTCACACTGTGTGTTAGATTGAGGTGTGTCTGATTCCTAAACATCCCAAAGTCTCAAAAAAGTCCTAAATTCCAATGTTACCATGATTTCATTGTATTTATATGTCAAAATACCAACACTTAGTATTTAATCAATGTTCTTAGATGAAAAAACATTCTCCTTGTTGAAATTCAAAAGAGCAGAGGCTTTCAATAACAAGAACGGTTTTTCAGATAATAACAATGAATCAATATGCATTTTTGGCAGTTCCACAAATAATGGAAATTATAATGGAAAACGTGGTTATATTGGAAGAAAGAATCATTTTATCTCTTATGTGTCTTATAGTAGATAGTTTAAAGCAAAATATGACTTCCCAAAAGATCTATGAAAAAACAAAAAAAGTATTAGATAAAAATGATAAGGAAATTAACTTACAAATACTAGATAAAATGATGAAAAAATTAATTAAATAATTATTAGGAATTCACCTTTTCTTGATGGTTCTATGCATTCTTGACACATTTCCTTATTTTCATTATCTGAGTTTCAGGCTCAAAATCCAATCCCTCACAAGCATGACCAACATTGAACAAACCACCCCAACTCGAACAAAAGAATCCAGTAGTACAAGAAAACAATTATTATATGAGTAATACTAAAAATAAATAAATTAAACATAAATATGAAAAAATAAATTAATTCTATAGATAATGATTTTTCTTTGAAAACATTTTTGACCATAGGAATATGTCGACGGTAAATAAATAATGATTATAAAAAAATGCAAATAGATCTCACCAAACAATCAATCAACGAGTGAGGAGGATGAGTAGAAAAAAGATACATTGGATTAAAGCTTTAAATCTTCTCAGATAAAGAAAATATATCCTATTGGGTTCATAAATATTTATTTTGTACAATAAATTAATAAATACACATAAGATATTCATTATCAAAGGTTAATGCCTCCCATTTATGAAAATTACATGGATGGTAATCAAAGATTACTAAGGGTGGAATGAAATGGAAATGTTAAAGAATGATCTATTTTTAGATAGATTAAAGTAAAAAATAAATAGTTTTTATTAGATGTGTGATGAATTAAATGAATTAATATTTAAGATGCATCAATGAGTGGGTAATCACTTCAAATATGGATATATTTTTATCAAATTCAAGAAATACAAGAAAGACTGAAATCAAGGAAATAAATATCATTAGTGATCAGAAAGTATTGGTGAAAACTCAAAGGAGTAAGACTCTACAAAAACCCTCATTTTTTCCTAAGTAGAGACTAAATCATTTAGAGAGGTTAAAATGGATGACAATTGGATAAAATATATGCATGAGTAGCTTGATCCGTATAATAATAATGTGACATGAGGATCTTGATCTGAATAAGAACAAAGAATGATTCTTATGGATCAAGTTGTTGCATATATTGTTCCAAAAAATGTCCATTAGTTTAAAAATGCATTTGTTTTTTAGTTAATTTTTTATCCTAATTCTGTAGAATTCTTAACATATAAGTTAATGGTAATGTATTGTAATGAAACATTTATTTATGTCATGTAATTGAGATGGCCACATATATGGAGCATCAAACTATCACTAGAAGGACACAAAAAATGGATTTATATTTATATTAGTAAACCATAAAATTTAATAGAATTAAGAATCCACAGTGAACATAGAATGTCATTAAATTATTAAATCCTAACTAATAAAGTTTACTTGAAGTGGGATTCTAAAGGTGTAATGATTTTATCCCTGAAAAATAATTTTTATTTCAATGAAATAGATTCTATTAATACTTATTTATTAAAATTACATCAACCAATGTAAATATTTTATTTTATCAAAATTAGTTAAATCTAGTGGTATAATATTTATTCTTGAATGATTTAAAATAATCTTTAAAATTTAAATAATATAAAACTTCTCTTGTTAAATAGTTTTCTTTTCAAATAAAATATCAAATTTAGAAAAAATTTGATCAATCCTAAAGGATTGAGAACAATAAATTCTATCAACAATGTACTCTTATTCTACACCACATAACAAAAAAATATTTTGTTTCTTAAAACACCATGATGCTGAGGTTTTTCTTAGAAAATGACTCATTCCAATTGTTTATTATGTGACAATATTTCAACCACCAAAATCAAAATATCAATTACATTTTATCTAATAATCATTTTTCCTGTATAATATAGTGTAAGGATTATAGAACCTTAAACATCTTTGATTTTTCTCTTTATAGAATTTAAGTCATATTATTTAAATTAAAATTAAAATATTTCAAAAATAAAAACTGAAAAAAATATATATTTTCAAGTATTTAAATAAATAAGAAAAAAAAATCAGACATATATAATGTTTTTTCTCATCTAATTTTACAGATTCATCAGAATCATTTCATTTTAACATTTCATATGTGACCCCTAAATCTATCCCCATCCTTAGGAAATAGTTAATAGTAATCCTAAATAAATTAATTAATTTTACACCATTTTATAGTGCTCATTATCTTAGGAAAAAAATTCATGAAAAATCATTATATAGTTTTTCTAATGTGTCAGATATTTCATCATCCATTTTTTGGAAACAACTTCTAGAATTACCTTTAAAATAAAAGGGGATAACCCTATATTTCATTCCATCCTCGCTCAACCCTCTTAGTTCCAATTTTTGTACAACATAATATAAGACCCCAGTGATGTCATATATTTCATCATCTAAGTGATTTGCAATATAATATTCCAAACCAATGACAACACTAACCGCTATATGGATGAATTTTTAAAAAGTTAATTATTTAAAAGAGGTAGATGTCATGGAATTTAGGTGTTAGGAGCCTATTATATCTCACAACAACATGAACCAACTTTGGGTTTGATATATTTCAATCCATACAGTACCAATGTTGCCCCAAAGAGACCCACATGATATGGGGGAAGCTGATACTTCCATATATCTAAAAACAATAAATTTTGGGTTGTTTTAATATAGGATAGTGAAACTAGACATGTTGGTATACACGGATGTGGGATGAGAGGGTTTAGTGGAGAACCAATGGAAATTAGAGATGTCAAAAAAATTGGATTTTGTTCAATTTGTGGTTGCATTAAACCCTTTAATTGCTTGAGATGTAGATTCAAGCCTTGGAATAGTTGGATCCTTGATTTTAGCCTAGATTCAAGCTTGTATTTGACTATGAAGAGTGCCAGCAGCAGGTCGCTTCTGCAGAGAGCTTTAGATATCCTGAACCGGTTCGAGAGGGTTAGGGTTCTTAAAATAGATTTTGACACTTTTATATGTGCTTCAAAAAAATCATTGATTAAGATACATTTTATCACTGCTAAAAAACCACTCATAAATAATTATAATACTTTTTTAAAAAAAATAATACTTTTTAAAAAAAGTATAATTATTATATATAATCATAATACATATAATAATAACATTTATAAAATAATAATTTTTTAGTTCTTTGAATATATAATTATTTATTTATAATTATATAATTACGTTTTTATAAAAATAATATTTATATCATTATATATATATATAAACATAGAAAATATATTCATTGTTTAAATAAATTTATTATATTTTTATAATTATTTATTTATAATTATATTCATACTTTTAAAAAAATATTGTTTATTTATTTATAATTATAAATGTATAAAAATAGAAAATATACATTTATAAATATTTTTATTTATAAATTTTTCTTATAATTGTATTTTTAACATTATTAATGAATATTTATTATTAAGTTCATTCATGTAAAAAATGAGTAAAATTGATTAATTAAAAATGAGTATGATATTGAAATTTTGGATAAGTTTAATTAATATAAATCATTAAGAAAATGGATATATATTGAAATAAAGATTAATACATATTGAAAATATTAAAACGTAGTAAATAAATATATATATATATAATAAATAATATAAATTAATTAAATTATAAAATAATATTTGTGTGTGTGTATATAAAATTGAATTAATAACATATATGTGAAATCAATATAATATGTTTGATCTATGTTCTAAATTGAAAAATCAAATGATGTTTAATTATGTACATTACTCGATTAAATTAGTCAGTATTTTTAATTCATATTAATTTTTAATTATAAATCATTATTCATTAAATATATTACTATTTAATGTAAAGAATAAATAATATTTTTTATTATATAAATAATATTCATATATATTAATATATATCTGTATATTTAATATATATTAATTATTAACAATATCAATAATCGTCTAATTTATAAAATGTTTAATATTTTTCTCAATTTATTTATTTTTAATTTTAATTTTTTTAATTTTCATTTTGAATTTATCTATATTTTTAATACATAGTATTTATTAATATTTATAATTTATATATAGTATAATCAATTTATTCATTTCTAAAAATAATTATTTAATTAATAAAATTTGTAATGTTTTTTAATAAAATCATTTTAAATTTTATTTATTTATTTAATTATTTCATTTTATTTATTCATACCTTTATTAGCACTAAAAAATTTTGATAAAGGATTTTTTATGAGTGCTAAAAATAAAATGATGATGATGATGCCATTTATTAGCACTTTTTTGTCTAGCGCTGATAATTACCAGCACTGTGAAACACCTATATTGTAGTAGTGAATGCTAAACTTCATATGAATGCAAACAATATTCCTATAAGATGATGATTGAAAGAAAAATAAGAAAAAGTTAAACATAAGTTTACATGGTTCGGATGTGAGTCCTACTCCACGTGGAGAACACTACTTTAATTTTATTCAAGGAATTAGATGATGATTACAATTAGATGATTTAAAATCACAAGTGAACACGTGATACTAATATAGAAGAGTCTATCCAGTGTATCCAGTCACCCTATCTTCGAATCTTCATAGTGTGTGCTTCAATATAGCTCATATCTTCATAAATATCTCTCTGTTCAGTCAAATAATCCCACCACCTCAAACCTTACTTTCAATACACAATCCCCACTTCTATTAGACTCATGAGTAAAACCATAAATTTTCCCCAGAATAATATTATGTATTCCCATTAGAAAAATCCACCAAAAGAAAAGAATATGAATTTTTCAATAGGAAAAACTTACTCAATGCCTTTGTCCCTCCGCAGTTCACCTTCGGTCTGAGTTAAGGGGTAACTTCTGATTGAATCAATCGACTATCATTATTTGGTCTGCATAACTTTTGGTCTTCTAGACATCATAACTACCACTCCACCAATGGAATCAATGTTTCAAAAATTAGTCTTTTAGAAACTCTCCTTCATTTTGACTATGTTTCATAGACTGATAATTGGTTTTAACACATGGGTAAAACAAAAAAAATCTCCCATTTGAGAATCATGTTTCCAAGATTCGCCACTGAGTCCTCCATTATCATCTGAAAACATCTTCCACTAATCAAACATCTTTTCCATCTTCATGTTCACCCAACTATGTTTCCTATCATCCTAGCATGATCTAGGTACAACGCCACCTCAACACATCTCAAACAACAACCTTTGTTAGTAAATCCACTATATTTTGTGCTCCTTTTATCTCCTATAGGTCCAACACTATTTTCTCAAATAAATTTTGTATGAAGTGATACATAAACTGGCTATGCTTCATCTTGAAATGAAATTCCAATGTTTTTCTAAGTGAACCACACTTTGTGAATAAAAAAAATAGAATCTCATCATCTTTCCACCTTTTGAGATCTTTTAACAACCCATTTAGATAGATAAACACCTTCCAAGCTTTCGTTAAAGAAAAATACTCCACTTTTGTTTTAAATAATACAAATATTGGTTAAATTTTCAACATACAACTCAAAATTGTCCCTCTGAAGGTGAATTCATATCCAGTGGTTCACTTCTGAGTGTCTGAATCTCCCCCATTGTTAGATTTATGAAAACCATAAAATTAATAATCCATTACAATGAAATTATTTAAGCTTATAGAATGCTTTAAGTACTAAAAAATCCAATCCACAACCTGGTAATGTTATGCACCAAGATTCGATATATACCTGCTAACTTCTCATACTACTTGTGTAATGTTTGGTCAAGTGCAAACCATTACATGCATTAATCTTCTTACCATCAATGCATAGAGATACTATTCTTTTACCCTACCTCCACTTCCATTCATGATGCCTTCTCTTTTCTCAAATTGAAATTTTTTTCTAGGGGTGTGTTCACTAGTTTCAGCTTACCCGTGCCTAAGCACTCCACCACCTTCCGAATTTGGTTTTCTTGAGTCAGGTACAATATATCATAACTTAAGTCCCTCACAATCCATATCCCCTATATCATTTTATCTAAGACAAGATCCTTGATATTGAAACTTATGGACAATCCATCATTCAACTCATTGATACTTACCTTCACTGGACCACCAATATGAATATGATTAACATAGATAAAACAATATGATAAAACAACCATCATCCAATACCTTATGGTAACTAGAATGATCAATATTTATCCCGATGAACTTCTAATCAATCATAAAGTAAATTAACTTATGTTTCTAATACCTTGGAACCACCTTCAAAATATAAATCCTTCTTATCTTTCACACAAGGTCCTATTTCCAATTATCTAAGAAAATTGTTGGCTAATCCATGAATATTTCCTTATCTAAGTCCTCGTGAAGGAATGTTGTATTCACTTCTAACTATTCCAAATGAAAACCCTCCATGGAAACCATACTATGTACTATCTGAATTGTCATATTTTTAACTAATATTGATAATATATTAGATAAATCCACACTATCTATTTATTAAAACCATTTTATGACTTGTCTTTCCCTATATCACTATCTATTGTCCACATCCTCCTTCAATCGACACACCCATCTATTTTGAAGAAATTTGTTCCCATTATGGATTTATATTATAATCCATGTTCTGGATACTTGGGGGAATCAATTTTTAGGAACATGAATAATACTTATGATCTGATCTAGTTCTACTATAAGGAGTAAGTCTAGAATATTTCTTATCCATGAATTTATGTGTAGCGGTAATAAATGAATAAGTACAGGAAGGTTTTTAAAATATGTCATCTTCTAATGATTGTATATAGGGGTTTGTTCATTGGTATATATGAGAATAATTTATATGATAACTATAAAGTTGTCCTAAAGTCATCATAGTAGGGTTTTCACTAAAGGATGTAATTTTTAAGATCCCATCATTTTTCAAGTTTGTATCCCTCTAAGTTTTTCATTTATCCATGGTGGATGAGTCTTGTTCATAGCTGGAGACACTTTATTAGATAAAATGACCTGAACTTAAGAGATGTATTCTTTTTTGAATTATTGGATTCTAGTTATGAATGAAATAAGTGTTTCATGGGTTCTTGGTAAGTTTAAGAGCTTTAAAGGGGGTTAGAGTTGTTTCAAAGGAGAAAAGGATAAAAAATAAACTACAAAACGTTTACGCATCTTGTAAAGGGATTACATGTCATGTAATTGTTCGAGTTTTTTAATAAAATAAATCTGAGACAATGAGTTTTTTAGTGAATTCCATTAAAAACATTTACATGATGTCTTAATTCCCAACATGATATTTTAAACATGTTATGCATTTGATTTTCTTTTGAAACCATTATAGATCCTCTCCTATCGACCCTAGGGATTTATCAAAGTGATTTTGGAGTGACAAATTCTATTATAGATGTCTCATTCATGTGATAAATCCCTGGTAATTCCTTTTGGTTAGGTTTCTTCATTCACTTCCTTATTATCCAACCGTTATATTGTAATAATTTTACCAATTGCATTGTTGGTTTTGATCTTCATAAATTTTGATCTAGTAACCTCATTGAAATCATATTCACCTTCTTTCTCTTTTGATTTTTTCCTTGGAATCATTGTTGGATCATCATTTAAAGGTATGGGGTTTAAATATTAACCCAATGGTTTGATAAATTGTCATGTTTATGAAATATTTTGATTTATCCATCATGGTGTGAACCCAAATCAAATAAATAATTAAATGGAATTATTCATTGAATCCATTTGTTTGAAATTAGATTATGATCTAGCATATAGCTACCCATGGGGTGAGCTAATCATGATTATAACTAATTGGATAAATGGCTTTAAGTATGTTTAGCATGACATGTGACCTATGGTGGTTTCTTGTTATAGAATCCCTAAATTGTGGCTTATTTATTATTGATATAATTTTTAATCAATTTTGAATTAAATTTCATGTGGAATTTGAAATAATAATGGTAATTTTAATAATTAACCATTGAGATATATGATATGATATTGTGATATACATGATGTGTGATAGGGATTGTGTTCCATGTTGTAATTCTTATATATCAGTCTTGTCCTTAGAACTTGCACACATAAATGTTGTAATGCTGATATTGAGTGGGATTATCCCATTCCATACATCAATGATTATAGAGAGAGGACTATGCCTTGTACCATACTATAATTCTTATAGGGATTTGAGCTGGAATGTTGCAATGCTTATAGGGATTTGACCTGGATTGTTTATTGTAACTTTACCATGATTATATAATGGTGGTTGGAATGGTCATAAGACATTGTCAAAGATATTCCACCATGGAACCAAAGTAGGTAATTTTACCATGGTTGTATGGTGCTGGTTGGCATGGTTATAAGACATTCTCAGAGATATTCCAGCATAGATCCAAAGTAGGTTGTTATTGTATTTTATTAACTGTTAAATTAATTAATACACATGGTTATGGATTTATTGTATACACTTATTATCAGACGAGTTTTGTTTAGACATGGTGGAGTTGAACTAATGAGTTATAACGACATCCTATCAGGGCCTCTATTTTGTACCTGAGTAGATTTTATAGATGAAGGTTTGGACAAGTGAAATGAACCTTGCTGTTGATTTCTTTTTTTTTCTGTTGGAATGGAGTTTGGATATGGGATCGACGTGGGGTTTGGGACTTAATACTTTGATTATTTTATTGGATTCTTCTAGTATTTTCTTGTATTGTCCTACCATGACATTTAGTTAGATTCTATCACATAATTAAATTATTCCTTATTTATTTATTAGATTATCTAATAGGCATTTTTTCTACTAATATGACAATTCGTGCTAGGGGTATAGTCTTCATACTATACTATTCACTCCCCCACTACTAAACAGTAGCCTTTGGAATATGGGGAGGCATGCTTGAGGTCTCTTAACTAAACCTTTATGGCTATGTGAGAGAGTTCCATATTGGGAGATGTTACAAAGTGGTATCAGGGCATTAGGATTTCTTTTCTATTGGTTTACTATATTAGGAAATGTGGAAAGGAGATTAGGATGTGTTGGGTCATGGTAATTATCTTGTGAATGGGAGTAGCTAACTCATGTACGATGGAGAATCTGAGTACCCAAGGATGGGAATGAATTTTGTGTTTTGTTATTTTCATAGTTGATCTTATTTCACCTTGGGTGATTCACATGTTGTGTAAGGTTATTATTTTATGATATCATTGTTTCTTAAGTTTTTAATCATGTCCCAATATGGAATGAGGTGAGAATACATGCATCATAATAGGCACATAGGGATATATATATACAAGAATTTCTCATGATAGGGACATATCTATTTTTTCATGTGACATATAATTTACTATTAAACTAAAATATGAGATATATATTTCACTAGATAAGTGAAATGAGTTGTTGTGTTATGCTAAATACTTGTATGTCGTGTCGAGAGAGACCAAGATCTAGTGGTTCTCTATTGCAGTCACCTGTTGGGGTTGAATTTTTTACAATCCAATTATCTAAGGTGTATGTTTCCATGAAGAGAAAATGTCTCCTTGTAATATTCGATTTGAGCATCAGGAGAGTGGAAATAAGCACACTCCTAACACTGCTAAATCACAACTTCTTGTAGTTCTTGAAGAGCAGATAGATGTTCATCTTCACGAAAGATTCCTAAGGGTCATTTGATCCATGGAAATGGAGACTGTTCATACCATTCCTTAGATGTTTGAGTTGAGAAGGGAGTTTTAAATTTAGAATCCACATGTGTTCACTAGAGAAGGGGACCCTAGGCTGTTGATTTATGGATTGATTTGGTCCATACAATCTTAAATCATTTTGAGACACCCACAGATAAGAGGGTGAATCTTGTCGTGTATATGCTTTGTAGACCTTCCAAGAATTGGTGGGATATTCTAAAGGAAGCCAAGCAGCAGAATGATCCATCTTTGAGGGGATAGAGATTCATTTTATGAGACATTTCTATCCTAATACCTTGAGGGATGAAAAATATCATGAGTTCATGCATCTAACATAGGAGGGTTTGTCAGTGATGGACTATGATAGGCGTTTTACCGACCTACAGCACTTTTCATCATCTTTGGTAGTTGATGAGATCTCTAGTGTGAGATGTTTCTAGGATGTTCTTCATTATGAGATCAGGTCATATGAAATCATTTTTTCTTACTAAGCTTCTACATACATGATAAATCAGGCACTCATCATGGAATGGAATTTGAGAGTGGCCACGAATAGTGACAAGGTTGTTTGAGTAGGGCGATCCAGGAGTTATTCTTCAAGTCATAAGAAGAAAAATTATGAAAGCTTATACCAAAGTAGTAGTGGGTAGAGTAGCCAGGGTGGTGGGAAACCATCTCAAGATCATATTCTATTCCAGTGCTATTAGTGTGGAAATTTTGGCCATAAGAGCCCACAGTGTCCTCACCTCGTTATTGAGTATCGTATCTGTGGAATACTAGGTCATCTTCAGAGGTTCTATGTAAACTTTTCATAGTATAATAGTGGAAGAGGATCAGTAAAGGCACCAGAATCAGGAAGGGTATTAGCTGCCCTCAGCAAACTGGTAGCTGGAGTTCCACAGGCCGTTCAAGTCGAGATAGGGGATGTGGTACCCGAGTGCATGAAAAATAGTACAAAGAAATGTAAATAGATCAGAGTAGTCATACTGGATCCTAGGTAATAGGGAAAAGTCAGTTACACATTATTCATACTACTCTAATTAATGTGGATGTAGGATAGTCTACCGTTAGAGGTAAAATTATAGTACCATTTTCCTTAGCTAGTTTTTTGTTGGATACCAGAGCATCACATTATTTTCTATATTCTATTTTTTCAAATGGTTTGGGCTTGGATGTGGGAATATTATATGGTGTTTTAACCATTGACACATCGTTGGGAGTGTTGTCTGAAAATATCAAATGTTTCAAGGTGTGTTCTCTAGAGATTGGTGGTTTCCATTTCTTTTGGGAACCTTTCATGAAAGAAATGTCAGGCTTAAATTTTATTATTGGTATGGATTGTTTAGTTCTATACCAGGCTCATATCAACTATTATAAGAGAATAATTTCATTCCTATCTCTATAAGGAAGCATCTATTATCACCAGGGTGAGTGGGATTTTTGGGTTCGTCATGTGGGACTAATCCAGTACAGGATGGATTCTCTCACAGATCAAATCTTTGGTCTTTCTCTTGATAATGGTTGAATGAATAAATATTATTTTCCTCCATTGGTATACTATTCTCATAATGTCTTTCCAAATGAGTTTTAAAGCTTATCACCAGAGCGAGAGATCGAGTTCATGATCGAGTTAGTGTCGGGAGTGGAGCTAGTTTCTATCCCGCCTTACCGAATGGCTCCAGTAGAGCTTAGGGAGTTAAAATTTTAGTTTTAAGATCTTGAATCAAAAGGCTTCATACAACTGATTACATATCCTTGGGGTTCTCTAGTTCACTTCACCAAATAGGCATATGGATCATTGTGCTTATGTGTGGATTATCATAGGTTGAACCAGATGACATTCAAGAATCGGTATCCAATTACACAAATTGATGATATTTTCTATCAATTAAGAGGTTTTAAGACTTTATGAAATATTTATTTGAGATAATGATATCATCGGTTAAGAGTGAGACTATCGGACATACCTCAGATTGTGTTTATTAGCAGGTATGGCCTATATAAATTCATAGTGATGTTGTTTGTGTTAACTAATTCACCTACAATATTTATGGCCTTAATAAATAGGATCCTTCATCATTTTTTGGATCCTTTTATGTATTTTTTTCGACTATATATTAGTGTACTCCCAGTCACTAGGTGATCATGTCATGAATCTTTCAATCATCCTAACTACATTGTGAGATCATCGTCTTTACACCAAGCTAACCAAATGTAGTTCCTGGATAAATGAAGTGCGCTTCTTGGGACATGTCATCTTAGAGGTAGGAGTTTTAAAGGACCCAAAGAAAGTTTTAGCCATGATATCTTAGGAACATCCAAACAATGTCTTATAAATACATAGATTTCTAGGTTTTTCTGGTTATTATCAGAGTTTTATCCAAGATTTCTCCCATTTAGTAGCACCAATGTCTAGGCTGACCAAGAAAGGGGTGAAGCTCATTCTGTCTAATGATTGATAGAGACATTTTCAAGATATGACAGGAAAGAAAACCTCCACACCTATCCTCACATTACCTGTTTTGGGTAAATCATATACCATATATTGTGATGCATCTGGAGTTGGACTGGAAAAAAATTATAATGCAGGAGGATCATGTTGTTTCTTATGGATTTAGGAAGCTGAGGCCACATGAGAGGAATTACCCTACTCACAATCTAGACTTTGAAGTAGTAGTACATTTTCTCATATGTTGGAGACATTATATCATGGGTGAGAGGTTTTTAGTATACATAGATCACAAAATCCTCAGGCGCATCTTTTTCTCAGAAAGACCTAAACCGTCAGTAGAGTAGGTGGGTCAAGTATTTTCAGTCTTTCGACTTTGAATTGAATTATACACCAGGAAAGGGAAATGTAATTTCTAACACATTGATCTAAAAGACACAGGTAGAGGCAGTATGGGAATCTTTTGAAGAGTGATGGATAATGGTCCTATTTTCATACATGCATCTGGATATTCAGGAATCTTAGGGGAGAGTACCTCTGAATTCGAAATTAGTTATACCTATTCATTGAGACCAGATTAAGACTGAGAAGTTGTCTAATTTATAGGGATTAGTCCCCTCTCCTTGTCACACTGAAGGCTTTTCAAGGCCCTACTGAGTGGTACAGGTACAACTAGTACTGGGTGAATATCTTGGGTTATCATGATTTGGTTAGCTCTGAATGGGCAACCCCCGTTCAAGGAAACAAGTGGACCATCTTACACTGCAAACAACGGAGGCTGAAAATTAAGCTCACTAAATGGTCTAAAGGCCTTATTCCTCCAGACTCGGTGCTCAATGATGTCATGAAAGAGGTTGAGCACCTGGAGAATAGTTTAGAGGAGGCATGGGAGGATCGGGTGTATGAGGAGCTTTCAGAGAAGAAAGTTATTATGGCAGAAATGATCCTAAAGAAAGAACGTATGGCTAGAGAAGGGGCTCGGATCAAATGGATTAGAGAGGGAGACAGTAATACTGTATTCTTTCATGCATGTATTAAAGAGAGGTCAAGACCAATGAAGCCAAATCTTCAGTTGGAGGATGGTTTGTACACGGATGACAGGGATATAGTGGGAGGTTTGGCCAATGCATTTTTAAGGATCTTTTGGCAGGTCCTTTGGAGTGTTTTCCCAATGGTTATCCTTTGGGATTCTCGGACTTCTTATAGGTGTTCCCTAAAGTAGTGTCGGAAAAAACTAATACAAGCCTAGGAACTGTGCCCGAAGAACTTGAGATTAAGTAGAGCCTCATGTAACTGAACCCGGATAGTAGTGCAGGTCCTGAAGGATTCCCTGCCTCATTTTATAGGAACTTCTGGGAGAGAGTGAAGGAACATCTCATTGTAGTCATCCAGGACTTCTTTCGGGGTGGAAGATTACCTCGGGTTGCTTCAGCCACCACCGTGTTTCTACTTCCTAAGACCAAGAGCCCGAATTCAATCTCAAATTACCGCCCAGTGAGCATGTGAAACATCCCATTCAAAGTCTTGGAAGGTATCATTAACTCCAAGATTCTGATGCATATTATTAGATTTGTTTCCTTGGAACAACATGGCTTTATTAAAGGTCACTCGATACAAGAAGAAATCACCCTATCTTAGAAGATGGTCAGTGATATTGGCTTCAAAACTTGTGGATCAAACTTGGTCATTAAGCTGGATATGAACAAGGCATATGATATGGTTGAATGGAGATTCCTTATCAGAGTCTTTTTAGGTATGGGATTTACTCCCTGGAATGTAGATATCATATTTTGATGCTTTATCTCTTCATGGTTGTTTGTCACGTTCATGGGTAGATCTTATGGCTTCTTCAAGGCCACCAGAGGCCTACGGAAAGGGGATTCCATATCGCCTTATCTATTCATTCTTATACATGATGTTTTGAGTAGTATAATTCAGAGGAGTATCAATGAAGGGGGGATTCTATAATACCGTCATCAGATAAAGGATCTGACCATCTCTCACCTCATGTTTGCAGATGAATCTATTCTATTCCTTAATGCTTGAAGTATATCAATACACAATCTTAATATATTTTTGGGTGAGTATTCTCGATGGATAGGCCATATTATCAAAAAGTGCAAGAGTGAATTCTTCATTTCTAACAAGTGTTCCATGGTGAGGGTGGAGACTATCAGCAGGCTTTTGGGTATGCAGAGGGGATAATTCCTAATGTCTTATCTTGGATCTCCTATATCGGACAACCATCTTAGGATTAGAGACTTTGAAGACCTTATTTTCAGGATCACTAATAGGGTGATAAACTGGAAGAATAAAATTTTGTCTTTTGGTGGTAGGATCGCCCTTGTCAACAACGTCCTGGTGGCCACTCTTATTCACAGTCTTTCATCCATCAGGGTTCCAAAAGGAGTGATCAGATCCATTGATAGGATGCTGGAGAATCTTATGTGGGATCCAGGTGTGGAGGGAAGGAGGCACTGGGCTGCTTGGGGTAAAATGGTGAAGCCAGTGTGTGAGGGAGGCATTAATGTACGGAACCTCAAAGACACCCTTTACTACATGCACATGAGGCTGGCTTAGAGTGTGCTGGAACGTCGTACGCTTTGGGGATTAATATACACAGGTACGCATCTTGCCTTCGGGACCCTAGGCAGGGACATTGCTCCCTGATATGGGCGATGGTTGGCCCCATTATTTCTATTATACATCCTTTTTTCCCAATGGATAGTGGGGAAAGGTGAAGTCTCATTCTGGACCCAGAATTGGTGCGGATCAATACTCAGGTTCCTAGGCTATCTGGTACCTGAGATCACCTTCAGGGAAGCGGGACGGCCTCCTGCGTTTTTTGACACGGTGTTGGATAATGAGCAACAAGATATTTTCCATCTCATCGCTCTGAATGAAGAGGAGGACCAGTGCACATTCACTACTTCCTCATCAGGACGTTTCTTGTCCAAAGAATTTTTCCACATTGTACATGTCCAGGTGCAGAATGGTGGGTGGGATGAGATCATTTAGGTGAAAAATATTCCCACCAAGTATAACTTCCTCACATGGAGGATAAGGAATGACTCTCTCCCGACTGATGACAATGTCCGTAGGTGTGGTATTCATCTGGTGTCCAGGTGTGTGTGTTGTACTATTCATAGTGAGTAATCCATTGCACATCTATTTTCTGGCAATGAATGGGCTAGTGAGGTATGGAAGGTTCTTGGGGAATTCATGGCATTCCTTACCACACCTAGGTATAGCTGACCCTTTGTTGACAGATGGTTCCAAGGTACATGGGATGGGTTCCATGAGCGAGCAGCGCATTCGGTGGTGATGCATACGGGGTGCTGGTTTATTTGGAAGGCACGTAACAGTTCGAGGCATGAGGGAGGGAAGGTGACAAGCTGGACTATCATCACATGGTATAGGAATTTATTGATTGATTTTAATAAGGTTGTTGGATCCTGGAAGAATGTTCCATCTATGAACAGATTTTAGACAGGTGGTGGAGTGGTCCCTACATCCAGTGACAGGAGGGGTGAATGGGTAAGTTGGAAAATACCTATCGTGGGTTTAAAGATGAACATGGATGGTTCCTGTGTGTTTGGGTATGCATGAGGAGGTGGTGTGGTGCGAGATAGTAGTGGATCAGTCTACTTAGCGTTCTTAGCGAAATTTGGTCTGGGGTCATCTCTTCAGGTGGAGGCATTGGCGATGCAGATTGGTCTTGAGTTATGTATGAAAAAAGGGTTAGAAATTTATGAAGTGGAAATGGACTCTATGATTGTTCACAGTGCCTTGGAAGGTTACAGAGACATGCCTTGGTCGATTTGTTATGTTATCAGAAAATTCATAAAGTTGCTCAATAGCAATGCTCAGGTGCTTCATATATGGAGGGAGGGGAACAAGGTTGTTGACTACCTGGCTTCAGTGGATGTTTCCATCATGGTGGATGTGTTTCTCCACAATTTAGTCAGCATCAAGGCTGAGGGGATCGATTATATTAAGGGGGTTCTGCTCGGTCTACATTATTTTATCCCTCCTTAGATAAGGCTGGGATACGGGGGGAGGGGATGGTCCTACTTGAATCTTTTGTGTTTCCTTCATTTTTATGCTTGACGTTAATAAATAAAACAATATGATGATGATGATGATATGGGAGATGCATCCTAGTTTTAAAAATATGTATCATGATCTCCATATATAGTATTGGTGGTGATGAATGAAGAATTATGTGGAAATATTCTTGGATAGATGCTTCACTTTTCATCAGGGGAAAGCCAAGCATCATAGGCTAGTTGGGTTCTTGTAGTACTTACCCATTCCTATGTGAAAATGGGATAATGTCACAATAGATTTTTTAATATGACTACCTAGGATGACCCATAAGAATGATGTTGTATGGTTTCTTGTGGATCGACTAACTAAGGTATCCCACTTCTTACCGATTAGGGAAACCATTACAATTTATGATATAGGTAATATTTACATGTGAAAATTGGTTTGGTTGTATAGTGTTATGAGGATCATCATTTTTGACAGAGATCCTTATTTAACATTATGTTTCTAGTAGGGTATTTATAAATCCTTGGGACAATGAGTTTCTTTAAGTATAGCCTATCATCCATAATTGATGGTCAATCTGAGCAAACTATTTAGGTTATGGAGGATATGTTACGAACTTGTGTTTTGGATTATTAGGGGTTCATGGGAGAAACATATGTAAATCATAGAGTTTTAATATAATAATAGCTTCCAGGAATAGATCCAAATGGAACCTATTGAGTCATGGTATAGAAGGTCATGTCGTTTTTTTACTTAGTTGGCTGGAGGTAGGTGAACTAGCACTTACTGGTCCTAGTCTCATGCAGGAGACATCTAAATAAGTTCAGTTAATCATACAACGGTTCGTGACCGCACAGACTAGGAAGAAATCATATTCTAACCATCAGATATGACCTTTATAATTTGAGGTTGGTCATCATGTTTTATTTCAGGTGTCTCCTATGATGGGGAAGTGTCGTATCCAAAAATTGGGAAAGTTAGCACCCAGGTTTTTCGGCCCGTTTGAAATAGTGGAAAGGGCCGGTCATGTGGATTACCATTTATACCTTCCACAGCAATTTCATTCCATGCATGACATGTTCCATGTGTTGTAGGTTTAAATACATCATCCATATCCTTCCCATGCGATAGACGTAGTAGATGTCAAGCTTTGTGATGATGCGTCCTTTGAGGAGAATCCGATAGGGGATGTGGATCGTAATGATGAATATCTTTGGGGAAGGACTATACTAATAGTTTTAGTGAAATGGAAGCATGGTATAATTCAAGAGGAGATCTGGGAATGGGAGTCCAACATGAAAACACAGTGGCTATACTTTTTCACTAATACCTCACAGTGATGCTTGGAGAAACTCAGGTACAAGCTATTATTAGGGGTGGAGGTTGTAAGATCCTATATTTTTTAGTCATCTCTCTCTCTCTCTATGTTTTTCATTTATCCTTGGTTTCTAAGTCTTTTTCAGAGATAGGGATCCTTTTTTTGGAAAATGACCTAAAGATTGGAGATGTATGGTTTTTTAATTAATGGAGTTTGGGTATGAATGGGTTATGTGTTTTGTGGGTTCTTGGTAAGTTGAGAAGCTTTAAAGTGAATTCAGGTTGTTTAAAAGCATAATGGGTTGACAAATAGATTGCATAAAATTTACACACCATGTAAATGGATTAATTGTCGTGTAATTTTCAATGTTATTAATAAAATAAACTTATGGTGATGATTTTTTATGAAAATTTTATTAAAAACATATACATGATGTGTAATAACATTACACGACGTGTAAATGAATGACTTACTATTTTAAACATGTTGTGTGGTAGATTTTATTTGTAAATCACTATAGCTTCTAAACTATTTACCCTTGGGATTTATCCAAGAAATTTTGGGGTTCCCACTTCCCTTCTGGACACCCCTTTCTTGTTAGAAATCCCTATTAAGACCTTTTGGTTAGGTTTATTCCTTCTCTTCCTTCTTCACTAAATATTGTGGTGAAATCCTTTAACCAATTGTGTTGTCAATTTTTTTTCTTTATCAATTTTGATCTATGAACCACTTTTAAATCATCATCACCTTTATCCTTATGGTGTTTTACTATTGTAAGTGTTTTTGGATAATCGGTTAAAGGTAGGGGGTTTAAATATTAACCATATGGTTTGATAAATTTCCAAGTTTATGCAATATTGTAATTGTTCCATCATAGTGTGTGCCCAAATCAATTAAATAAATAAATGGAATTAATCCTTGAATCCCTTTTTTGAAATTGGATTTTGACTTGGCTTATGGATACCAATGGGTTGAGACAATCATGATTATAACTGATTGGACAAGTGACATGAAGTATGATTAGCATGACATGTGACCTAAGCTGATTTCTTATTATAGAATCCCTAAATTTTGTTCTATTTCTTATTCATATATCTATTAATAAATTTTTAATTAAACTTCATGTGGAATTTTAATGAATAATGGAAATTCACATAATTGACCATTGAGATATATGATGTGATGTTGTGATATCCAAGCTGTATGATAGGGATTGTGTTCCATGTTGTAATTCTTATATATCTGGATCATCCTTGGAACTTTTACAATTATATGTTGTAATACTGATATTGGGTGGGATTGGCCCAATCCATACTGTAATGCTTATAGATAGTGGGTTGTTCCCAATCCCATGTTTTAATGCTTATAGGGTTTTGAACCATAATGTTGTAATGCTTATAGGGCTTTGACCCAGATTTATTTGTGACTTTAACATAGTTATATAGTGGTATATGGAATAATAAAAAGACATTCTTAGAGATATTCTAGCATGGTGACAAAGTATGTTATTTTACCATGGTTATATGGTGGTGGTTTTCATGGTAGTAAGACATGCTTAGAGATATTATGAAATTAATATGAAGCAAAATTTTGTTTTATTTTATTAATTTTTAAATTAAATTTAAACATAGTTATCAATTTATTAAATAGACTTATTATGAAACTTGTTTTTTTAAACACATTGGTGTAGACCTACTAAGTTATAATAATACCCTATTTGGGTCACTGTTTTCTACCCGAGCATATTTTGAGGATGTAGGTTTGGACAAGGGAAAAAGACCTTTTTGTTGATTGCTTGTTTACTATTGGTATAGAGTTTAAAGATGGGGATGATGGTACTTTAAGGACTCAGAACATTGAGTATTTAATTTTATTCTTCAATTGTTTTTACTTTATTGTTTTATCATTCCATTTAGTTTCATTCCAGCACATCATTACATTATTTCTTATTTATTAATTGGATTATATAGTTGGATTTTATTGTTTTTTCCACATTGTATTCACTCTGATTATTTTAGTTTTATTATGAATTGTTTATACTACTATGACACTTCATATCAGGAGGTATAGTCTCCCCACTATAATATTCACACCACTGCTGCAAGTCGGCAGCCTCTAGAGTACAAGGAGGCGCACTTAAGGTCACATAATTAACCCTTTCTAGGCACGTGAGAGATTTACAGATTTGGGGACATTAAAAAATTCATGAGTAACTTATTAATCTACCAATGGTTAGAAGATAAGGTGAGTAATATTATAGGATATCATACGTCACTTGGAAAAATGGTGTAACTTGCATGAATTTTGGATGGTGGTGTAATATATTTACAAACTAGGCCCCGATATAAGAGTTGGGTGATACCACTTCTACATATGAACTATGGAGTGGAAAAAAGTGTACCGATATTTGTTGTATATACCAATTGTTTTAAATGCTTGTAAATTCCAAAAAAAAAGAAAATTTAGAATTGTTATCCCATGGATGTAGGACTTATAGTCTAAACTATGTAAAACATAGTGTGTTCATTCCATTGCTCTAATGTTTTGCAAATTAATGTTTGTTTTTGAGATTGGAGTGTGATTGACATAGTGTTCAAATTAGTACGATTATTTAGGGTGAGGAATTCATCCTTAGTTATAGATCCCTGATGTTCTGGAGGATTCAACCTAAAAGAACATTAAGATTGTTTTTATACCATTGATAAGTTATGGTGATTTGACTTCCATGAATCAAAAGTTTTGTGTGATTATCAACAATTGGAATCATAGCTTATGGGTTCAGCAAGGCTCAACAATACACATGGAAGTAACTCAGGTAATATTCTCACTTTTATTTATTTTATTTTTTATTAAGTGAGATTCAATGGTGTTGGAAGGTATATAATATGAGGAAGATAATGTCTGAATATAAAAGTTTAACATAAGGTATTTTGGATTATGTAGAATGTAGATGAAGGATTATCTCATTCAGAAAGACATTAAAGCTCTATTGAAAGGAGTTAAGATGAAGGTAATGGAGAAATGGAAATAGGAATGGGTTGAAAATGGTTGTAGGATTGATTTAGATATCTATAGCACAAAATTTCTCTTACAACATCTAAGAAGTGTAGTTAACACTGGAGTTGATGAATGAACTAACATACATGTACAAATATTTTACAATAAAAAATAAGTCATTCTTGATGTATAGGTCATTCAACATGCATATAACGAAAGAAAATCCTATGAAAGATCATGTTAATGACTTAAAAAAATCTAATGGTAGCTTGAATTAATTAATTTCAAGTTCTTATATGAAGCATGGGCACTATAGTTTCTTTCATTATAGTGACCCACACATTTTAATACATAAATATTACTTCTTATTAGATGAATATTCATTACATATCGCTGTTATTCACACTAGAACTATAAATATTTACTATATTTAGAAACTTGGATGTATAAAAAAATGGTACATAAAAGATCTACATCATCCCCCCCCCCCCACTTAGTTCTTCATAACTGGAACCCTTATTAAACATATCATACTTAAAACCTTTATTTATATCATGGGTAAAATGAAACATAATAAAGGGTGAGCTCAGATGCTCAGTAAGGGTAAACAAGAGAGATACAAATCAATTATCATATATAATCATATAATAAGAATAAATGTATAAGAAAATAATCTTAACATTTGAAATTCATACCCAACCATTCATATAATCTTGAGTCATGGACGAAATCTCGGCATTTCATAAGACAATAATCATAAAGGAATCAAAGAACAAGATCCATGAGAGAATAAAATTGGCATAAAATCATGTTATAAAATAGTGGAATAAAGTGTGGCATAATCATAATCATAGAAATATTATGTCAAGGATAATCACTAATACATTCATCACATATTAGTCTTCGGATAACCACCCATCTACCTACTTTAGTCTTGGGATAACCTCACATATACCATCTCTTGGGATTGGGGTAACCTCTTGTATACATTCTTTTGGTCATGGGACAACCTCTTATATACCCTTTGAGCCCATAAAACATTAATATTTACCCAATTCATTGGATTTTTAAAATATACCCACCCATCACATAATCATAATATATTAATATTTTTTCCAAAATATCTTTAAAACATTTATTATTATATAAAATCATAACTTATGGAAAATAAAAGTGGTTTTATCAATACTTTATCATCATAATCAAAAATCATCCAGATAAAAAGTAAGATGGTAACATTGGATCATATCCCCAATAAAGCATAAGAAACATCAAATCATGTTTCTATATATAAATATAACTTTAAAATATTATTGGAACATTTCTTGAGTAAAATACCCTTTTCATTTTGAAATCACTTATTAAACATATAAAAAACAAAATATTAAAGAAGAAATTTTATTTAAGAAAAACCATGGAAATTTTCAATATAATATTCAAATAAAATATAATTCATGATAGTAGGAAAATATGTTGAGGGGGTTTATTTTAAAACTAAAATTCTTTTCACATTTTCATTAAAAAGTCAAAAATACCTCATTCAAAAAAAGATAAGAAGATTACATTAAAAAAATTATAGAAATTAAAACATATATATAATTGAATTTATTTAATATATAAATATTATTTAAAATATTATTGAGTTTTTTTAAATAAAATATGGACATGAAAGAAATTAAAACATATATCTAATTTATAAAATGTTTAAATAATACCCCCTTTCAAAACATCATTTTCCTTCATTTAAAACCATAACTGGGTCAACATCCCACACACATCATTGAAACCATTTTAAAGAGCCTCATAAGCAATTCAAAAATGAAAGCATATAAACATCTCAATCATTTTCTTAACCATGCCCATTATCTAAGTAACAATCCATACCCCTTCACTCTCACACTTTCCCTAAATCGTCGTTCACTAAAGATTTCCACTATTTTTAAGGGTTTGACATACCCCATGGGTAGCCCTAGGCCCAGTCTCACATCATCAATGAACCCAACAAGGTCTGTGATGGGTTTTGACCTCAATATAATTCCCAAATTACTTTCTTTAATCAAATACATAATAATGCA
Organism: Viscum album; assembly: GCA_963277665.1. Taxonomy (NCBI): domain Eukaryota; kingdom Viridiplantae; phylum Streptophyta; class Magnoliopsida; order Santalales; family Viscaceae; genus Viscum; species Viscum album. The sequence goes on from OY728135.1 coordinate 1,178,778,946, forward strand.
TCAATGTATTATATTTTCACAACCACATACACATATTCAAGAATCAAGACTGTGGGGAAAGCTTATAGACCACCTACCTCATTCTCATAGATGGAAGATCGCTTAAACTTGGCCCTTGATTCTAGATAGAATGACCTCAAACACCATGATAAAGAAAATCTTAAAAAATAAGCTTTTAGAGCTCCATAATGAGAGGAAACAACCTAAAAGTCCTCCTCTAGAAAATGGAAGGAAACAGAGTTGAAGACTTACCTGAACCTTCCTTTCATAACCAACAATGCTCCAAAAACCTAAGAATTGAGGGAGAAATTACCATGTAGGAGGGTGGTGGTCCTGGTTCGTCACCTGAACTATAAAGGATCGAATGGGTGAAAAACTACAGGAAGAAATATTTAAGCCTGAGAGGGAAAATTAGTAAAACTCCACTTTTTATGTGGTGCAGGGTTTGGCCGCATGGTTGGCCAAACCATGCGCCAACCATGTGTCTCCCTCTATCCAAGAGGGGATCTGGATACATGGTCTAGATGTCCACCCACATAGTTTGAAAAAACTGTTTGGAGCATATGCTCTAACCTCTTCCCAGGGGGATATTGGCCACACGGTTTTTAGGGCCACCTTGAATGGTTTCCCTAACCATGAACCCCCTTCTGTAAGTCGCACAGTTATGGTGTATGATTACTTATAACTATGCACTACCTATGATCTTAGCATATATTGGTCTCTTATTATTATTTTCCATGCTCTAAACCCTTTGGGAACCCTGATACCTATCCAACTCCCCAAAAACTTTTTATAAACCAAATATTTATTCCATGACATGCCTTATCTTAGGGTTGGGATCTTATAACTTCCCCACCTTAAAATATATCATCCTAGAGCTATGAATTAAAACTCACTAAACCCCCAAGAGAAAAATTTATGTGCCACTAGACCCACACACCATCTTCCCCTCCTCAATATTTCTTTTGAACACAGTCATGTCGTCACCACACTCAGACCAAGAAAAAGTCCAACCCGAAATAATTCCCCCATTGTGGTCCACCTTCATGAACTTGATGCTCCTTAAAGGAAACATTAATCACAAACCCAACATCAACCACAAGAACCCATAATGGAGCCAAGGAAACAATTCCTAGATCATGAAACAAGGAAACTTTGTACATAGTATCACACCGTCATGTAAGATCTAATTGGAAATGTACTATCCTAATCCTCTCCATAACTCACAGCCCAAATCATTTGGCACCAACTTACCTTGTTTCTAAAAATTATTATATTGACCCAAGATTAGTGTCAACTGAAAGAACAAATATTTATTTAACTGTATTCCCTGACCTATGTTGGTCACAAATCAAGGCTTGATGTCCTCATTCCACATCTGACCACCCAAAACACAACTAATACACAACACTCATCTTAAGTATTTAACTGGTAAAAACCCAAGCCAATGATCATTTAAAAAAATATGAACACCAAGATGGATTTTTCCCAAGCCCATCCAATCCAAAACACCAGTCACATCAAAAATCGACCACTTTCCCATTATGGTTCTCCCCACCATACACTTTATCTCACAACCACTACCTTACGATGTCTGGAACGTCCATCATCAAAAAGGGCCCCTAAAACCACAAATCTTGCTTCCAAAAAACCCATGACGTGTTTCCCAACTCACTGTTCACAAACATCCATGAGGGAACCATCCAACATTTTCATCTAGTCTTTCTATCAAAACTACCCAAAATGGATGCACCTTCATGATCCATGCATGAACTAAGAACAAATTTCCCTCCCTAAATGTTTTATTTCATTCCTAAAATGTGGTTTACATTACAAAACATCAATCATAGTTGGATTACAACTTACCACATCTGTTTCTATTACCACACCAAGACAAACCATCCTCATCCAACTCACCCCAAAATTCCCAACTCCCATTGGTGGCACATTATCACATCACCTATCCATGGCCCCCTTTTCACTTAAGGCATACCACCATCATCTGACACACCCACTAGAGTATTTTCCTAACTTCTAGTAAAACAACACTACTAGGACACCCACCACTTTGCAAACCATTATCGTGGCTCACTACACCCTTCAACATTCCTAAAACAGGCACCTCAGATCACATTTCGAACCACCTTAGGCCAAAATCCAAAGCTTAGCTTAAACACCTACTGCATATAAGGCCCACTTGGCCTTCTCTGATGAATCCAAACATGTTCCCAAAAGGTTTTTCATTGAACTCTTGGTGTCACCACATCCAACCACAGTTCATCCCATATATCCATGACTGACTCATCGCTCCCCACCTTAGGATTTTCATTTTTATCGCCTCACCCAACCAATTTCAACAACCAAGACTCATGTTACCATCAATTTGGAGCCCCAAAAGTGGATGCGGCCATCTCACCCCCACTTGAGAAACAAAATAAATTTTAACCTTTCCTGTTCCTGGATTCCAAGAAATCCACCTACAACATTTTCCAACATGAAAACTATCACACATATCCCATTTGAAGATGGTCGTTGGTGATCCTCCCACTACACAACTTCACTTTTAATTTGATACAAGGGTGAAACCATCAAAAAGGACCTTCATCCCATCATAATAAAAAAATATCTATCTTGGAATATAGATAAATCTATCTTGGTGTACCCTATATGATGTCAAGATATTGGTCATGATCGTCTCGATTTTGTAAGTACACAAAGATATTGTTGATGAAAACCACCAAAACCATTTCAAAACCAACCAGTCTCTTGAATAATCAGTTCTTCCTAATTCTTTCTCATAGAAACTACAAGTTCTTATTCTTAAGCCACCTATTCACACATCCCAAATAGCATCATTCCTTCCTTGCACATACCCACATTTGGACCTCGTTAAAACCCTCGAGGTCACACACTTTCTCACCACCGTTCATTGAACCCAAATTAAAACCCCTTAGGCCATAAAATTAACATAGATAGGATAAAAAACCTTCTTATTCAACCAATCATGACTCTTAGTCCTACAACCTCATCAGACTCAAGTCATTCAGGATGTTTATGTCCAACGTTTCAAATTCCAAACAAACGATCCCAACCACGTGACCACCACTTTTCCTAGGTGTCACTTTCATAAAAAATGTCTATATAGGTTAACATTTATGCCCGCATTAACATTTCAAAAACAATTGGGTTAGACACTCAAAAAAAAATCCCTCTGAAATCAACCTTATAAACAACTAAAAGCACTCAGGTTTTTCCCCAAGAAAGAAACCAATGCATAAACATGCACTTTACCAAAAATTTAATGGCATTAATTGTGCATTGGTTCCATATCTAAATCAACCACTTGTACTTCACACTCCCAAAAACACTAGGATAACCTCCCTTGAGTTTACCCTCTATTTACAAAAACCTCTAGTGCATGACAAAAACTTAAGTCGAGTCTCAAAAATCAATAACTTTTCAATTTATTCCTCTTGGCCAACCCTGCACTAGACAGTTCTCTCTGGCCACTACTATCTAATTCCAAAATTTCATCTTATTCCATATGATCCTAAAACCACAATAAAATTGACCTAACTCACTCACAAGTCATCCTCAATGATCACATGATATCATCTCCCTAAACTAGATTCATGCCTAGCATAGGACACTGACACTACCTCTAATCCATACACATCAAACCTCGACATGTTTTTTTCATGGATGACACTTCTACCCCCATTACAAAACTCACTATTCCCAACATACCAAAGAAACTATCTACTCTAGGTTTTACAGCCATAACTATACAACCACCACTAAGGGTACCACCACCAAGACACCCATTTCAAGGTCTAACATACAACCCTCATGATCACCACCCACAAGGGTCACCACATCTATACTACTAGACAACATATCACCATCCCAATTTTACATCCCCAAAAAAGTTATAATTGGAACATCCTTTTTTTACCACACTTCAAAACCCAAAAAATTCTCACAACCCATAACCAAGGTCTCAAACTATGGCACTCTCAATCCCAAATCACCCATATAAAGGGCCAGGTAAACAACAAAAAAGACACTCATTACCCACTTCTTAAGGATCCATCATTTACTATTTCCCTTTTTTATTAATATTTACCATTATAAATCCCATAATTCAAATTTCAAAAACCTTTCTGTTACCCAAAATTTCAAAAAACCCAACTTTGATTCAAATTCATGTTTTGAAACATTTTTTAATTCTAAAATATAAATATTTACACTTTGCAAAACCCAATTTAATCCATTTTTAAAAATTCATAGGTTCATTAAAAAAAATTATACCCATTTGGTTAAACATCATGTTTTTTAAAAGTCAATCACTGGGAATATATGGATGACCTAACAATCCTATATTCCTAGCATGATTTATGAAACCACACACCCTCTCTTTATATATGGAGGAAATAGAAAAAACCCCATAAGTCAATAACATCACATAAAAGTATGCCAATTGAGGTTAAAATATCAATAAACTATAAAATCACAAAACAAAACATCAATTCCCACCCTTGGAAAGTTGTGTTTTCCCTTGTTGTGGGGCTACAGGCACACAAGAATGTTCTCATTACCAAGCTATGACAAGATCCTAGTCTGTTGTCTTCTATGTTTCAAATATTAAAAAAATTAAAACCTCATTTGATACCACTTTTTAATGTTCTGTTCAGGTGTCCAGTAAAATTGGTTCCCTAATCTGGGCCACCACATGACCTCAGGCATGCCTCCCCATATGTTAGAGGTTACCAAAAAGCAGAATGGGTCTTTAGATATGCATTAGGGATACTATACCTGTATATCAAAGTAAATCCGTAACCTAAATAATATCAACAGATTTAATAACCATCAGGAACAATAAATTGATAGTATAAGATGTAAACCAACAAGTAATCAAGTAACACATTCTATAACAATATGATGAAAGTACTATGTCAGACATGCATAGAAATAAAATCACCAAACCAAAACTACCAAAAAGATCCTAAACACGGACCCAAGTCCCAACCCATTCCGAAAATCCCCTGATTCAAACCATTATCCCATGCATAAACCAAATATTAAGTCCCTATCATGAACCTATAACAAAAACAAGTCACATATGCTCGAGTACCCAAGTACCATGGTGGCCCAATATGGGTGTGATTATAACTTAGTAGACCACCACCAAGTGTGTCTAAATTAATATCTAGTCTAAACAATAGTGTATTAATATAATAACAGTTCAATAAATAAATAGGTAAATAAGGGAAAACATGTTTCACATTTAACAATGATTAATTATCAATTTTATGTTTCAAGTTCCATAGTGTAAACCAAACAACTTATCCCTCCCTGGCCATGAAGAGAGCCTAATTCATAACATAAGGTGTTACATGATTTTAGTCACATTGGAGTTCATTAATAAAATCAATTTAACCATGTAATTTAGAAAATCGGTCTTGGTAACCATTTTATATCCAAACCGTTGGATCCTAAAGCATCAGTCTGACATTATAAACCATCTAAATACGTCGATGGGGCTTAAAGCATTAGTTTATCCTGAACCAAATATGAGGATCATCGGTCTAGTATCTTAATCATTCAATACATCAGGGGGGACTAAAGCATCATTCTATCTTGACCCATGGAGTGGATCCTCATTCCAAACCCCCACACATAACACTTATTCATGTTCACGTGCCTCATTAACTATTTAACACATTTACTATTTTATCATTTCATTCACCAAAGGTCATGGTGGAAGATTAAATCACAACTTTTAATAAAACACCAAAACCAAATAATCATTTAAAATCCATTTTTAAACAAGGAAATTCCTCTATAAAAAACTATACCATCACATCAAGGCCTTCATTACCATTTATAAACATTAAAAGGACTATATATGGTATTTTCATAGAAGGGGAAAATATGCCCTCATTTCAAATCATCATTTCAAATATCTCAAGAAAAACTCTTTTCAACTCACTTTGAGTTTTACATCTCCTTTTAAAATGGTATCCCTTTCAAAACATCATTTTCCATCATTTAAAACCGTAACTTGATCCAAATCCAACACACATCATTAAAACTATTTTCAATATCCTCCTAGGAAATTCACAAATGCAAGAATATGAACATTTCAATCATTTACTTAACCTTGACCATTAGATAAGTACCAATACCTACCCATTAACTAAAATAATTTCCCTAACCCACCATTTACCAATTATTTCCACCATTTTAAGGGTTTTGCATACCCTATGGGTAGCCCTAGGCCTGGTCTCACATCATCAATGAACCCAATTAGACCTGTGAAGGGTTTTACACTACAATATAAGACCCAAATTACTTTACTTAGTCAAATACATAAAAACTCATCAAGTTAGTACATTGGAGAAACCTCAAAAACATATTCAAGCATCGAGACTATGGGGAAATATTATATAACCCCTACCTCATGCTCGTAGATGAACGATCACTTAAACTTGGCTCTTGATTTGAGATATAATATCCTCAAACACCATGATGAATAACACCCTTGAAAATAAGGGTTTAGAGCATCTAAAGGAGAGGAAACAACCCACAATGTCTGTCTTCAAAAATGGAAGGAAATAAAGATCAATGCTTACCTAGAGCTTCGTTTCACAACCAACGACACTCCAAATTCCTAAGAATTGTGAGGGAAGATCCCATATAGGAGGGATTAGCTCTTGTTCATCACCCTATCTATAGGGGTCTAATGGGTGAAAATTTCATGGTAAAATGATTTAAGATTGAGAGATAAAATGGAAAAACTATAATTTTTAGGTAGTTCATGGTGTGTCCGTACATTTGGAAAAACCATGCACTAACCATGTGTCTCCCTCTGTCTAAGTGGGGACCAGGACACACGGTCTATCTAGCCACCCATACAGTTTGAAAAACTATACAGAGCCTATGATCTAGCCTCTATCAAAGGGGGGTGTTGCCTACATGGTTTCCTGGTCCACCTTGCATGATTTCCCCAACTGTGCACCCCTTTCTGCAGGTTGCATGGTTATGGTGCACAATTACTTCTAACCATTCACAAATCGTACTCTCAATATACCTTGTCCTCTTTTACTTATTTTCCATGCTCTGAACCTCCAAGCCACCCCTGATACCTGTACTACTACCTAAAAACATTCCATAAACTAAAAAATCAAACTAGGATGTGCCTCAAGGTTGGTATCTTACACTAGAAGTCTTATACTTTGTGAATAAGGGAGGAGTGTAGGTTCTCATTTATAAGTGATGGAAATTACACACTTGGAATTACTTAAAATATTATATAGTATATATTTATATACAATAATCATGTAAATTGGCCCCAAGGCACAAAAAATTTGAAGATATGATGTGATAGGGTCACTATAAACTCAATCAATCACATTTAGGAAAAAAATTATACATTTTAAATATTATAATCTATTTAAACCACTTTAAACCCATTTTAACCTTAACCATGATAACTCAACTTTTTCCTAGGACTAAATTATTATATGACCAAAAATAAAGGTGAATTATAACCAAATATGTAAATTATGATTCAAAATATGGAACAAATTTTTTATACTCAATTTATAAAGCTAGTATAAATAAATTTTAATATAATATCACAAAACACTTTAAAACAATTTTTAGGAAGATACCTAGTTTAAGCGTAAAAAATATTTTACATTGAAATAAAGTAAACAGTTGGTTTATATAATTTTTTTGGTTATTTATTAAAAAAAGGAAGGTTGTTATACTTTTGGATCAAGAAAAAACCAAATTGAACCTTCCAATCATACCATTAAATGCAAAGACTCCAAAATAGTTTTTAATTTGAATAAATATAATTTATCTTCTCAAAAGACAATTTGAGGTTCCCAAATTAAAAATAATGTTTTAAAACACATTATTTAACTCCTTAAACATATATTTGGACAATAAAAACTAATAAAATAGGATAAATTCAAGTTTTTTATAGATTTCATATCTTTACCCCATAGTTTTAACCATGTTTTACATGTTTTACCCTTACCAAGGTGACAAATATTTACTATAGCTACTATTAAAATTTACAAAAAAATAAAAGGTGAATGTTAACAAAATTTGAACCTATTAATTAAAAATATATAATCTATTTTTCATGATTCAAATTCTATAAGCATCAGAAATGAATTTCAATATATATGCGTAAAATTCAATGAAAAATAGTTTTTAGCAAAAAAAAATTTTAAGCCTAAAAATAAAATTATACTGTAATAAAGTATAATGTTGATTCCTATGTAATTAATTGTGTCTAATTAAATGATAATTATGTTACTTTAATTTAAAATTTTAAACATAGTGGTACTTTGTAACTGCTTTATTTAATGAAATGAAATGATACTTATAAAAAATCACAATTTTTACTATTCAGTCTGAAATCAACCTTTTGAGAAAAAAACCCCATAATTAATTCTAAGACTGTTATGACATGATTATTTAAAAATTTATAACCATTTTTTAAAATAAAATTTATAGAAGTGTAAGAAATTAATTATAATGTACACACAAAAACATGCAATAAAACCATTTTTTGAAAAAAAAATTGAAACATAAAATGACTTTACAAAAAATTGAGTATATATTTATTATGAATTAATAAATAAATTTGATTTATATAAAACCTTTATATATATTTTACATAATTTAGTTATTCTTATTCCTAAAAAAATTTAATAGCTAAATTATAATTTTCACATTAAAATAATTATATTTTTTAGTACATTGGAGTTCCCTTAAATATTGGTGTTTCATGTTAAACAATCTATTGAGAAAAAGTATTATTTTTTAAAAAAAATAGGTTTTTACATCCTCCCATTAAATAAATTACAACCTAGCTATTTTCTTATCATGATAATCAGGGGTTTAATATTTTAAAATAACTTTGTTGAAACCCACATCATACAAATAAATAATTAAATGTCCTTTGATAAAGAGAAGTTGTGAACATAAAGGTTACCTAGAATCATATATAATCAAGTTCCTAGATATGGATAATGTTAGCAGGAAGTAAAAATATGGATATGGATAAGAAAGATTAGAATTAAAGGAATAATAGAGAGTGATGGAGTGCATGATTATGATAAAGTTAATGACCACAAAACCATAAATTAGTAGGGATTAAAAGACCATAAATTAATCAAAAATGAAGGTAAATGCATAATAATTTTATTTTAAGAATATTTTCTAAAATTTGAGGGATTCATTTAATATCAAGATAGAGAACATGATAAAATAAACTTACTCAATTTATTTCCATTTCATAAGAATAATTATATCCTCTGGTTGTGCTTTGATCAATTTCCACTTCATCACTTACTCCAAGAAATGAATATTAAAGATAAATTTTTCATGCCCAAAGCACTAAAATTAAATTTTAATGAAATATAAGATCTATAAATGAAATACCAGTCGTTCCCCCTATCTCTAGATATTTACCAAAACCAAAATGATTCACACAAGTTATCTAATATGGATAAATCCATATATGTTCAAATAGTACATTAATATCTAAAAACATAACAATAACACCAAAATTTCATATCAAAAATTTCTATAAATAGTTTACCATAAGACTCCTCCAAAATATGTATGGCCAAATTCAAAACCAAAAAAATTATAAATATGGTCAATAAATTTTCAAAATCAACTAAGCTTTAACCCCCAAACAATATAAAGTATCTCTTAATTTCATATACCAAACATATGAATACCTTGATCATACATTCTTATAAAATATGGAAGTAACCTTAATCACCATAAAAACTCATTGAAAACAAATATTCTACCAAAAATTAACTCTATCCTTATTCCTCAAATAAATTCACTGACTATCAAAAAATGTTGCAAGATTCATCAATAATAACATAAACCAATCTTTCATCAAATCACTAATCAATTATAATTTCATCAATAATATCCAATTTAGTTTATCAATATCAATAATTTATTTTTACAAACTATAAAATATTATGTCTACATCAGGAAAATATTAAGGGATATATATCCCTTAATCATGTGTTTTCCAAAAATATCTCCTTACCATTGAATCGCTTTTTTATTTTTTCAGTATTATTAAACCTATGTTTGCAATTCCTTAAAGAAAAACTATTATAGAACAATCCTTATATGTTTCTTGATTTGTATAAATATAATATCATTTATAAAACACTTCTATAAAATAATTCTTGAATACCAATATAGAAACACTTCATTCAATTCACTTCAATGACTGGAATAACATATTCCCTTCCATTGCCTAGGATTTATCCCTTGGATTTGGGCATTGACATAGATAATTCCCTTTTTACCTACATATAATACATTAAACTATAAATGGTTCCATAGGATTAAATTCATTTCCCTCTAACAAACTCTTTAGTTTCCCCATAAAATATTTTTTATATGTACTTATTTTCTACACATAAAACACCTTACCATTAATTTGAGATATTTCCTTAGGTGATTCTTCCCATAGTATTGGAATATAGGAATATATATCTTCTTTTTTCCATGGTCTTATTGAAACTAAATTTTTCTCTTATTTGGTTCATTTGGATACTCACCTTTTTTCAGGTTGTTATTTATATATTGAGATATATGGTTATATATAATCATAATATTTCACATTCTATTTCCCACAACATTCATTTGTTTTGGAGGATAATCATTTCATTTTTCATCACATTCAACATTAACAAGGTTAATTATTGTTATATTTGTTGGATGAAACCAAAAATAATCATGTGAGCAATAATAATAAAAGTTTGAAATCATATAATAATGAAAGTTATATAGTTGGTGTCAAAATATTGACACCTTATTTTAAATCTATAAAACCTTAGTATTAACTTAGGTCTTATATAGTTATTAACTATTAAAATCCTTTATAATGGTTAATAATTATAATGTAAATTATCCTAAGCATATCTCTTGGGAGTGTCAAACTAGGTGAATAGTAAGGGATCATTCACCGTGCACCAGAATAATGGTTGAGATATACTCAACCAAATATTTTTAGGTTTATTAACCCCGAATGCATCTATTCCAAATCCATATACACCTGCAGTATCTAAAAATTGATGTATTACTTGGAAAACTACATAATCTCTCACTTAATAAAAAATTTATTATGTTATTCTATAATTATACATATCCTTAAAGTTGGTCATATAGTTATGTCATGTAATCTATATTTTCATAAATCTAGTTCCTAATATTTATACTAAACTTACTCTGATACCAACTGTAACACCTTAAATCTAGTAACCAAGAGTTGTTGGTTACTTTATTACATTGGAACTATATAAAAGGGATCACACCACCCAATATCGATCAATTTCTCAATCATGTAAAACTAGATATATTCTTAATATCACATTACATTTGAAAACATAAAATAAAAAATAGTATTTATTTGAGAACATTATTATTCCCTCTAGAATATCCTTTCATATCAATCATAGTACACTTCATTGTATCTTGTGGAAAGAAAATAAAATAAAATGGTGAGCTCATACTCTCAGTAAGGTAATTCATATAGTATAATCTATCATAAATTAAATAAAGAATGAGTAATATAGAAGAGATAAATAATAATCAAATATTTCATATAACTAATATCATAAAATGGTGACTAAATCGATTAATTCCATAACAACATAAATAATCACATGGATAACAACAACTAGTTCTTAATGATAGAATGCATAATTTTGGATCTCATAGTCTTACCATAAAGGCCTTATGCCTATAAAACATATATAAGTAGGTAATTCATACATCAAATACCCAAACTATTTTGTATCCTGATACCTATTGATGCATTGATGTGTAGTAATGGGACTCACTCATCACTTATTAAGACCAATACATTCATTATTGGAGAGGCTGAATAATAATTCAATACATAATCAACATAAACATTCGTATTAACAAACTAGCATATTAAATGTTAATATTTTTTGAATTAATAAATAGAACAATATGATCGTAAGATATCTGAAGTAACATGTTAGATTTTATTAATATATTATATCCCTAATAAATAATATGATTCATTAAATGGTGTTGACATAGATGAAAATACTTTAAAAATATCACTGGAGGATTTCATGATGAAAATGCCCATTGCATTTTGAAATTACTTATATTAAAATATAAAAATTTATAAAATATTAGAAAAAAAATTATTTTGAAGGGACAAATAAATATTGTAAAGTAATATTCAATGAAAAGAGTATTCATGATGGAAAAAAAGTTGTTCAAGAAGTGTATGTTAAAATAATTATTATGTTCACTCTTTTGAAAAAAATGCCTCATTCCGAAAAAGAAAAGAAGTTTTATTTTAAAATATTTTGTAGAAATTAAAACATGGGTAAAAACTTCATTAATAAATCATTCTATAATTATAAAATCATTTTTTAAAACATTTTAAAAAAATATATACATGGAGTAAAAATATTCTTAACTGAATTAGAAAAAAATAACTTTTCCTTAAAAACATTCTTCTTGTCTTTTTGAGTAAAAGGAATGTAAAAATGGAATTAATACTTTAAAACAATATAAATAACCTTATTATATAAAAATATATTTTTTAATATATAAGGATAAAATAATTCCTCCAACTGAAATTTAAACATAAACAATCCTAAATAAAATTGGGATTATAAAATAAACCTTTACCTCATGTCTGACTTACTTTGTAAGTGAATTTAACCTCCTATATAATAAATTTAAATTTATTACACTTATATTAAACAACTATATATATATGCCTATAATATTATATATAATCCATATATAATATTTCAATACATATTTATTAATAATTCTTTATTAAAATTATTCTATTTTTATTTTTCATGTATGTTTCAGTTCGGTAGTTTTGGTAAATTAATATTTAAAATGGTTTCATAATTTAAATAATGTTAATAATGATATAAATTTATTATATATTAATTATATAAATATTTATAACAATTATAAAATTTTTGAACATGAAAATTGAATCACATCGCTTGGTGGAGGTGGTAGTCCACATGTACACAAGAGCGATATTATTAATTTTTATTGAGTGGAAGGGTCAGAATGTAAATGATAAATTATATTTAAAATACATTAATTATTTAATAAATATAATATATATATTAATTAGTTATATATTTATAATCATCCAAGTAAAATGGCGATGAAAAATGAAACACATCGATTCATGAAGGTGGTAGGCCACCCATACGTAGTAGTGATGTCTTATATTCCCATAAAAAAGAAAGAAAGTGGAAAACGTTTGTTACATCATCATAATAACAATTAAATATATAAAATATAATTAATTCATTATTTTATAATAGATATCATAGATTTAGTGGAGGCAGAATAAGAAATAAAACTAAATGTACTAGATTAAAATTTATATCACTTTATTAAGAACCCACTTTTGTCTTACACCTTAATCCTTGAAAGGATGGTATTTTTGAAATAAAAATAGATATAAAACATGTGTAATAAATATAGGAGGGTATTATGGTAGTTCATTGATGATATATAAGTCTCAAAAAATTTGAATAAGGGAGCTGAGGAGATTCCCTTTTATAAGTGAGGGGAAAGGACATACCAGGAATTACATAAAAGTTTAAACAATATATATATATATATATCATAATCATGTCATGTATCAGGAAGGTGTCCCAAATTATAAAATAATATTTTTTTAGTGTCTAAATGAACTCAACCATTCATATTTAGGCATGTTTTTGATATATTTTAAATCTTATCTTTTAGTTAAACCACTTTAACCCATTTTGACTATAATTGTGATAAAATAATTTTTTACCATGATCGAATAATTATATGGAATAAATAAAAGGGTTCTTGTAACCAAATTTATTCACAATTATTCCAAAAAATTTAATTAATTTTATCATATTCAATATCAATATGTGTAAAAATTACTTATAATATAAGAACATAAAACGATTGAAGAACGGTTCTTTAAGAAGATGCCTAAAAGAAAATATACTATAAGTTATATGATTTTTTTGGTTATTTAATAAATAACTAATGGTTTTTGTAATTTTAGACAAAAAATTGAATGGAACCTTATAATCATACCATTAAATGCAAAGTCCCCAAAATAGTTTTTAATTAGAAAAAAATATAACTTATATTCTCAAAAGACAAGATTAGGTTCCCATATTCAAAATAATTTTTTAAAATACATTATTTATCTCCTTAAATATATATTTTTTCCAAAATACACTCATATAATATTATAAAGGAAAATATTAGAGATATTTTAATGCTTTTATCCACAGTTTTTACTGTTTTACCCATACCGAGGTGACAAATATTTACTATGATTACTATTAATAATTATCAAAAATAAAATGGAAATATTTTCCAAATTTTAACCTACTGATTCCAAATAAATAATAAATTTTTTTAGATTCATTTTCAAGAGTTGGTAGAAATAAATTTTAATAAAAATATGTAAAACCTAATGAAAATATTTTTTAGAAAAATGCGTGTTAATCTTAAAAATGAACTTATTCCAAAATCAAGTATAATGATTATTTAAATGTAATTAAAATATATTATATATAATTAAAGTTGAATTATTTTAATTTATGATCAAATTAAAAACATAATGGTATTTTTAAATTACATTATTTAATGAAAAGAAATGATTTTTTTTAAAAAATCCGTATTTTTTACTTTTCAGTTAAAAATAAACCAATTCATAACATCCCAAAATTTTATCCTATGCCTATTATGATATTCTAATTTAAAAAATGATATCAATATTTTAAAATAAAATATATATAAGTGGAATAATTTAATTATAATATAATCTCACAAAATATAATAAAAGAATTATTTGAACATACTTTTGAAAAATGGCTTTTTAAAAAATTAAGTTTATATTTTTTATGAATTATAAATAAATTTAAATTATATAATACCATTATACATATTTTTCATAGTTTATTTATTCTTATCAATATCTCCAATTTAATGGTTGTGTTATAATGGTAATATTTAAATAATGATATTTTTATAGTATATCATAGTTTGTTTAATGCTCGATGTTGCATGTTAAGAAAGCTATGGAACATTATATTTTAAAAAAATTAGTTGCTATATAATAAGTGTGATATTCCTTCCAAAATTATACTT
The DNA here is from genome assembly GCA_963277665.1 of Viscum album. Taxonomy (NCBI): domain Eukaryota; kingdom Viridiplantae; phylum Streptophyta; class Magnoliopsida; order Santalales; family Viscaceae; genus Viscum; species Viscum album. The sequence continues at coordinate 1,178,794,180 of OY728135.1, forward strand.
TTAAATACCTTGATCATCCAACTAGATAGTTTCACCCTAAATGGGGGTGACTATGGATTATATGTGCAAGACAACAAAGTAATAAGTGAATATGGATTATCCAACAAGGAAGATTCACACCATAGTAGGGTGCCCCTAGATTATCTTGTGTTAGCTCATTTTTTAAATTTTCTTTGGGTTACACTTATCTAAGAAACCCCAAGGGTTCAGATACTATAGGAATATAGTTAAACATTATACATATGATGTATACATAAAAATAGTTTTTTACTCAACTATCTAAGAATCTCAACTATTGTGATTGGATTGATAGCCTACCTAAATGACTAAATTGATCATTTTCATGATAAAGAAGGGTAATTTCTAAGTAAAATACAGATCTTGTCTCACCAAATGGGTATGATGTAAGGGGTTATAAATTTTAATCGGATCACTTCTATTTAAAATCCTTGATGAATAGTTGTATAAAATGGTACTTATCTGATAAAATCTCTTATCATAGATAAACAGTATCATTATCATTAAACTTAACATTGACTAGATAAAGGAGAATATTAATTTAAGAAACTCTTATGAACATCCACTTAAGAAAAAACATTAAATAAAAAGATCATGTGTTTTAAATCAACACCTTCCTCAATAACTAAACTGTTGAATATGTTCAATAGGTGAATCTAATATACTTATTTGTATCATAAGTTGATTCTATTAAAGTTTCTTTAAGAATTGTTCTAATTAAGGAATATATCATGTTGTCTTTGATGATGTAGATGAATTCAAGAAAATCTTACTTGGTGTTCTCAAGTGTTAAGGATAGATGAACTACACATGTGATGTCTAAGTTATAGTGCTATATAGACAGTAAAAAAGGGTAAAAGTTAACAAGGGAGTCCAATAATGTATCTTCTAATCGCGAAATCCATTAAAACCAATAGTTATCAAGATGAGAGAATAATGACTAATTGAGATGGAATTTTTTGATATACTTAATGGAGTTTAAAAAACTCCCAATAATTTCTATATCAGGTATTGGTATTATAGAAATAAAATCTTCATATTTGAAGGGTATGAGATACCAAATGTATAATTTTTAAGTGTTTTAAATATACTAGAGTTCAAAATTGAGTAAAGAATTGATTGATCTATCAGATTACATTTCTGTTATAAATAAAATAGTTTCTACTTTAAATATTTGTATGTAAAAGATTATATCAATCATAGATGTATCTTAAAAGTATGTGTATCTTTATCTCAATTATCTTATAGGATAGGATAGTTTATTTGTTAAGAAATATTTTTTATAAAAAAATTAGATGATTGGTTTAATACATATCATTTATCATTCGTCATATTCTATAATATTTTTTGAAAATAAGATGAGGCTAAAAATGTTTAATTTTTGATAAAATGTTTATCCAGCCATTTGATAAAATATAAAGGAATTTCTTCCCATTACTTATCAGTGACATATTTTTTGAAAAAAAACCTTATAAAGAAAATGATTTAAACACATAAAATACCATATGTGATATGGAAATAATAGTTTATTTATTAAATATTTATACTAAAATAAAATAAGTGTTATTTCCAACCACAAATATTTATTTTTTGAATATTTGAAAAATATTCTAAGAAAAATATAGTGAATAAGAAGCTAGTGGGAGTATGTTTGAAATTAGAGAAGTTCAAAGTTAACAAATTAAATATCATACCAGCCTAAAGTAAAGTGATTTCACTAAATATCCTAAATAATATTAGGATGTTTATGGTAAAATAAAAATTGAAAGAGTTATATTTAGTTACCATATCAATGTAAATATTACTTTATCCTAAATAAATTTTGTGTGTGCTGGTGAGTAAATAGTTACATTAATTTCAATAAATGTTATGATGGTATAAGTTCCATGTTTGATGATGATATGATTAGAAAGTGTTCTAAGTATATAGTAGAACACTAATATTGAAATATTTAATGTTGTTAAGTAAAGGAGTATGAACATGTTCAAAGAGCTAAACATTATGAATATAATTCCTAAGTCTCACCATTATTAAAACTAGATTACTTTATTGATTCCATTCAACAAATTTATAGTGGTAGTATTTTATTACGTATTCACATAGTTATGTGTAAGTAATTACATATAGATGCCATCATTAAAAAACCTATAAAATGTGGCATACATAAGGATAAAATAGTAATTTGTCATATATGATATGATGAAAAATGATAATGTATTGTTTTGTTAAATATTCTTAAAGAATTTATGATTATAAAATGTTTCATGGTTTTATAATAAATGAAACCCCGATTTATCATTCATTTATGTGTGTTGTAATTTACTCTTCATGAATGAAATAATGATAAATATCCATTCAAAATAAAAAATTTGAGTTTTCCTTAGTCAGCAGTCATCACAAAGTATAAATGGTTGTGATAATATGTTAAGATTATTATGAATAGAATCTTGTACTTGCTACAAAGATTTTTATATGATATATGAAGAATATATTCATGAGGTAATAAGTAGAGATTTATTACTTGGATTTAACTTAAAATTTATATCTTATGGAGTTTCATGTTTTCATCGATATACATAGGGGTGTATACATATTATCAATTTCCATTACCTGAGGTTGGAAAGATACGTATCATGAGAACCATAATACTTTTATAACTTACTAATGCAATTAAAAGGTGACTTTTCTAATTGAGGTTGGTTAGGTATGGTATTGATCATGTCATCAGTTAGAGTGCAACCAAGATGATATTTTTACCACTTTTATAACAAATTAATACATTTGGCCCTATATTGAATTAGGCTTAGGAAATTCATAGTTAGGCTTAATTGATTCACATATGATGTGTTTGGATACTATATGAGAAACATGTGATATAATCATACAATAAATAAATAACATGTGAAATATTCATCGAATTGGTTAGTGTTTTTATAGAATCATGAGAATATGAGTTTTCATGTTCTTAATTGATATGTTTCATTTATAGTGGTCATTTTATGTCATAGACAAAGTGATGTTATACAGTGTAAATATGATGTATATAATATATCTTTTAGTGGACATGTTTTTACAGATATATGAGTATGTTCAATGAATATCACACCAGACCCATGGTAGCTCAAGTAGGACTAATACGTTTCTATAGGCCACTCTTTTCTTATATATAGGAAATATGGATTTCATATTTGTTTTCAATTATGCTAAATCGCATAGGATCACATAGTTAGTCCCTTGGATAAGGGTAATGTTTAGGAAAAAGTCTTTTTATAAAATTAATAGTGATAGATGAAACTATATCCAAAACAATCTGGATGGATTTATAAAGAGATGTGAAGTTTGGCACAAAGTCGCAATGATATTTTAGTGAACATGGGATATTGTTAGATATGCACTAAAATATACATGCATATGCTACATTTTAATTGAATACATGTATATGATGGATGTAGTATATGTATAGGTATATATATCCATGTAATACACACATATATATAACATGATGATGTATAATGTGTGATAATATATATAGTTCACATACAATACATGTATATTATCATTAATATCATTCATATATAATACATGCATGTGTTTCATGTAAACATGCAGACTACTGCATATAGTACATATGTATATGATATATATATATACTCATCATACATTCTATGTATTACCACATGGGAACATGTATATATTTCCATCACGATTCCTTTGTTTTAATCCATTAATAATGGATTAGAATATTTTTCATAATGATTTTATAACACATTTGTCAACCAGGCATAAATCTTGGGTGTCATTTGATAATACCCATAATGCATGTGCGATGTGTTCCTCATTCATAGAGGAATATTGAAACCTCTCTTATAAAAATAGAATTTTTTTCTCACCATTTTGGGGTTTCTTGATCATGTTTTTTAGATGATGATGATCATCATCAGTTTCATACAAAGTTCCATATGCTTTCTTCCTTCCCAAGCATCCTTTATCATACATGTAAAGTTTTCAGAACTCCTTTCATAATCTCATGTATCCATTGGTAGATATCCAACTTCTAGTGGCCAGTGCATACCCCTTAAAGGTAGTAGGCTTAGATGAACTACTCCCCATGATCTTTCTCACGCATTCTCCCCATAATAGGGATAAATAATTTAGATCCAGCAACAAACTAGGTATGATTTTTTCCAATGTTTTTAATTTATCTTGAACACTGATTCACTCAAGCATAGATTAAACTTGTTTTTTGTGTTATCTTCCACTACTAAGGATTATATGATGATCCTAAAATACCCATCATCTCATACTCACAATCTTGGATGTTGAGTGAACTGAACCTCCAAAATTCAATAATCCAAGACTCATGATAGCTATTAGTAGTCAATATTAGACCAAACATTTCTTCTGATACATGATTTGAGGATCCACTTTATAAAGTGTATCTTCTATAATTAACTCTGTGATCATTGAAATCATTCTTCAAGTGACCTTTCTTCCCAATATTACAACACATGGGACTACATTCCTTTGAGATACTCCTACTATATCTTCTTTCTCTTTTCTCTTTCCTTTTATTATCTTAGTTTTTAGGACACCCTCTTCCTACAGCACCATATACATTTCTGAAAGATTCTTGGATATCCTTATGATCGAATTCCTTATTCAATATTAGGTTTTTAACATCCAAAAACACAAGGTTTTTATTTACTCTTGAGTTTCTCACCAGGGAGACCATCATATCCCAAGAATTAGGGAGTAATAATAACAAAAAGAATACTTACTCTGAATCTACAAAGTTAACCTTCACTAACTCCAACTGAATCTTAATCACCTTTAAGTTGTTAATGTCACATGTATTTGGTTTATCTTTTGATATCCTCATGTCTCGAAACCTCTTAAGTAGGAAAACCATATTAATTTAGATCTACATATAATGTAGTTGAGTGAGGGTTTTCATATGTTATGAAGTGATTTTCACTTCCTAGATATTATAATCCACATTCCATACATTCGAATAAACCCATGTTCTTTCATATCTAACTTTTAGAATTCTTAATTCTTCATCAATTCCATATTAGTACCTATCAAAACTCATCCAAGGTCCTTCTATAGTATAAAATCTACTATCTTCATTCTCCAGAACTAAAATTCCATGTCATTGAACTTATCCACCCAGAACTTATTCCCATTCAATAATGTTTCTCTAAAAATTAATAAAAATCTATTAAATTCAAGAAGATGTAATAGGGATTGAGAACTACTTATATAAAATATCTTATATGGAATATGGATGAAATATTCTACTAAACCAAGCTCTAAAATACCTTCACCAGGGCCTCATCATTCGAAACTCAAAAGATAAAGATATGATACCACTTATTTGGATCGCAAATATCTTTCGTAAATCCAATAGAATTTTATCACTAGAACTTACTAGTGAAAACAAAGTAACATAATGATCCCAACACTGGGATGTGCAGGAAATTAGATGACACACCGCACCCAAGTCACTACACCATAATAATAATCTTTAAAAAAGCACTGACTTTATTTCTGAAAGACAGTGATTAAAATAAAAGCAATTAAGATAACAAAACAAGTCTAATTGGTTTTTATGTGATTCCTAATCCATGGTAGGAATTCTGATTAACTTTTATTCAAGTAATTAGAAGATTATTACTATTAAAAATGTCAAAACACAATTTATTGTACCATACAAGTATATTAGAGTTCACATAGTTTAATTTTTCTCTATGTATTTTGATATTCATGGTGATTGATTAAACACAAATCCAATCTTCACATATATATCTCTATTTGGTAAAATACTCCCACCACCTCAAATCCTCCTTCAAGTACACAGTTATTGATTAAAAAAACTTTATGAGTAAAACCTTACATATTCTATTTTCCAAAATCTATTAAAAAATAAAACCATAAGAACTCTTCTCTATAGAAAATCCTACGAAATTCCTTTGTGTCGCTATACTCACCTTAGGTCTGAGTTAAGGGGTAAATTTTTATTGAATAACATGACTATAATCATCTATTCTATTTAATCTTTGGTACTAAATACTTCATAGCCTCACCTTACACATTTCTATCAGAGTGTAAAAAATTAGTCTATTAGAATCTCTCATTCCATTTAACTAAGTCATGTATCCTGAATAATAGTATTCACAACCAATTGAAATCTAACAATTTTTTATTATTTTTTATGATTTCTATAATCCTTTGTAATGATGTGATGTTGTTATGTGATTTTATTTTGGAATTATGTTGGGTATAAATTACTTTCATGAATTTTTTTACTATTTTTAATGTCACTTTAATAATTGTTATGATTATCATTTAAAATATTTCATTTGAAGTAAATTATAAAGGAAAATTCAACCAACTAGGAAATATTTTTTAAAATATAACCATAACAAATATAGAGGGACTAAGTCATTAAATAATAGACTTATTATTTATTATACGATAATATTTTTAAATGTTTTTAAAATATTTCCATTGTTTCCTTTTAACATAATAATGAATTAGGTATAACTTTTATTATAAAAGATTCTATTTTAAAAAACCTTCGTTTTGAAAGATATTTTTATAAATATTTTAATTCATATACAAAATTTATAAATAATTTTTTATCTTTTACATCTATTTATTTTTATTAATTCCATGATTCTATTATTTTTCATAGAATTTTGTAAAATGTATTTTTGTCCTGAAAACATGAAAATGCAGTGATTTCATTTCAAATCTCATATTGTGGAAAATAAAAAAACATATAATTTTTATTTTGAATAATTCTTTTTCATTTTTTAATAAAAATAAAAATTCATGGATATAAAACCATTACACATTCATGTTTTCATGTTGATGTTGGGTCATACGTTTAAAATCACCATGAAAGTTTTAGGAATTTTAATCCAACAAGGGTTGGAAGTTGGATATCAAAAACATGTAATCAATAATTTATATATTGGTCTCAAGAAAAAAAAATTATCTTAAAATAGTTATTATATTGGTGAAATATTTTGATTTATAGATAAATGATCTTGTGTATATACATTTTATACAAATGAAAATAATAATGAAAATACAATGGGAAATAGTGGAGTAACTCTTATGGCTCAAAAAATCCATTTCTATGGTGTCAAGGATAAAAATATCACGTATAAAAATATGTAATACTTTAGATACTTGTTAAAATTTTAGAGTTTGATACTAAAATAGTTTTTAAATTACTTTTATAATAAAAATGATTTGATAATATGAGTGGTTTTAATATTGATAAATTGATATTTTTTTCAATTGAATTATATTAAAGAATGATATATTATAAAAATTTTAGGATTAAAATAATGGTCATGCCTATAATGATTATATAATGTATATATTATATTATTATTATTTACTTTAGATAAATCAATATGACTTTATATAACATTGTTTTCTTATTAATATACTTGGATTACAAAATAAATAATAGCATGTTTGGATATTTGTCTCATACCGTGTGGATGAAGCATTGATTTTTTATGTTTAATCATATTTAAATCAAATCAATGATTTTATATGTTTTTAAATATATATGTGTTTGTGTGCCTGAATAATAGTTTTTTGGATTATTTTCCAACCCTAAAAAACCACATGGGGAGGAATGGAATTTTTTTGTGGTGGTGGCACAACCCTTTGGGTGAAAATAGATGTTTATATCCTTTCTAGGTAGTTTCCAATGGGTTTTATTCATGGAATTAGTAACACCCTACAATTCCCCTTTTTTTGATGTCTCACAAACCTACTTTCCAAAGGCAGGTGGTCATTGGGAAATGGCTCCAATAATGTTTCGGGACTCACATTGGTCAAGAGGATGGGAGGTTTGGATTATCACACCCTTTTGGGGGGAATTATTTCCTACTCTAGGACTCTCTTAAATTTTTAATACATATTCATAAATCCTTTATTAAATAAACAACATGAAATAGGTCACCCTTATATTGAAAATTGATTTATATAATTTATGGACATTGGAATCATTTTTATGTATCCAATGTTCTTCATCAATGGATAAATATTTATGTCTCTAAGGTTATCAATTGATGGTACCCTTTTGTATGTATGGATTATAGATTCTTATATCATTTATTATAATGATTCTAGTTTCAAGCCATGTCATGGGGTGATATGGAATTTGTCATCATCTAGGGAGATGATATTTGTTATAATGTTGGGATTAGGCCCATGAGATGGGCTTCCCACGTATACATGTGAAAGGAATTATAACCCACATAGTGCAGTGGCACTTAATAGGACACATCATACCTTTTAAGTTCATGTGATGGGGACCAAACTATGTAGTTTAACGTCATGCGACAAGACATCTATGTGAATGGTTCATAGCCAAGGAATAGTGTGGGACTTATGCCAAATTGTCCTGAGGGACCTGAAAGGGATTTATCATTCTAGGTTGGACATGAACCTATTGGGAATATGGACTAGGGAATATTATGGTGAATTTTTGGATGTTGGGTTTGAACCTCAGGGAGGCTTCTTATGTATCCCATTTGTACCAGAATCATAGCAAACATAGTTTATAAATTTGGGGATTAAACCTATGGAGGAGGCCCTAAGGGAAAGATAGAGGAAGTTCTGGGAAAGTATTCCCCTCCTGAGATAGGTATTTGATCATGTATATTTCATGATTATCATTAACCTCTAAGCCAACATCAGTCATGCTCAGTATGTGAAACAAGAGGAAGTGTAAGATCTAGAAAATCACAAAATATCCTTCACTCACTGGTGGATTAGGACATGTGTATTTCCTAAAATAAATACTAGGGGCTTACTATATCAGGCATTCCTTAAGGTGACATTCACTCCTCATTAGTTGGGAGATGAGATTGAAGTCCTAGTTGGGGGTTAGGGAGAGAGGCATGGATTTGATGTACATGTATCCTCTATTTTTTTCTACCTTGAGGCCCCATAATTTTCTTGAATGTTTATATCCTTATTAAAACAAGAATTTATAATGGAGAACACTCCTAGGATCCCACCAATTAGGTAGGATAAATGTAAAAACATTATTACTATAGGAATGTATAATGAAGAGGATATATTGATGTGACCTTTTCTCTGATCATACATATCTGGAAGCTTTAGGGGAGGCCTTATATTATTCCCCCTTATATGAGTTATCCATGGGAAGAGGTTCTCTATCATGGGTGGTATGAAAGAGGGATCAAAGGATGGCTCGTGTAGGTGAGGTATGGGAAAGCTAAAGGTGGATCGTGCAGGTGATACCTCTGCGAGCTGAAGGTGGATCATGCAAGTGAGGCCTAGGTGAACTGAAAGTTCCTTTGGGAAATGTAAAACTAGGGAAAAACACATGGGATAGTCTTTGATCTAGGATCCAGGGGTCTCCTCTAGTGTCCTTTAATGACTGGAAGTCAAGTCCCAGGCTCAAGAAGGGGACTTCACTCTAGTTCTCTTGGAATAGGGGGAGGTGGCTCCTCACGCTAGTCTTTTGTGTTTCATACACTAGAGAACTATAATTCCCCTACCCTATTTAATTTACTGTTATTTAAAGGATTAGGGATCTACCTGGAATGTTACAAGGATCAGGGATAAGGACTCGGTCTAGAAGAGATTTGAGGCTTCTTCTGGTGTGCCAATCATGTCAAATGAGGATACCAAGGGTCCTATTTATAGGAAAAATTAGGACCCTGGGTGAAGGATTCCACTCATTTAAGTCCCTCATGCTAGTGTCTCAAACAGGTACCTCATATTGGTGTTGATCTCCCATGTTGGGCTACACAGGCTGGCTTGGGAGAGTTCCTTAACTCCCCTTCTCTAGTTTACTTATTGATTTATCTTTCATTAAATCTTTTCATACTCATTAAAAAAGAGAGTTTAAATAGATTATAAACTCATACCTTTTTTTTATTTACTTATATTTTGTTAAATGTTAATATTTTGTAACTAAATAAGATGAATATAAATCAAAAATAGTCTGATTCCAACCATTTTACAAAAGAGCGTGATGATGTGGTTAAAGAGTTCACAATGTTTTAAATAGAGCATGGAAGTGTCCCTTATCAAATAATTTTTCTACAATTTATATTATCATTAAAGATGTATTTTTTCAAAATTGTTATAAAAACACTTGATCTATCAGAGAATAGATCAAAGTTATAAATGTTTGACTAAACATTTGGAAGAATTGAATTTAGTTTCTGGATGGGATGAAACTATGGTTCATGGATCATTTGATATGAGTAAAACTATAAAAAAATATAGAGATAATTTTGAGGAAATAAAAATGGTAGTTGAAGATGACCTACATGATTGTTTAAATTTGTTTTTAAAGTTAAAGGGATGTGAATAAATTTCATTATATGCTGTTTTTTCTAAATATACAACATTATCTACCACACTAAAGATATATAAATTGGAATTTCGAAACATATGGAGAAACACTATATTTATAGATTAACTTAATTCATTAAATGATATATTACTGAAATATAGTGATCTTTTTTTCAAACATATGATGCTAAATAAATGTTATGTTTAGTTGTTATGATCTCCGAAATAATACATTTATATCCAAATGAGTCTTAATTGTTTCTCAAATAGTATTAATCACTATAAAATCAATAATTTTGGCGCAACTTTATACAAGAAATATGAATCAATTCCTTTGAAAGTTTTATTATTATTTCCAGTATTTCCAAGGTTTAAATGACTATATGGAATTTAGGAGACTGTAAGGAAGTTTTCATGGCACACATATATAAAAATTAAAATAATTAATCTTTAACACCCATCAAACTCTCCTCAGTAGAAGATAATTTATTAAGAGTATCTTAAATCTGCAAATGATCTGAGAAACCTCTGTCTTGTGCTATTTAAAGAGGGAATGAATCGTTTAGGTGTAAAAAGTAGAACTTATAGTAAATGTAAGGTTATGTTAAAAAATTATAATTGGGCACATTTTTTATGCATAAATCAAAAGAACGTTATGTTTTATCTACTTATATTAGGTCCAAAAAAACCTTTTAATGATATTGGTTTTTATTTGGTATCATTGATCGAAGATACGAAATTGATGTAAGATTCAGGTGTTACAATATGTGATGATCATAGAAATGAGGATTTAACATTGAGATCCATGCTGTTTAGAATGATATATTATTTTTACAACTCATAAATATTTTCAATATATAACATTAAAGCAATGTTAGGGTGTCACATTTGTGAAGAAAAAACACAGTCAGTTAGGTTGAATCATTCCATTAATACATTGATTTTAGGACATTATAAATTTTTACCCAGATGAAATAATTACTAATCTTGGAAAACATTATTTAATGGGAATTTAAAACAAGGTACAACACCTTATCTATTAATAGGTGATTAATATTTTTAAAATGTAAAGGATATTTTAACCATTTTTTATAAACCCCTTTCAAAAAATCTTACCAAAACATGTTGGAAAGAGAGATATTTTTTAATTACTGTATTTTAATTATTTGTATATTAAAAAATTTCTTAATGTAATGAAAGTATAAAAACATATTTGATAATGTCATTGTAACATTACTAAATACACCCAAAAATAAAAAACATATAATTAATCCTATGTTAGACATGATTTATATGGGGATAAGGGAAGAGTTGGTACCAATGAAGGATAAAAAACATACTTTTCTTCATCTATTAGTTTACACTCTTTATAATCAATAGATATTTTAGTATTAAAACTTTCTTAATGGTGTAAAGGTTCTACACAGGAATTCAAAAAATAACAATAATTGTTTTTTGATGACTGATTTAAACTTAAAGGCCTTAAAATAAAAATACTACTATGTTTTTAGGAAAGATTTAATGTTTCTCTATTTACAATACATTCTACCTAAAAATGTATGGAACACTTTAACTAGTAATTTATTCTTTTACAAATCCATATGATATAAATTTATAGACCCATTGAAGTTTATAACTATGGAAAGGAAAATTTCTATCTTATAAAGTGAATTTATGATGTACTTCGCACTACCATCCATTGATATAATGGTTCATTTGATGGTTCACTTTGTTAGAGAAATGAAATTATGTGGTCTTATATATTATAAATGGATGAACCCTATTTAATGATATATGAATATTTTAAAAGGATGTATGAAAAATAGATGTTTTCTAGAAGGTAATCTTATATATTGATATATTTTTGAGGAAGACATTTAATTCTATACCAACTACCTATCTGACATGGATAGAATTGTTATCCCAAAATCTCATCATAATGGGTATTAATCACTTTTATTCAGAATTACTAATTTATGAAATAGAAAATTAATGTGGAAAAACAAATAGCATACATCAAAAATAATGCACCCTTACCATAAAGTAAGGATGGGGTTTACATGAACCAACCCACTAGGGCCCTACCCAGGATGAAAATAAGGTGAGTGTGCCACCTCAATCCTAAATCAAATAGGATAGGGGATGGGGACTTGAACTGAATAGGTATAACACATAATATGAGTGTACTTATACTATATAAACTATAAATAGAAACATATCTCCAATAAAATATATAAATAACAATACCAGAATGATATATATATAATAAAGTGAACTACAAAAAAATCACACATGAGACATTAACCATAAATACATCCATTTATAGGTAAATAAAAAAATAACAATGCATTTAAAAATGCTTTAAATTCATTAGATACATGACAATTGAAATATACACCTCACTATGTGTGCTCCTAGAAGGTCCTCCAACTATAACAGTCCCTACCATCATCACAACCCACCATGATCCATACTTCATCTCTAAGAATTACCATGCATCAACTTTGATTAATCCACACTAGCTCCATACCAAGACCATCTATGAAATAATGCATCATTTATAGAGACAACATGTGTGTGCATAAATCCCATGTAAGGATGAGTATAAACATACATAGTAAAATTCCTCAAAACCCACAAAGGAAAGACAAAAAAATATGTTATCTTGAAACTTGTGGCATGAGCAGGTAACTAAAAAGATGAAAAGGAAATAATATCTAGATATTCTCAACCACTCTAAGTATTATGGGTATAGATAATTCATAGTTATCTCAACTCTAATACTCAAATATCACACCTCTCAAGTAACAAAAATGCTCATAGAACCAGAAAGCACAAAAATTCTTGTGTTGATATCCCAGTTGTACATCGTATCTCAAAGGAAACCCATGGGGTACTAAGGAGTCATGATACCCTAAGAAATATATACCACTTATCCTTTACAACTACCACATCACTGTATGAATCTATAAATTGGTTCCTTGAGGATATATTCCCTAATTACATATATGTATATGATATATATATATATATATATATAATTTCATATAAATTTTGATTTTAATGTATAATTAGGTATATTTTTTCCATAAAACTTATGATTTTAGCTGTTGTGGATGAATGATAAATGTTTATCTTTTGGTTAAATCATATCCATGTTTGAAAATATATAATGGTTCACTTTTTATAATAAAATACATAAGGAATTAATGAATATGATGTATAAATAATCCATGGAATTTAAGATATATTCATGCATTAGATGCATGAATAGTACAATACATAAACATATAAGTTATTTCATTCCATGTCCTCATATCTATATAAACCTTAATTCCATATGATGAAAGTGTGTGTGAAAGACAAGGGTTTTTTCCTGATACTCGGATGATACTCCCAAGAAATAAAATCTCTCACCATATTTCTCCTTTACACTAGACGAACTAGCATTCTATTAAGGAATATTAGATCCCATCTAAATTTTATATGATTCATCTTGACCTAAGGACACCTCCATAGGTGGTATTTCTTTCTACTTCCACTTTATTTATTTCTCTCAAACCCATGTGATAGAGATTGATATTTTACTATAGCTTCTTTGATGAAAGGTACTCATTTTGTAGTATTTAATCATTTACTGTACTTATATGTTTTTATATTTATTTCATGGGTGATATTGAGTATGGGATGTATATAAAACCCCATGATTTTATATGTATTTACCTTAAAATAAACATGAGGTATTTGATAGCTTGTTTTATATGCAACTCCAATTCTAAATGGATCGTGATATAGTAATCCTTTATTATATAGACATTAAATTGAAAGGTATAAATAGTAATAACAAAATTATGATAAATTTTTATAAAGGATTTAAATAATTAAAATTTATTTATTAATTTATAATAAATAAGTACCCAATTTTTATTAAATTCATTTTATACTTAAAAAATATATTTTCTTCAAAAATGGGTTTTCAAGCATTTTGTAACTGAACATTATAATTAATTTAAAAAAAATTCGAAATTATAATTCAGTTAATGAATAGAATTTTTGAAATCATCATGTCATTATTATCTTATGGTTAATTTTTAGTATATTTTAAAAAATATTTATTTTTCAGTGAATAGTGAAAATACTGATTTTTCTAAAACACTCATTTATTTTCATTAAATCAAGTAATTTGAGAAGTTAAATTATGTTTTTAAATTTTTTTAAAAAAAATTATTATTTAATTATAAATAATCTAATTAATTACCTAGGAATCATCATAACACTATATTTTGGTATAAGTTCAATTTTGGGATTTAAAACAATTTTTTCGAAACAAAACTTCTTTTTCACACAATATGTTTTTATATTAATAAATTAAATTAATATATATTAATTAATGGTTTTAATATAATATATATATTAAATATTTTAAAAATAATTTAAAAATAATTTTATGGGTTTTACAAGGTAGGGAATTGCTGTAAATTCAATTTTATGCTTTAAAATGCATTTTTCTAAAACATGTTTTCATTGCATTTTGCATTATTATTTAAAATTAAATTCCTAAACTTATATAAATTGAATATGGTAAAATGTATTCCATATTTTAAATTATAATAATTAATATAATGTAATAGGTAAAATTAGTTTTTGGTCATAATGAATAGTAAAAAAATAAATTTTTGTTACTATGGTTAAGGTTAAAATGGGTTTATTGGGGGTAAATTGAGAGAGAAGGGTAGTAATCCCCCCAAACATGTCTAATAATTTTTGGTTGAATATATTTATATCTTATGTTATTATACCTTTTAATTAATTTCCATTGAGTGACACATTTTCATGAAATTTCCCATACATTATTGTAATTTTTTAAGAAATTCCATGTGTGTACCTCCCCTCACTTATAAAAGGGAAAATCTTCTCCTCATTTATTCACAAAATTTGAGCCTTTTAAACCTGCCAAGATCCACTCCAATACCTTACTATATCCCTTCCATTTATCCTATAAATTGTTTTCTTCTCTTAATACCAATCATTCCATATTGAGGTGTAATCAAAAGGAGGTATCTTAAAGAAGAGGTGGTTAGAGTGCTAATGAAGTGACGTGGACTCAAGATAAGGGTTATTCATCTCAATATTATTTCATTGAAACATGTTTGATATTATGAAAGTATTTATTTTTATGAGATATTTATAATACCATTTAGAAATTTTATTTCATGGATCCTTATTAATTCATGTTATTTAATGTTATAATTCATATTATTTATTCCAAGGGGTTTTGATTCGATTATTGCCAAAGTGGTAAGGGTTTATCATCTCAAACTATCTTCTTTGGGATATATGTTATATTATATACATATATTATTTTATGAGTTGTATCTACTTCCCCTTTTATAATTTTTATCATGAATATCCTTATGTTCATGGTATTTAAATCTTCATTTGAAGTTTCTTATTTAATGGGTCTTATGACTAAAAACCTACCAAACTAGTAATGGTTTTATATTAAAATGTCGTTTTTTACTAAGAATGTTTTTGGTTAAATTTATAATGATGAAATTATATGATCTATCTCTCCAAGATATTATTTATTTTATTATTATTTGGTTATTTCTATATATTATAGGTTTTATTTTCATTTTCTTCTCTTTAAGTACTCAAGGGACCGAAAGAATGTTTTTAAGGAAAACCAACTTCATTTCTCTATTGGGTTAGGAATCTTTTTTTGTGTTCCCATATTTCATTCAAATTTTTTTCAATAATATGTTTATTATTCTCCAAATATTAATTAAACTAATTTTTCACGATTTTTGAATTTTTTTGAAAAAAATTAATGGAATCTTCTTATCATCTCTGAAAGAGGTACTTATTCCTTTTTTATAAAACAAGTGAAAAGAGTTTTTGTTTTAACATAAACTGACTGAATGGATTTTCCCATAGTTGTGAATTCTCTTTAAATTAAATATTCCTTTATATGTTTCCACAGTTATTCTTAATGAAATTTTTCATTAATATTTTATAAATCTTTAGATTTTAAATAAGTAATTTTAAAATGAAAATGATATTTACCTCATGAAAATTTCCAATTATCTTTTAATGATATTTTCATCTAGAACAACATCCTTTGATGTTTATTATAGTTTACTGGGGATATGATCCAATGTTACCATATTATTATTTCTATAAGATATTTATTATTATTATGAATAAGTATTGATGAAACTTTTTTTCTTTTTCATTGATTAAGTTTCTATGTGATAATAAATGTTTTCATGATATTTTGATATACATATGA
This sequence comes from Viscum album, assembly GCA_963277665.1. NCBI lineage: Eukaryota > Viridiplantae > Streptophyta > Magnoliopsida > Santalales > Viscaceae > Viscum > Viscum album. The sequence continues at coordinate 1,178,810,855 of OY728135.1, forward strand.
ATGAATTATGATTTTGTGATGGGTAGGTCTGTTATATCCCTATAATTAATTGGGTAACAATTAATGTTTTATAAAAATATCAAATGGTATATATGAGGTCATCTTGTTCCCAAAATAGGGTACACATAAGGTTATTGCAAGCCTAAGACAGGGTACAGAGAAGGTATTCTCAAGCCTGACGTAGGTACACGGTGGGTTATCTTAAGGATAACATGTGAAAAACCTTTTAGTGGATAGCCTTGAAATAATATTTCTATGATTATAACACCTTATTACACTATTTTATTACATGATATTATGCCAATTTTATACTCCAACGAATCGTGTTCTTTGATTCCTTTTTTATTCGTGTCTTATAAACTGCCAAAAATATTCCGTGAACCATGATTATATGAATTTTTGTGTATGAATTTAAAATTTCAAGATCATTTTATCATAATCTTATTTTTATAATATACTTACATATTTTTATTGATTTATATATCCCTTATTTACACTTACTGAGCATATGTTCTCACCCTTTCTTTTGTTTCATTTTCCATAGGATATGAAGAAAGGTTTTATGTATGATATGACTAAGAAGGATGATAGTTATGAATATCAAAGTGGTATATGATATAGAATTTTTATGTACTAGTTTTTTATGTATCCATGTTTTAAAATACACTAAACCTTTACAGTTTTGGATTGGATCATAATGATATATAATGAATATTTATCTAATAAGATGGAATATTTATGTATGAAAAGTGTGGTCTCTATAGATTAAATAACTTTTTATATATAATAATTTTTATTAGACCCTTAAGGAATCCCAATAGTGGTATTGGGTGACCCATGGTCCTAAATTTTTTAATTCATGCATAAAATGAGTAAATTGTAAAAATTTTAGCATCACATATTAGTAAACTGGAAATTATGCACAAAATGAATTACCCGTACAAAATTGGGGTTTTCTATACAAGAGTCTTTCTAGTGTACCTATACATAGATAAGGTTAATCTAGTTAACCTTTATATATATGGGTACACATAAAGTAAATTTATTTTTACCTTCATGCATTGGAGGACTACAAGAAGGTAGCTTATTTGTTTCTATTAAATAATGAACCAATATAAAGGAAACCACTGTGGTGTAACGTCCCGGATCTGGGTGCCATGCAATGGGTGCCCTGAACTCGGTTGGTCACATTACCTCAAACTCATTTCCCCAAATTCCAGAGGCTATCGACTAGTAGTGAGGGCCTAGAAGTGATAGTGGGGAAACTATGCCCTCATTTGTCAAAGTGTAGCGCAGCGGAAATAAAGATAAACATACAAAAGCGGAAGCAGTAAACAATATAAACCTAAAATGGACAACAGAACTGATGTAAAAGAAAACCAACAGTCATATATATGATGATGAAATATGTATCCAATTCTAAGAAGCATCCAAAACAGGATACACTACAATCTGATACAATACAGAACAAGGTACAAAGTACAACAAAACTAAACCGAAATAGTGAAATAGGAACGCAGCAACATCGCAAGCCTAAGCTCGGTCCTATGCTCTCCTAATCCTCTGCAACAATCATGTACCTATGTAGGGACCCTTTCCTTATCAACACCTGCTGAAATATAATCTGTTTGGGCCCAATACATGACCCAAATAGGGTGTGAGAAATAATTCCTAGTAGGAAACCACCAAAGGCCCATGCCCAACTGTCAGTGAAAATGTGCAATAGCAGTGTGCAATAATGAAATGCAGTAAACTAGAAAGTACTCAAAAGTAACTATTCCTAGCAGTTACATTATCATTTTAATAATTATTTAACAATTCCAAGATTTTTCCTTAGCTTGGCAGGTACAACATAAGAAATCGCTACAGTGAATATTCAAAGTAAACATTGTCCTCAAATGTGCAAATCCTTACCCTCAGGAAAACATAAACAAAACCCTCCGGTGACTAACCTCAGTCATAACGAATATTGACCTCAGGCATATGGGATATCTCCCTCAAGAATAGAATTTACTGCCCTCATGCATAAGAAACGTTGCCCTCAGGCTAAACAAAACCTTTCCCTCGGGCTGAACAGAACCTTTCCCTCAGGCTAAACAGAACCTTTCCCTCAAGCTAAACAGAAGAAAATCAAGTAATCGGGCCAAGCCCAAAGCATAAGCAAGCAATTTATATATGTTTCCTCTCAAAAAAACTCAAAACATGTTATAATCATGGCATGCCCATGGGTATCCTGGCCTAACGGCTAAACAAGGGAAATGCACCCTCGGGGTGGACCTGGATCAAATAAATGATCCCAGATAGTAGTTTATACTTATTCATTAGATTACCTAAGAAATTATAGGTATCTCAAAAGTCAAATTCTCCTCCATACGACACCCCGAACATGGGCGTGTGGCATAACAGTACACAAAATCAACTCAATAGTTGGAATTAAACACAAGACCACCTACCTCGATCTCCTCTGATCGATATACGTGAAAGGTGCCTCCCAAAACAACCAAGAACGACATAGATCTGAGATAAATGATTACCCATTCAAACCTAAATAACTTATCTTAGGTAAATAATTTAAAGTAAATATTCAATAATAGGTAATACCTTACCTGTGCGGTTCAAACGAGATCGACGGCGGAAGAATCAGAGTCCCGGTGTGCGATCGGGAGCTCCTCCAAGTCCCAGCCTCCTCTCCTGTGTCTCTTGGTGAGTTCTATGCCTCCTCTATCGAATGAAGGAGCTACTACCTATTTTTAATGAAAAAACATAACTACCCAGTGTGTACTTTCAAGTACATGACGTGTACTATTTTTTTTACTATTCCACTGACGGTTACTTTGCACCACCTCACTATTCATCTGCAGAGTGATTACAGGGCGTGTATTACTAAGTACACGACATGTAGTTAGTTTTTACACCCTTAATTGCTAACAAGCCTACACTCCATTTATTCTCATCCCACACAGCCACAGTACATGACGTGTGCACAACAGTACACGGCGTGTAGTTTTTTTTTACACTCAAGCCTACACGCCCTGTATTCTCATCCCACATAGCCAAAGTACACAACATGTTTGAAAAAGTACATGGCGTGTACCCATAATTTTGGGGGTTTTCCCACATTTCCCTTGCTTTCTCAAAAACACTTAAGGAAAAGGAGAATAAGAAACTCATACCTAAAAAATAAGAACCGGGTTCTTACAAACTCCCCCCCCCCCCCCTTAAAGCAATTCATCCCTGAATTTCCCTTCCAAGGGTGGTAAAGATAAAGCCAAGAACAATTTTGGCCACTGAGCACATACATTAGTTTCCCGCTCCCAGGTTTCATCCTGCACTCAGCCATGCAGCCATAGCACCCGTATGAGAGGAACTGACTAGCCTCGGAGAACCTTCTTGCTCCAATCAATAATACGAATCGGATGCTCCTCAAAGGATGCATCAACCTAAACCAAAACCTCCTCGGGCTGAAAAACATGAGACGGGTCTGAGTAATAACGGTGTAGCTGAGATATGTGGAAGAGGTCGTGCATGGCCTAGTGCCTCTGTGGTAACTGCAACTGATAGGCAACCGGCCAGACTCTCTCCAGAATCTCAAATGACCCTACATACCTCGGTGAAAGTTTACCCTATCTCTTGATCCGCCTATGTCCCAACCTCAGTGAAACATTCAAGAAAATTTTATCCCCAACCACGAACTCCAAGGGTCATCTATAGCGATCAGCATAAGATTTCTGATGAGACTGTGCAGTATCTATCTGCTTCTGAATCAACTGGACCTGCTCTGAAGTCTCCTACACGAGGTGTGGTCCTGGTAAATCTGTCTAACCTTCCAACAACCAGCACAAGGGTGATTGGCATGGCCTACCATATAAAGCCTCATAAGGTGACATCTCAACAGTTGCCTGAAAACTTTTATTATAGGAAAACTCAACCAGGGGTATGTACTTCTCCCAAGAGCCCCCAAAGTATAGGACGCATGCACGCAGCATTTCCTCTATCACCTATATCGTACGCTCAGAATGGCCATCGGTCTGAGGGTGGTAAGCTCTGCTCAAAATCACATGTGTACCCAGTGCCCTCTGAAAACTCTTCCATAAACAAAATGTAAAATGGGCATCCCTATCTGAAACGATTGAACAAGGGACCCCATGAAGACGTACTACCTCTCGGATACACTCTCGAGCTCGTCAACACCAAAGGTATCCTTGATCGTCAAAAAGTGAGCTACCTTCATAAGTCTATCCACAACAACCCATACGACATCATTGCCTCGAGGTGATATCAGCAACCCAGTCACGAATTCCATCATGACATCATCCTATTTCCACTCCAGAATGGGTAACTATTGTAACATTCTGGATGGCCTCTGCTCTGCCTTCACCTACTGACAGGTGGAACATCTCATAACAAAACCAGCTACCACTCTTTTCATACCTGGTCACCAATACTGACGTCTCAAGTCATGGTACATTTTGATAACTCTGGGGTGCATTTACCAAGCTGAAGCATGAAATTCCCGCATCAACTCCTCGGGTATATCCCATGGAACCCACACTCGTCCATGGATACGTAGTACCTCATCATCACCTATCATCCATCTAAGAAAAGGGTCCTCACTTTCAACCGACTCTTGTAGAACTAGGCCTTCTGAATCTGATAGCAGTCTCATCCTCACTCTATCCAGGAGGGTAGAAGTCACAGTTAATGATATAAGATAGTTTCACCCATGACTATCGTGCACCTCTAAATGCATCTCAGAGAACAAATTCATAAGCTACCACTCACTACTGACCTACTACACTGCTTGTATCTAAGTCCTCCTACTCCGTGCATCAGCTACTGCATTACCCTTACCAAGTGTATAGGCAAGCTCAAAGTCGAAGGACTGAAGGTATTCAACCCACCTTCGCTATCTCAAATTCAAGTCATGATGGGTAAAGATGTATTTTAGAATTTTTTGGTCCGTAAACACCACAAAATGTTCTCCCAAGAGATAATGTCTCCAACAACATAATTCATGAACAACTGCAGCCAACTCAAGATCATGTGTTGGGTAATTCCTCTCATGTGGTCTCAATTGCCGAGACCCGTATGCAACTACTCGGTCGCCCTGCATCAACACTGCTCCCAGCCCAATACCCGATGCATCACAGTAAACTGTATAGCTCTTCCCTTTCTCTAGAACTATCAGGACTGGTGCTGATGTCAACCTTCCCTTCAGCTCCTAAATGGCTGTCTCGCAGGCTTCTGACCAAACAAACTTCATACCCTTCTTAGTGAAACCCATCAATGGCACTGCTAACCAGGATAAGTCCTGTATAAAGTGCCTGTAATAACCAGCTAGCCCCAAGAAACTCCATATTTCAAACACGTTCTTAGGCTACTCCCAGGAAACTACTGCTCTCACTTTCTCAGGGTCTACCGCAACTCTTTCCTCTGAGATAATATGACCCAGGTTGTGAATTTGGTCCATCCAAAAGTGGCACCTTGAGAGGATAGCATATAACTAATACTCTCTCATTGTACTCAACATGATCTCAAGATGGGTGGCATGGTTGTGCCAAGTGTGATATTACACCAAGATATCATTCATGAAGACTACCACAAAAGAATCCAGATATGGGTGGAACAGACGATTCATCAGAGCCATAAAAACTGCTGGCACATTTGTGAGTCTGAACGGCATGACCAAGTACTCATATGGACCATATCTACTCAGAAAGGCTGTAAGCGGTATTTCTAATGGTCTAACGTGCAACTGATGATATCTGAATCTCAATTAAATATTTGAGGACACTCGTTCTCCTTGAAGTTGATCAAAAAGATCATCAATCCTCGATAAGGGATACCGGTTCTTAACTTTCAACTGGTTCAGTTTCCGATAATCCACATAGAGACTAAGGGGACCATCTGCCTTCTGATCAAAAAGGACAGGTGAACCCCAGGTAGAAATACTGGGTCAGATAAAACCCTTGGCTTGTAACTCCTCTAAATGCCTCTTGAGCTCCTGTAATTCTGGTGTAGCCATCTTATACAGAGGAATGGACACCGATGTCACTCCTGGCACAAGCTCAATAGATAAATCCCCCTATCTCTCTAGAGTTAGACCTGAAAAGTCATCTGAGAAGACATCCCTGAAATGATTAACCACTTGAGGGAAATCCTTCTGACAAGTTCCCTTGTTGCTTCATCAGATTCAACAAGATTGGTAGAGAAATCATTGATTAAACTAGAAGATTCATGACTTAGGGGTGGTTCAGAGAATGACTTATACCCTGGGCTATATTATGATTGAGAAAGTATTTCACCTGCTAGCGATGAAGCATCAGACATGACTGGTTTCTCATTTTCAAGTGCCTCAAGATAAGAGGGCTTTCTCGGCACTACATTGTCCACTGGAGCATTTTCCGGGCAATGTGCATTACTACTACGGAGAGGACTTTTGCAGAAAAATTCATCATCATGGGGAGGACCACCAATGTGGGTTACAGCAAAAGATGAGATATCTTGCTCCTTGGTCTTCTGACCACACAGAGGGTTCCTATGGATCTCATCTGAAGATGAAACTTCAAGATCGACTGAACTGTCATGAAGCAAGCCTTCATGAGGAAGTGTCTGTTGAAGATCTTCAGAATTAATGTTCCCATTATTGGGAACTGAAAGAGAAAAATATTGAGTTGCAACAGATAGTTGTCTGAGTGCATCAAGAACTCCATCATCGAGTAAGGCCTTGTTATAGATTGGCCCTTGATTTCTTGACTGTGTTGGGCGGGTCTTTTTCTTGGACTCCTTCTTACTCTCCTTGGAAACCACTTGTTGACGAAAGTGGATACTCTGAGCAGGTGTATGTTCCTGATCAGGAGAGATGGCCAGGTTAGGCTAACGATCTCCACTCAAATCAGGTGTATGTTCCTAACTTAGTTGTCTGTATGATATGGGAGAGTACGCCCCACAACCCTCTTGGACTGGAACAGATGTGTGTGTCTGTTCCGGAGTGAACTGTTGATGTGTCACTCCACTGGTAGGGATAGATTTATGTGTCTTTCCCTGAGATGCTGCTGAAGCTGTTATAATATCCTGGCAGGCATCCAGAATATGAGTAGGGATTTGCTTCTGCTCTTTCACCATTGATAGAATGTGTTTGGTGACTTCAGCTGCCAGAATAGGGATATATGTCCATTCTGTGCTTGGAGTAGGTGTATGTTCCTGCTCCTGTCCTCCTTTTCCTATTAGTTAATCCTGATAGTACTCAAGTGTGGGGGTAGAGAGTTGAGTCTGCCTCTTGTTTGTCACCGGAGCTTTCCAACTGACTTCTCCAAATGCTACCAGATGAGACTGTTGGTAGGTTTGATCAATACTAGTAGGTGTATGTGCCTGCTGATTGCACTTCGCTGAACGTGGTTGATGAGCTCCATCATATGTAGTCAGATGAGCCTACTGACTAGTTGATGATTTATAAACAGGTGTATGTTCATGTCTATAATACTCCACTGGAATTTCCTGGCGGGATTAGCGTGATGCTTCCAGACGAGTCTGCTAGACAGCAGAATTAAAATGGATGGGTGTGTGTGCCTGCTCGTTGCTTTCCACCAAGTTAGGTTAGTGGACTTCTCCGGAGATGGCAGAGATGAGAACCTTCTCACTGTTGACTGGATTTCACCTCTAGCGATTCGTCTTGCCTGCTCGGGTTTGAGGAACCTGAGCCGAACACCTGGAGTCGATGCCCTCATCATGTTGAGGGTGCACTGGCGCACGAGTCTAGAGGCGATTGATGATAGGATCCCTTGGGAAGAACTCATGTCTCCTTGAATTAAGGCCTTGAGGGACCTGCTCATTCACCTGCTCAGAATATGGGAGTGAATGGTGATTGCGTTCCAGGGATAACAACCTGAAACGGTTGGAGACGGTGGTTAGCACCGCCTGCTTCTTGATTACTTGTCGTTGTTGTCCGGACGACCGGTGTAAGTTGTTCACTTGGAGGGATTGTCGGGCAGCCTCCAGAGTTGGAATGGTACTGTGTTGACAGTACTCCTTAACCAGCGTGTTTGATACCCAGCGTTGAAGACACTAAGTAGGTGATATCGTCCTCAGAGCGGAAGATGATCTAGTAGGAGTAGTAGTAGTGGCATTTGCAGCAGAAGTTTTCACATTATACGTATTCACGGATGTGAACTTAAGAGAATCCATTCTGGAAATGCATAAGATCTTGGAAAAGAGTGCCTATTTGATATAACAGACATAATCAAGATAAGTCTGGCCACTAAATATTTTGCATGAGAAAATATGTTATTGATTATCTTTTTGGACCTCTCATTGAGTTTTAAATAGGGGCCTTAACAAATAAGCAAAACATCATTTTGACTTGGTTAAGTATTCACATCGGTTTCACCATTTTTTGTTTCCTCTAGAATTGGGGATGACCTTGTTGATTGAAGGTTCAAACATTACAATCGGTTTCTAACAAGTTTGTTCGTAGAACCAGAAACATCCAATGAGTCCATATCCATTTGGACCTACTTTCCAAAGGTAGGCGCTCATTATTTTTGGACTGATGAGGCTTAGGAATTTTCATTGGTCGAGAGGATTGGAGGTCGGACTCATCACACCTTTTTGAGGGGAATTATTTTCTACTCCAGGACTCTCTTAATAGATTTAAGTTATGTTCGTGAATCCTTGTTACATTACCAAGTATAAAATGAGCTTTACTTTAAATCTGACAATCAATGATTTATATGTAGGAAATTTAGAGAATATTTTATATCTATTCAAGGTTCTTCATCAATAGAGAATCATCTATATTTGTCAGAGATTATTGGTCAATGGCATCCTTTAATACATAAAAGTCTCTTGGTCATTATGATGACCATACTGGTTTTAAATCCACTCAGTGGGGAACTTGAAGTTTACTGTCATTCAAAAGGACATGGGTTATTTCATATTTGGGATCAAACCCGCAGATGGGCTACCTACGTATCCTTTATTTAAAAAAGGAATCAGAACTCATGTAGTTCGAGTAAGGAAGTATGATGTTTATGATTGATGGCTCAAAGAAAGATGTCATAATTACTTTTACACTCTAAGCTCATGTGAGTCATGCTCGGTGTGAGAAATAAGAGGTATTGGTAAAAACCAGACAATTGGTCCATGAAAGATGCAATTATAAGAAATAATGTGGGGCTTATGTATGTATGACTGCCCAGATAAATAAAAATTAGGATTTACTTCAGGGAAGAAATCCAGGAACAGGGTCCATAAAGGTATATGTACTTTATGGAGATTTGGATACTCTAACTTGGGGCTTACTCCTAAAAAGGAGGCCCAAATTAGGAGGGGACTTATGATTGGGTTTTACTCCTAAGAAGGAATCCCAGATCAAAAGTAAATTACGACTGGTTAAAAAAAATTAAGACTGGGGCTTAATCCTGAAAAGGAATCCCAGGTTAAGATAATCATGATTGGGGCTTACTCCTGAGGAGGATGCCCATATTTGGGAACTTGGGGCTTACTCCTGAAAAGGAGGCCCAAATTAATGAGGACTTGGGGCTTATTCTTAAGGAGGATGCCCATATTTGGGAGCTTGGAGATTGGGGCTTACTCCTAAGGAGGATGCCCAGATTAGGGGATTTGGGGATTACTCCTAAAAAGGAGGCCCAAGTTAAGGAACTTGGGGCTTACTCCTAAGGAGGATGCCCAAATTAATGAGTACTTGGGGCTTATTCCTAAGGAGGATGCCCATATTTGTAGATTTTAAACTGGGGTTTATTCCTAAAAAAGGAATCCCAGGTTAAAGGAATTATGGTTGGGGTTTACTCCTGATGAGGATGCCCAAATTAGGGGACATGGGGCTTACTCCTGAAAAGGAGGCCCAGGTTAAGGAACTTAGGGCTTACTCCTAAGTAGGATGCCCAAATTAATGAGAAATTGGGGTTTATTCCTAAGGATTATGCCCATATTTGTAGATTTAAAACTGGGGTTTATTCCTAAAAAAGGAATCCCAGGTTAAAGGAATTATGGTTGGGGCTTACTTCTGAGGAGGATTCCCAAATTAGGGGACTTGGGGCTTACTCCTGAAAAGGAGGCCCATAGTTTAAGGATTCTCTCATCTTAAAGGATGAGGTTGAATTAATGAAATCTCTGACATTAGTGACATAAAGATATGTGAATCACCAAGTTTTAAGAGATGTTCCACAAAATTCCTTTCAGATAAGGAAGTCAATCAAGAAAACATGCCATAAATGGCTTTGAAGAGTGTCTTGAAGACCGAATCTTGAATAGGAGAGGTGGAATGGCATAATAGGGGTTAAATGGGTAGGAAGGACACCCAAAAATATAGGGGTGTGCAAGTATTGGCCGGCGTGCAGGTACTGTGTGGGTGCGAAAGTCATAGTCGTGTAGGTATACCTGCGCGGCACATAGGTACTTGCACGATTGTAAACCAGTATGGTAATACTTGGGTGATCCTTGACCAAAACCCTTAGAATTATCTCGAGGTACTTCCAGAAGAGTGGCGCACAAGTTTTAATAAGTAGGTAAGGAGGCATGCAAGTGTGTCCATTTCCCTTAAGGGTAAAACACTTAGGCGCGCAAGTGTTAGTGAATTCTAACACTTAGGCCTTATTCCTCTTGTTTAGACCTTCCATTTTAGGTAAAGAATTGCCTTATAAGTGTTCGGAAGACTTAAAGAAGAGACTTGGGCATTCAGAGCTCTATATCTGAATTCTGGAAAAAATCCTCCCGAAATGGGGGGCCCACCGGTTCTATTTATAGGCTGCTGAAGACCCCAGGCGGTTTTCAAAGAGGGCGCACAAGTCACTTGCGCGACCATTAGGTGGCGCGCAAGTGTACTTGCGCGACCATGAGGTAAATTTCATGGCGCATGTGCATTTCACTCCTTTTTCATTCCTTTGTCGATTTTTTATGTTTTCTTCAAAGGATGAATCAATTTGTGCTAAGTCATTCACCTTTCCATTCCTTTAGACAATGTGACGAAAATGAGCGTCAATAGTGTTCTCCAAGGGGTTACTGCTAGTAGCTGCTACCATCAACGTCACATTGCACAAAGTCCTCAATATGATGAGGACACCACCCCACGACATTTATCTCAGGTCATTCAGAGCGGATCACCCAGGGAATCCCATCGAGGGAATAAATCACAAAAATGGGTATATGATCACATACATTTTCCATAAAAATAATCCCATCAACCAAACAATGCCTAAACCAATGATCGGATGAAAATCCCTACTCATGTACTTCAATCCTACCAACATGACCTGGAAGCACTTAGAGAAATCATCTTGAAAATTTTAGCTGTAAACTGGGGGGCAGTCCCATATCTCTACCCCCACACGTGAATAATATTTTATATACTAATAGAAAATGGAGAATAGGAGCATGCATGTTTCACTGCTCCAACATCGGAATGGGAATATTTCTCTATTCCAACCAAGGGTGTTTCTCAACACTTCCTGGAAATGATGGAAGACTAGGAATTTATTTCCGACCACATCCTACAAACTTTACAAGAAATAATCATGTCAATATTAATAGTTAAGAGTTGGGAACACAACCCACCTCCTCAATTGTGGTGACTCATCATCATAACATAAGAGTTGGTTAGGAGAAGGAAAATATCCCTACTCCCACCCAGGAGGGTCATTGGGAAATTTATATGATAAATAGACAATAGGATTGGTCATATATCCCAATTCCAACTAGGGTTCATTGGTTTAATATAGGGTCCACTTAGGGATGGAATATATCCATTCCAAAACTTTAGAATCCTGCCATAAAATCTTGATAGAAATACAAGATTCGTTCTAATTATCTCCTAAAAATGAAATTCATTATTCATAGTATGTGACTCCAATTTCTTAAAGGACAACACCCAAAAAGATGTCTCTCCAAAGGAGAATTGAAAACCAAGAGTAGGCCTACAATCCTACTCTACACTAGGCTAGCATTCTTGAGGCCATAAAATATCTATCAATGGAATCCCAAGATGCTACTAATCCATCTCAAATTTATGGGAACAGTTGTTACAATTATGAAGGTACTCCCCACGATTTTTCTTCCATCGCCTTTATAGGTCCTACCTAGAAATATTACCATGATGGCCTCCTTCGTGGTCAAAAAATTAAATATCATGGGAACCCATCTCTTGATGATTTCCATGGAAACCATCCTCATGGTCAGAAGATCAAACAGAAAGAATGACTTCCCTTTCCATCGTCAACAATAAAGGTCCTCCACAGGGTATGCACCATATAAAATTTTCTAGTGATTGGATGGTAAGCCATGATGGCATTCCTCTCCATAATAACATTTGATGTGAAGTTATTCCATATAGTGATACTTAATTTCGATAAGAAGGTCACCCTCTTTACAAATTGATGATAAGAAATTCCTCATATCATGAGATTCTTAGGAAGATGAGGCAATTCATGTTGGATTCCTTGTCACCGATAGGTGATATTATTTTTAAACCAAAAGATATCCCAAGGAATTGGTCACTCCCCAAACCACCCTTAGATCATCTTCCTTCTAACATGATATAGGATGCCCCTCATAACCCCACTGCTTACAACAAGGTAGCTGAGAAACACCCTCTTTGGTCAGACTAGCTAGATAAATATTCTACAGAACATAAAGTGGATGCATTAATTATGAGGAAACAATTGGATGAAGAGAATTTTCTGGTCATGTTTTGTCCTTATCCAATCCCCAATATAACATTCTAGAAACATTTTCAGAATATTTTTTTCACAACGTTCTCCTAAACATATGGATGACTCTTCATCACCTAAGGGCTAAATTATTTCTTTATGATCATGTTAAGGTTATCGAAGAAATACATCATCAAATTGACTTTTATTCCATCATATCTATGTTGTTAATGAAATTGGGAAAATAACGATGGTGTCTCCAATATGCATGTCTTGATGCATTAAGAAAGCAACATCATCTTATTTCCAATGCCTCAGCTAGTGTCTAAATTAGAGGATAGTATGAGCATGGTACATTGAATTTTACCTTGATCATTGATCAATAGGGAACACCAATAAGTAACATTATGAAATTTCATTGATGCAAGCTGAATATTAGAAGAAAACTCTACTTAAGAACAATGGAACGCTCAGTAGGAATTGGCCTCAAACAAATCTCAGAAGTGTCAAGCCCAAAAAGAAAAATCTATTTAAATATTCTTGAATAAGGCATCTGAGAAGGTTTAAAAGGCTTCTCAGTTAAGTAATTCCAATCATCATGTAATGATATTGCCTTCAAAGGAAAGTAGCTCACATGCAAATCATATGACGCATCTATCTCATGCTTGAAAAAAGATCTGTAAGATCAAGATATTAGTTATGTTAGTCACATCCAAATTCATACAAAATCATCTTTGGCCTACAAGGTTGGGGGAATTTTTAACATATCCCTTCCTTATAATGTTTAAAAATACAATCTAAAATGTCATAGTAGTGGAGTGGGGATAGGCTCAGCCTGATGGGCTAATGGAATATTTACCTCAACTTCCTCATCAATGGAAGTCAGTATTTTCCCATTTAGTGGGAGCACTACAAAGTGAATCCTCCTAGTTAATCCTATATCATGACCTAAATTCCTCACTAGGAACACACACAACAAAATTTTCAATAGATTCCCTTCAAATCACCCTTCATTAAACAATTTTAGGAGGACTAGTGAAGGGGAGGGGAGGGGCACATGGCAAGCACAAACAAAAGTAATCTCTCAAGTTTATAGAAATTTTTTGAAGTCATAGTTCTTTCAATAGATATACCCATAAAAACTGACCCTAATATAATTTTGGTATTAATGTGCACCTATAATGAATTATTCATTAGTGAATATTGATAGCATTGTCTCTAAAGATCCTATATAACATGAAGTTGATATAGAGGAACAGGGGGATGAGTTTTTATTTTTAATATAGTCCACACCAAAATGTTTGAATAAGGCATGTGTGCTTGAAACTAGAGGCTTGCTATAAATTTGGTGATTCCCTAAAATTCTCTACTACCTCCTCCTTAGTGAGCATCTTCCAAGGAAAATGGTAAAGGTGTGATTGTATCTCTCCCGCTACCCAAAGAGGTTGAACCTCTCACAAGTGAGGAAATATTTGACAGTATGAGGAAGAGATGAATGGGTTGAGAAAACTCAACACATAACTACTTCATGGAAACATCCTTGTTGGATATGTTCTATAAATAGAACCTCATATCGTTCTCCCATCCAACGTACCTCAACAAAAAGGGTTTGTCGCATCAACTGAAAAGGAGTAAAAACATCTACTTAATGTGTTGTACTAACAACCAATATATTTGGACCCCATGATAGCAAGATATTAGGAGTTTCCTCTATTGGGTATATAATTAGACCTAGTTCAAAGGAATCCTCATAGGTCATCACCTATAGGTTACCCACTGTGAGTACAGGCAGGCCCAACCTGTTGTTCCCCTTATTCAGGCTCTTACCCAATTAGCCATTCCTCCCCATCTCATATACACTATTGAGTCACTAGAGTCTTTATTAGAAGTTGTGGAATGATGATGTGCACTAGTACAACTATAGAGGAAGCCTTACCCAAAATGGGTGGATGCAACTCTTCCTCCACCAAACTTTGGGAATCCTATGTTCCCAAAAATTAATGGTTCAGGGGATCCGAAACAAAATCTAATGAACTTACTGTCTCAGTGTGGCCCCATATTGGGGACCCTTGAGAAATAAGATGTAACATCCAAAGAAAGTAATGAATAATGGATATTTTTATCTATGTCTATTAACTAATTAGATAGTGTTTTAGAGGCTTAAAATGAAAATAAATACAATCTTAAGCATGGAATACACTAATATTTTTTAAAAGATTGTTTTACTGCCTTTTGATGGCAAACCATTTTTAAATATATCTTTTGACAATTTTATAAGCTATATTTGTCAAAATAAACTTATTCTTTATGATTGGGACATCAAAATTTACTTTGTGTGAATTTTTTTGTATTTTTCTGACAATGTTCATTTTTTAATGAATAGTGAAAAATACTGCATTTTACATCAAAACTGCTTTTTAATCTAATTTATTTATATGATTAGATTATATTTTGAATTGGTTTTAAAGTGAAATTAGAATATATTTTTACCATTTAATCCAATGGTGGTCATTGGAATCAATTTCACTTTGAAATTGGACTTAAACTAGTGTCAATCTTTTGATAATTATTGTTTCATAAAAACACGCTATTTGTCATGACAGCGGGAATTATTTATTAAATTAATTAATGTAACTTATATGATTTGAATTTTGTAAAATAGACAAAATTTTTGAATTCAGAATATCAAATATAGCTTAGGGTGAAGTTTTGGTATTTTTCTGAAAAACTTCAATTTTTGATGAATAGTGAAACCACTAAGTGGTACTTATAAAAACTGATTTTTCGTTTAAATGAAATTTTGCCATCTTTGTGTTTTTAATTTCAAAAATCTGACATACATGGTTGTCATTAAGAAGTAATATGTGGTTCAATGAGATTATAATAATTGTTTGGTGAATAATAACTTATTAAGTTTTTAATCGGGATTAGAGGTAATTAGTGTAGTTTAAGGTAAAAATAATGTTTTAATAATATGAGATGAGCATGACACATGTCCTAACCTCATTGGATGTGTAATGTCAGAACAAGACAATCCATGGGTCATCTTGGGGACCCCATGGAGCCACTTTGGTTGGGAAATGACATAAATAACTTTTTATTTAATGTTAAAGTAAAAATGACACAAACATGAGTTATTTTACTAAAACAATTTTTACATGGGGTTATACAAGTCATATTTTTGACTATAAATATTAATTAGAAAGATAAACATATTTCCTACATCATAGTTTTTTTTTTATAATTTTTAGACATTAAATAAATTAAATTATTTATGACATCATGATGATGCAGCGATGACCTCATTATTTAACGATTTAAATAAAATGGAAAGATAATATAAAATCTAAGACCTACACATGGAAAAAACAAATTGGATGAGTGGATTTATAACCCTTATCACCTTATCCTTGAATTATATAAATGTGGGACCTTTTGAATCCGAAACTCATTTTAAAATAAAGTAACTTATCTCTACTTTCCAAGAGTACCCCTCCTCTCCTCTTATAAAAGGCCCCCACCTCTACCTCCTTACCCACACTTCCAAAGCCTTTGGCTCGGCCAACCTCTGCCCATTTTTTTCCTCCACTTCCCTATCTTACTCCATAAAGCCTTACTTTGGGAATAATTCTTCCCAAGGAAGCCTTTGAGCTCAAACCAAAGGAAGTTACCCGATTTTAAGGTAATGTCTTCTTTTGAGTCCTTTTGTTTTATTTTGCTTCTCCAACCCCCTAAACTATTTTTATTATTTTCTTTTGTAACAACTACAGTATCCTCAATATACTAGGATGTTGTTATAATAAGTATTCGAGCTACACTTACACACACCTACATATAATGGTTAACGAACATACTGTTTCCGTGGATGGCGAATTTATGCCTCCCGAAACGATGATTGTTCAACATTCTTTTAACACCTTCAAAGGTGGACATTAAGATGTAACTATATTTATATATGATATATAATATGTTTATGTTTTCCTTAAGCTTATTTATTTTTTATTTTGGGTATACCTTTATGGTTTCCATTATGGGTAAACGCGATATCTTCATTTAAGGAAGTGCGGACTACCGCCCCCTCAAAGTGATTTGATTCGTTAAATACCATATGTGGGACATATAAAGGATGGAGTTATGATATTATATATTATATTACACTGTAATTATAATATACCTTTATATAATTATGGTTCCATTCTATAAAATACGAAATAGAAATGAAAGTAGCGTTCATGCGTACGTACGGCTTACCGTCTCCATGAACGGTGCATTTCATTTCTTACCTCTAAATGATTATGTAATATTATAAATGAATGCATGTACTAGATATATATGACATATATGACATCTACATCATGAATACCATTCTGGATATAATTGATACATGAACAACTTGTAATTATAAAGGGTTTATTTTTGACTCAAGTACCAATGATCGTTAAAATGACCGTTATTAACTTAAATAATTACATAGTGTTCATGACATGGTAATAAGGGATATAAAAGGAATAATGAACTTGAAAAAGGTTCTTAAGCAAGTAGAAATTAACTCAAGTTTATTATTCAGGACATTAAAGAACGATCGAGTCAAGTCGGACCCGAGGTATGGGACTTCGTCTCAATCTCCTTTCATTGAGGCATATTTTGTTTTATACACAACCTTATTTTATACGGTGTATAAAACCCTTTTACTTTTACGTTTATCCAAAAGGAATCTTTTTTATACCAAGCATTTTACTAAACGACAAAAGGGAATGTTTTTGTCGTACGTATGCGGTGACAACAACTTCTCCGCCGTCGTGACCGTTATTTGAGTTTCAGCTTCCTCTACAAGCCATACCTTCTTTTTAAAAGAAAAATAAATACCATGTTTTAATTTTCTTTTATTTTGGTATTGAAAATGGTTTTCATAATGTTTTTATATCAATGTGTTGTATTGATATCTTGTTATTGAAATGTGGAAATGTTATGTTTCCTTTATGCATATTTTATGTGATACGATTATGTTGAGGTTCTTGGGCATTATTATGAAGACGAGTGGTTCCGTGATAAACTAAGGGCGGGTGAGCCCGATATAGCTCTCCAATGCATTGGGTAACGTGAAGGAGTGAAACGTTAAGGTTTCTCCGAAGAGATTTAGGGAATATACTGTGATGGTTATTCCAAACGTAACCAAGAGGGTTACTCCCTACATAAGAATGTTATGAATGCCTCAAGTTACCTTTATGTCTTATGATTTATATGATTTATTCATGATTTGATGAGGTATTTTAAAGTGCTTATGTTTTATGGGTAAAGTATGATTTCATTCTTATGTATATATGTACCCATGTTTCCTTTCCAGATTTTTATATCCCTTACTGAGCTTTTTATGCTCATCCCAAGTTTTTTTGAAATATTTTTCACAGGTCAAGGGAAAGGTACATGATATGATGATAGTTTCAAGGAAGTGTCAAGAAAGAATTCATGTTTTATTTTAAATATGTTTTGATTGATGGGAAATAAGAATATTATCTTTATGTAACCACTTTTTTTTACGTGAAATGTAATGCAAGTTTTATGATCTAATTCTCTAAAACTCTAAACCCGAAAAGATCCTCAATGTGTAATCTTGTAATAACTCAAGATTAAGTAAGGTTTAAGGCTGGGGCCTTATAGTTTGTATCAGAGATCGGTTTAGATAACTTTAGGAGTTATAATTCTATTAAATGATTATCCTAAAATATTTTTTTATGGTCAAATTGAAGTGATATAGAATTTGAAGATTACCATGTTGCTTCATCTAAGACATGTTTTTTCAGAATGG
This sequence comes from Viscum album, assembly GCA_963277665.1. NCBI lineage: Eukaryota > Viridiplantae > Streptophyta > Magnoliopsida > Santalales > Viscaceae > Viscum > Viscum album. The sequence goes on from OY728135.1 coordinate 1,178,829,323, forward strand.
TTTTCCACAGAGGAAACAGGGAAGCAGTGCTAGGAAGGCATGCAGAAGGAAATAACCTTCCAAATAAGCATCCTGAGATGGTCGGAATTGGAACTGAACAGTTTTTTGCAGTAATGGCACAGTTGACTCAAGCGATAAATGGTGGTGGTATCCATTCACGAGATCAGCCAGATCAACCGCAGAGGAACGTGTCAGTGGTGGAACATTTCATGACGAAACATCCCCCATCATTCAGAGGATCATCTGACCCTGTGTTATCTTAAGGGTGGATTAAATCACTGGAGAAGATTTTTGATGTCATGGGGTGTTCAGACAATCAAAAGGTTAGTCTTGCTATTTACCGTTTGGAGGGTGAAGCAGATCAGTGGTGGTCGATGGTTAAAAATATTAGGGATGTTGATGAGATTGATGCTCTCGACTGGGATGAATTCAAAGGTATGTTTCTTGAGAAGTATTTTCCTAAGGCTTTTCAACTTAGGATGGAAAAACAATTCTTGGAAATGAGGCAAGAGGAAGACTCAGTGGCTGCCAATGAAGAAAGGTTCACTCGATTGGAAAGGTATGCTCCAAATTTTATCCGAGACCTTGATAGTAAAATCAATCATTTTTACTCAGGATTAAAGCCAAAATATCGAAGGGAATTAGCTTCTCGTGAGTTTAAAAGTTATGAAAAGCTTGTTCGATGTGCTGAGAAGGTAGAAATGGAGTTTGCTGATGATCAAGTGTTCTATAACAACCAACAGAAGAAGATATCGAGGTGGCAGGAGAAAGGTAAGAATTCTTCAAAAAAGTCTGATGGTAAGAAAACTAAGTTTCCAATTTGTGATAAATGTGGCAAAAGGCATGCTGGGGAATGTCTTCTGAATTCTGGAAAGTTCTACCGATGTGGTAAGATGGGACATAAGGCTCGTGATTGTACTGAAAAGGATCAAGGTGAAGGTAAGACCAAATTTGATTTACAGTTAGTGAAATGTTATAAGTGCAATGAGATGGGTCACTATGCAAACGAGTGTCCGACAAAGATCTTGAGTGATGGGAAGCAGTTAGACTACAAGTAGAAAGGGGTGGTGAAATCCTTTGCAACTACTTCAGCAGATGTCGGGCCATCAAATGAAGTTGTATCAGGTACTTTGTTTGTTTTATCAGATTATTCCAGTGTGTTGTTTGATTCAGGGTTTACACATTCTTTCATCTCTGAAACCTTTTCTAGTAAAATGGGAATACCATCTCAAGAAATGACTCCTGAACTTTTGGTAAAAATGCATGGGGGGAATGTTGAGGCAAAAATAATTTATAAGAATATTCCTATCCTTATCTGTGGAAAGAACCTACTTGCAAACCTTATTCTTCTACCTCTAGTAGAGTTTGATGTTATCCTGGGTATGGATTGGCTCTCTATTTACCATGCTAAGATTGACTATAGAGCTAAAGAAGTTTATTTTCAGAAAGACTTTCAGTTTGTGTACAAGAATGAACCCTTACTGTTGATAACTTATCAAGAGGCTAAGAAACTTGTAAATGATGGAAATTAATGTTACCTTGCACACATCAATGAAAATAAAGGAACTGTTCAGATTAATGATGTGCCAGTGGTAAATGAGTATCCTGATGTTTTTCCTGATGAGTTGCCTGGAATAATACCAGATTGGGAAGTTGAATTTACTATTGACTTAGTTCCTGATGCTAAGATAGTTTCAAAACCCCCTTATCGAATGTCTCAAATTGAACTTTTAGAGTTGAAGGAGCAATTGCAAGATTTATTAGAGAAAGGTTTCATTCAACCTAGCACATCACCATGGGGTGCTCCTGTTTTATTTGTTAAAAAGAAAGATGGTTCAATGAGACTTTGCATTGATTATAGAGCCTTGAATAACATCACTGTTAAGAACAAATATCCTTTGCCTCATATCGATGATTTGTTTGATCAGCTCCAGGGAGCTCAGTTTTTTTCAATGATTGCCCTGAGATCGGGGTACCATCAGCTGAAGGTAAAGGAAGCAGACATTCCAAAGACTGTGTTTTGTACAAGATATGGCCATTATGAATTTGTAGTAATGCCTTTTGGGCTAACCAATGCACCTGCTGTATTCATGGACTTAATGAATAGAATTTTCCGTGAGTTCTTGGATAAGTTTTTGGTGGTTTTCATTGATGATATTTTGGTGTTTTCTAAAAGTAAAGAGGGTCATGAAAGACATTTAAGGGTTATCTTGCAAACCTTAAAAGAAAAGAAATTGTATGGGAAATTCAGAAAGTGTGAGTTTTGGTTGCAACAAATTTCTTTCCTTGGTCACATTGTTTCTAAAGATGGGATAACTGTTGATTCTGCAAAAACAAAAGTTGTGGAAGACTGGCCAAGACCCACAAATGTAACTGAGATTCATAGCTTCCTTGGTTTGGCAGGCTATTACCGAAGGTTTGTTAGAAATTTTTCACGGTTATCTAGTCCAATGACTAAGCTAACTCGGAAGGGTGTTAAGTTTATCTGGACAAAAGAATGTGATGATTGTTTTCAGGAATTGAAAAGAAGATTGTTGAATGCTCCAGTTTTGGCACTACCTTCCAGGAATGGTGAGTTTGTTATCTATAGTGATGCTTCATTGAAAGGACTTGGTTGCATCCTAATGCATAATGATCAGGTAATTGCTTATGCTTCACGACAGTTGAAAACTCATGAGGTAAATTACCCTACACATGATTTGGAATTAGCTGCTGTTGTTTTTGCTTTAAAAATTTGGAGGCATCATTTTCATGGAGTAAAATGTGAAATATATACCGATCACAAAAGTTTAAAGTATATATTCACTCAGAAAGAATTGAACATGAGACAAAGGAGATGGCTAGAATTAATCAAGGATTATGATTGTATAATTCATTACCATCCAGGAAAATAAAATAAAGTGGCTGATGCTTTAAGTCGAAAAAGTAATGCTTCATTAGAAATGTTGTGTTTGGAACGTGATCCTTTGGTTAAGGATTTGATGAACTTTGGCATAGAAGTTGTGGGTGCAGGAAGTTCTTCTATTTTGTTTCAGGTATCAATGAGATCATCTCTATCAGATAGAATCAAGCAAGCACAGAAGCAAGGCAGTGAGTTGCAGAAAAAGGTAGAGCTGGTTCAGAAAGGTAAGTTGCCTGAATTCAACATTGATAATGATTACGTTTTGAGATTTGGGAAGAGATTGTGTGTGCCTTGTGATTCACAGTTGAAGAGAGAGTTGTTATGTGAATCTCATAGTTCTCCGTTTTCAATTCATCCTGGCAGTACTAAGATGTACGGAGATCTGCGGGAGTATTACTGGTGGGATGGAATGAAAAGAGATATTGCTGATTTTACTATGAAGTGTTTGACATGTCAACAGGTTAAAGAAGAGAGGCAGTTAACGAAAGGGATGCTTCAGCCTTTACCAGTGCCAGAGTGGAAATGGGAGAATATATCCATGTACTTTGTTGTGGGATTACCAAAGACATCTCGAGGTAATAATGCAATCTGGGTTATTGTTGATCGCTTGACCAAATCTACTCATTTCCTTGCTATACGAGATACTTTTTCCCTAGATTAACTTTCTCGTTTGTATCTTAAAGAGATAGTCAGGTTACATGGAGTTCCCCTCTCCATTGTATCTGATCGTGATCCCAGGTTCACTTCTAACTTTTGGAAAGGCCTTTAGAAGTCGTTGGGTACTGAATTAAATTTTAGTACAACTTTTCATCCTCAATCAGATGGGCAGTCAGAACGAACAATTCAGACCTTGGAGGATATGCTACGAGCTTGTTCTATGGAATATCAGGGAAGTTGGGACCAACATCTTTCTTTGGTTGAATTTTCATATAATAACAGTTTTCATTCCAGTATACGGATGGAACCATTTCAGGCATTATATGGGAAGCGGTGTCGAACTCCAGCTTTCTGGGATAAAGTAGGTGAAAGGAAGTTGATGGGACCAGAATTGGTAGAAGAGATGGCAGAAAAAGTTCAGCTGATTCAGAAGCACATGAGAACAACTCAGAGAAGGCAGAATATTTATGCGGATAACTGGAGGAAGGATCTATCTTTCGAGGTAGGTGATCATGTTTTTCTCAAGGTTTCTCCTTGGAAAAGTGTGATGAGATTTGGTAAGAAAGGAAAGCTGAGTCCAAGGTTTATTGGACCATATGAAATTCTAGAGAGAGTTGGATCAGTTGCATACCGGGTGGCTTTACCTCCGAGTTTATCTCAGGTACATAATGTTTTTCACGTTTCGATATTGAGAAAGTATATGCCAGATCCATCTCATGTTTTGAGTCCAGAGGTAGTTCAGCTGGAAGAGAACTTATCTTATGAGGAACAACCGGTCCAGATTATTGACCACAAGGAGCAAGTGTTACGGAATAAGGTGATTAATCAGGTAAAGGTTTTGTGTAAAAACCACATGATGGAAGAGGCAACATGGGAATCTGAAAATTCAATGAGGGATAAGTACCCCCATTTATTCGATAAGTAAATAAATTGCGGGGACGCAATTTTCTAAAGGGGGGAAGGATCTAACATCCCAAGAAAGTAATGAATAATATATATTTTTATCTATGTCTATTAATTAATTACATAGTGTTTTAGAGGCTTAAAATGAAAATAAATACAATCTTAAGCATGGAATACACTAATATTTTTTTAAAGATTGTTTTACTGCCTTTTGATGGCAAACCATTTTTAAATCTATCTTTTGACAATTTTATAAGCTATTTTTGTCAAAATAAACTTATTCTTTATGATTGGGACATCAAAATTTACTTTGTGTGAATTTTTTGTATTTTTCTGACAATGTTCATTTTTTAATGAATAGTGAAAAATACTGCATTTTACATCAAAACTGATTTTTAATCTAATTTATTTATATGATTAGATTATATTTTTAATTGGTTTTAAAGTGAAATTAGAATATATTTTTACCATTTAATCCAATGGTGGTCATTTGAATCAATTTCACTTTGAAATTGGACTTAAACTAGTGTCAATCTTTTGATACTTATTGTTTCATAAAAACACGCTATTTGTCATGACAGTGGGAATTATTTATTAAATTAATTAATGTAACTTATATGATTTGAATTTTGTAAAATAGACATCATTTTTTAATTCATAATATCAAATATAGCTTAGGGTGAAGTTTTGGTATTTTTCTGAAAAACTTCAATTTTTGATGAATAGTGAAACCACTAAGTGGTACATATAAAAACTGATTTTTCGTTTAAATGAAATTTTTCCATCTTTGTGTTTTGAATTTCAAAAATCCGACATACATGGTTGTAATTAAGAATTAAAATTTGGTTCAATGAGATTATAATAATTTTTTGGTGAATAATAACTTATTAAATTTTTAATCACGAATAGAGGTAATTAGTGTAATTTAAGGTAAAAATAATGTTTTAATAATATGAGATGAGCATAACACATGTACTAACCATCATTGGATGTGTCATGGCCGACCAAGACAATCCATGGTTCAACTTGGGGACCCCATGGAGCCACTTTGGTTGGGAAATGACATAAATAACTTTTTATTTAATGTTAAAGTAAAAATGACACAAACATGAGTTATTTTACTAAAACAATTTTTACATGGGGTTATACAAGTCAGATTTTTGACTATAAATATTCATTAGAAATCTAAAAAGATTTCCTACATCATAGTGTTTTTTTTTATAATTTTTAGACATTAAATAAATTAAATTATTTATGACATCATGATGATGCAGCAATGACCTCATTATTTAATGATTTAAATAAAATGGAAAGATAATGTAAAATATAAGACCTACACATGGAAAAAACCAATTGGATGAGTGGATTTCGAACCCTTATCACCTTATCCTTGAATTATATTAATGTGGGAACTTTTGAATCCGAAACTCATTTTAAAATAAAGTAACTTATCTCTACTTTCCAAGAGTGCCCCTCCTCTCCTCTTATAAAAGGCCCCCACCTCTACCTCCTTACCCACACTTCCAAAGCCTTTGGCTCAGCCAACCTCTGCCCATTTTGTCTCTCCACTTCCCTCCCTTACTCCTTAAAGCATCACTTTGGGCAGAAGTCTTCCCAAGGAATCCTTTGAGCTCAAACCAAAGGGAGTTTCCCGATTTTAAGGTAATGTCTTCTTTTGAGTCCTTTTGTTTTATTTTGCTTCTCCAACCCCCTAAAATCTTTTTATTATTTTCTTTTGTAACAACTCCAGTATCCTAAATATACTATGATGTTTTTATAATAAGGATTCGAGCTACACTTACACACACCTACATCTAATGGTTAACGAACATACTGTTTCTGTGGATGGCGAATTTATGCCTCCCGAAACGATGACTGTTCAACATTCTTTTAACACCTTCAAATGTGGCCATTAAGATGTCACTATATTTATATATGATATATAATATGTTTATGTTTTCCTTAAGATTCTGTATTTTTCATTTTGGGTATACCTTTATGGTTTCCATTATGGGTAAATGCGATATCTTCATTTAAGGAAGTGCGGACTATCGCCCCCTCAAAGTGATTTGATTCGTTAAATACCATATATGGGACGTATAAAGGATGGAGTTATGATATTATATACTATATTACACTGTAATTATAATATAACTTTATATAATTATGGTTCCATTCTATAAAATACGAAATAGAAATGAAAGTAGCATTCATGCGTACGTACGGCTTACCGTCTACATGAACGGTGCATTTCATTTCTTACCTCTAAATGATTATGTAATATTATAAATTCCTGCATGTACTAGATATATATGACATATATGATATCTACATCATGAATACCATTCTGGATATAATGGATACATGAACAACTTGTAATTATAAAGGGTTTATTTTTGACTCAAGTACCAATGATCGTTAAAATGACCGTTATTAACTGAAATAATTACATAGTGTTTATGACATGGTAATAAGTGATATAAAAGGAATAATGAACTTGAAAAAGTTTCTTAAGCAAGTAGAAATTAACTCAAGTTTATTTTTCAGGACATTAAAGAACGATCGAGTCAAGTCGGACCCGAGGTATGGGACTTCGTCTCAATCTCCTTTCATTGAGGCATATTTTGTTTTATACACAACCTTATTTTATACGGTGTATAAACCCCTTTGACTTTTACGTTTATCCAAAAGGAATATTTTTTATACGAAGTGTTTTACTAAAAGACAAAAGGGAATGTTTTTGTCGTACGTATGCGGTGACAACGACTTCTCCGTTGTCGTGACCGTTATTTGAGTTTCGGCTTCCTCTACAAGCCATACCTTCTTTTTAAAAGAAAAATAAATACCATGTTTTAATTTTCTTTTATTTTGGTATTGAAAATGGTTTTCATAATGTTTTTATATCAATGTGTTGTATTGATATCTTTTGATTGAAAGGTGGAAATGTTATGTTTCCCTTATGCATGTTTTATGTGATACGATTATGTTGAGGTTCTTGGGCATTATTATGAAGACGGGTGGTTCTGTGATAAACTAAGGGCGGGTGAGCCCGATATAGCTCTCCAATGCATTGGGTAACGTGAAGGAGTAAAACGTTAAGGTTTCTCCGAAGAGATTTAGGGAATATACTGTGATGGGTATTCCAAACGTAACCAAGAGGGTTACTCCCTACGTAAGAATGTTATGAATGCCTCAAGTTACCTTTATGTCTTATGATTTCTATGATTTATTCATGATTTGATGAGGTATGTTAAAGTGCTTCTGTTTTATGGGTAAAGTATGATTTCATTATTATGTATATATGTACCCATGTTTCCTTTCCATATTTTTATATCCCTTACTGAGCTTTTTATGCTCATCCCAAGTTTTTTTGAAATGTTTTTCACAGGTCAAGGGAAAGGTACATGATATGATGATAGTGTCAAGGAAGTGTCAAGAAAGAATCCATGTTTTATTTTAAATATGTTTCCATTGATGGGAAAGAAGAATACTATCTTTATGTAACCACTTTGTTTTTACATGAAATGTAATGCAAGTTTTATGATCTAATTCTCTAAAACTCTAAACCCGAAAAGATCCTCAATGTGTAATCTTGTAATAACTCAAGATTAAGTAAGGTTTAAGGATGGAGCCTTATATAAGAGGTATCTAAGCTTGGATGTTTTGTATAGGATTTAGAGGTACTAGCCTTCACCTAGTATATTAGTCTACCTTCCAAATCATTAAAGGGATGGGAAGATCTTTACTGACAATGCCTCTATCAATTCATCTCTACATTATAGAAGAGACAATTCCTTGATCTCTCAAAATGTAGACAATGATACAATGATAGGGTTTCAAATTTCATTACTATGTGGAAGAGTTTTACTTATTTCATGAACTTGTAGCTTCCTTCAGAATATTTTTTTGGTCTTTTCATTGAGAATCTTCATGAAAAACTATGAACACCGCTTATCTTGGTAAATATATCTAGGTGGATTTTGGGATCTTTTTACATTATAAAAAAGGTTATAAGATTATATTTTTTGAACCAATTCTAACTCCCATCTCATGCTAGAATCTTAAGGGAAGAGGATGGGAAGAGTGGGAACTGCAATGGTTACTTTAAAATTGGCCTCTATTCCAGCTCCAACTCCAAAGAACTTACCTCTTCATGCGACACATCCTCATGAATGGAAATGTTTTCAGTAGTATCCCCATTATAATGAGGTACATGAACCCAAAAATTCCATGTTTTAGAAACATAAGAATAAATTTTATTCAATTATCAAGTTCTCGGTTACTTTTTAGAGGCCATGGAAAATAACATGCTAAAGTTTTCATAGCCAAAGAGACCCTAGAAAGTTGAGCTTGAAAACAACTTGGATTACTACTCATATCATCGAATACTAGGATACACCATCTGATATTGTTTTTTATTTAATGAAATCATGAAAAATATGGTTTATTATGGTCAATTAAATCTGGGAAAACCATCGGAACAAGTGGAATAAGTTTCCATTAACACTTCTAAAGAAGAAAGAGAATGGAAACAAGTCATGATAAAGGGTTCAAAAATTTTCAAAAATTGTATGACATGGGAAAAAACAAATCAAACTCCCTATATCATCAGGGTGAAATTAAATCAACCAACCACACCCTCAGTTCCTTCTACCATGGAAATACTGACTTTTTTGGCACATTAGTCATCTAAGATCCAATCTTCAAAGAAGAAACATAGATGGATGAATAGAAATAAAGTGAAGTAGTATGAACTCACACCAAATCCAAAGCTATGCTTAACTCACTTAGACTTCTTACCTTTAGCTTCAAAGGTATTAGCATTGTCCCACGAAATGGTACCATGGGAATTATCCCACCAAGAAGAATCCTCATCAGGAAAATAATTAATATTTAGGTCCATTAATTTCATTCAATTGGTGGATAATTTATCCAATGATGAGTATACTTATAAACTACAGTTCCCTTTTCCAAATTGGGGAAATATAGGGAGAGGCCATAGAGGCTAAGTATTCAAGGGGATATGAAGTCATGAACAGACCCAATATTCCTTCAATGTACCCACAAGATCCATTTATGCCACTGAGACTCATGGATGAGACCTCCATAGAGAAAATTAAGAGTAGGGAAACATTCTCACATATATTCACAATCTTCCAGGACTTACCATTCTAGAAGATTGACTATAAGGATTACAAAAGTCATGACAGATCATATAAATGGGTAGGCCAAGCTAGATAAATCAAACAATAGAAAAACTACCCTCAACATCAACTCAACTACTTGATTTATCAACCGCAGGCACTTAAGACTCTATAGAATCTATTAGGGAACAACTCTCCATAGGAAAATGCATAACCTTGACTAAAAAATATGACATCTTGAAGCAGTTGAATTTTTTTTCAGCAAAAATATCAATTTTGGATTCTCTTAACTTGTCAAAGGATCTCTAAGAAGAACTTGTAGAGGCCCTGTTAATCCATTGGGAGTTCGAAGAAAATTTCACTAGTGCTAAGTTATATTGATCAACGATAGACCCTATGGAATATCATGAAGTTACCTCGTTTATATAATAGAACAAGGATACTATGATACGGGGTCACGTCATACCCTTATATGTGTCTGGAAGATTAAATAACATTAATATTCATCAATATTTCATTGATAATGGATAGAGAGTCAACCTCATTCTAGTCAGAAAACAATTTCAACTAGGATACAATTATGATTATTTTTCACCTTAATTTTTGAAACTCTAGGGTTTCAATGAGATTAATAAGAAGTCACTTGATCATATTAAGCTTAGAACTTAATTTGGTGACCTGATGTCCTAATCTGAATTCTCGGTGGTCTGATAGAATAAAACCTTCAATGTTTAGTAGGAAGGCCTTTATTTCACTTACATGTGGAAATACTTTCATCATAACATTTATGTCTCAATTACAATATGAAATGGAAAAGTGGGACACTATACGATGATAAATCTCTATTGGAATCTTGAAAACTCAATATATTGATGCAACATTTTATCAATGAGAAGGGAAAACCCCATGAACAATGTTGTTTCTTGGGTAATGGACCAAAAAATTATTGAAATTCCCTATTATAATCCATTTAAGGAACATGGAAATGAGTATGTACTTCCCATCATCCAGATCGATGATGATAGTTTGAAGTTAGACATGTACTCATCAGTCCTTATGGTATCGATTATTCCATCTAAACCAAGTAATTTTGAAAAAAGTATTGGGTCCTCTAATTTGTGTTGACACTTCAAGTATGAATTTCCTTACACTATCCCCATTAATTTAAAAGGCCTCAACATCATGAACTGAATTTGAATAAAATGTTGTGTTCCTGCAAAAGAATTAGGATACTTATACCTCTGAATATCAGAATATTAATTCTTCTAATAACTCTGAGGATCCCCTACATCATCTACACGTTCTAATTTGGTCATAGAGGAATAATATAAGGAAGAGTAATAGGAATAGGATGAGTAATATGAATTTAATAATACTCCTATAGTATTTGAGGAAGGTGTCTCCACCATTATAAATGAACTCTGATAGGTAAATTTGTGTACGAAGGAAAATCTACAACTTACATTGATCAGTATGAAAATGTCCATTAAAGAAAAATATGTATATACCTCACTATTGAAGTAGTATTGATATGTGTTTACCTTGAATTAAATAGAAATGTCAGGCCTTAATCCAAATGTGGCCACCCATAACCTGGTTCTGCTAGAAAATCATCATTCTTACAAGAAGGAAACCATAATAACACATCTGACACACACTGCCAAGGTTGACGTGGAAGTTGATAATCTCATCAAAGAAAATTTAATTCAGGAAGTCCAATATCTGAAATGGATTTCCAATATTATCCCAGTTAAGAATAAAAATGGTTAGATCAGAGTGTATATTGATTCCAGCGATCTCAACTGGGACTATCCAAGTGTGACTTCCTATTTCCAATTACAGTACTTTTGATTGATGTAATGTCCAGATACCAAGATATTTCATTCATTGATATATATACATGATATAACCTAATGTGAATGGAACTTGAATATAAATAAGCCACTACCTTTATGGAACCCCAAGGAGTATATTTCTATCAGGTGATTCTTTTTGGTCTAAATAATGATGTCTCCACATACCAATGATTCATGACCAAAACTCCACACCCTTTCTAGTAAATTTTTTCAAGAGATATATCAATGATCTAGTGGTGAAACTCTGCCAATTTTCTAACCATCTTTCCTACCTTAAGATGGTTTTTAACAAAATGTGACAACATATCCTGAAAATGATCCCCCTAATATGTGATTTTGGTGTAACCTCAAGTAAGATTCTCATATTTGTAGTATTCCATTATTGTATCAAATTAAATCCCAAAAAGAAAAACATTATCCTTGAAATGTTACCTCCTAGAAACCTTAAATATTTTAAAGGACTAAAAGGAAACCTTACCTATATTTTATGTTTTATAGAAAATAATACTGTAAAGTTATTTCTATCCACCAAGTTATTGAAAAAAGGGGTTACATATCAGTGGAATCTTGAATATAAAGAATAATTTGATAATCTAAAAAAGTATTTTCTAATTCCACAAGTGTTAATGTTGCCTATCGAGGGAAAGTTTCTCATCTTATATGTGATATATTTAGAGCGATCACTAGGATCTTTCCTCGTAAAAAATAATTATTACAAAAAATAAAATAGTTTTCATTATCTCATTAGAACTATGATTAATATTGAGACTCATTTTTCAATTATCAAGAAGAACTTCCTGGAATTTATCTTTGTGACTAAGAAATTAAGGCACTACACGCGATATCATGAGGTCCATTTGGTCTCTTAAACTGAACTTCTCAATTATATCATCAATATTCCTATGTTGACTAGAATCTTTTCATGGTGGGAATTCATCTTGTAGAATTTTGTAATTTGATTCATACTATGAAAGGAAATAAAGGGGGAAGATTTATCAGATTTCCTCATAGAGAACTCTTATTTAGAATAAATTCCTATGAATACCAAACTATCGGATGAAGAAATATTCTCTATCTAATACTCCCTTAGAAAATGGGGGATTTATTTTGATTACACATCTAGAATCATGATAGGAAAGATGGTGGTGGAACCTGGAATCAACAACGTCTCCTTTGGAGTCGTTCTTATTTATCTAGAAAAGGATTTCTTTCCTTATTCATTATTATTGTCAAAATGCAACACCAATAATGAGGTAGAATACTAGGCCCTCATTATAGGCTTAGAACTCACACTATAAATATCAATAACCCATTGGAACATTAAAGGTGACTCAGATCTAATGATAAAGTAGTTGAACGGTGATTACACTATCAAAAAAGAAGATCTAATTCCCCCACTAGATTATATTTGAGGGTTGATGGAAGAATTTTCCTCAAATCCAATGTTTTCTCACATCCCATGTTTACAGAATTACCATAATGACACATTAGAAAATGTGGCTACATCTTTGGAATATCCAGATAGAGATGGAAGAGTTATCAACATTACACATCATAGAATAGTATCACCATTTTTTCAAAGTAGCGTGGAAGACATCAACAAGGTAAATTTTACCCCTAAACCAGATAATCATGTGAATGGTTGGATGAAACCACACTTAAAATACCTTCATAGTGGAATTATTCCAATAGATATTTCCAATAAAGATAAAAACTAATGAAAAGTAGTCAACTTCATTATCTATGATATCCCTGGTCATCATAAGACCATTTACAAATAAGGATTTGACAAAATTCTCCTCAAATACATTGATGGAGAAGAGACTATTACCATTATCTGATAATTCCATGCTGATTCTTATGGTTCCCACTAATTATAAACTTAGATTTCCCACCAAATTAGTAGGATGGATTATTTTTTACATTCAGTGACAAGAGATTGCACTCAATTCACAAAAAAGTTTCATCCATGTGAAGTGCAATCCAGTTTTATCCATCAACCCCCAGAGTTTTTTCACACCACCAAATACTCCTAGCCATTCACTATATGGGGAATAGATGTTGTGAACCATACCCTCCCGCTATATCCAAGAATTTTAATTATATCCTCACTGCTACCAACTTCTTCCCCAAATGGTTTGAATAAATTCACATCAAATAATTCGAGACAAAAAACATTATCAATTTCATGAATTCCAAAATTATTACCAGATTCATTGTCCCTCATACTATATTAATGGAAAATGTCAGAAAATTATGTTCTTCTTAATTTAAAATATTTTACCAATAGTATAACATTTATTCCAACTATTTATCTCACTATCATTCAACAAAAAATGGATAGATAGATAATTTCAAAGAAAACCTTATTGAACAAATTCTAGAAGATGGTGGAAATAAAAAGAAATCATATCCTAATAAGATTGTACATTCCTTGTGGGATGACCATACCACAACCCATACTTCTATGAAGGTGAACCCATATTCACTGGTATATATGACAGAAGCAGTCTTTCCCATCAAAGCCCAATTTCCTTCAATGTGCATTTCCATTTGAGATCAGTTGTCTACAGACAATTGGTTATAGAAACATTTGTATGAATTAGAATGGATCAATGAGAATATTTTGCATGCCTTGCATCATTTAGAGGTTCACCAAAACTAAATATCATGATCTTTTAATAAGAAAGTTTTCATTAGTTCATTATTTCTAGGGGAACTAGTTTTAGTCCACCATACCCTAATGATGCCTAGGAAGAAACCACCAAATATTGAAAAAAAATGGGAAATACCTTTTTACATTCATAAGGTCTATTATAATGGAGTGTATTTTTTGATCACTATGGATGGAGTGAGTTGTACTCCCCTTACTAATGTCATATTTCTCAAGAAATATTTCATGTGATTAATAACATGTGGTCATAGTCATATTTCTTAAAACTACAAGACACCATTATTCTCTACCACACGATTCTAGACTACACAGATAGGTCCATATAGGGTGACCCTTAAAGTAATTACCCATATCATCCTAGTCATAATACATTAAATTTCATGACAATTTCTTCATCGCATGATGTTAAAATATAGTCTTACTCTATATACCAAGCATAGGGTCCCTTGAGAAACCCACTCAAGCAGATTCATGTCAGAATATGGGATACATATCATGAGATTATTTCTTAAATTCCTAGACTACATTTATGGGGCTTCATTCCTTATTTTTCACTTCAAGTAACCTTCATCCTTATAACATGATGTTAAACTATATGGTTAATTTCCCTCTCATTCGATGTTAATATGCTCCCAAAACTACATATGGATTGATTCCAATTCCAATGAGATATATAGAGACTCCTAGATCCTATATCTTGGCTTATCCACCACATGATAAAAATTTCCCTGACCTTTCTTTAAATTTCCTCTGTGTGGTGAAAGAAACCTTTTCCATTCCTTATTTATCTCACTGAGCATATATCACATGGGTTTAGGAATTTTTTTTAAGTTATTCCCCATATTATTGAGATATATCATTTCATGTTAAGGTTATCATAGTACTGAATATAAGAACTTAAAAGGAACACCATATTTTTGTACCGCATGGTGTTAAACTTCATGGTTGATGTCTATTGCATGATGTAAATTTATGTATTTCAATGGCCCTCTCCCAAGAGGACCACTATCCTTATTATTTTTATCCCACCATACCTCCACTTGAGAACTAAATTTGGATGGTTTCTCATTCCAATGGGATATGTAGTGACTCTAGGATCCTACATCCTAGCCTAGTAGTAAGATGATTAAATTTCCCCCTCCCTATATAAGATCTTGATTAGTTTGGGGAATCTATATCAGAACTATGGGTGGATTGATTTCCATTCCAATGGGTTACATAGTAATTCTTGTATCCTATATCCTAGTATATCCATAATATAAAAACGTCCCTCTCCCTATGTATGTATCAGACCTACATGGGGAGTTTTCCATCCTAGAACTATGTGTGGCTTGATTCTCATCTCAAAGAGATGCATAGCGATGTCTAAGTACTCCAACTCGAGTTCAGCCACAAAAAAAGAGGGTATGTCCCTACTCTCTTGTATATGAGACAAATATTCATGGGATATTATAATACAGGTTCTTTCTATTTCTATGAGCCCATATTAAAAAAAACCTCCCTGCATATGAATCAGAACTGCTTGAGGAGTTTCTCCATCTAAAACTATGTATGGATTGATTCCTATTACCACAGGATACATAGTAATGTATGGGTCTCAAATCCTAGTTCTAGATACAAATTTTCCATTCATTATATGAAATTCATAAATCAAACATGTGCAAGGAAAACTCTATCAATTTCTGGTTAGTTTCATCTTAAATTATCCCTTCATACTCAGGAAAACTCCTTTCCAAAAACATACTTTATGCCTTGAAAATTTTGGATCTCCATAATATTTACTTGGCTATCAGTGAAAGATAAAATCAGCTCCAAAGGTCTCCTTTTTTGACACTACATCATATGCCTCAAACATGTATTTTCATAATACACTTCAAAATATGTAAATTAAAATAGAGGTATCTTCATCCTTGGGAGACGAATCCTTTTGTGTATGTACACCCTGAAAATGTTACAGTGGAATTTGATCTTTGAACATGGTCTATGATCATCCCTTAATAACTTATCCCATATCTTTTTCTCAGATTTGGGAACCCTGAGGTAAAGACTTACAACCTCCCATATTCACGTTCAAATAATTCTTGAGTATTGTTTTCCAAATCACCATTAAATGGTTATTCCTAGATACAACACCTTTAAAATCAATAATAGACATCCTTTTTGCTTTAAATTAAACTACAGTTGATTCCCTCTTCACAATACATTAAACTACATGGTTCTCATCTAAATCGTATGACATAAAACTATGTATTACTATGGCCCTCCCCTAAGAGGACCATCGTTCCTAGTGTAGGTCTCCTATCACACCTTCATATCAATAAATACATGTGGCTTTATTTTCATTCCAATGAGACATGTAGTGATTCCTAGATCCCTCATTCTAGGACCAACCACCATAATGAAGATTTTATCCTATTTATTTCCATGCACAAGGTCCTAATCCATGAAGGGAATTTTGATAATGATCCCCCTCATTTATAAACTCATAATTGGAAACAAATTCCCCCTGATATTTATACAAGTTAAATATATGTACAGAAAGTCCCATATTTATGTCTAATGCCAACCTAAATGCTTCCTTCATCCTTAGAGACATTATTTTCACAAACCAATCTTTGTGGTCTTGATAAAATTGGATAATTTAATACCTCCCATAGCTATCGGTAATAAGGATATCTTACTCTAAAGTACACCTTTATTTTGACTATGCATAATATGAATCAAACATGGCTTTTCATAATGCACCTCCAAATATGTATTTTTGATCATAGTAATGCTCTTCATTAGGAGAAAATTACCATATCTTCATATACCCCAATAACATTATAATAGAACCCATGTATTGAGTATGGTTTGTGGTCTTTCCTTATGTACTTGTCCCATGTCATTTATCTATATCTAAAAATCCCAAGATCATGACTTAAAATTTCCCTCCTTATATCTGGGAAGTATTGTACAATTCTTGGCTTATAATCCCTACTTTATTCAATATTCCTATAACTCTTGGTCAAATATTATCGACCTAAAACATTAGTTTTAGTGGTCTCACCTTCAAGACCCAAAATTTCTAATGAAAATATATATAATGCTCACCATGCTAAAAATACACAAAGGTAACTCTAGTAAAAGTTGATTCTTATCTCTCTAGACATTAACTGTTCATGAAAAAAGTGTAATAAATATTTTTAAGTTAAAACCCCACATAGGGAGCCCTGAGAAAAATCTACTTCTTTCTCGATAAGTCTTTTTCATATATGACTTAGGAAAAATTAGGGTTATGGTGAAAAAGAAACAAAATTTCAAAGGATCCATTATGTGATTCTTTCAATAGTTGAACAATTATCACTATGTTAAAAGGACTAGGAAAAAATAATAACACACACCTATTCCTATCATTGTAATTATAACACATTAAAACAACAAATTTCATTAAAGTGATCCATCATAGTTTTTATGTTACAATTACAATGAGGATAGGGATATAGAAGTAAATGATTGAAAATGAATTATTTTCATTTATAGAACAAAAATTTTGAGTATTTTCTATAAGATGGAGTCTATCTATCAATTATTATAGAATTACATCAATGAATCTTTTGATCTATTGAAGTTAATCCTAAGCCCTATCCATAGTTTGACAATTTCTGGTCAATTGTGTGGGGACATTATCCACATCATGATAAAGATTCTCTTTCTCCATATCAAAAAAATATCTTACTTGGAATAGGACCCTCTTCAAGTATCAGTGGAATTAGATAATCTCTCCCTTGATAGAATACAATTCCACTTGATAGTGTTCTATATAAATAGATTTTTTATCAATGTGATATTTATTCTCTTCTACCTCCTTGTAATGGTTAATCTTTTCCTAGGATATGATGCTTCTAAGACTGTAAAATAGGACAAGCAATTGTGCAACTTATCACAATCTTTTCTCCTCCTCTCGATGTTGGATATTCAACTTCACAGCTTGATGGATCATTCAGTAATAAAATATTCCCTACCCTAGAATGGAGAACATGGTTGGGAGTCAGTGAAGCTATGAAGGAAGATCTTCAAGAGGCATCTCTAAAATTAACTTCCAATGTATATCTCCAAATAAAAAATGTGAAGAGAGGAAGGTTTCCTATGACTCTATGTCTATACGAGATCCATTATCAAAAGGGGATATGTACTCCATGATCAATTCACTCACTAAGCATCTTGTGTTTTTCTCTTCAGAGTTACATCATCCTTACCTTGTGTCATTAGTTAAATGAACATGGAGTCCTCCCCCTCAGGACCATTTGTCTAAGTTAATGAACTAAAAGATAGATTTAACTCATCATTAATATTGGTTATGATAAATGGTTATGAGACGAATACAATAAAAAAAACTAATAATATTCACCTATTGATGGGTCATCCCCTCAATTAAAGGTATCCCTTTATTTTTACAATTTTGACATCCTGAGCGCGGACGTCCATGTGATAGACCCTTCTTGAGCCCATGATTGAAGCCTCTTGGGATGTCTCCACACCCAATTTTGAGACTAGTACCTCCTTCAATTGAGAAGGATGAATAATTTTTCTACCATGATTCTTAATGACTTTGGAAATATTCTCTATGGATAAAGTTTCACAAGTCAAGAAGTTGAGATTAAAACATTATACATAAAGTATCATTTGTGCACAAATTAAGACTAACATCTTACTGAAATCATCAAATTCTTATATATATATGAGGATATTAATATTTGAAATCATTTCATCAATTTTCATATCATGAGTTCCCATTTCATTAATTACTTCCCCAAGCCTGGTGGCATCGTCACCAGTAATGATATCTGATACATTTAGATTAAGACCCAAATTTTCTCCAACAATGACTTCTACCACTGTTAATTTAGCATGAAACCCCTCTCTATTTCCCATCAAGTCAAATACACCATCACCACCTCTATCGTATGGCCTAAGTTCTTTATTGGATCCTTATAAGGAAATAATAGGTTTAGAAAAGATCATCAGTGGATCCCCTGGTATGTGCAACAAATTTGAAATATTATGAAGAGGGGAGTTAGAAAGTTTCATATGATGTCATGTTACTCATGATTGACATTACCATACTATTATTATCCATCTAAAGTGATAGTAATAGATGAATTATAGTTCCCTAAAACTTCTTCCATCAAGGGGATAGACTTATCAGCAAGATCTTTCTTCTCATATAGAGTGTCTTCTTCAACTCTTGAGGGATTAGCCTAGACCCATTTATGGAAGAAAGTAAAAAATATACTATAAAAAATCATAGTCAGATTGGTACATCTAAAAAAATTGGATTAAATTATATTGTGCAGAATTATTTCGGCATATATATCTAGCCAAAATCTTTTCCCTATTCCTTTTTTTCACCTGATATGGTGAGGGGCATGTGTTGGTCTTCAAAAACACAGGTACCAGGGGTGGAAATGTTCCCCCTCCCATATCTTTTTCCATTAATCTATGAAATGGATATAACTCCTTGAGATCAGGTCTATGCCTCTCAACCTTGATTGGAGTTCTCGTTTAAGTATATCATGGGGAATCTATTTTTGGTGGCACTTATCCCTTCTGAAAACCAATGTAGTTCATTGGTAGATGTTCCCCTACTCACCAAAAGAATTAGGAGGTATTCAAAGAAAATGGAAAGTGGCTTACATCAACAGCATCAATGAAGTCATCCCATTAATCACTGTTTTGATTAGACACCCCCTTAACAACACCCTAATCTATCATATAGGATACTCATCTTATGGCCAGGATCCATTCATTAGTACCATATATCAATATATCCAACTCATGAACATGTTTCCCCACCTCAGTAGGATTGGTTTCAAGTTAGAGATCAGGTAGTGCTCGAATATCCCCAAGTTTCGGGGTATATATTCCATCTTGAAGGAATATCCATAAATCTTGGATTTCATGGGTTATGACTTATCATACTCAGAGTGCCTTAGGACAAACATAATCATATATTGTCACACCCGACTATGAATAGAATCCAAAGTATTTCAACTTTGATATATTTCTCGGTCTCTCCACCTCAAAGAGGGGCTTAGTATCCAAATCCCAATTCCTCTCCTGATGATGAGGATTGGGTCACCTTGACTCAGTTTCAACTATGTATGTCTTTCTGGTTTTAGCTCACCCAATTTTTAGGGATCAGGTCCATGGATGAGCCTCATCACTCTCTCTTTTAGAGTGAACATGCATACCCTTATGGACTTGTTTGGAAGTAGTTTTAGCATCCTTAAATCAAGGTAATTATTTCACAAACACCCTTGGTGTATGAGGAGATATAGGAGTGGGCATATTTTTGAGTCAACCTGATAGGTGCATTCAAGGAAGGTAACTTAGTGATCACCTCAGATACTTCCTGATCCAGGAGCACCCCAAGTTTCCAGGACATCATTGGATGTTTCTACAATTAAACATATGTAAGAGGAGAGAGGATGGGTTGTTACATAAATTTGAACTAATCTGAAAATATATATGGGTTGTAATCCTCATAGATAATTTCACCATATATTCATGTCACCAATATACAATATCTTAAGGCTATCATGTATTATTTGAGCTCATAAGTGTTTTATCTACTATAAATGATAATTTTGATAGGAATATCATCATGAAGGAATAAGTTGAATTCATTAGACATTATCAGAGTCTTTGATACCACCTCATGTTTCATGTCCAGAGGTCTAATACTAGATAAATCTTGGAAAAAGGGTCAAAAATTTCACTATATAATTTTGACCCCACGCAACACCTTTTAGGAGATAAAGTGAACTACAATCCATCCCCATAGTACTTGGAAAGGCCCTAAAATTTTGATTGGACCCTTCCCCATGTTCATGTAAAATAAGAACCAGTGGATCTTAACCCAATAGGGGATTTAGACCCTACATGTTATCCATTTTCTAACATGGATTCCATGAAAAATGAACCTTACCACACACTACCATTGGATTCAAGGATGGGTAGCATATAGGTTCTAGAACATGGAATGTTGGGTCTTAGACTAAATTCAATACCAGAAGTAATACCCCCATTTGGCATATTCAACCTACTCCATCAAAATCCATTATCTACCAATAATTCCTTACATATCAATTATAGGACATTCAGTGATATGTTTTCATGTGGTTATCTCCCCCTTGGGTTATAAGAAAATGTTCATATAGACCTCAGGATGTAATTAACCCCTAGGGAGAGGGTATTACTTTATGATGTCCTTAAACATTCTCAATAAATCATGGGAAGATGTAGTAATTCGTTCAAGATCGCCCCATGTCACCTTTGGTGGGATGAATTAATCATACATTTCCCCTAGAATAGGTTCTCCTGAGATTTTGTAAAAATACTAAAAATTGATAGAAAATTCTCCATGAATTGGATGGAATGTATTATTCTATGGACTCCAACAGGTTATAAAACCTGAGACTATATAATAAGGCTTGTACATGTATGTTTTCTTCACCCAAAAAACCTCATAAATTATAACATTTTTAGATCATTCTTAAATTCTTCATAGTTTTGAAAACCCAATAATCCCACATCCATTTAGGCTTTACCCCTCATCCAGCATGAAAGTATCATTATTCCTTCCGTCCCTTTGTTTGGATCATTAGTGATTCATATAAAATGGATTCATAATACTACATTCTTGATTTGGGTTTGTGGAGTTCCAAGTCTAGAGTATTTTAATTGCAGTACATTAGATACACTGAGGTCATCATTCCTTAATTATTGTACGAACCCCATATAGATTCATTAAAAATAGTAACATTTATATATTCCTTGAACCAGTGCCTTGGAATAAATTCTATTAGGCTTGGTGTGGGAAAATATCTCAGAATTCCACAACTATACAAAAAAAGTAATTCACTCTCAGGGTATTCTAGATAGTTCTTCTTCAAATTCATTGTAAGGTTCATAAGTATAGGGTCATATAGTATCTGGTATGTTGGTGTGTTGATGTACAACATCTCCTCAATACCTGTAGAAATTTGTGTATAATGAATCTAACCTACCTGAGCATCAATTTGAGAATCCTACATGTAAGAACCAAGGAATTTATTAAATTTCAAGGGTTCAACTTAAGAACAAAGGGGGGAATTTAATAAATTAGTGGCCTCGTGTGGGTCACTCATGAAAATGACCACGCATATGTCACTTAAGACAATGAATTCATGTAGTTCACTCATGAAAGTGACCTCATGAAAGTCATACATGAAATTGACCTCACATAGGTTACTCATCTAGGAGGTTTGGTGGAGGTATCTCACTAAATTCATGCATACCAGTGGTACATAGAAGAGCAGTGAAAAATGAAAAGCGAGAAAGACCAACGTGAATCACTAGCACTGTGAGAGAGGGAGAACAGTAGAGGATTTTGAATGCTGACGTGACATGTGACCCTATTTATAGATGTGGTGGACCTGTACGATCAACTTTCATGTTGGACCTGCATGGTCAACTTAGATGGTGGATGTTTATAGTCTACCTATGTGGTGGACCTATGCGGTCGAATGTGTGGTGTACCTACACGGTCTTCCTACATGGTTGACCTAAACGGTTGAACTACATGAACCTTGTATTATTTCCAAGCCATAATAAAATCCAAACTATGCATAAATGTTCATAGATACATGAAGAACAATAAACAAAGAATAAATCAGTGCCTATATTTCTCTCTACATTAGGAATAGACCCTCCACTTTCAAATTGGATCCACCCTGGGGAGTGAATTTATTGAAACTCAATTTTTCAAAAAGGATGAGAAGAATAAAAGGAAAGTGCCTCATGGATAAAAATGGAATAAAAAGGCATGAAAGGATGTAAGTCTCCAAGGTTGAGCAATGTAAGACACATGTGATGTCTGGAATCTCAGTTTGGTCTAGGAAATGTGAGTAACCTACACAGCACACCTGCAAAAGTTGAACCTGCATTGAAGACTATCATGATATGTCTATGTGATGGAATTAATTGGATAAAATACTTCACCCAAGGTAATAATTTTTCCTATAAATAGAACCCTTGGTCACCCCATTTTAAATAAATAGAAGGTGAAGAGACTGATTGAAGCTTTACTTACCCAAGTCTCTCACCCAAGTCCTCCAAACCCTCAAGTAGCATCCTAAAACTACAAAAAAAAGAGTGAAATTTTAATGGATAATGGATTGATGTTCCTCATAGTATAAAATATGATTAACCTTGAGAATAACCATCCACCCCCAATCAAAAATTCTAGGGATAAGGACCTTCCCTTAGATCTAAACTTGAGTGATAGTCATCCAAAGGAACCTAAGGAAACCCCTGAAGCTCTAAGGAAGGTCTTGCCTAAGCACTATTTACTAGGTTTTACATTGCCCAAGTGGCACCTCCAACTTGAACAGATCATACTTGGGCAAGGTACCTTCAGCTCACCTAGGTTATACTTGGGTAAGGCACCTTCATCTCACCCAGGTCATAATTGGGTAAGGCATCTTCAGTTCTCCTAGGTCATAATTCAACGAGGCACCATTCGACTCACCAATGTACCACCTAGATGAATAAATCTTTTTCCCACCCAAGACTCTCCATGATGAGACACATGTTAATACCTCTTCCATATCACTAATGATACAGAACTTCTTCCCTTAGGCCCCATGTTTGAGGGGTGCCAATCCAAGACTTCCTCAAAAAGCCTCAAGATATGTATGATTAGAGCACATGGAACACAAGTGTGTCCTATCAATTATACATTTCCATGGTAGTGAAAGTCCTACATTTATCCTACCAAATAGATAGGATCCTCAGAATGTCATCAAATATAAATTCTCAGGATAATTAAGATCCCAAACATAGGGATGATGACGAATGGTTTCTTTTATTGAGATGTGACATTTTTTTCTGAAATGTGAAGATAAACATGAGGTATCTATATGGGTACATAATCTCCAATCCCTGGGGTTTGAAAAAAAGGGAGTAGATAGGAACACCTAATCCCCATATATCTTCCTGACTACCCCTCTATGACTTCATCCTCATCTACCAGCATATGGGGAGAAAACACCTACTTAGAGATTCCTTCTTAGATTAAATCCCCTAACATTTCTTGTGGGAAAGATCCTAACCTTATATACCCTCACGCTTATCAACTAGTTGATGAATAATATTATGAAAAGTTTTAGATATTCCACTTCCTCTTGTTTCTCAAACAAAGCATGACTCAAGTGGGATTAGAGGTTAGTGGTGATCAGGTCATCAGTGTGATAAAATGGGCCTCCTACTTGGTATAATCCCCAACCATGTTATCACCCCTTAAAGGGATATGTTCCCTATGAGACAAAACTTTAAAGGACCATATTCCCGATGAATAATCCACTTATTCCTCCTCTTTATGTGCAATCCCCAACCATTTCAAACTATGAGGGATTTGATTCTTTTCTAAATAGGACATGTAGGAATCCTCTATAATGTTCAAAACCTACACCCCAAACTCATCCTAATATTCTCTGGTACATATTACTTGTAGGTTTATATTTATCCCTAATGACCATATTCCTTCCAGGTCCCTTGTGCTGTTTTGACATAAGTATCACACCAACTTTTTTTAGGTACTCTTTCGGATATATGTCCTTGTCTCATGAAGTTAAAATTTATGGTCTAGTCATTGTCACATGACCTTAAAAGGTAAGATGTGTCCCACTAGTGGCGTAAAAAAATGGGTTCTAATTACTATTATGAGGATATGTAGGAATCCCCTGTCATGGGCCCGATCCCAAAATCAAAGAAAATCTCATCTCCCTGGATGATGATAAATTCCAAATCACCCAACTGTGTGGATTAAAACTAGAATAACAAAATAATAAACATGACCAATATGGAAAAAATATTATACATATGAATAGTCCCATTGATTAAGAACCTCATATATATATAGATGGTTTCATAAATAGGGAACCCCGTATACATATAGATGGTTTCACATTGGTGAATGTCTATAATTTATTGTTAATTTAATGGAGACATGTTCAATATTTTGGACTTAGAATAAGGATTCACGAATATATCTTAAATCTATAAGATAGTCTCGGATTCGGTAATAATTCCCCCAAAATAGGGTGGGTTGAGCTTAAACTCCCATCATATCAACCAATGTGAATTCCTAAGTTTCATTGGTCAAATTCACCAATGGTCACCTACCTTTGGAAAGTGGTCCCATGATCCATCATAGATATGGGAACTATTGGTAGTTTCTAGTTCTATGAATAAACCCCGCTGGAAACTCCCCAAAATGGAGTATAGAAAAATGAAAAATGGCAGCCTTATGTGAAATATTATGCAACTATATTCTTTCCCCCAAAATCAATTGTTGGGCCCAATTTTCATCAAAAATAGTACATTATAGTTTTCAAATGTTATTCTCGTGTTCTTATACCCTTATGCTCATGTTATGTTTAGTTGATCATTGATATCTCCCTTATTTACACTTATTGGGCATCTGATCTCTCCCATTATTATATTCCCTTTCCCTAGGTTGTAAAGAAAAATATTAAGTATGTTATGTATAAAAAGGGTGCTAGTTATGGAGAAGTTAGTGGGAGATAATGTTGTTCACTTATGAAATAATTTTTTATGTATTGATGTTTCCAAAGATACTTAACAAATAAGATTATGGAATGGATCATAATGTTATGTATTTAATATTAATATTGTCACGACCCGACCCTACCCGGGCTCGATCAGAAACTACCCCAATCCCGCCTCTATAGGCCAGGGGCTGGAGACCAGCGCTGAAGGCACAACAACTTGGGGAGGCCTTTGCCTAAGCACCTGTACACACACACACGCAGCACACTCAATGAAAAAGTGCAGAGTAAAAAAGAAAAGTAAAGGGAAACTGCTATAAATATAAACCACAGAATGCATAGACCTCTACAAGTACAAAGAAAAGTGACGAAAAGGAAAAAGGGGAAAAACACGCACCCAACCAAAAAGTGTCACAACCCGGAAACAGGTAAACAAAAGAAACAGCTAACGGGTCTCCCACCTGGAACCCGGCTATGACCACCGCACGCGGTCCAAGCTCCCAAGCTCCTATGCTCCACTGAAGTCACACTCCGCTTGTTCGTCATCTGCAAGGGAACACTAAGTGCGGGCAAATCCCAAGTATGGGTGAGTATAAAAATACTCAGTAAGATACCCTGAAGGCTCGAGGGAGCAAAAAAGGAGGTACCGAAGGGTGAGCAATAGAGCGAACAGGAAAAGTAGAGGAGTACAACTAAAAATGCAGTAAAGAGCCCAGCTCAACCTAACAAGAGAAATGAAGTAGACTCGTCCAGGAATAAGAAGTTAGAAACGGTGAGAAGATGAACTTCTCATCGAGTCTTCGCTACCTATAGCAGGAGAGTAGACTCATCCAACCACGAGAAGCTAGACACGGAAAGCACATGTCATACCCCGTGTGTCTTTGCCTTTCCTAGAAGGAGAGTAGCCAAAACCCAAGGAGTGGGTACTCGTACGAGGTATATACATATACATATGCTCAGCAAGAAGCCCAAACAACGTCGTAAGGGGATATCCATCCCGTAGCTCAGCCCAAGAAAGGAGTAGCCAACAGTACCACAAGTAAACTCCATCGATTCCCAGCATCCCAGACGTCTGCCTCGAACTACAAGTCAAGGGGCTCAATCACCGCACCTTGACACTATCCACTTTGGGCGGCACTGACTCGCCCGAACGGTTTTAGATCACGTCGCAAGAACGTGTCTCGGTGGGTAAAGTTCCCCTCATACTTGTGGGTTCTAGGGAAAGTCAAACCACACCTCATCACTGCCCTGTAGTCGAGAGGTCTCCTCAAAGCCAAAGACGTTCCATCACCAACCTGAACAACCAAGGGTCCTGCTCCGGTGATCACGGAGGAAAAGCCACAGACTAGCCTAGTAGAAAGGACTGAGTCTAGAATGCCAAAAGGTGTCCCACTACCCATCCCTGCATGAGGGTAATTCATAACCAGACATCGGGTGACCCACTGCCCAGCCTTGCTGGAGGGTAAACCCTAATACATCATCAGGTGACCCACTGCCCAGCCCCGCTGGAGGGTAAACCACAATAAGATACTGGGTGACCCACTACCCAGCCCTGCTGGAGGGTAAACCATGATACATCAACCGGCGACCCACTGCCTAGCCCTGCTGGAGGGTAGACCTTAATACATCATCAGGCAACCCACTGCCCAGCCCCGCTGGAGGGTAGACCTGGAATAAGTCGATAGGTGACCCACTGCCCAGCCTTGCTGGAGGGTAGACCTGGAACTAAACGAAGGGCGACCCACTGCCCAGCCCTGCTAGAGGGTAGACCCTAAGAGGTCGTCGGGTGACCCACTTCCCAGTCTCTGCTGGAGGGTAGACCCTAAGAGTGTCAGGTGACCCGCTGCCCAGTCTCTGCTGGAGGGTAGACCCTAGAAGTTAGTGAGCAACCCACTGCTCAGCCCCGCTGGAGGGTAAGCCCGAGGAAGTTGGTGAGTAACCCACTGCCCAGCCCCGCTGGAGGGTAAAACTCAGAACTGCTCTGGCCATCTCTACAGGAGGGTACACCACTGGCCAACCGAACACGTAGTGGGTATCGCGCGACCACCCAACTCCATCACAACTCACCCAAAGGGGGGTCAGCGCCTGTTCCATCACTAGGTGTCACTAGCACCGCTACCGGCCAAACCATCGAGAACGAAACCAGGGGGAGACCACTCAACCCTGTTGGTCAAACAAACGAGCACAGAGGGACCCTCTACGTCGCGAGAGGTCAAAGTATGAAAAGCAGAACCCGACACGCATGTGGGGCCCACACAACGGGTGGCCCCATCTCAACCCCAACCAGGTGCACAAACTTTCTCAGGTATGAACAACCACATGTACCTCCATGCATTCCCGTATACTCCCAGAGTATACCACATTCTCAGCCCAAGGGCCATCGTGCAGACGGCACCCAACGTCAACACGAAGGAGTGACGTAACAACTCCACCTCAAAATCCCAGGCACGGCCAACCACATCTCGTGAACCATTTACATCACTCTCCCAAGAGTGCGTGATCACACGCCAAGGGCCCGCTACAAACCAGGTAGGGCGAACCACCACTGGAGCAACTTTCATGCTTCCACATTTAATAAGATCGCTCAAGAGGCTCCGCACAGCCAAACGGATCACACCATTGTAATCCTCATGGAAAAAAATGCGAGTTAGACTACTTACTCACCTCAAAAGTATATCCGACGGAAAAGTCTCCAACACCGCCTCACGCCCGAATGGCGTCCCGTGATCCCGAGCCTCGGCCCTGAAAACAAACGGGTGCATCGCACCATTGCGATCCCCTTGGTAAAATATATCAAAATCACAACGCACTTGAGTGCAATGGATATCCGGAGAAAAAGATGCATTCCGGCGCACCGTACACGAGCGGTGCTTCGTGGGACCCGTAACCCGGTCCCGAAACTCAACGAATAGATCGCACCCGTGTGATCCTCTCGAAAAAAGCACACAAGATGGACTATTCACTTGTCCAAAATGGTCTCCTGGTGATAAAGATGGAAAATCATCGTCGACGCCCAAACGGCCCTCGTGGGCCCCGCACCATCGTGCCAAATTACAGTGGGCAGACTGTGCCAACGCGATGCCCTCGGAAAAACACCCAACATCGACTGCTTGCACGCCCCGAACGGACGTCCGAGGAAAAAGTCTCTAAAAGCTGCACGCAGCTCAAAAGACGAGTCATGGGGCCCGCGCCTCAACCTCGTCCCCAATGCCTGAAACCACCCTGGAAAGCTCTGCCTCGATGCCAGGGTCCCTTCGCCACTAATGGTGCTCAAAACGGACGTCGGATGCGTCCGCGCCGCTCAAAACAAGATTCCTGGAGAAAATGAAATTTCACTTAAAGACACGTCGCGCCTCCGAGGCCCATCGTTTCAGGAATTAAAAATTTCCTAAACCATCTCTAAACATTCCCCTCAACGCAAGGTCCGCGCTGCCACTGACGGCACGCAAAACAGACGCCCGTAGCGAAAGGTACGGGCGACGGAAAATTGAGGGGCAAAGCCCATTGGGCTGGACCAGCCTGGACCGGCCGGTCCGCCCGGCTTGGGCCGGCCCGTGGCTTGGCCACACGGGCCAGTGGTGGATTCGGTCCACTGCGTGGCCAACCGGTTGAAGCCGGTCGCCGCGCGACGACCCACGCGATGCAGGTCGTTGTCTCCGCACAGGGGTCGCACGTCGCGACCCCGCCTCGCCATCGCGCCAGCCAGCACCGACGGCGCCTCGCGGCCGTCTCGCCCACGGCCTCCTCATGACGCTGCTCCCTCGCCCTGGTCAGCAGCCGCCTCATGCCACGACACCCGCAGATGCCGCGGACACCCCCTTCTGCCTCTCGCCGCCTCCTCAGACCGAAGCCGCGCCGCCCCAGAGCTCCCCGGACCACCACGCCGTCGCTGCAAAATCCCAAAACCCACAAACTTCGGCGGGTGTTTCCGATCATGTCCGAACTCGGATTTTCGATCCGAAAGAAGCGATGGGAAGAACAGAAAACGTACTACGCATATACGGGCATTTTTCGAAGATTAAACATCAAATATACGCATAAAATTAAATTCAAAGGGCGGTTCGGAAATGAAAATGCAACGAAACCTCCTACCCCGCTGGGCTTCGCCCGGAGCTTCGCGTCGATCCACCGGCACCACCGCACCTCGCCGGAGTCACCTCGCCGGACTGTCTCACTGGAGATGGAGGAGGAGAGGGGAGAGGGTTTTTCTAGGGGGTTCGAGGGAGAATGGAAGGGGGAGGGTTTAAATAAATTAATTAACGATTTAATTAATTTAAAACCCCCGAAAAGACCTGCATCCGAAACTCCCGACGGGGTCGGGGTTACGCATCCCCTAGGACAAACACCACCTCCCGAGCACAACAGCGGTCTCGGAATTTTAATTCGATACCCCGTTCAAAAGTTATAAAATTTAACGTTTGAAGCTGCTAAATTATGAAAACACCCCTGGGGCCATTTTTCACAAACGGCCCGCGCCCGCGAAACTTATACCCCTCCTAGGGTAAACGGCATGCTCCGAACTCAACGGTACCCTCAGTTTTCCAATCTGAGCCATCATTTAATAGATACCTACGTTTCAACATTAAAAGAATTAATTTATTTATTTAATCCGTTTAACATTCCAGAAGCGAGTGAGGGGTCCAAACGTCCCGCGCCGACAAGTTTTATGTCGTTTCTAGGGTAAAAACCCCATTCCGGATCCATCCGTACACTCGAATCTATGTTCTGAATCACCATTTAGGAGTTATCGCATTTATTTGGCGTTTCTAGTGTGAACGCACTGAAAATTTAATTCCGGCCACACTAGGGCTCGGAATCGCACGCCGTCCAAAGGAGCTTCTCTGGAATATCATCAAGAATATTCCAAGGTCTTTTGTAGAAAAAACAGAGTTCTTAAAAATATAATAATATGTAATTTTATATATGAAAAGTATGGGTTACTATAGTTGGTATTAAATAAAGGTTTAGTTACCTTTTGTAAAATAGGATAAGAATACATTATTTATAACCCTTATGATTATCCTAATTATAATTGAATTTCCTAAGTTATGGTAATTAAAGGAGTGTGGTTTTCCTAGACAAACAACCATGTCTAGATACTATAAGTCGGTGTGGTTTTAGAGCAAATACATATAGTGTTAAAAACCTCAAAAAGAGTTGTTCAAGTATATCTTGACAATCATTCTGGTTCACGGTGAGTGTTCCCTTATAGCACACCTGGTTTGACACTCCTGGGGGATATTCTTGGGTTAATTAATATTTTATTTATGAACCATTATGAAGGATTTGAATAGATGATGACTATGAATGACCTAATTTAAAGCTAAGTTGATATATATTTGAAAGAAAGTGTCATGATTTAGACATATTATAAATGATTTTTCATGATTGATCACTCTGATCAAAGGTGCATGATATTCATTCTAACCATTGTGGTTTTAGTATGGAATTGATGATAGACTAATGAAGTTGAGGCAATAATAGGTAAGATCAAATAATGAAGTACCCTATTTGAGCGTAGTTATATGAATTTCAGTATATCGGGAAAATAATCAAGGATTGATAATTCATATCCTCAATGATTATATGTTGAATTAGTAGGGAAAACACATAATGATTCTTCAATGATTCTTCATTGAGGATAATTCATATCCTCAATGATCACATCACAAGTATATGATTCTTCTCTGATTGAAGTTTGTGGGAATGTACTTCCTGAAAATATAATTATTCATCCAGTGGTTGAATTAGATGCTATTTTTGGAATGTATTAGATTTCTTTAAATAAATCACACATTAATTTCCAATGAATTGAAGTCATGTTTAATATTATGAACCAACCTATTATCATCTATCAATGTGATTATAAATATGAACATCCGATGGATATCACATCCATTATATGTTTCTTGATTCATATTCAAAATGTGTACTTATCTATGATGGTTGGGGAGAAACTCAATATCAATGATATTCTTATCGTTTGGGAGTTTTTATGTCTTTTGGGAAGATTTTTGTAACACCCTGAGATTTTGTGAAATATTTTTTCAAATTAATTTAATATTTTTAATATTTTTCATTTCACACAATACTGAATATGGATTTTGTTATACAAAAAAAACTACGTTTGACTTTAATAATATGAAACACAAAGATTAGCTTCTGCTACATGAAACACCAACTTATATTTCAGTATAAGAAACACTATGCTTGGCTTGTTTTACACAAAATGTTGAGTTCCTTTGATAACATGCATTACATGTAAGACCGAGTTTTACCGAACAATAGTATATTATTAAAATATTATTATTTAATATATAGTAATATATAACCTAGATGTTAAATTATATTTTATTAATAGTATTAAATAAATTATGAAAATATAAGTTTTATAATATTAATTCATTGGTTACCAATTAATTATAAATTAAAATATATATGAATTGATTATAAAGGAAATAGATTCATTTTTATGCTCCCAAAGTTTTTTGTTTTAATAAATTAAGTTAATTACAATTAGTGAATGATATTAAGGAAATATATATGTTATATATTCAATAAAATGTTTTTTATATTCATAAAATATATTTTATAGGCATAAGATAAGACCCAACCTAATATTATGCATAAGAACCAATATTTTTCAAAAGGGTAATTTTATTGCCTTTTAATGGAGAAACCATTATAAATACAATTTTTAAAAAATTTATATATTATATTTTTAAAAATATAATTATTATTTTAAATATTAATATAAACATTTACTTTGGTTTAATTTTTGGTATTTTTCTTATAAGTTTCATGTTTTGATGAAAAGTAAAAAATATTAAATTTTAATTGAAAACAGTTTTTCATCAAAATAATTTATTGTGTTTAATTATATTTTTTATTGGTTTTAATGTATAATTAGATCAAAATTTTATCATTTAAAATAATTTAGGTCATTGTAATCAATTTTACATTGAATTTATATATAAAAATGTTTCAATCTTTTTCATTTTTTAACTTTAATAACTTGTTTCTCACCCCATCAATGGGGTTAATATTAAATTAATTTATTCCAATTCTATGTTTTTAATATGGAAACATTGAATCCAAATTATTTAATTATTCCCCTTTTATTTTTTGACATTATGATTTGTAAAATTAGTAATATTTTTTACGGTCACGGTTTAGGGTAAACAGGTAATTAAAGGTACAAATAATATTATAAAAAATATAAAATTACCCTAACACTTGTCATAATTTCATTGGATGAGTATTTGTTGACAAATATCTTCCTTGGGATTATTTTATGTCCATGTGGATCTACATGGATGACTTTAATACTTTTATAGTATTATCTTCAAAGGAAATATAATTTTGTCAAACTTTTGTTTTTAACAAGAAAAATATTTTTAATATGGTGTTATATAAGGAATATGTTTGACTATAAATATTATTTGTAAAGATAAAATGTTTTTCTATATCATTTTAAAATATTTATATTTTTTATAAATTAAATATTTAAATTAAATGGGGATATAATGATGATGTGGCAATTGTTTAATTAATGGGAGAATCAAATAAATGATATTAAAAATGTTAAGATAAATAATTTGATATAATTAATTCCATAAATGAATTTTATGGAACAATTTTACATTTTAGTGATAATTAAAATGATTAGGTACAAAGATATCATGTTTTTATGATATTTTTAAAAATTCAAGTATGAATAGTGTCAAAATTGACATTATTGATATCTTAAAATAAATAAAATTTTATTAAATGATATAAAATTTATAAAAATCTAAAATTAATCAAAATAATTGGGATAAGACATAAAATTTCATAAATGACTCATTTATGGGTATTTTTCATTTTATAGTAACTATATTGACCCATAAGTAGTAAAAACACATGTTGTCACGATAAGAGTTAAAGGGGCTAATTGAGGGTTAAATCCAAAAGATAAGGGTGATAATATGACTTAAACATGTATAAAAATTATTTTTTCATAGTATTTATATATATATCATCATCTTATATTTTACATAACTCCCTTTTGATCATTTTTAAATTAAAAATTAATTTATATTAATTTAATATTTTAGGAGATTCTAAGTGGTTCTCTTCCCTCTGTTATAAAAGGACACCTCCCCTTCTCTTTTATTAACACCTCTAAAACCATTTGGATCATCCAAAATCTACCCCATCATCCAAAAAAATCATTAAATTAATCCTAGAACCTTTAATTTGGTTTGAAATCCAACCAATGTATTTCTTTTGTTCAAATCAAAAGGAGATACCAAAAGAAGAGGTTACAATCGTCAATGAACATTTTTATTTTATTTCTTCCTTAAACTCCTTAAATTATTTTTATTTAATATATATATATATATATATAATATCCTCAATATAATAAATATATTGGGACTTTTTTTATATTAAGGGTTTGACCTAAACTCACACAAACTTCCATTGAATGGTTAATGAACTTACCGTTCTTGTGTATGGAAAACTATCACCTCATGAAATGATGTTGTTTGTTTTTACTTTACCACCAATTATGATTGTAAATTATGATGTACACTATATTTTTATATGATATATATTATATTTATGATATAATTATACTTATTTAATTATAATATCAATACTACCTTTTTACCATCTAATATTTTTTGTAAAATTATAATGTCACTCGTGCGTACGTATGGCCTACCATCTCCACGATGCGATGTGATTCGTTATTAACCCGTATTTAATGGATTGTAATAAGGATGAATTTTTTTAAATATTTTTTTATATGACATTAAAATTATTCTTTAATGAAAATATATCATATAATTTCCTTTCTTTTAACCCAATAAGAAAATGGAAACAATGTTCGTGTGTACGTACGTCATACCGTCTCCATGAACGATGTATTCCATTTTATATATCTATCTTTTATAATATTATTATAAATGTTTATTTAATAAATATATATTATATATAAGTCATTTTTTAAATTATTAAATTAAGTAAATCATGATTTAATTAAGAGGATAAAAAATGAAAAGTTAAAACACGTTCGATAAAAAAAGAGATTATTACCTGAAAATGTTACTTTAACATGGGAATTGTTAATTAATGGGTAATAGAAGGTAATAAGAAAATAATATATGGTATGTGTTTGTATATATATATATTACTATTATTTTTATTTTTATGTATAATAAACTTATATTTATTATAAATTCTTTTTTAATGTGTGGGAAGGAAGTCCAAACTTAAGGTAAATGAATTTCATCTCACTTTTTATTTCCATGAGATACATGAAAATTCACCACTCACTTATTTTTTGTGGTTTATATACTAAAATATGAATTTTTATATCATTAATTTCCTTTATTTAATTTTATTAAAATATTTATTTGATTTTATTCTTTCATGGGGTTCATGATTCTAAAGTTACTCATGTAGTAAGGGATTTATGTCTCACTTTTATTTTTGTGGGAAACATTCCTTATACAGTACTTGTTCCTTCTATGTGATGTATATACTACCCATGAATGTATTTTATGAGTCTTATCCAAAATATTATCGTACTTTAATATCCTTAAAATTTATTTCTTTCATGGGTAATATTATTCTATTGATTATAAAGTGATGAGTATTTATTTCACAATCTCTTCAATATTTGGTATTGCTTCGTTTTTATGTCTTCATTGGGGAATATTTATCATCCATGTCCATATTTTCTAAATATGTTTTATAAAAAAATGTTTTACTATAATCCTATGGGTTTTTGAATTCATTTTTACCCATTTTTTGACTTTTTACTACAAGATTTGAAATAAATCCTTTTGATGTTTTCCAAAAGAGGTAATTTTTGACTTTTTCAACAAAAAAGCGAAAGGAATGTTTTTAAATTATACAAAACAAATGGATTTTTATGATTTTATAATTCCTTAATGTGTTGAAGCTTCCCTTATAAGCTTAAAAGGTTATTTTTATGGAAAAATTTCCTTTTTAAAATTTTTTTACATTTCAAGAAAAGAAAACATTTTCAAAGAAAGGATATTTTCCTCGATAATTATTTACAAGTCATACTCAAATTTTATTTGTATTTTAATGGAGATATTTTTTAATGATGATATATATATTATTCCTATGTTTGTTTTATGTTTATGATAGAAGGATAATTATGAAACCCATTTCTTTCCATGGGATATGTTATGATTGAATGATGTTTATGAAACCCATTTCTTTTCATGGGTTTTGATATGATGAATCATTTTTTGTTTTTATGGCACAAAAATGTATGGTTTTCATTATGTGATGGGTGGGACCTATATCTCCCTCAAATTAATTAGATAGTGATAAATGTTCTATGAGATCAAAGGGTATGTGGGAGGGAATCCCAATATCAAAGTAGGTACATGGGTGGTTAGCCCAAGCCTAACATGTTTTGAAGTTATTGGAAGTAAGCCTTGATATAGGGTTTTTATATACTTGTTTTTATTCCACAATTCCATATCTTATTCTTATATTATTCATTCATGGATTATTCTATTTATTTTCTTAGGATTCATGTATTATCAAATGAAAATAATTGTTCCATGATTCATGTTTATGATATTTAATATATAGGGTATGATATTTTAATGATCATGATCACATTCTAAAATTCTTATGTTCATGATATTCTTATGAATTTCCTTTATTTACCCTTACTAAGCATTTTAGATCGACCCTTTCTTATATTTCCCTTCCACATGTTATGAAGGTGGGTTTTTAAGTAGAATTACTAAGGGGGGATATCGTTTTGGGAAAATTTAAAGATATTTCACTATATTAGAATATATTTTTCCAAGTTTCCAAAGTTACTAAACTAATACAGTCTTAGGGAATCTGTTTTCGTAATGTTTTAAGTATTCTACAAAAGTTATGTAATGTCTATGTACGTCAAGCTTGGGTCATTATAGTTGGTATCAGAGTAAATGTTTATTCAACCTTTAGAAACTATGATGAGAAAACATTATTGATATCCCTAGGAATATTTCTAAGGATATGTCTAGGGATGTATCTAAGGATAAGTTTAAGGATGATTAAAAGTCCTAGAATTTTAGTAAAGGATAGAGTGATTTGTTTGCTAAAATTACATCTCTGTCTACAAACTAAAAGTGGATGTGGCTCTAGCACAAACATATCTAGGGGTAACAACTATGAAATGGTGCATCGGGCCTAACTTGAATGTAACCTGGTACACAACAATGGACCTTAATGCACACCTAGTTTGACACTCTCGGTGGATATACTTTGGTAATTCACAAAGTCTTTACAAACCATCATGAATGATTTAAAAATAAGTTGTCTATGAATAAACTAGGATAAACCTAAGGTGTAATACATTAAGGATGGTGTTGTAATTTAGAAATTATATAAGAAATTTTTAGCAATTATATGGTTTTTCACCCTGATAAGTGTCTCTTGCATTATGTTTTCTAGTTTTATTCAATGGAGATAACTAGAAGGAACTGGGTTAACATTGAATGTGATGAATAATTTTTTGATGATAAGTCAAATGGGATTATGAATGAATAGAATTATATTTCAATTATTCCAAATCAGTTATCATGATATATGATTAAAAATGTTATATTTGGTGATATTCCAAACTTGTCTAATAATAGGAAGATTTAATTTTATAAATGTTCACTTGTTACGGAGCATAGAGGAGAGAAGATTCGGTTTTTTACATGTCAAGAAGAAGGGAAGAATAACCTTGAGGAATACCTAAAATTTAGGGGAATATGTTATCTATGTGTTAAAAAGGTTTATAAAGTGATGAATTGTCATAGATTTTAATGTCTCGTCTATGGAGAACACAGGAATTACCCAACTCAATTCCCAGACCTAATAATTTACTTTTAAACCAAGGAAGGAACTATACCATGACAATAATTAAATTTTAAGGATTGAAGTATTTTTGTATATGGATTCCATAATCATGAATGGTGAATTATATAAGGATTGATTAGTTAATGTTTTTTTCACTAAGGATTTTCAATAATATGTTGAATAGTTCAAATGGACAAGAAAAGTGATTTAATGGAAAGGTGATATTCATGGAAAACACAAGATTAGGGGAAAGATAATACTTAATGTGTTCCTAATGTTAATATAATGATTTTTGGATAAGAGACATGTTAGATATCAATAATTGAATTTGGTGGTACTCGTTACCTTGGAACTAACAAAGGATTTGTTGATAAAGAAGTTTTTTCTATCATGGATGGAATTTATATCATTTTTATATTCAAGTAATATATCCAATAAACTTTGGAATAAGGAAATGTGCATATTTTAAATAATTTTGTATGATAATTTAGGTTATTACCATGTTTAAATATAATACATGATAAATGTATTCACATGTTTAGAATGTGACAACCAAGAGATAATTTGTGTTATATGAGGAATCAATGTTAAGCTGATTTTTTAACCTTCTTTATAAAGTTTTGGAATTTCAACTTTCAAATGGGTTATAAGGTTAACCATTTATATAATTTTTATGTTAAAATTTGGATGAATTTTGTGATATTAAAGTATTATATCTCCACATGAGGATTTATAAATATTGGATAACCTATTCTAATAACATTTTTTTGGTTGTAACTGTTGACAGATGGGACGACTTATCATGGATCTCATGATTTGTTAGTACTTCAGGAGTGAAACATTCGCCTTATTTTTTAAGAAAAAGAGTTGTGGCACAAAAATGGTTATATTGTACTAAATAAAGTAAGTATATATTTTAATGAAAAATATTCAACCATAGGGAAATGATCTTGAAACTAAAAATTTTATCCTAGTACCTTCTTTTCTGATGAATCAAATGGTCCCTTAGATTATTGAAGATTTATGGATTTGTGATTGTTAAATTTATCTTAACCATGTTCTCTATCTATATATATCATAACTTGATAGTTATACTTCTCTTACATGTCCATGTTTTCACTTTCCACCAACGATCTTCTATGTGGAAACCCAGTTATGAGTTACTCTGTGTAACCATTAAGTTTTCAACATTCCTTTTTTAAAATGGAAGTTTTGGTATTCATTTTTACAATGTGGGTTTTTATGAAAGAAAATTTCATGTATTAATCCTTTAATAACCCAGAAAAATTTTAATGGATAAATTAATTTTAAGGGGGTATAATGTAACACCTTGATATTTTATGAAATATTTTCAAGAATTAATTTAATCTTTTTTATATTTTTTATTTCACACAATACTGAATATATATTTTGTTATAGAAAAAACACTATGTTTAGACTGAATTATACGAAACACCAAGATAAGATTGCACAATATGCAACACTACCTTAGCTTGTGGTATACACAACATTATTCTTGTATTGTGTTATACATAATGTTGAGTGCCATTGATAGCATGCATTACATGTAAGTCCGAGTTTTATTGAACAATAGTATATTTTTAAAATATTATTATTTAATATATAGTAAGATATAAACTAGCTGTTAAATTAGAGTTTATGAATAGTATTAACTAAATTATGAAAATATAAGGTTTATAATATGAATTATTTGGTTACCAATTAATTAAAAATGAAAATATATACTAATTTATTATAAAGGAAATATTTTTATTTTTATGCTCCCAAAGTCATTTTGTTTCAATAAATTAAATTAATTAAAATTATTGAATAGTATTAATGAAATATATATGTTATATATTTAGTAAATTATTTTTTATATTTAACTAATATATTTTATAGGCATAATATAATATCCAACCCAATCATACGCATAAAAACATATATTTTTCAAAAGGTTAATTTTATCAACTTTTAATGGTGAACCAATTTTAAATCCATTTTTTGACACTTGTATATATTATATTTGAAAAAATAAACTTCTTATTTTAAAAAAGAATATAAAAAAAATATTTGGTATAATTTTTTGGTAATTTTCTGATAAGTTTCGAGTTTTGATGAATAGTAAAAAAATACTAAATTTTAATTAAAAATAACTTTTTCATCAAAATAATTTATAGTGTTTAATTAAATTTTTGATTGGTTTTAAAGTATAATTAGATCAAATTTTTATCATTTAACATAATTTATATTTTTTTAATCAATTTTACATTGAATTTAGATATAAAAATGTTTCAATATTTTGCATGTTTTAACTTTAATAACCAGTTTTCTCACCCCGTCAACAGGATTAATTTTAAATTAATTTCTTCCAATTATGTTTTTGAAAATGGAAAAATGGATTACATGTTTTTAATCATAAGGTCCAAATTATTTAAATAGGTCTATTTTATTTTTGGACAATATGAATAGTAACTTTAGTAATATTTTTTATTATAATGGTTAAGGGTAAATTGGGTAATTAAGGGTAAAAATAATATTATAACTAATATAAAATTACCCTAACACTTGTCCTAATTTCATTGGATAAGTTTGTGTTCAAAAAAACTTCCTTGGTTTTATTTTATGTACACTTGGAGATACTTGGAGGACATAAACACTTTTATAGTATTACATTCAAAGGAAAGGCAATTTTGTCACACTATTTTTTACAAGAAAAATATTTTTAATATGTTGTTATATAAAGGATATGTTCATATATAAATAGTATTTGGAAATAAAAAAAATTACATCATTTTAATTTATTTATAATTTTTATTAAATAAATAATTCAATTAAATGGTGATGTAATGATGATGCAATATTTGTCTAATTAATGGAAGAATCAAAAAAATGATATAAAAATATTAAAATAAATACAATTTTATATAATTAATGTCTTCCAAGAATTTTATGGATGAATTTTAC
Organism: Viscum album; assembly: GCA_963277665.1. NCBI lineage: Eukaryota > Viridiplantae > Streptophyta > Magnoliopsida > Santalales > Viscaceae > Viscum > Viscum album. The sequence continues at coordinate 1,178,869,891 of OY728135.1, forward strand.
ATGTTAATGATAATTTAAATGAGTTTTTTTAAAGATATAATCTTGTTATGATATTTTGAAAAATTCAAGTAATGAATAGTGTCAAAATTGACATTATTGATATTTTAAAATAAATAATATTTTATTAAATGATATAAAATTTATAAAAATATAATATTAGGTCAAATAATTGTGATATGTACTAAAATTTCATAAAATACACATTTATGGTTATTTTGGTATTTTATAGTAACTATACTAACCCATAATTTGTAAAAATACATGTTGTCACGATACGAGTTGAAGGGATTAATTAAGGGTTAAATCCAAAAGATAAGGGTAATAATATGACCTAAACATGTATGAAATTATTTTTTATAGGATTTAAATCTATAATAATCTTATATTATACATAATTAACTTTTTATCCATTTTTAATTAAAAATTAATTTATATGAATTTAATATTTTAGGAGATTCCAAGAGTGCCCCTCCCCTCTCATACAAAAGGGAATATCTCCTTCTCTTTTATTCACACCTCTAAATCCATTTTTCTCAGACAAAATCTAACCAATTCTCATCCCAACTTCATTATCTTAATCCTAGAATCCTTAATTTGGTCAAAAATCCAACCAATGTATTCCTTTTATTCAAATCAAAATAATATACCCAAAGAAGAGGTAATGTTTATCAATTAACATTTTTATTTTATTTCTACCTTAAAATCCTTAAATTATTTTTATTTAATGTTTATATAATAACCTCATTATTATAAATATACTAATATGTTTTTATATTAATTTTTTGACCTATACTCACACACACATCCATTTAATGGGTAAAAAACTTACCATTCATGTGTACGGAGAACTACCACCTCAAGAAACGATGTTGTTAATTTTTCCTCTACCACCTATTATAGTTGGTAATTATGATGGAAACTCTATATTTTTATGATATATATGATATTTAAGATATAATTATACTTTTATAATGATAATATCATCTATACCTTTGTACCGTCTAATATTTTGGGAAAATGATAACATTGTTTGTGCGTACATATGGTCTACCATCTCTACGATTTTTTATTAACCTATATTTCATGGATGGTTATAAGGATGACGTTTTAAGAATACATATGTTTTATATGACATAAAAACTATTTTTTAATGATAATATATCATATAATTTCCTTTATTTTAACCCAACAATAAAATGGAAACAACGTTCATGCGTACGTACGGCCTACCGTCTCCATGAATGATGTATTACATTTTATATATATATATATATATTTTATAAGATTATAATTAATTTTTATATAATAAATATATATGATATATAATTCATTTTTTAAATTATGTAAATAATTAAATACTGATTTAAGTAACATGATCAAGAATGACATGTCAAAACATGTATGATTAACAAAGCGGTTATTACCTGAAAACGTTACTTTAACATGGGAATTGTTAATAAATGGGTAATAAAAGGTCATAATAAAATCACATGTGGTATATATATATATATGTATAATATACTATTATTCTGTGGTAGATTTATAATATGATTATATTTATTATACATGAGGTTTTAACATGTGCTAACTAAGTCAAGACTTAAGGTAAGAGAATTTCATCTCACGTTTTATTTCCATGTGATACATTCCATATTCACCACTCACTTCTTTTGTGTGGTGTATATACTAACCTGTGGATTTTTATATCATTAATTTAATTATATTAAAATCTTTAATTGATTTTATTCTCTCATGGGTTTTATGATTCTAAAGTCACTCAAGTAGTAAGGTATTTAAGTCTCACTTTTATTTCTATTGGACACATACCTTATACACTACTTGATCCTTCTACATGGGGTATATACTACCATTGAATGTATTTTATGATTATTTTACATAAGATTATGGTAATTTTATATCCTTAAAATTTAATTTCTTTCATGGTGCATGTGATTCTATTAATTATAAAGTGATGAGTATTTATTTCACAATCTCTTCAACATTTGGGATTGTTTCGTTTTAAGCCTTCATTGGATAATATTTATCATACATGTCTATGTTTTATAAATATGTTTTCAAAAAAATGATTTACTATTATCCTATGTATTTTTAAAGTCATTTTTACCAATTTTGTAATTTTTACTACATGGTTTTAAATAAATATTATTCCATTTTCCAAAAGAGGTACTTTTTGAATTTTTTGGAAAGGAATGTTTTTAAATTTATACAAAATGAATAGATTTTTACATTTTCATAATACCTTAATTATTTGAATCTTACCTTATAAGTTTTATAGTTATTTTCATAGAAATTATTTTCTTTCAAAATTACGTGTAATTTTAAGAAGATAAAACATTTTCAAAGAAATGATATTTTCCCCAAGAATTATTTACAAGTAATATCTCAAATGTTACTTATGTTTTAATGGAGATATTTCATTCTCAAGGATGATATCTCTATGATTACTATGGTTGTTTTATGTTTATGATAAAATGATATTTATGAAACCCATTTATTTACATGGGTTATATTATGATTTAATGATTTTTATAAAACCCATTTCTTTTCATAGGTTATAATACAATGAATCGTTTTTGGTTTTATGGAACACAAATATATGGTTTTAATTATGTGATGCGTAGGACCTATATATCCCTCCAATTAATTGGATAATGATAAATGTTTTATGATATCAAAGGGTACACAGGACGGAATCCTAAGCTCAAAAAAATAGGGTACACAGGAGGGTATCCCAATCTAGAAACAATAGGGTATATAGGAAGGCATATCAAGCCCGAAGCAGGTACATGGGTGATTATCCCAAGCCTATCATGTTACAAAGGTCTTTTAAGGTATCCTTGATATAGTGTTGTTATACTCTTATGTGTATGCCAGAATTACATGTCTTATTCCTATGTTATGAATTCATGGATTATTCTTTTTATTTCTTTATGGTTCATATCTTATAAACTACAAATCATTACTCCATGATTCATGTTAATGATATTTGATATATAGGTTATGATATTCTAATGATCATGACCACATTTTCATACACTTATGTTCATGATATGCTTATAAATTTCTTTTATTTACCCTTACTGGGCATTTGAGATTTCCCCTTTATTATGTTTCCCTTACTTAGGTTATGAAGGAAGTTTTTTAAGTAGAATTACTAAGGGGGAGATCTTTTTGGGAAACATTGAAGATAATTCACTGAGTTAGAATATTTTTATTCCAAGTTTCCAAAGGCACTAAACTAATATAGTATTTAGGCATCTGTTTTTGTAATGTTTTAAGTATTACTAAAAACTATGTAATGTCTATGTAAGATAATCTTGGGTCATTATAATTTTCATATCCTTCCACAAAATTGTGATGTTGATTTTTCAATAGAATACAAACCTGATGATACACCTATTTTAATGACTCTATATAGAATGGAGCAGATTAAGTTGAAGGAATTCAAGAAGAAAATATAAGAGAATATTTATAAGGGGTTAATTTATCCAATTGTGTCACCTTGGGTTTAACATGTTATTTTTTTATGAATAAATATTAATCAATGTTTCTCTACATTGATTATTAGGAATATAACAAGATTGCAATCAAGAATAAGTATCTTCTGCCTCATATTGATGACTTATTTGATCAACTGTGTAGATATCAATACTTTTACAAGTTTTATCTTTTTTTGGATATCATAAATTGAGGTTCAAGAAGGATAATATACCTAAGAAAACATTCTATATAAGGTATACACACTATGAATTTATAGTGATGCTAGTTTTTCTAACTAATTCACCCTTTATCTTCATGGATTTAATGAATATAGTTTTTAGAGATTACCTTGATCAATTTTTTTAGTATTTATAGATTATATTATTATATATTAAAATAGTAAGTAAGATAAGTAATATCACTTTATTATTATATTTAATAACATAAGGAAGGATAATTCATATGAAAAATTTACGAAGTGTGAAATTTGGATACAAAAATTTTCATTTTTGGGTCATAAAATATCAATCAAGGGTATATCGGTGGATCCATAAAAAATATATTCTATTGAAAATTGGAATAGTACAACCATGGTTACTAATATCCATAGTTTTCTTGGTTTAGTTAGATATTATCGATGATTTGTGGAAAATTTCTCATGACTCTCTAATCCACTCACCAAGTTAACATAGAAGGGAGCCAATTTCCTTTGGACTGATGAATGTGAGAAAAATTTCAAGGAACTAAAGAGAAGGTTGGTCAGTGAACTTATTCTTAAAATACACTAAAATAGATAAGGGTTTATAATTTATAGTGACACATAGAATAAGGGAATGGTATTCACCCTCATGTAGAATGATATGGTGATATCTTATTCCTCATGAAAACTGAAGATTCATGAAAAAAATTACCAAAACCATGATTTAGAGTTAGTAGTGATAATTTTTTCATTAAAGATATGGAGGAATTATATTTATTGATAAATATGTGATATATATACTAATCATAAAATTTTATAGTATGTATTCACTCCAAAAGAGATGAATATACATCATAGAATATGGTTGGAGTTGATTAAATATTATGACTAATCAATACATTACTAACCTCAGAAAGTGAACAAGTTGGAAAATTCTTTAAGTAAAAAAGGATAATTATATCTTATCTATAAATAGGATCAAAAAAGATCAAATATTTTTTTTATTTTTGAATGATAGACCTAGAAATATTTAAGGAATAGTAGAAATCTTATCTTTCTCAAATAAGTGTTCAACCATCTATCCATGTGAGGATTAAGGAGGAAAAAAAGGAAAATGTGAAACTATAGAAGAAGGTCTGAAATGTTCCTGAGTTAAAACTTAATTTTAATTGAATAATAAGGTTCATGAATCATGTATTTGTTCCATCCATACCAAATTTGAAGAAGGAACTTTTGGATGAGGCTTATAGTTCTTCATTCTCTATTCATCATGGAAGTATGAATATGTATACAGATAAGAATGGGTGTTTATGGGGGGTAACATGAAGATAGATATGGTATATTATGTATCTCAGTGATTAGTATTTAATCAAGTTAAGGTTGAGATACATAAGTTTAAGAGGATGTTACATCCATTACCCATACCAAAATGGAAATGGGAAAACATCACCATGGATTTTTTCATCAGACTCCCCAAAACGTCTTAAGTCTATAATTCTATTTGGTTTATTGTCAGTCACCTTATAAATATGGAAAAGGTCATTACTATCAGTGAATATTTCACTCTTGATCATATTTCTAGAATATACATTAATTAGTAAGGTTTCATTGAGTACCACATTCTATTGTATCTAGTTAGGATCTAAGGTTTACCTTGAAGTTATGGTATATTTAGCAAGATATTGACATAAAGCTGAGTTTTATTACAACATATCATCCTTAGATAGATGTTAAATCTAAAAGAATCATTAAAACACTAAATTAAATGTTGATATCTTGTTCTATGTATTTTAAAGGTAGTTGGGATCAACACATTCCTCCAGTATAGTTTTTTTACAAAAATATATTTCGCTCGAGCATTCAGATGGCTCCTTTTGAAGACATCTATGGAAAGAAGTGTATAAATCCAATGTTTTGGGATAAAGTTAGAGGAATAAATATATTGATACCATATCCAGATGATAAAATTAAAAATAAATTCAGATCCATTCAACATCACATCAAGGCATCTCAAAGTCAAAAGAAAAGTTATACTCTTAATCATCGGTGAGAGGTGGAGTTCAAAGTTAGTGAGAAGATGTTTCTAAAAATATATTCATAAAAAAGGTTTTAATATTGATAAATAATGGATAAATTATCCCTAGGTATATTCCCCTCATCAAGATTCATGATTGAGTAATGACGGTAGCGTTTCACTTAGCACTTCCACCAGACCTCTTTCAAGTTCATGATGTGTTCCATGTATCTCTCTCAAGGAAATTCATGCTTAACACTTCACATGTACTGAAATCAGAGGTTTTACAACTAAATAATTATATTTTTTAAGAATAAAATCTGGTATAAATCTTGGATCATAGAGTAAAAGTACTATGAAACAAGATTACCCACCTGGTTAAAGTTCTAAGGAGGAATCAAAAATTCGAAGAAAATACTTGGGACCTTGAGGATACGATGAAACAAGGATATCCTCATTTGTTTGTATAATAGAAAAAACAAATATGGTGAAATGAAAATAATTTTAAAATAAATGAGTTATTTAAGACATTTCCTCTTCTCCCAGTCCATTTAAGAGGTTGTTTTCTTTCTGCTTCAATAAAGAGGGCTTTCCCCTCAACCTTTTATAAAAAAAATTAATTATAAATGAAAATAATTTTAAAATAAATGAGTTATTTTTTTAAATTTTTTTTAAGTACACAATGTGTTTTTATCTAAATAAATTAAATTAATAATTATAAGTGAATTACATTAATGAAATATATATTTTATATTCAATAAAATACTTTAACTTTCATCTATTATTTTTTTAGTCTAGGGATAGGAATAAATCAAGTTATATGCTTAAAATGTATTTTTCTAAAAATGATTTTCATCATGTTTTGCACACTTATTTTAAAATGAATATCTAACAATTAAATAAATATATTTTGGAAAATATTAATCAATATTTTGAATCATTATTTCCAAAAAAATTAAATAGGTCACTTTTATTTTTAGGCATTATGAATAGTAATTGTGGTAAAATTTATCACCACATTAAAGGGTGAATCGAGTTAACATAAGTTAAAAAAAATGTTATGGTCACCATTTTTCATTTTAATTATTATTGGATGAATTTAATTTATCCCTCATCACCTTATTATTTAAATTTAATTTTTTAAGAGACATTTTCATGAAAATGACCTATAAAATATTTAAATTAAATAATAATACAAAATATAACTCTCTTACTTTTAAATATCTCTTATGTGTTAACATAGGGTAAAAGGAAATTTATGAGTTAATATTAAGGGTTATTTTGAGATTAATAAAATTATTTTAATTATGGTAATTAATTTCTAATATTTAGTAATTATATAATTACCTTAAATGGTTACGCAACACCAACGTAGTATTTCTTCAATTAATAAAAATATAAAATAAATGTTTCTAAAAATATTAAAATTATATAATTTGTAATATTTATAGTGTTTCCTGAATTTTTTAGATGAATGAAACATATTAAAGTAGTTTTAAAATATTATATTCTAATTCCATCCTTGTCTTGGTTTATTTAAATTCAAATTAAATTAAGAGTATCAAAAATTACATTAATGATATTTTATGAAAATGATATTTTATTAAATTATTTAAAAATTATAAAAATATTTAAATACGGTTAGGTGGATAAAATATGGTCTAAAAGTTTATCCCTTTTCCATTTATGATCCAATTTTTACCTTATAAGTTAAATTATAACCCTTTATGAGTGAAAAGGACCTTAATGCGGTTATGGTTAAAATACGTTAACTATGGGGTTAAACCAAAAGATAAAATTTAAAATACCACGTAGACCTATAAAAATTATATTATATGATGGGATTTTAAAAAATACGAATTTATCTTTCAATATATATCTATTTTCCATAATTTTTATAAAAAATTACTTTTTATATTTTAATCTTTTAAAAAATTCCAAGAGTGCCCCTCTCCTCACTTTTAAAAGGGCACCCCTCCTTTCTCTTCTTTACAACACTTTGATCCTTCTAGATTGACCATAATCAGAATAATTATTTTTTAAAAATCCTTATACACATTATATAGGTTCTTTTTTTCAAAAAATATCATACCTAGGATCTTTAAGAAGAGATCTAAAAGAGTTCTTTCAAAGAGGAGCTAATCGCCTTAACCGGTCACTTTTATTTTTTAATTCTTATTTTACCTAAAATGAATCTGTAAAATTTATCATAAAATAATAAATTCAGTATAATAAATATAATTAAATTTTATTATTATTATGTAAACAACATTATCCACCCCTTTTTTCATCAAATGGTAAGTGAAAATATCACTCATGCATACGTACGGTTTTCTATCTCCATGTATTGATACATTTCATTTGTTATCAAAATATTTTTTTGGATGGGTATTATGGTGGATTTAATGTTTATATATTATATATATGACATAAATATGATTTTTTATTGATAATATCATATCTACCTTATTAACTTCTAATCTTTTGTAAAATAATAACATCACTCATGCGTACGTGTTGACAACCACGTCCATGAAGTGATGTGTTTTTTTTTCTTTTTATTTCTTTACATGGATGGTAATAAGGATAGATTTTATGAATATATATGATTTAAATGATATAATAATGATTCTATAAAGTTAAATTATTATTTAAATTTCTTTTATTATATCTATTGAAATGTGAAAACAATGTTCATGCGTACGTGCGACTTACTATGACCTTGAACAGTGAAATTAATTTTTATATCTATAACTTTTATGGATGAATCTAAATATATATATATAAGGAATATATATGATATTTATATCATAATTAAAATTATTTATATGAATGAATCGTAATCAAAGTTCCGTGACTGGAGCTAATGAACCAAAATTCTTATGAAAAAGTGAAATAGTTAACACCCTGATTCAAATATTTTAATAAGGGATTATAATAAATGGGTGTTGAAATGTTATAAAGGGATAATATATGATATAATTATAATGTAAATTATTATATAATATAATTGTAATAATTTTAAATTTATTATATATGAGGATAGAGTAATTTCAAATCAAGTGGAACTTGAGGTAAGGGTATTATTTTAAAATTTCATTGTTTATCGCGATTGGTTATGATTAAGTTCCCCATGATAAATTTTATGATATGAATTTTGATAATATCATTAATTTTCTTCTCCTATGTTTATTTCTAGATAATAATTCTTCCTTTCATTTTCGTCTCTTTAATAACTCAATAGACCGAAAGAATGTTTTTAAGGAAAATAGACATTATTTCTCTCTTCAGCTGAAATCCTGTATATTCAATGTCCATGTTTTATAAAACTATTTCCAATAACTTTTTTAATATTATCCTATGTAATTTTAAATTCATTTTTAACCATGTTTTAACTTTTACAACATGGTTTAATTGGATATTCTTATCATTTTCCTAATGAGTAATTTTTGAATTTTTATCAAAAATATGAGAGGAATATTTATTTTAATATACATGGAATGAACAGAATATCCCACCATAAAGACCAATTAGTTATTTGAAGTTTACAATAAAATTTTACAAGGTTATTTTTAAAGAAACTTTTTTCCATAATGTTTATGAAAATATTAGATTTTAAATAAGTGATTTCAAAGTGAAAAGGTTGTTTTCCTCAAGAAATGTTACAGTGGTATTTTAAAGGCATTTTTTATCTAAGATTACATGCTTTGATGTTACCTAATATTTACTTGGGATATTATCCAATGATACCTTCTTTATTATTTATTTAGATGTCTTATAATTATGATGAAATGATGTTTATAAAACCCATTCTTTTCCTATGGGTTATGCCATGATTAAATATTTATGAAACTCGTTTCTTGTGTATGGGTTATGTATGATGAATGTTTTATAAACTTGTGGAACACATATATATGATTAACATTTTTTATGGTTGGGCCTAGAATTATATATCTCTCCAATACATTGGGTAAATATGTATATCTCATGAGATAAATACGACCAGAATATAAAGTGAACCCAGTTCAGTAAGGGAATTTTCCACTATGATAGTCTTGGAAGTTATCCTTGACTACTATGATGCTTTATGGAGTGAATCCAATCGACTATGGAAATCTTGGAAATGATCCTTGACTAATAAGGAAATGATTTTATCTACTTGTTTGTATCTTAAAATCTATTTATTATGCGAATATTATGCTCTCATGGATTATATTCTTTGATTTCTTTATGATTTATGGATAAATAACTACCAATATTTATTCCATGACTCAAGATTATGATATATGATTTTAAAGGTATGATTTTCAAATGATATGATCATGTTATCATACACTTATGATCATGTTATGTTTATGTGATCATTGATATATCCCTTTTTGATTCTTAATGAGAATCTGAGCTCACCCTTTCTTATGTTTCCTTTCCCCAGGTTATGAAGAAAGGTATTAATTATGATATGTCTAATAAGGGTGTTAGTTATGAAGAATATAGTGGGATATGATATAGTTTACTTATGAACCGGTTGTTTATGTATCTAAGTTTCCAAATATACAGAACCTATATAGTTCTATAATGGATCATAATGTTATATATTGAATATTCATTTAATAAGATGTAATATTTTTGTTTGAAAATTATGGGCCACTAAATAACCACCCTATTATTAATGATCTCTCTTAACCCAAGAATTTGTGTCTTTGGATTTTTTGTAGACCTAGGTCATCATCATTTTGGACCTACAGTACCTATATCCACCTCCCTCTCCCATCATATCCACTTTTAGTCAACTCTAGGGTTGGTGTTCCTTCGTCGTGCACAAGGGGGTGAGAGAGAGAGAAAGATCAGGGACCATGGACTCTAAATTCCTATGTGTAGCACCACTAGTTATGTCCTTCTGTTGGCCTCCTATTATAATTCAAAGACATGTTCTCCGTTAATTCACACAAAAACAAAGGTCCAAAAGTTATGGGGATAAAATATATACCAGGAGTTTTATGGAATGAGGATCAAAAATATTCTAAACAATATTAAAGAATAAATATTCAATAATTAATTCAAAAGGAATGAATCATAGATCAAGTAAAGGGACCTCTTGAAAAAATGGATCACTCGTTGATGAAGGTTGTGATATTTAAATAGGTGAAAAAACTACATTTAAGTTTTAATTATCTATAAATTATTTTAACTAATTAATATAGAATTTCACTTTAAAATTAATAAATTTGTTTATTACAAAATTTCAGGGACTTTGATGCGAATGGAACTTATACCACCCCTAGGGTAAAACACCCATTCCAAACTCAACCACAATATCATATTTTTCATTTGAGGATTTGTTTTTAAGAAAATGAATAATTCCCATGAATAAAAACTCATTGGATAAAAATAATATATTATACGTAAAATATTATTATCAAGGCTCCACCTTGCTTAAAACTTTCCACTGGCTCAACCTGGAGGAAAACATTGATGAAGATTCGGGGATCATCCTATGATCTTAGGTAACATAAGAAAAACCAAAACACAACCTGATCTAGCCTTTATAAAATAAAACATGCATGGATAACGAAGAACACTAATAATAGAGAATACCTACAACACCAGTGCAATGAACTTTATCATATTATCCAACATAGTATGGTTTTATGTTGATCATAGTAGAAACAAATGTAGGTTACCTTCCTCCATAGGTGATCCATTAACCAAAGGATCCATGATCATATCATGAGTAATTTCAAACACTGAAGGATTTACAATTCCACCATTGTGGAATGATAAATGATGTTTTTAAATGAAATGAGCGATCAAAATCTTTAAATAAAATTTATGATCACTTTCACCTCTTACACACTCATGATCAACCCCTTCCCTAATTATATAACTCTATTTATATAGGAAATATCTAGTGCTCCATCATTAATGAAAACAATATCGAGTATATTGGGTGAAATCAAATTCCACCCTTAAATTATGCCTCTTTGATGAGGGTATTAAAGTAATTAAATGAACATATTAAAATCCATTAATATATATTATGGAGACCATTTAGAAGGGAGGTGAAACATTCATATTCCCTCAGGTTGCATCACATAGAACCAGGATACATTGGGGGAAATTTAGTCTCAGACACAAACTTAAGGATGCATTGGTATGAAGCACATTCTTAAGAAATATGCATCACATGAATATTATTTTTTTATATATCCAAAAATTGACCACCTTTATAAAAATACTTAGGGACTTGATACATAAATTCACAAATATTTTTGAATTCATCTAATACTCCTTTTGAATATGGTTCATTTACCTCTCTTCATTTTAGAAAAAACATTTTGTCCAAAAATAATACCTTTTAAAATGCCTAATTGTATGAACCTTTAGGTATTATTAAAATTTAAAGAAAAAAATTAAATCCATATTTCCTAGATGTAAGAAATGAGAAGCCTCTAGTAAAGCATCATTACAACTCAAGCTACTAAGGAGTTTAGCGTGATCTCAAAAAATACACTAATAGCTCAATAAAAACATATCCACCATAAGATGTATCATGTAATTAAAATGTATACCAATATAATATATTTTTCCTTAACACTGAGTGACCACTAGACATAGAATAATGTCAATATAGTGTTGGTTATATCATATTTTATTGATTCTTTGAAAAAGATTATCCAAATCGATAAATACATTACATTCCATTCATCTAGTGGATGAGTACATCACATGTACTTCATACAAGTAATTGAATAAATAATATGCGACTCAAATAATAATTTCAATGAATTTATTTAGTCTAATCTAATGAAGGTCCTAATTTATTTACTCATCATAAATGTTGAAAAATTCCATATTGGTTGTGTCCTAACTGACAACATGATCAACAAGATACTCAACCACACACTAATTAGAAAAGTCATAATCAATTTTGTAAGAATGTTATTAATGTATGAAGTTTCTCATTCTAGGTACCTTACCAACCCCAAGTAAGAAGGATTGATAATAATCATACACTCATAAGTATATTGATAATTGCATGGCATTCCATTAAATATACTTTAGCAAGTCAATCCAAGTAATATTTCACTATTAATTACCTCATGAATTTATTATTTGAATTTTTATAAAACCCATTGTAGTGATTATAAGATTATATTAATTATATTCTTAACATACCATCATATCCCATAATACTCTAGGATGATTATTTATTAGGGACAACTCAAATTCATACTTCAAGAGTATATTATCATTCCACCGTTCATGTAAATTAAATTACAGCACACATGATTGAATGGTAAATAGAGGTTTCATTTATTATAATAACATGATTCATTATAAAACAATTTCCTAAATCTCCTAAGTATCATATTCCAAGATACTCTAAATGAACATCATTTTTTTCCTACACTAATATTTCTTCAATGTATCTTCTATATTTTCATATATATCCACCCTATAGATATTTACATCACTCCTCTCAATGATCTCTAATATAAGATGGTATTTGTAAAGAATGTGTTTGGTCCTTTAGTGAGGCCGGAGTTCCTTTTCCTAATAAATAGTTCCATTATTTTTAGAGTAAATATTGATTTGTGCTTTAATGATAGGAGGAACCTCCAATTTAGAAATGAACTTCTTGATATAAATAGCTTCCTTCATATCATTTGAGGTCATGATTTATGTTAACTCTATTGTTGATTCCTTAATAGTGTATTGTTTGGAACACTTATAATTGAAAGCTACACTATTTAGACAAAACACAAAACTAGATTGAGATTTCATATCATCTCTATTAGATCAGAAACTAGCATATGTGTAACCTTTTACGAAGATCTCATCTCCTCCTACAAATATCAAGAAAATATCCTTAGTCCTTCTCAAGTACATAAGGATGTTCTTTACAATAATATAGTGAATTTCACCAGGATTAGATTGGTATATAATAGTAATCCTTATAGTATAATCAACATCAGGTTAGGTACACAATATAGCATATATTATGGCTCATATGATATGTTCATAGGGAATTTATCAACATTTTCTAACCCTTTATAATTATTATGAATCTTCCTCAGATTCATTTCATGTAAAATGGTAAAGACCCCTTCTTAGAGTTCACCATGCTAAACCATTTTATCACTTTACCAATGAAATTTTCCTAACTGGGTCTAAGAAAACTCTTAGATCTATCTCTATAGATATTTATACCTAGTATGTTGGTAACTCCACCCATGTGTTTTATTGAGAACCAATTTCCAAACCACGTATTCATAGATTGATGTGTCAGAATTTCATTTCCAATAAATAGTTTTACATAAACATATAGTATAATAAATACTACTATATTCCAACTAATCCATTTATATACATATGAATCATTCATGTTCTTGATAAAACAAAATTGTTTGATTTCATATTGAACTATATATTCCAACTTTAAGAATCTAGCTTCAATCTATAAATGGGCCGCTAGAATTTGTGTACATTAGCTATAATGACCTGTGATTATCATACATAGATATTACATCATTTTTTATGAATATTAATTACATTTCACAAACACACACCTGAGAACTATTATAGTTTAGTGTCTTTGGAAACTTAGAAACACAAAAAATTGGTCCATAGGTAAACTACATCATCTCCCACTATGATCCTCATAACTAGCACCCCTGTTAGACATATCATATATCATCATCAGTAAAATTTTATTAAGAAGAAAAAGAGTCACATACCAAAATAGGGTCAAGGAGGCCTAAAGTAATACAACCTGAGGGCATCTGCCCAAACTAGATAGACATGTTCAAGAGGAATAGATCCTATACTAGATAATATAGTAAATCTTGTGTCCTGAGTGGCCTAAGGAGCTAAAAAATATAAAACATTGTTCCATTTATTCCATGTATGAGTCACCTCCACATGGTTGATAATAAGTAGCTTAATTTTATGAATATGATAAATAATGGAAGAAGGAATAGAATAATGCTTGTGTTAGGAGTTTTAAATGATCATAGAATTTGTTTTAATCGACTTGAGCATGATATTATTTTCTTGACAAACCTGAATATCATTTATCAGTGTGCAGACCTCTATAAGAAGAGAATCATCATGTCTATACAAATAAGAAAAATCCACCACCATCGATCTTATGGAGTCATGAACTACACCCCATCCCCACATGAGACCATGAATATAGGATCCATCAATGTTAATCTTGAGGTCACTACTCGGAAGGATCCATTGAACCCGTCTTCCATGAGTATTAACCCTTTGAGTGGGTGAAAAAGAGTTTCTACCCGCCATGAAATGACATAACAAGGGATCCATATCCTAATATTTCAATAGAAACCCCTCATCAATCACCAAGATGTAGGATCTGGAGACCACTTCTAGATGATAGGTGATGACCCCCTCGTGCCAAGCTTTGTTCCTAGTATTCCAAATACACCAAGAGCCTACCACCAAGATTATGACTCTTCCTTTCTGTTTCTTATTATTTTTGCAACACCATGAAACCAATTGCATAGAAAATTGTTAATAGATTAAAATTGGAAAATGAATCTAAAAAATCACCAAGTTTTTTCCAAACTACACCAACCCATTATCCTTGTAAGAAAAAAATGCAAGGAATATTCTTCACTGGAACACATGAAACATGTTCACTTCGAGTCGATACAAATTACCTTACAAAAAACCTCACTATACGTGGAAATTTCATGGTGTCTGATGCACCAAACAAGAAATAAATGCATATAAGGGACTTCATGAAACCAAAGTATAGCCCACCACTCATCCAAAATGTTATTCTATTATGCTAAAAACCTGTAAGCCTTGGCTGAGAAGCAGCTCAATGGGGAACTCATGATAACCATATTGTCCTAATCATTGTTTAGTGTGATATTCTAAAAAAATTATACTATTTTACATTCAAAAATGCATATATAAAGTTCAGGAATAAACATTCCTGATATAAAGAATTTTTGGGAATTGGAAACCCCAAAAAAATCCAGTTGAACTCCATCTCAATTATAGTTCCAAAAATTAATATCACCACACTCAATAATCCATTGTGAATGGAGTTTATTATTTATAAAATTTTCCTAAATCATCAACCACATTCCCACTATTATTCCTTTAAAAATAACATGTTTATCTATGTATTTTTAAGAAATGTATTTATCCCAAAGTGGACAACCCTCCAAATCCTCCCAAGCCAACTTCACTTTCATGCAGCGCATGGAATCCGTAACACTTCTCAAGTTAATGCCCTCCTAGTGACTTATCAAGCCTCTCCCATGATTCTAAATGACAACAAACCTCCAAGTGAATATCCCATATTAAAGAAATCATTATATTTTCAATGTTCCTCACAATATTCTTGGTCACCTTAATAACCGATAATATGTGCATGAGAATGGATGAAATCATATAATTAACTAATGTAATTCATCCCCCAAATGATAGAAATCTATTTTTACAATTATTTATGTGATTAGAAAAAAAAAATCAACCAACCCCTCAAAATGATGGATTTGAATTATCCCTAAGGAGATCATAGCACCCAGATATTCCATAGGAAAATGCTTCTTGAGAATACCTAGTGTGCTCTCTATCATATAAGTCCTCCTCTCTGAATTTGGATTGAAATATAAATACTGCTTTTATACTTGTTAATAATTTTCCTACTCCATTTAATATACTCCTATAAGGTCATATTCATATTTCTTATGGATATCTTATTCCTATTAACAAATATAATTACATCATTCATAAATAGAAGATAAGAAATATCAGTGATATTTGTCCTACAACAAAAAGAGAGGATGGAACCATTTTTGATGCATCTCGATATAAACATAATAAAGGTAACTTTCACTAGAATAAAGAAATAATTTTAGAGTGGATAACTCTGTCTTAGCCCCCAAACAGACTTGAAAAACCCCCCATTTCTTTCCCATAAGAGTGATAGAAAACCAAGATGAAATAAAACACCAGAAAAAGAGATATACTACCCAATTAGAAAAACCCAAGAAATTAATTACCTTGTCAATAAATCTCCATTTCATAATATCATAATCCTTATCCATATCAACCATGATAGTTATTATGTAATTGGGGGTTTTAAAGTTAATATCACTAATTATTTCTCATGCCAAACTAATTACCGCTTTCATGGGTCTCTTATAAATAAAATATGTTACTCCTCTTAAACCCATTCATGAAGAAACTTTTTAAGTATTCGAAAAATAATACTAGAAAAGAACTTATAAGAAAATTTTCACATGCTTATAGGTATAAATAGATTAAGAGATGTGGGTTTTTTAACCTTTGAAATGAGAACCAATGTTGTATCATAAGCCACCATGGAAAGTTTCATGTTTAAAAAAATTATTAAATGATATTAAAAAATTATTTCTAAATGAGATCCCATAATTTTGTATAGAAGGATCTAATAAATCTATCATTTTTGGGGGTTCTTTCATGATTAAAGGAGTTAACCACCTCCCAAACCTCTTCCTACTCTGGAATAAAACCCATGAAAGAATTCACATAATTATAAATCACACTTCCAATAGCATCAAAAATATCTAAATGGACATGTGGATACCCATCCTACTTTCTAGAATTAAATTCATCTAGAAGGGTTTTAAAATAAGACTTGTCCATATCTCCCACAGTCACTAGATCACTTATGAAGGATCTATTTTCCAAGAGGATGTTGGGTATACAAGTTTGAGTCTTCTTTCTAGAGCAGTAATGAAAAAATTATGAGTTTTTATCCCCTTATTTAAGACACCTAGCCCTAGACCAATCACAGGAATCTCATTACTCATCTAGGATCATCTCTGAAAGTTGTCTTTTTTAAAAAAAAATTATTAAAAATATCTTCGTCCCACTCATCTTCAATACTTTCTTCATCTCTCTCAATGTATGATTTAAAAAAAATATAATTCCATGAAATGAGAAGGTAGGTTTTTATTCTAAGTCTGTAAATATGATTTTAACCTTTTAAGTTTATTGTGAAACCCAACCCATAGATACCCCTACATGGGTTTGTTCCAAGACTTAAATACCTCATCAAGAAAATTGTGTTATGTAGTCCATTGGACAGAGAAGAATAAATGGTTGGTGTTAGTTCTGATGGACTCAAGGATAATCAATAAGGGTATATGATCAGATAAAGACTAAACTAGGTGGTAAATCATAGCATTTGTAAAGAGCGACAAAGAATGTAAGTTAGTAAAAAAATATCCATCCTACTCCATGTATGAAAACTTTCCTTATGATTTTTACACCATGTGAATTTATCACCCATGAATCCTGAATCCATTAGCCCATTAGAGGATGCGAAAGCTAAAAAATCTTGTCTTGACTTCCAAGGATAGAACCCACTTCCTTTATTCATCAATGGTTCCATAATGGTATTAAAATAATATTTGAAAATCATACCCTTCATATCAAATATCATACTCTTGAGTCAAGGAATAAATATTGGCAGCTAATAAGACATGACTCATAAGGGAATCAAAGAACGTGATCTGTGAGAGTATAACATTGGCATAAGACATAGTTTTTTTTCATACACATAATCATAGTAAATCATTTCCATTGTAGTCATGGGTCACTTTAAAGGATATCACAGTGGAATGGGTTCTCTCCCCAACCCGTCATAGTAGTCAAGGTTCACTCTCAAGACTATCATAGCAGACAGAGTCCCTTACTAAACTGGTTTCACTCAACATTCTATTCTTGTCTATCTCATAAGATATAAATATGTACCCAATTCATTGGAAATAGATAAAATGCTCACTCATCTCATAATGAAAACCATATTTATATGTTACACAAAATCATAAAACATTCATTGTATCATAACCGATGATATGAAATAGGTTTTATAAACATTTCATCACATCATAACATTTGGAAAATAGATAGGTTTAATAATCATTTCATCATTTCATTATAGCATAACCCATAGAAAAATAAGCGGGTTTCATAAGAATTTTATCATTGTATAACATGTTGAATAGAAATGGGTTTTCAAGTTCCAAATGATTGAATAACAACTGAGAAGGGGGGTTGAATTAGTTTTTCACGATACTGGAAAACTAAACTATACCAACAGTTTGGAACCATTGGTATAGGCCTCCAAACCCCTAGTATAGCCTATACCAACGGTTTGGAGAATCGTAGCCAAGTAAGCCGTTGGGATAGGTCTATACCAACGGTTTTGGGAAAACCGTTGGTATAGACCTATACCAACTATTTTGGAAACAGTTGGTATAAGTAATATGAAAATATATACCAACAATTATGGAACCGTTGGTAAATTTATTTCAAAAAAACATTCGCTAGGATTTGATCCCAGGACCACTAGTTTATCATTGAACGACTTAACCACTAACATAACATGACTTTTGTTAACATAATTACATAAATATATATATATATATATATATTCTCATAATTATTTTAAATTTTGATTTATATAATGTTCTCGGTAAGAATATCTGAATAAAAATCAAAGGATCTATACCAACGGTTGTCAAAACCGTTGGTATAGACCTATTCCAACGGTTTTCAAAACTGTTTGTATAGATCCTTGAATCTGGGTGCAATTATGGGTGGAAGGTTGATTCATGGGGGACCTTTCCCAACGGTTTGGCCAAACCATTGGGAAATCCATACCCTTTCCCAAGGTTTTTCCAAAACCATTGGGAAAGGTGGCCTCAAAGTTGGATTTCCCAATGGTTTGGCAAAACCGTTGGGAAAGGGGACCTATACCAACGGTTTTTATAAACCGTTGGTATAGAAGCATTGGGAAAGGTCGGATTTCCAGTAGTGTCACTTTTTATGAGTTTCAAAAAAATAAGAAACATAACCCCTACAACCTATTAAGATTTATTTCCTTATCAAATTTTAGTAAATACTAAAGAATGAAAAGTTAAGAAATCATGTAAAGCACACAAGATTTATAAGGTTCGTCCTCTATGTGAGAACCTACATACTTTCCATAGCCACTCCCATAGGTCTATGGAAATTCACTATTATAAATAAGTGAATACAACTTCTTCCAACTCTTGTTACACATATTCTCTCTCTTGATAGGAATGATTATACTGACTCTTTTCATCTCACCAATTTTCTAACAAAACAATTGAGATAAAATAAAAGAATAATACTTTGTTAAATTTTATCTACAAAATCTCATTTTGGATCCTAACTTCTATTTGGCTGGGTCTGATTCTCTCAATCCGATGAGGTTAATACGATTCTCCCTTACTCAATCTGCACTTCTTGAACTATTCTCAAACACTCAGTCTAATATTCCTCAGTCTGATTGACTCAATACAATTGAATCAATATGATTCTCCTATCTAGTAAACAAAACTTCCAAGTGTTTGATTTTCTTTTGAGATCTCAGTCTGGAAAGAAATTTCACTTTGAATAATTTAGATCTCAGCCTTTTATGATTTTTTGAAAACTTAAAAATGAAAATGAATTTAGAAACTATTTATAGGTGAATCAGAAAATCAAAAGTGAGAAACTTTAAAACTTTTCCCCCTTCCACAAATTTAAAATACTTCGAAGATCACTTGCATTTTAACTTTAACTTTGAATTCTTCAAACCTTCTCATATTTCTCTGAGATTTATGCTAAATTGAATATCAAGTTTGACCACTTCAACTCTGTATAAATCTTCTTCTTCATCATCAGGCTTCTTGAACTTCCTATCTTTTCTTTAGTGCGATGAAACCTCCTCAACTCATTGCAATTAAACTTCCTCAGATTCATCTTCCTCTACTTATTTCGATCTACCTTTATTTATCAGATCATTAATATCTTCATTTCTTTCTCATCTTATTACAATATATATTTCTTTCTTAGCTCATTATGATTTTCCTTTATTTCTCAACTCATTATGATCTACCTTTATTTATCATCTCATTATGATCTATCTTTATTTCTCATCTCATTATGATATACCTTTATTTTTTAGCTCATTGCGATTTTCATTTCTTTCTAAACTCATTATGATCTACCTTTCTTTCTCATCTCATTAGGATCTCGCTTTATATATTATCTCATTATGATATACCTTTCTTTCATATCTCATTACGATTTTCTTTTCTTTCTCAGATTATATCTGATGGAATCCTTATAACTATGGAATTCTCATTACGATGGAATTCTCATTATGATGGAATTATCCACTCTACAACTTTGAAATTAGTCAAACTTCATCAACTTTACACATTCTGACTTATAAAAACTTCTATGTTTGGTACTTCTAGATATGATACAATAATTATGATTCCTCCGTTTCTTCAAAAGATTTTATCAAGATAGTTTTCATGATTTTTGATAACTCTATGATTAGAAAAGTAACATCTGATTTTGATTAAAATGTTTGAAAATTTAAAACTCCTAAAATCACTTTCTTCAACCAAACTCTTCAGTATCATTACAACTTCTTCACTCAAAAACATTTGGATTTCTAAAAAACACTAAGTCTGAGAGATATTGAACTTCATACTGATGGGCCTGAGACTGATGGTGAATTTGATCAAAAACTTTATCTTTATAATAACCTTTTCATCCAATTATTCTTTATCTGATACTCTACATCTAGTGATTCTCTATCTGATCTTATGAATCAGTAAAACAAATTACTTAAAAATAACCCCCTCCCCACCCTATGTTTGTGTTTGAACATTTAGAAACTTTAAATTTCTTACAGAACTCATTATGATGGACTGGGTTTGATTCTTGAATAACAAAAACATTCTTATACAAAAAGGTTAGGTGTTAACAAATACAAAAACTTTGTTAAAAAATTTATCATAAAGGTTATTCAATCTACCCCTTTTTATTTGTTGAAAAACCTTCTTAAAAACATTTTCTACTCTTCAAATTTTCAAAACATGACTTTTGTAAACAACTTGAGTTTTTTTAATTTTAACGAAACACAACCTTTCACAAAAGAGAGTGTCCTGAAAAAAAAACTAGATAAAGTAATGTTTTTTAAGGAATTTCATACCTCAGTAATAATAAAATTATATAGACAAGAAAAAGATAAAATTTCCTCACTTTTGTCTTCTCCACTCCCACTTTTATTTTTCTCTTCCCCATTTTAGGATAGCCATAGCTTTAGATTCATAAAATAAAGATGAGTAAAAAATTCTTACAATACAATGTTGTTACTTTCTCTCCCCCTTTGTCAATATAATCCAAATCATGGTATAGGTACTTCCTTATGAGGTTTAGTAAGTTGTTGGAGGAGAATGAACATGAATTTGTAACCACAATTCCATAAATCTTTTTTTCTTCATGATTTTGTGAAAATATCATCAATTTGATACTTTTTTTATATGTATTCTAGTATAACATCTCCAGGCATAACTTTATCTTTTATAAAGTGAAAATTTATATCAATGTGTTTTGATCTTGAATTTTGGAAAAGATTTTTAGAAAGATAAATTTCACATTGATTATATGAACGTTTCTTCAATGGTTTAGAAACATTTTCTTTCAAATCTTTCAGCAGAACTTTAATCCACAGCATTTGAGTACAATCCTATATAGTTTCAACATATTTAGATCATGTTGTGCTCAAAGTTACTGAACTTTGTTTCTTACTGTGTCAAATCACACAACATTCACCCAAGAAAAATGTTCCTTCTGAGTTTTATTTTATATCATTACAATCTCCAATCCAATCAGCATTAGTATATCCATGAAACTTCATCTCAAAATTTCATTTATATAAAAACCCATGTGAAGTTTTTCCTTTGACATATCTCATAATCATCTTTGCTTCCAACATATTTGATTCTTTAAGATTACTTTGAAACTTTTAAAATAAAGTCACAACACAAACAATATAGGGCCTTGAGGTCGTAAGGTAAATAAGACTCCCTATTATCTTTCAAAAGCCTTTCTAATTCACACTTATTCTGGATTCATATTTACTCAAATTTTTTCTCACTATAATAGGAGTATAAACTTCTTTGGATTCTTCCATCCCAAACTTCTTTAACAATTCCTTGACATACTTTTCTTGAGATAAGAAAATATACTTTTATTTTTTTTGAACATATAAGACAAGGAAGAAAGTTAATTCTCAAAACATTGAAATTTAAACATTCTTCTTCATTTACTCAGAAAATTATTTAAAATTTTTTTCTTCATCCTCAAAAAAAAATTATATCATCCATATAAATTATTACAATTAGAGTTCTGGAGTCAACATATTTCACATAAAAGTTGCTATGGAATTTTCCTTTATAAAATTTCAATTCTCTAAAATAATTTTCAAGTTTAGAATAATAGGAATGTGGAGCTTGATTCAACCCATACAAGGCTTTCTTAAATCAAAAAATATTTTTTTAATCATTATCAAGTAGAAAACCACAATTTTTTTCAATGTAAAATTCTTCATCAATATCACCATTTAAGAAAGATGACTTTACATCTATCTAATAAACTTTGTAATTCCAATGTGTGACCACTGAAAGAAACATTATAATAGTTTCTAATCATACAACTGAGGAAATATTTCTTCAAATTCCACACCTTCCACAAATTCATAGCCTTTACAAACAGGACTCTATTTTTTCCTTGAAACTTCTCCATGTTAATTAAAAAAAAAATTTGTAAACCCACTTTATTCTGATAACATTTTTATTTGATGTCTTTGGAACAAGTTCACATGTTTCCTTTTTTTAAATATGATACAACTCTTAATTCATAAAATACACCCATTATTTGTGTTTAATAGCTTCTAAAAATGATTCTGATTCAAATTTTGAGATAAGTGAAGTTTGGTTTTCTAATCTCAATTTCCTTCTAGTCTGAACTAGACCCTTCTAATTTCAAATAATTTTTTCAAACTCAACTTGTTTTTGTAAGGTAATAAATTTCAAAGTTTCTTTCCCAACTGAACTTTACTCATCACAAAAATTTTCTAAATATTGATAAGTATGTTTTGACTTACATTCACTATTGTTGAAAATCTTCAGTTTATTCTTCTTAGCATTCTCAAAAACTTTTTTTAAGTAATTTTTATTTTTATTAATTTCAAATCATATGAGTCAATCAAGTTTTGTAAAAAAAATTCCAACATTTGTAATTTATTTCATTGGGTGAATATCCCATAAAATTTCCTTCCTTTCCTTTCTCATCAAACTTTCCCAGATCTGTATTTTTTATTATAAGAAAACATAGATTTTAAAAAAATAATTAACGTAATTCAATGAAGGTTTTTTGTTATACCACATTTCATATGAAGTCCTATTAGTTTATAGTCTCAAAAAACATCTATTATCAACATGTCCAATAGTAATAAAGCTTCTCTCTAATAGAACTTTGAAAGTTTTTATTTTGATAACATACTTCTTCCCATTTCCACGAAAATTATATTATTTATTTCTTCTAATACATTTTTTTATAGATTCTAGGGATCACTATACTGATATTTGATACCATGTTTTCTGAGATAGGTTTCAAAAGTATTTCTTGTTAATTTAGTACCATTGTATTTTGTCAGCTTCTTTATATAATCCCACATTTCTTTCTCAACTTCTTTTCTAAAAAACCTGAACATTTCCAAATCCTATGACTCGTGTTTCACAAACATGTTGTTTATCAATTAATGTGATAAATTATAAATATATTTTTTATGATTGATGTCTCATCAGTCTACACAAATCATAATGAATAAGTTTAAGAGGTATGGTAGACTGAATCTCAACTCTCTTATGGATTTTGTTAGTTCACTTCCCTTTCTGACAAGTAATACAAACATATTATTCTATTCTCTTCAATTCCATAAAATTTCATGCAGGATCAAATTTATAGAATTTGTTCATACTTTTCTTACCAAGGATTCCAAGTCTTTGGTGCCACAATTGTTTTTCGTATTCATCACTCAAGTAACAAGAGTTGTTAAACTCTTTAATTTGGAAAATATTACCACTAGTTCTTTATCCTTTTGTGATAAATTTTCCATATTTCACACTTCTGATGATATAAGAATATTTTCTGAAAATCACTTCTTTTCCATCATCACAAAGTTTACTTACACTGTGTAAGTTATTTTTTATCCCATCAATAAATAAAACTTCCTTAGATTTCAAATTTTCTTCTTCAATCTCAACCACTCTAATTCCTCTGATTTTTAAGGAACTATCATTTCCAAAGGTAAATGCTCATCCATAATTAATTTCAACACATTTCAAGATTTTTATATCATTTTTCATATGTCAAGAAAAACCACTATCAAGTATACATGGTTTTTTCCTTCCACTTTCTTTTAAAGACAATACAAAAACAAAATATCTTTCATCAAATTTATTATTTCTAGCTTACTTTTCTTTTATTTCATAAGAAACTTGTTCCGAAAGGAGTTTCATAAAACTTTTGGCATGATGAACAACCAGATCACATATTCCACAAATTTATTCTAGACATTCAAGTCAATTTTTGGTTGGAATGTTTTAAACATCTTGAGATTTTTCTTTTCTAACTTATTTTGGGTTATGAAAAGTTACCCATACTTCTTCCATCATTGATTTAACTTTATTAAAACCCTATTACAGGTAAATATAAGTTGTTACAATAATTATAATCCCTGTGAACATATATTCCACAACAC
The DNA here is from genome assembly GCA_963277665.1 of Viscum album. Taxonomy (NCBI): domain Eukaryota; kingdom Viridiplantae; phylum Streptophyta; class Magnoliopsida; order Santalales; family Viscaceae; genus Viscum; species Viscum album. The sequence continues at coordinate 1,178,895,268 of OY728135.1, forward strand.
TAATAATATCCATCAAATCCTGATTTTCTATTGAAGTAAAATTTTTCTCTACAGAAACTTTTTTTAGGTTGATAACTTTTTTCAGCTTTAACAATCTTTGGATGTGTAAAATTTTTCCTCCTGAATGGGTTTTCATCCTTTTTAGATGAAATAGGTTTCTCACACCATTTTTTCACCCAATATTTTCCAATAATTTTTCTAAAACTTGAAATTTTATAAAAATTAGATGAAACATTATTTTTGGAGGATGAAGATTTCAACTAATTCTTGATTTGAAATTTCTAAGTAACTTTAAAATTCTCAACTTATACTTATGAGGATTTTTTGAAGATTTCTTTCATCTTCCTCATGGTATTTTTAGACTCAAGAAGTTTTTATTGAACCCTGTTAACTTCTTCTTCCTTAGCTATTAGATTTTTACTGAGATCTTAAATCATCTTTCCCTATTCAGAAATTCTAAGTCTGGAACATAAAATATTATGAATGTATTCTTCATCCTGCTTAATGACATTTTTATTCCTTTAGAAACTTCTTTACAATATTTCTTTATTACTCTGATTTATTTCTTAATAGATTTATTTTTCTAAATACATGTAAAAAGTTCTTTTCTGATTTGATACTCTATATATGATTATTCACCTCCTTTTTCTTCACGATTTGAGGTGTCTTCAACTTTCTCTACTTTTTCAATGAATGTTATAACATTTTCTGAACTTTAATCTTCTGAATAATTGTTTTAGTTGAGTTTGATTCAACTTTCTTACTCAACATACATATCTTATTTCCAGTAAATTTATTCTTATATTTTTTGGATGAATTTTCTTCTTTATCATTTTTTTCTACTTCATACATAAATGTTTTTTTATCAGAATAATCTTGATATTCATGAACTTTCTTCTTAGGTCAATTCATATAAAAGTGTCTAATTCCATCACATTCAAAACATTTGAGAGGAATTTTACCTCCATAATTTCCTCTTCTTCTTCAGTAGTTCTTGGATATAAGAGATATGATTTTTTTTCATTTAACTCATCACCATATTTATCTTTGGAGTCACAAGGATCAACATCTTTATCATATAGTATTTTTATTTTTCTCATGGATTTAAAAGAAGTTTTATATTTTATATTATTTTTGAAAATTGAAGCTTATCTCATTTCATAAGAAATAATAAATTTATGCAATTCATCAAGAGATGGATCATCATTTTCTTATAAATAATAAATTTTAGAACCAAACATTTTTGGAAAGTTTCTCATAATTTTCTTCAAAACTTTAGAATATTTTTGGATATCTTCGAATCATTTTATATTGAAAAAAAATTCACTTAATATGGTGAAGTATTAATCAATAGTTTCTTAATATATCATTATTATGTCTTCATACATACTATACCATATTTTTAGCTTTCCTTCCTTAACTTCAGTATTCCCTTCAAAAACACTTTATAGCTTGTACAACATACTCTTTAAAGTTTTTACACCCATCAACTTCTGATAAATATTCTCTAATATGGACATGAGGATAGCATTTATATATTTTCCATAAACTTCTATATTTTTATTATCAGTAAACATCATGGGATAATCTTTCTCAATAGGTGTAAAAACAATTATAGAAGCATTAATAACTTCCAAGACAAGAGATAGAAGATCAGGAATCATCCTATTTTTTTATCCATAATAATATTTTCCATCAAATATAGGAATTTATCTAATATTGAAAGAATTTATATTGTCCATGATAAGGTTTTAACAAGGGAACCTACCTATAATACCAATTGAAGTTTCAATTGATTGAATAACAACTGTGAAGGTGGGTTGAATTAGTTGTTCACTTTTTATGAGTTTAAAAACTTCTAGAAAATCAACCCTTGTAACTTGTTAATATTTATTTCCTTTTCAACTTTTATAAAATAATCATGCATACAAAAATAGGAAATCAAGTAAAGCACACAATATTTACAAGTTTTGGCCTTAGTGTGAGAACCTACATCCTTGTTGTAGCCACACCCATGGGTCTATGGAAATTAATTATTATGAAGAAGTGAATAAATCTTACACCAACTCCCGTTAGACACCTTCTATCTCCCGATAGAAAAGATTGTACTCACTCTTGTCAGTTTAAAAAGTTTCTTATAAAAAAATTGATCCAAAATAAAAGAATAATACTTTGTTCAATTTTCTCTATAAAAGTTTAGTCCGGATCCTCAATCTGATTTGGCTGGATCCTATTCTCTCAATATGATGAGGTCAATATGATTCTCCCTGAATCTGTACTTCTCAAACTCTACTAAAACACTTGGTCTAATATTCCTCAGTCTGATTAACTCAATATGATTCTAATTTATGCTAAACAAAACTTCCAAGTGTCTGACCTTCTTCTGAGATCTCATTCTAAAAATAACACTTTGAATTCTTCAGAGCTCCACCTTTTGTGCTTTTGTGAAAAGTTACAAAATGAAAATGAATTGAGCAACAATTTATAGGTAACTTGAAAAAGTAAAAATAGGAAAATTGAAAAATTTCCCCACTTCATAAAATTTAAAAAACTAAGAAGATCACTCACATTTAAGCTTCAACTTTGAATTCTTCAAACCTTCTCATATTTATTTGATATTTATACTGAATTGAATATAAAGTTTGATGACTTCAAATCTTCACATATCTTCTTATCTGTAATCATTATTCTTGAACTTCTTGTCTTTTATTCAGAATTATGAAACCTCCTTGGATCATTATGATGAAAATCATCAACTTCTACATCCTATTATTATTACGGTTTGCCTTTCTTTCTCAACTCATTATGATCTGCCTTTATTTCTCATCTCATTATGACCTATCTTTCTTTCATATATCATTATGATATATCTTTCTTTCTCAAATCATTACGATCTGACTTTCTTTATCATCTCATTATTATCTTCCTTTCTTTCTCAACTAATTAAAATCTTCCTTTATTTTTCACCTCATTATGATCTACCTTTATTTATCATCTCATTACTATTTTTCTTAATGTCTCTCTTCATTATGATCTATCATTCTTTCTCATCTCATTATGATTTGTCTTTCTTTTTAAGATCATTATGATTTACCTTTCCTTCTCAGAGTCAGTATGATGGAATACTCATAATGATGTAATTATCATTATGATATTATTCTCATTATGATGGAATTATCCACTCTTCAAATTTGAAATTCTTCAAACTTCATCAGTATTACACATTCTGTATTTTAAAAACTTATGAGTCTAATTCTTATGGATCTGGTACAATCATTAGTATTCCTTCATTTCTTCAAAATCTTTTATCATGATATTTTTCATCATTTTTGAGAACTCCATGATCTGAAAAGCATCGTCTGATTTTGATTATAATGTTTGAGAACTTTCTAACTCCTCACTTCACTATATTCAACAAACCTCTTCCCCATTATTAAGACTTATTCACTCATCAACATCTAACTTTCTAAAAAAACCTCCGAGTATGATGGATCATTAACTTCATATCGATGGACCTGATACTAATGGTGTGTTCGATCAATAAATTCATCTTTCTAACCACCTTTGCATTCGATGCTAGTCATCTCGATACTCTACATCTGGTGCTTCTTAGTCTGATCCTATGAATATAGAAAACAACTTACTTAAAAACAAAACTTTTCTCCCCCTTTATTTTTTGTTTTGAACATTCATAAACTTTAAAATTTCTTATAGAACTCATTATAATAGATTAGGTCCAATTCCTAAATAACAAAAACATTCTTATAAAAAAATTAGTTTTTTTAAAAAAAACATTGTTAAAAAAATTTATAACAAAGATTCTTCAGGTTTCATAAACATCATTCCATCATAAAAATAAACCATTTATAGAGAGAATAAGAATATTATCCTTGTATCATATCCCTAGTAAGGAATATTTAACATAAATGGATGTCATCTTATATGGGAAATGATTTTGAATGATCATTTAAAACATTTCTTGATGAAAATATAATTTCTGATTAAAAAACACTTTTAAAACATAAAAATTTTAAAAATATTTTTATTTGAAAATAAACTTTAAAATTTAAAAAGGAATATTCAAATAAAATATTTGTCATGACAATAGGAAGATTAGTTCAAACCATACATGTCAAAACAAATATTTCTTTCACATTTTTTGGTAAAAGATAAATGGGAATTATTTGAAAAAAGACAAGAAGGTTCATTTAAAAATATTTATGTAAAAATTAAAAAAAGGGTAAAAAGGTATTTTTAAAATCATAGGATAATAATAAAGATAATTAAATAATTTTTAGAAAACATTATTTTGAAAGAAAATAGATTTTAGACCGAAAAGAGAAATAAATTCATATTGTATTAAAAACATTTTCTCAATTATTTTTAGTACCAAAGAGTGTAAAATGGTACTATTACTTAAAAATATCATTAATGACCAAATATTAATAAAATTAATTATTTTATTGATATATTTATAATAATATTTTATCATTGGAAACATAATCATAAACAAACTCGATAAATGGTGAGATTGTAACATAAAATCATTACCACTTTGGTAACTTTGAATTGTAATAATCATGAAGGAATAACCTAAAATGGAACTTATAATATCATGAGGATAAATACACTCATTATATTTCATATAAAAGGGGTTTTATATAAACCTCATGAAATAATATAGGTTCATAACATAACTTAAGTATCAAAGAGGGAAAATTGAGACCAAAATCTCTTACCTTAAGTCTTGACTTCCATCATGCACATTCAAAAATCACTATTGGAAATAAGATCTATACCAACGGTTTTGGGCAAATCGTTGGTATAGTTCACTTAAATGGACCTATACCAACGGTTTGGCCAATACTATTGGTATATGTCACTAATTTGGACCTATACCAACGGTTTTGGACAAACTGTTGGTATAGGGGGGACCTATACCAACGGTTTGGGGAAACTGTTGGTATAGGTCGATTTTATGGACCTATGCCAACAGTTTTCCCCAAAACTGTTGGTATAGGTCCAGAATAGAGACCATATACCAACGGTTTTCCCCAAACCATTGGTATAGGTCCCCCCCCCATACCAACATTTTGTCCAAAACCATTGGTATAGGTCCCAAAATCAATGAATCTATACCAATGGTTCTCAAAACCCTTGGTATAGGTCTATACCAATGGTTTTGCGAACCGTTGGTATAGTTACTTGTATTTTTTATGAAATCTTCTTATATAGAACATTAAATAAATAAAATTTTAAAATATTTATGATAATACATATATATATTTATGAAATTATGTTCACAAAATTCAATTTAGGTTAGTGGATAGGTTGTTCAATCATAAATTGGAGGTACTGGGAACAAAACCAACCAAGTGCTTCTTTTTTGAAATACATATACCAATGGTTTTATGGAACCATTGGTATAGATTTTTCATATTATTTATACCAATGGTTTTGAAAACCGTTGGTATAGACCTATCCTCGCAGCTTACTTGGCCATGGTTCTCCAAACCGTTGGTATAGGATATACCAACGGTTTGGAGGTCGATACCAACGGTTTCAAACTGTTGGTATTGGGTATTTTTCTAATAGTGAATCCTGCATAATAAATATAATTTTATTATACATATATTATAGAAAAATATTTATATATATCATACCATATATTATTTTTTTATGACCTTTTATTACCAATTAATTAACAATTCCAAGTTAGAGTTATGTTTCGGATAATAACCGCTTTGTTTTTTGTATATTTTTTGATTTGTTATTTTTTGTTCTATTAATTTGATAATGAAATAATAATATCCATAATGTGAACTTTCATATAAATATCATTTATATTCAGTATATATTTATTTATATTAGACCATAAATTTTAGTGATAGAAAATGAAATACATCATTCATGGAGACGATAGGCTATACGTATGCATAAACATTGTTTGCATTTTCTTGTCAAGTTAAAATGAATAAAGAAAGTCAAATGATATATTATAATTAAATATAATTTTTATTTCATACATATCACATATTTTCATTAAACACATCCTTATTACCTTCCATGTAATGCATGAACGAAACACATTGTTTTGTGAGGTGGTAGTCTATCGTACATACGAGCGGCGTTATCGTATTCACAAGAAATGGGGAGAATGAAGTTATGTATGATATAATATTTATAGAAGTATAATAATATAATAAATATCATATAAAATTAATAAATCCATCATTATATCCATCCTATAGAGGTGGTAATGGAAAAACTAATGGCATCGGTCCGCGAGGTGATAGTCAGTCGTACACAAAAACGATGATTCTGTAACCCATTTGATGGAATTAGAGATGTTTGTAGGTCACAAATTAAAAACAAATATCAGTTTATATAATATAATTATGTTATTTTATAATCATGGTATAATAATAATTGAAGGATGCGGAGGAAGAAGTAAAACAAAAATGCTCTTTGATGAGCATTACCTCTTCTTTGGGTATCCTCCTTAGTTTTTCACAAAAATATTTACTATGTTGTATTTATATATAAAATAAGGATTATAAAATGATATGATAGAATTTTGGAATTTATTTGGTTAGTTATTTTCTTAACTAAGAGTGTTTGAAGGTGTAAAGAAGAGAAAAGATGAGGTGTCCTTTTACAAGTGATGTGAGTGGCATACTTGTAATTTTTTGAAAAGAAAAATGTGTACCCACGTTTTTATCATTAAAAATGGTTAAAAAATATAAAATTCTTTAGAATATAATATATAAGGTCAAAATATGTCCATAAAATTGGTGTTTTACATGTTTTAGGTTATTTTTAACTATTATCTTTTTAGTTTAACCCCTTAGTGAACCCATTTTTACCTAAACCGCGGTAAATAATTTTCACTATTTTAACTATTCATTTTAGTAAAAATTTAATATAAAATTATTATATAATATAAATTATTCTAATTCCAAACATGTAATAAAATTTTCAAATTCCATTCTCATAAGTGGAAATTTTTAATTTAAAATTAATCTCATGGAAGCAATGAGAAAATGGGTTTTAAAGAAAAAATGTTCAAAAGTTTACAAAGTTTGTATATAAAAATTTATTATGAAATTGATTACAATGACCTAAATTGGATTAATGTAATAATAATTGAAGTGATTTTACATTAAAACCAATTTAAAATTTACTTTATCTTTATAAATAAATGAAACTAAAATGCAGTTTTCAATTAAATTTTAGTATTATTCATTATTCATAAAAAATGAAACTTTTTAGAAAAATCCCAAAAAAATCACCCAATATATAATTTTGACATGTTAATTTCAAAAAATAAAGTTTATTATATCAAATTAATTTTATTAATTTTCAAAAAAATAAATAAAATTTGTCTTTTTTTGCAAAAATAGTATTTTTGAAACATATAAAAACATTACCAAAAATGAAGTACTTTTTTATAAAAATGTTTCATTTATATAAAAACACTATAATTAATAATTAAAAAATATTTATTACTATTATTATCAATAATTTTAATTTCTATATTATAATATTCATGTTTAAATAACTATATTAATAATATATATTGTAGTTTTGTTAAAACTCAATTTTGTGTGTAACGAAAGCTAACCCAGTGTTACATGTAACACAAGATTAAATTGGTGTTGTGAGTAATAAATTTATCAATGAAACATAAATTATTAGAAAAATTAATAATTCATAAAAAAAATTGGTGTTACATTCCATCCCCCTTAAAATGAATCTCTCCCTCAAAATTTGTTACTCAGATACAAAAAAATAAAGATACTTCTACCTCATCATATCCTCAAGTTCCCGCATAGCTTCCACAAACTGGTGGTTTCACCAAAAAACTTTGACTAGGTTAGTGGTATTGTTTCATAGAACATTAATTTTATCATCTAGAATACTGACCTATTGTTACTTATAAGAAAGATCTATCTCTCATGGTATGACCTATGAGTTAAGTACATTTAAAGGGACATACATGTACTTCCTCAGGAGAGATACCTAGAACACATCATGGAATTGAGAGAGGTTTTGTGTAAGTTCCAAGAAATAATTCATGTTCCTGATACGATCAAGAATTTCAAAGGGACCAATATACTTAAGGATTAGTTTCCCTTTCTTCCCAAATCTCATAACATTATTCCCTAGAAAAAAATTTAGAAACACTTTATCACCAACATAAAATTCTAGATCACACCAATTTTTATCATCATAACTTTTCTAGTGAATCTGAGTTGCCTTGATGTGTCGTTGAATGACTCTAACATTCTTTTCCATTTTTTCTGCTATCTCAAGTCTTAATATATTTCTTTCTACAAATTCATTGAAGTTTGTTGGAGATGTACATTTAATTCTATAGAGGGCTTAATGAGGATCCATATGAATGCCTGTGTGAAAGCTATTATTGTAAAAAACTCAACTAGAGGATGGTCTTGATCCCAAATACATTTAAAATACAAAGAACAATATTTTCACATATCCTATAGGGTTTCAATTGTTATATTAGACTTTCCATATGTTTGATTATGATACGCAGTGCTAAAACTCAACTCTATATCAAAATCTTGATTAAGACTTCATAAGAACTTTGAGGTAAACCTAGGATCCTAATCATACACAATGGAATATGGTACTTTATACAGCCTTACCACTTCCTTAATGTATATCCTGAAAAGATGATCCAGGGATGTATCGTGGTACGGAACCGTAATGGACAGGCGCTGTGCGCTGAACCTCTCCTAGGGTTTCAGTGACGGCACTGGCCGCTGCGCCGGTCCCTCTCCCCCCGGTGAGGGAGGGGCCTTCGTTGAGCCGCAAGGGTGCGGGGTCCCCCTTCACACCCTTTTTGAACCCAGATCTACTTCCTCCCTTTCTCCAAGCCTCGCTATGTCCGAAGGTTCCGGATCTTCACGAAGGGTGCTCTAATCTTCCGCTTTCTCTTTCGGAGTTTCATTAAGCCTCTGCCCTTCTGAATCTCACCTTGGTGGCTTGGTTCAAATAGCGGCACCCCTCGGTTGATTCATTTGACCGTCATGTTTTCATGGCGTGGGATTTACAAGAGTGAGCAATGGTGGGTTTTCTCGATAGCAGGCATATTATGATTAGATTCTCGTCGGAGGAAGACCTCATTAGAGCCTGGTCTAGGTCCCCTCGCAGCCTCAACGGAACCCGCTTCTACCTTTTTCATTGGTCGTATGATTTCTATATGTGGCGTGATTCTCCGATGATGGATGTTTGGGTGAGTTTCCCTAATCTCCCACTACCTTTTCAAAATCCTTCTGTGATTTTAATGTTGTCCAATTTGGTCAGGAGATATCTCTATTCCGATAGCCGAACGGAGTCCCTGTGCCACCCGGTTTGTCCGTGTGTCTGTGTGGAGGTCGACGTGTCTAGGGTTCCCTTCGAGTATGTGTGGATTACAGTGGGTGAAGAATTTAGGTGTAAGCAGTCGGTGTTTTACAAATCATTGCCTGAGTTCTATTCAGGATGTAAGCGTTTGGGTCACTCGCAATCTCTTTGTCGTCGGGGGGTACCGACTACCTCCAAGGAGACGACCATGGATTGTGGTATGGGGAGGAAAGCCTCTGTTGAGCCCAGGGTGCCTGAGCAGAATATTGCAGGTGAGGTTCCTGAGAGTACAGATGCAGGGGGTTCACTGAGTGGACCGCGGGAGGCGGTTCCCATGGTGGATGAGGATCCTAAGCAGTCCCCAGTGGGTGTGAAGCCTGGATGTGTTGATGAAAGGGGTTTTTTGAACGATCCGCAGGAGATGAAGGCCATTTCGGGGCTTGGGGGAGTTGGCGAGGCAGAGGATATGTCTGGAGGTGCCCACAACCAGGAGGTGCTACAATTGGTGGATGAGGGAGTCTGCATGTTTCAAGGCAAGGCCTCTTATGCTGTGGTGTTAAGCTCGGATGGTGGTAAGAGCGATAGAGGTGTTAGGATCTTTGAACAAGCTGGCAAGAGTACAGTTGCCTTCAGGGGGGCTCTTTAGAGGTTGACGGTATTAAGATGGAAAACCAGTTTCATGTTCTGGTTGTTGAGGATCCTGAGTATGTGGATAAATTGGAGACGTCTTCGGAGGGAGCATCCAGTAATGAACGTTCAAGCCGTTTCGTTGGCGATACAGAAGATGAGGACCAGGAGCGAAGGTATCCTAGTCCGAGGTGGAGCAAGAATAGAAGGGTAAAACGGAAGGAGAAAAAGGACTATTCGTATTTACCCTTACCGATGGAGACCCGGTCGGTGAAGAAGGCGAAGGACAAACCGAAGGAGTGTGACCCTCCCCCCCCCCAAGGGGAAATCCAGCAATGGGAGAGGGATGATAATCCTCTTGAGATGCTTATGAGTTCGGATGATATTATGATAAAAACTAGTCTGATTGTCAGTGATCCTAAGGAGGAGGAAGAAAGAATGATGATGAAGATGCTTAATGTGGAAACCAATGATGAGCAGAGTGATTGGATGGACAAGTAGGATTTGATTCTGGTTCAGGGGTTTAACAACGGAATGATCAATGTAGAGGAGTACATCCAGCCTTGGGGAAAGCTGGCATTCAGATTTGAAGATCTTTTGATGGAGCAACCAGACATCCAGGTAAACACCATATCTTGGAAACTGTTTAGAGAGGTTAAAACAGGCAGGCTGTAATTTTACTTTAGTGACTTTGTTGTATCTTTCAGTGCTTGACTCGGTTTCTCACTTTCTTCCTTAAAAGTGTTTGATAATAAAATTTTGAATTTGCAGTGCAGTGAAAAGATAATCCAGAGAGAATTAATATCTGATAGCAATGAAGTGTGCTGACTTACTAAGGAGATCAACTACAATGCATATATCATTATTCCCTTTAGACATTTTGGGGAGCCCAATGAAAAAATATATAGTGATGTTTTCCCATTTCCATTATGGTATGGGTAATTTATCTAACATCCCATTATAATTTTTTCTTTTAGCCTTAATTTTTTGACATACCAAGAACCAAAATACAAACTCTGTGATATGTCTCTTTATTCCATCCCATCAGAAACACTCTTTCAAATCTCTATATATCTTTGTACTTTCTGGATGAATAGAGAATGAATAACTATGAGCTTCCTCAAAAAAATCCTTCTTCAAATCTAGTATGTAAGAAACACATACATTTTTCCTGAAACTTATCATTCCATCATGATCAAGGTTAATCTCATGAACATTTCTAACCTTCTTTGTCAGATCTACATCTTCCTTCTACACCTATTTAATCTTTACTTGGATAGATGATTAAACATTAAATTAATAAAGATAATATTTTTCCCCTTACTTTGGGATTTCTAGATCTATCCTTTTAAAATGAAAAAATATTATATCTTTTGTGATCCTCATCATGGATAAGCTATAATGATCCATTTGACTCAAAGAAACGACAACCTTGTTCACTTTCCCATGGTGGTAATGTATTGAGTAGCCATAATATTTAATCAGCTCTAACATATTATTTTCACATATTCAAATCCTTCTATGTGAATATATACATTAAACTTTTATGATCGGTATATATATCACACTTTTCTCCATAAAGATAATGCCTCTATACCTTTAATGAAAAAATTACTACAGCTAACTTTAAATCATGAGTTGTTTAATTTTTCTCATGAATCATAAATTATCATGAGGAATAATATATAACCATATCATTACATATAACAACACATCCTAATCCCTTATTTTATGCATCATTATATATTATAAACCCTTCTCCACTATAAGGTAATGTAATAATAGGTGCATTGACTAATATTCCCTTAAGTTCCTTGAAATTTTCCTCACATTCATCTGTCAAGACGAACTTGGATAACTTCCAAGTTAACTTGGTTAGAGTATTAGATAGTCATGATAAATTCTCAAAAAAATTGATAATATCTAGAAAAAACAACAAAAATATGAATCTCAATCACCATGGTTGTTCTGGTATAACATTCAATAGCCCATGTCTTTGATTGATCTATCGATATACCCTCTCTTGAGATTATGACCAAAAAATGAAACCTTTTGCATCCCAAATTCACAGTTTTTAAATATTGCTTATATTTTATCCTTTTGTAGGGTATTTATTACAATTATAAAGTGGTTTTCATGCTATTACTTTCTCTTTGAATAGATTCAAATATTATCTATAAAGACTATCACAAACTAATAGAGGTGATCTCTAAAGACCCAATTCATTAAATACATGAATATAGTGGGGTAATTATTAAGACCAAATGACATCACTATATATTCATAGTTTCCATTACTAGTATGGAATGTTTTCTAGTTTATTTCCTCCTTCTTATCCCTCAATTTATTATATCTAGAATGAAGGTCAGTCTTGGAAAAGTATTGAGCTATGGATAGCTGATAAAATAATTTATCAATACATGGAATATGATACTTGTTCTTAATTTTGATATTGTTCAACTCCCAATAATAAATGAAAATTCGAATTGGTCCATATTTATTTTTAACAAAAAAACATTCTCACCCAAAGGTGACACACTTGGTTTAATTAATCCATTTTCAATGTTTTATTTGAGTTGCTTCTTCAATTCCTACAACTCATTAAAGGCCATTCTATATGGTGTCTTTGAAATTGGTATGACGCCAAGTATGAGTCCTATTGAGAAATTAACTTCATAAGTGGGTGTTTGGTAAACTCTTCTAAAAATACATCAATAGATTCCCTCATAAAAGGCATATCATTGGTCTCAAGTTTCCCCTATCCATTTCAGATAAACACCCCTTATAAATGGAAATTAAGACCCATATAATTGATGTGATCTCCATTAGAAGTTCATACATATCATCGCATTTATATATGATAATAGTTTGGTTTATAATGTCATAAATAACTTACCTTCCTTAATAATTGAAGTTAAATGTTTTGTATATATTTCCAATCCAAGCACAAGATAACATCAAATTCAACCAGAGGAAGAATGACAAGATTTACAGGAAACACATTCCCACCAATTCCAATCAGAGAGGAATCATGGACTTGAGATTCAATAACCATACCATTATGAGTTTTCACTACTAATTATAAATCTATTAATTTGGTTGGAATCTTGATACCATAATAAAATTCTTCATTAATGAAAGAATGGGTTGATCCATAGTCAAATAATAAATTACTAGTTCTAGATTAGATGGTAAGTTTATCTCTCACCACATTGTTATTGCACCCCTCATTAGAACTAGTGATCGCATGATATTTCCCTTTGTATCTTGGATTAAGAGGTTTCTATCATCAATTATCATCATTAACCTTTGTATTTTTGTATTGGTTATCATAATTCTCATACTCCTTTCATTTGAAACATTGGATTGTGGATGGTATACTCTGTGTAGATTTATCTCTATTTTCATTGTTAAATAACTTCTTTCCATCAATTCAGAAATAAATTTCATAATGTAATTCCCATAAAAACTTAAAATATTTACTATACCCCTTAATACAATTTACTACATGCTTCTTCCTAAACTTTAAGCATTATTGAAATCTAATCTTCTTCTCTTAATGGTTCTTAGATTTTCCTTTTAATTCCATTTTCCTCTTCTTATCAAAGAAATGATATTTATATGTAACTAAAACCTCCATTTTCACCTTGATACCACATAGAACAATATATTCATAGATGATCAAGTATATTATGGATAATTCCCTTCATAGACTTGGTTTTAATCCACTGAATAATTGATCAACCTTACTTTTAGGTTGGTTGATAATACCATAAGCATACCTCACAAGGAACCCCTTCTTAATATTCATAAGAAGAATAATGGGAAGGAACTTATTGAAAAATAAGTTCTTGAACTTGTCCTAATCCATGGAGTCAATTTCATCATATTTCCTCATATTCTTGATAATATTCCACCAATTATCCACTTCACCTTCCAAATAGTATATAGTCAAAATGAATTTTTCATGTTCCAAACACTGGGGAGTAGAAAATATCTTTTTAGTAATATTGATCCATTATTTAGAGACTATTGGATTAGAAGAATCACTGATAGAAGGTGTTTTTTTCTTGATGAAGGACTCAAAAAAATATTGTTCCCTTCTTCATTTTTTGGAATTCTGGCATGATTCATATCTTGAGAAATTTGTGTGATCATAACAACAATATTTTTCATTCCAACTCCTAAAATGTTTGGCTTCTCAAGAGGAAAATAATTTCATTTTCCATATTACTCAGTATTAACATGGTTCCTTCAGGTTTTATCTATTGGATAAAACAAAAAATCATAGTGTAAGAAATTATATTTGTTTTGGGGAACCACGGAATCATGAAAATCACTTATAGGATGTCTAAATCATAACACATTATTTTTAATCTATGAAACCTTAGGTTTATCCTATGTCATTAATAATCATATTCTATTTAAATAATTCGTGATGGTTACTAAATATTTTTTGTATTTATAAATCATATCCCCTAGGAGTGTCAATCCATGTGTGCAGCAAGGCATATTATCGTGCACCGGGTGAAGATCGAGCCCAGATAAATGCCCCCTTTTTGGAGTCATTAAAACTAGGTAACTATGTTTTATATCCACATCCACCTGTAGTATCCATACATGGATGTAATTTCTTAGAAACCACTCATTCTATCCTTTACAAAAATTCTAGGACATTTTCTTATACTTTTACTCATCCTTAGACTTATACTTAGACATGTCATTAGGGATATCACTAAGGTTATCTCATCCTAGTTTCTAAAGTTTAACTAAACCTATACTCTAATGCCAATAATAGAGACCTAGGATTATCATATATAGATATTATAATATTTTTTATGAATATTCATTACATTACACAATTTCACACTTAAGGACCATAATAGTTCAGTGTCTTTGGAAACTTAGAAACACAAATAACCGGTCCATAGGAAAACTACATCATCTCCCACTATGGTATTCATAACTAGAACCCTTCTTAGAAATATCATATGAATACATTTCTTCATAACCTGGGGAAATAAAATATAATAAAGTGTGCTATTATGTGTTTAGTGAGAGTAAACAAGAGATATACTTAAGTATAACATGAACATAAGGATATGAGAACATAACCATAACCTTTTAAAACCATTCCCTGAATATAAGAGATCATAATCTTGAGTCATGGAATAAATATTGGTATTTCATAACATGTGAATCATAAGGGAATAAAAGAACAAGATCCATGAGAGAATAACATTGTCATAATACATCAGTTTTGGGCACACACATAAGAATAGAAAATCATTACTATAATATTTAAGGATCGCTACCTAGGATATCATATTGTAATAGGTTAAATCCTCCAACCATCATAGTAGTCAAGGTTCACTCCTAATACCATCATAGTGGACAAAATTATTTACTAAATTGGGTTTACTTCCTATTATAGTCCTTTCTATCTCATGAGATATAAATCTGTACCCAATTCATTAGAGGGAGATATAGGTCCCACCCGTATCATAATGAAAACCAATTTATGGGTGATACAAGATCATTAAATATTCATCATACCATAGCCCATAAAATGAAATGGGATTAATAAAAATTACATCATATCATAACCTATGGAAAAGATATAGTTTTAAAAATCATTTCATCATTTCCCTGTAGAATAACCTATGGAAAAATAAGTGGGTTTCATAAGAATTTTATCATGGTATAACTCATGGAAGAGAAACATGTTTTATAAACATCATGACATCATAAACATAAACCATTCAGAGAAATAATAATAATGTTATAATTGGATCATATCCCCAATAATTCATAGGTAACATCAGTAGATGTCATATTATATAGAAAATGATATTGAATGATCATTTAAATCATTTCTAGAGAAAAATAATCTTTCCAATTTAAAAAAATCTTTTTAAAACATAAAACATTTTAAAAATATTTTTATTTGAAAATAACCTTTAAAAATTTTAAAGTGATATTTAAATAAAATATTTTTCATGTCATACATGTTAAAATATAGATTTCTTTCACATTTTTTGGTAAAATTAAAATGAGCATTGTTTCAAAAAAACATGAATATTTCTTTCAAAATATTTTAAAAAAAATTAAAACATGGGTAAAAATTTATTTTAAAAATAATAGTAGAGTAATAAAACGTTTTTTAAATCATTTTTAGAAAACATGGTTTTAGAAGAAAATGGATTTTTGACCGAAGATAAAAATAATGTCGGATTTTTTTAAAAACATTTTCTCAATTTTTTTAAGAGAAGAAGAGTGGAATATGGTACTATTACTTGGAAATATCATGAATAACCATAGGAGAATAAAATTTATAAGTTTCTTGAGATATGGATCATAATGCTTTATCCTCATAAACATAATCATAAACAATCCTGATAAATGATGAGATTGTAACATAAAATCATTACCACTTTGGTAACTTTGAATCATAGGAACTTATGTTTCAAAGAATGCAAATTGAGACAAAGATCCCTTACCTTTAGTCTTGACTTCCATAATACACGTTCAAACCACCTATAAAATAAATATAAGTTTATTATAAATATATTAAATAAAAATATTTATATATATCATACTGTATATTATTTTCTTATGAACTTTTATTACCTGTTTATTAACAATTCCATGTTAAAGTTATGTTTTGGGTAATAATCGCTTTGTTTTTTGTATATGTTCTGATTTTGTTATTTTTGGTTATATTAATATGATCATGATTTAATAATATCAATATTTTTAGCAATGATATAAATATAATATATATTCTTTATATATATATTTATATTAATCCATAAAATTTAGTGATGGAAAATAAAACACACTGTTTATGGAGACAGTAGGTCGTACGTACACATGAATGTTGTTTCCATTTTCTTATTGGATTGAACTAAATGATATGTTATAATTTAAGAATAATTTTTATGTAATTTATATCACATATTTTCACTAAAACCATCATTATTCCCTTTCATATAAATCGTGAATGAATCGCATCTCTTCATGAGGTGGTAGTCTTCCATACACACGAGTGATGTTCTCATATTCCCATAAAATGGACAGTATGAAGGTATGTGTGATATAATAATTTCAGAAGTATAATAATATAATAAATATTATATATAAATAAAATATACATCATTATTTATAGACTTGAGAAGTGTTAATGGAAAAATGAATGATAGCGGTTCGTGAGGCGGTAGGCAACCGTACACACGAACGATGATTTCATAACTCATTTGATGGAAGTGCATATGGTTTTAGGTCATTACCTTAACATAAAAACATATTAGTATATTTAATATAATTATATATTATATAATTATGTTATAATAAAAATTTAATGATGTGGAGGAAGAAGTAAAATAAGAATGCTCATTGATGAATGATTCCTCTTCTTCATGTGTCCTCTTTAGGTTTTCACCAAAAGACTTCCTAGGATGGCTTTCTGTAAAAAATAAGGATTCTAGGATGATAGGATGGAATTTTGAAAGTTTTTTTGTTAGGTATTTTTCTAAACAAATTATTTTTAATGTGTTGAGAAGATGGGAGAGTAGGTGGCCTATTATAAATGAGGTGGGTGGCACTCTTTTAATTGTTTGAAAAGAAAAAGGTGTACCCATGTTTTAACCATGAAAAAATTTTCAAAAATAGAAAATTATAGATCATATAAGATATAATATCGAAATATGGATATAAAATTTGATTTGGAAAATTTTTTGTCTATTTTTAACCCTTGTCTTTTTAGTTTAACCCATCTTGGTAAACCCATTTTTACCTTAACCTCAGTAAATAATTTTTACTATTTTTACTATTAATTTTTGTCAAAAATTAAGTTAAACTTATTTACTGATATAAATTATTCTTATTATAAATATGGAATACATTTTTATAAATTAAATTCACAAAATTGGAAATTTTTAATTTAAAATTAATCCAGTATACGTGATGAGAAAATGGGTTTTTAAAGAGAAGATGTTCAAAAGTTTGCAAAGTTGTTATATCAGAATTCAATATGAAATTGATTCCAATGATCTAAATTATATTAATGGATGTATAATTAAACTAATTTTACTTTAAAACCAATTCAAAATATACTTTATCTTTATAAATAACTTAAATGAAAAGGTAGTTTTCAATTAAAATTCAATGTTTTTCACTATTCATCAAAAATGAAACTTTTCAAAAAAATCCCAGAAAATCACCCTAATATAATTGTGACATAGTGATTTAAAAAATTAATTTTACTATATAAAATTAATTTTTTAAAAGTGTAAAAAATTAAATTTATTAATGTTCACAAAAATTTATAAAAAACATTTTTTTGAGAAAATAGTATTTTTGAAAGATATTTAGACTTTACCAAAAATTAAGTACTTTTTTATCAAACGGGTTCCTTTATGTAAAACCATTATAACTAATATTTAAAAATTATTTATTATTATTCATATCTCTAATTTTAATGGTTATTTTATAACGGTCATGTTTAAATAAATATATTAATAATATATATCGTAGTTTTGTTAAAACTTAGCATCGTGTGGAATATAAGCTCACCTCATATTGAGTGTAGTTAATTATTAACTTGGTTTTGTGTGTAACTAAAACTATTAAATAAATTTAATTTATTCAAATAATAATAATTCCAAAAAACTTGGGTTGTTACATTAGTAGTCTCACATGGTATTTGAAAACCTTTAAGCGGTATTATGTACTAGTCCTCAACTAAATTTCCATGAAGTGATTTTTGATATAAATTTGATATGTATCGTAATAAAAATAGGAAAATATTGTAACATAGCAATATTTTATGATATATTTCTTTTTAAATAAATTCAATCTCTTCGGTAGCTTATGAGGCACACAACACCGGGTTTAAACGAAACATGATACTCTATTAAAATATTATTATTTAAACATGGACATTATAACTTAGCCATTAAGTTGGTGGGTATGGGTAGGAAAAACTTAATTATAAAAATTATATGGTTTAAAATTTTATAAAATAAATTAAATGGTTATATTCTTATTATAAATAAAATAAGAACCATTTGAATGAAAAAGAAAGGCTTTTTGAACAACATTGTTTTTCCTAAAATGCGGTTTAGTCGCGTTTTGCACACATAATTTAAATTTTTTTGTCACTTTTATAAAATTTATTTGAAAAAAAAATACATTTTTTAAATCTATATTTCAAAATTAACTTATGTTAAATTTTTTGGATTAATCTGAGAGGTTTCATTTTTAGATGAATATTAAAAATACTGATTTTTATTAAAAACCACCCTTTAATTTAAAGAATTTATGAGCCCAATTTTATTTCAATCTATATTTTAAAGTAAAATTAGTTCAATTATAATAAAATTTATCTAATTTGGTTCATTTTAATCAATTTAATGTTGAATTATGATATAAAAACATGTTTAAGCTTTTGAATGTTTTTTTTTGAAAAATGTTTTTCCACACACTGTAGGTTTAATTTTAAATTAAATTATAAAAATTATATGAGTTGAATTTTTAAAAATGAATTAAAAATTTTTAATCATCATAATTTATATTATCTAATAACTTCAACTTAATTTTTTACCATAATGAATAGTGAAAATAGTAAAATTATTTATTGTGGTTAAGGTAAAAACAGTTTTACCAAGTGGTTAAACTCAAAAGATAAGGGCTAAAATGACCAAAAACATGTATAATTACTATTTTATGGAAATATTTAAACCTTATATCTTATAAGGTTTTAAAATGGTTTATTTTGGTTCTTTTTCATGAGAAATAGTTTAGTAGAATTCTTTCTTTTCAAAAATTCCAAGTGTGTCATCTCCCCCACTTAAAAAAGGACACCCCCTATCCTCTCCTTTACATACATAAAAACCCCATTGTTTCAGACAATACCTTCCCAAAAAACTCTCCTAATTCCCTCCCTTAATTATATAATCCTTTTATTATTTATAAATCCAACCTTGGAAGGCTTTTGGTGCAATCCAAAAGAGGTTGTCTGAAGAAGAGGTAATGTCCTTAACCGAGCATTTCATTTTATTTATTCTTACACATCCTTAAAATGTTATTAAACCATAAATATATAATATAATAAATATATTAAAAATAATTATATTTTTTATTTTAATGGAATTATCTACAACTATCTCCTCCTCCCTCAACTGGGAAATGAAATCGTTGATCGTGTGTACGGAAGACTACCGCCTTGCGAACCGACACAATTCGTTTTCCATCACTAATTATCACAGATGAATATAATGATATATATAATGTTTATATAAAATATTTATGATATAATTATACTTTTTGAATTATAATATCATATATACCTTTTTACATTCCATTCTGTAGAGAATATAATAACGTCGCTTGTGTGTACGGTAAAGTACGACCTTATAAAGCTATGCGATTCGTTTTTCACTTAGGATTTTCATGGATGGTAATAAGGATTAATTTTATATGTATATATGATATTAATTAAATATTAACCATTATAGAAAATAAATATATCATATAATTTTTTAACTTATCATCCATTGAATAAATGATGATGTCATTCGTGTGTACGGAAGACTACTACTTCAGGAAGCGGTGTTATTTGTTTTTATTACCACATCACATAGATGGTATGTGTAAGTGTATTTAAAGATATAATATGATATTTATGATATATTTTTCACTATTTAGTTATAAAATAACACTCACCTTCTTTCCATCATGATCATAGAAAAATGAAAATGTTACTCATGCGTACGTACGGCATACCATCTCCATGATTGTACCATAGTTCATTTTTTATAACCATATTTCATGGTTGGTTTTAAAAGTATAATTTATGTATAAAAAATATAATTATTTCATTATTACCATTTTTTAGATTATTAATTAATAATATATTTGAGCTTATTCAACTTACCAAAGTGATTTCGGGCATATGATCTGAACAACATCAAAACATATGATATGAACTCTAATGATTAAGTAATTTAATATGACATGGTAATGAATAAAATAAAAGGAATAATAAGATTTAAAAAGGTTATTAATTTAGTAAATAATTAACTTAATATAATTATTCATGTATATAGTTAATGCACATGATGAATCAGGCTTAAGGTAAGGGGTCTCTTTAAACCACCCTTTCCTTCAGGTTAGGAAATTTATCTCTCTAACTCAATTTATATATATATTAATATTATGGAATGATTATAAATTCTATATATATTTCTATCACATATATACCTAGATTATTAAACCTTCTTTGGATGGGTTAACACATGCATTATGATCATTTCTCAAATTTTCATTGTGAAATTTCCTTTGAATATGATATGAAGCAGGATTATGAAACTTGTTTTCATTCCATGGGTAATTCTTATGTTATACCTTATAATTAATTTCATTTATATGGAATTCATAGATCATAAAACTATTATTATGGTTATTCCTATATAATTCTCTATTACATTTGGTAAAGCTTTTGTCTCATGAGCCATCAGGTATGGGATTATGGAGTAAACCTAATCAATTATGGGACTTTGTCCACCATGTGATATTGTCTAGGAAGTTATACATGAATCATGTTTATGTCATGTTATATGTTATTTCCATATTTTTTATGATTCCATGATATTATGATACCATGTTCTTTATGATATTCTTCTATGCAATTATGCATGAGGATTCTTTTTTATGATATCATGTTTTACCTTTGACTCACATGTCATGGTTCCTTATCATGTTTATTCCCTTATTGGGATTTTTATCTCACCACATTATTTTATGTATTCCCTAGGTTATACAATGATGTTTTGGGAGATCAAGTTTATTTTAGGAGCTCATTATGGATAATTAAATAAGGATTCCATGTTTTAAGTTCCATTTGATGTAAATGAGTCCAGTCTTCTAAAGACACAAGGTCTTTACGATCCTTCTGTTTTATTAAGGGATATTTATGTTTCAAAGTCATATAATGATATGATTAAAAGTAATGGGTCACCATAATTATGTTAAAAAAAATACAAATGGACTATATCAATACAATAGGTGAAAATGATTCTTCATATTTAATACCAAGAATTTTCTTGTAACCTTTTTACAACCTGACATGCTTTATAGGTAGACACACTATCATCCATGTTAGTTTTCTTATATAAACCCCACTTTCACCCTATGGTTTTCACCTAATTAGGTTCATTCAAAATGTTCCAAACTTGGTTAGTGTTCATATATTCCATTTTAGATTCTATGTATTTTAAAAAAAAATCAATATCAGAACACTTGATAGCTTCCCTATATGGTGTAGGTTCATATCCTATGAACATTACCTCATAATTATTTTCTATGAGAAAACCATATATCCTAGGATATTAATGAATCCTTTCAAACCACTAATGATATTGTTTATTTTTATTCCATTATTATTATATAAATCATTGTGGAACCAGATAAACTTATCTGTTAGTAACATTTATTGTTTGTTGGTCTTGAATTTCTCTAAGTTCAATTTTATACCCACTAAATCCTTGAATTTTGTGTTATTTCTCATAAAAAACACTATGTAGGGTCACAAATTTTTTTCAGTAGGATTTTAGAAATAATATCTCAGATTTTCCTTGGGATAACCTATAAATAATAATTTATCAAATTTGGAATAAATATTATCTGAAGTCCATAATTGTATGAATTATTTTTATTATAAAATATTAATAAAATATATAATAGGATGTTTCCTAGTCCATATATCATATGGTGTATTTATGACTACTTTATATGGAACATATTTAATAGAAATATAATAGCTTCCATAGCATAACCCTAGAATAAAATAGGAAGGTCACATTGACTCATAATCAATTGAACCATGCCTAAAAAAGTATGATTTATCCTCTCAAAAACACCATTCCATTGTGATGTTAAAGGAGGAGTGAGTTGTGAATAAATTCCATGTAATTTATTATATTTTCTATGTATTATTTTTGGATATTATATTGATTATTTTTTAGACTAGGCGCAGAGACAATGTAAGATTCTGAGGCCCGGTGTTCCCGGAATAAATGACTGAAATATATTAAATATATTAAATAGAATGCGTGCAGAGTTTTCCTAAAAAAGTAGAATAACTCTCAAATTGAGGCTCGAATCAGAAATTTGAGGTCACTATTGAGTTCAGAACACACATTTTACCCTAGTCATGACTTAATCGTAGCCAGCATAGATTTTTTATGGTAAATTCATCACGATCGTGTAAACAAATAAAATAATTGGTTAAATTATTTTATTCCAATTTTTCCAATGCAATGATTGATGTGTCATTAAATATACTATTATGAAGAAACCCTAGGGTTGTCTACATAAACCTGGAATTTTTGGAGATCCCCTAGAGAGAATATTAGAGTAATTATCTTAGTTTAATGGAAATAAGATCATGGATCGATGATTGACGCACCATGAATTTGAAGGATCCTACCAAGGACAACAACGCTACATTATTCTTTATCACTGATTAATCTAAATCAAGGTAGGGTGGTTGTTTGAATTGTTTCATATCCTTGTTTTTTATTCCTATGATGGGAACTGATCAATCGACCAATGGATTGATCTATGGATCGTTCGTATTTATGGGATGGCTTTATTACAGATAGGGGATTGAGATTTTGTGTGGATTATTGATTCTTGAACTAGGTGGTTGTAAAGAATAAGTATCCACTACCCAGGATCTACAGCCTCTTTGATCAGTTGAGATGGGCATGATGGTTCTTAAAGATTGGCCTCAGTTTAGGCTATCACTAGCTATGAGTACAAAATGGGGATATACTAAAGACAAAATTTAGATGTTGTTACAGTCACTATGAGTACTTGGTGATGTCATTTAGCATGAAAAAATCCCCAACAGTGTTCATGGGACTCATGAACTTGAACTTTAATCCCTTATTAGACTCATTTTTTGTGGTCCTAATTGATGAAATCCTAGTGTATTCGGCGTCTAAAGAGCAGTATGTGAGACACTTGAGGACGGTCCTAGACACACTCTAAGAGAAACAGCTTTACGAGAAGCTCTTGAAGAGTCAATTTTGGATTGGAGTGATCCACTTTCTAGGACACATCATCTCAGATGTTGGAGTTTTAATGGATCTAGAAAAGGTTGAGGCAATGATTTCTTGGGATACAAACAAGATTATTACTGATGTATAAAGTTTCCTTGAGTTTTAAGGGTACTATCAGAGGTTTTTACCTAACTTCTTCAGAGTTTTAGCACCCTTGACATCTTTGACTTAGAAGGGGCAGCCTTTCGTGTGGACGAAAAGGTTCCAGTTGTTCTTTCAAGAGCTGAGATAGAGGTTGACGAGTGCTCCCATATTGAGATTTACAAAGGATAATGTTTATTATGTAGTGTTTTGTGATGCATTAGGAACCAAAATTGGTTGTGTGCTGATATAAAGGCAAGCAGTTATTGCCTATGGTTCATGCCAGTTGATACCACATGAGTAGAACTACACGAATCAAAATCTCAAGTTAGTAGTGATGGTATCTTACTTGAAGGTGTGGCGACACTACCTGGTGGGAAAGTGGTTTATTGTTTACTCTAACCACAAGAGACTCAAGTATATATTCTCTTATAAGGATCTTAACTTGAGATAGAAGTGATGGATAGAGTTCCTCTAGGACTATTACTTTGAGATTTTCTATACTCCTTGGAATGGGAAAACACTGGTAAATGCTCTCAGTAAGAGATCTTTTATCAGTTTTTGGTTGAGGCGTCAGATCAGTTAGCCTCATTGCATTTTTCCTTTATGGAAAAGGATAGTTCTTCATATGTTCAATTGATGGTTGTTACTCCAATACTTTTACAGTGTATCTGGTATTCCCAGTGTGTAGATACCTACTATAAGACCTTATGTACTCATATATCCATCGGATGTGCTTCTGATGGATATTATGAAGGTGGGGATCATGTTATCCTTTTCATATGATGGATGATGGTACCTTTAACACTATAGTAGGAGGAGTTGCGAGAGATTCATACATCCACTTTGGTGGTGTATCTGGGTGTGGAAAAGATGTACCAAGACCTCCAACTTTATTTTTGGTGGATATGTATACAAAGGGAGTTGTAGAGTTTTT
Source organism: Viscum album (assembly GCA_963277665.1). Taxonomy (NCBI): domain Eukaryota; kingdom Viridiplantae; phylum Streptophyta; class Magnoliopsida; order Santalales; family Viscaceae; genus Viscum; species Viscum album. The sequence continues at coordinate 1,178,920,408 of OY728135.1, forward strand.
CTCTTGATGCATTACTTATCAACAAGTGAAATATTAGCACCAAATTCCAATGGATTTAGCTCAACCCCTTGAGGTGATAGAGTGGAAGTGGGATAGGATATCAATGGAATTTTTTATAGGCTTACCACGTATGTCCAGGGGACATGATTCCATCTGGGTGATCATAGACTAACTCACCTAGTTGTCCCACTTCCTAGCTATTTGAGATTAGAGTTCAATAGGGAGCCTGTGATTCCTCTACATGCAAAAGATAGTATGACTCCATGGGGTTCCTTCGATGATTATCTTTAACTGTGATGCTCGCTTCAAATCCCGGTTATGGAGAGGATTATAGGAAGCATTTGGGACTAATTTGGGATTGATCACGAAATTTCATCCCCGGACTGAAGGCCAAAATGATAATATCATCCAAGTCTTGGATAAAATGTTGTGGGATTTCATGTTAGAAATTAGTCGTAGTTTGGAGGATCACCTACCCTTGTTTGAGTTTGAATACAACAATATATACCATTCCACCATTAGTAAGTCACAATTCAAGGTTTTGTATGGGAAACCCTTTAGGTCACCACTTTATTGGACTAATCTAGGAGAGTCAATGATCATGGGACTAGAGTTAGTGTGAGCTACTACAAAGAAGGTTTAGATCATCTAGGAGTGGATGAAGACTACATAGATCCATCATAATTCTTATGTGGACTAACAATGAAGACATTTGGAGTTTGATGAGGTAGACTATGTGTTATTGAGTGTCTCACCTTGATATGGATTGAAGAGAATTTTCCATGGAGGAATGTTATCTCCAAGATTCATTGGTCCATTCCTAATACTGAATAGTGTGGGCAAGGTGTTGTATCACTTAGCTCAACCACGGTAGTTAGACTGGGTACATGACATCTTTCATGTGTCTTGTCTGAGGAGGTACGTGCATGAAATGTCGCACATAATCAACTATGGCAAGATGGACATCAAGGATGGATCTACCTTTATAGAGTACCCACATGAGATCGAGTATTGTCAAGATAGGATCCTTCATGGGTGATTGATTCCCCTTTTATGTGTTAGGTAGAAACATAGGAATCTTCAAGAGATCACATGGGAGAGGGAGGCTCAAATTCTTTCTCAATACCCATATATCTTTGTGTAGCCATTATTTTGGATTTTTAGAGCATACATCCCTAATGTGGGGAGAATTTAATATCTCAAATTTTTCATGAATTTTTTTAGATATTATTTAGATTATTTTCAAGACTATGAGCTGATAATTCATGTGATTTCTAGGCCTGGTGTTCTCGGAATAAATGTTTGAAATATATTAAATATCACACATGTGTATTTTTCTTAAAAATGGTATAAATCCTGAATGGATTCTTGGATCATAAATATGAGGTCACCGTTGAGTTAAAAATTTTGGTTTTACCCTATGTGATACTTAACCTTAGTCGGTGCGGGTTGTTTATGGAAAAGTCATCATGGGCGTGAAAACAAATAAATTAATTAATTAAATTATTTTATTCCAATTTTTTAAATGAATTGATTGATGTGTATTTAAATAGACTATTATGATGAAACCCCAAGGTTATCCACATAACCCTGGAATCATTAGAGAACCATTGGAGATAACGTTGGAGGAATTCTCTCAGGCAAAATGCAACTGGATCGTGGATCAACAATCAATGCACCACAGATTCAAAGGATCTCAAAATCTACAATGAACCCACATTTTTATTCATTAATTATTGATCCAAATTGAGTTAGGGTGGTTATTTGAATTGTTTCCATTTCTATTTCTTGATTCCCATGACAAACATGGATCAATCGACCAACAGATTGATCTGTGGATCATGCATATTTAAGGGATGGGTTTATTGTGGGGTGATTTTGGGATAATTTCTTTGTATTATGATTTATTAATTGTTATTATCATGAAAAAAACTGATCTTAAGACAAATATAAATTGAGGTCCATTATTCCCATTTGTTCTTGTGATTTTTTCCTCTAGTTCTTTGTTCACCACAAGAGTTATTCATTTGTCCTGGGGTTTGATAATATATCGATCAATCAATAATTGTGAACCTATTTCTTGGTGTAACAATATGATATCGTAGATATGGGATCAACACGACATGACAGTGGTGTGATGATGGAAGTAGCAGAGAATTGGATGGTTTGGATACCCAGCTTCATGTTCTTTGATGTTTATCATCATGCAACAAAGAATGATGTGTAGATCCATTATCAAATTGGATTTGAGCCCAATTTTCTATAGATCATTTTTGGAAATGTGTAGAAGAACCATGGTATATAAGTTTTGACAAGGTTGGAGACTTCGATGAGTCATGGGACGATGCAGAGAGAATATAGGAAATCGTGAGCAATATAGCATGTAATAAAATGTTACACCCTATGTGGGCCCCCCTTGGTTGTGTCCTTAGGGTTTTAGATGAAATTAAGAATCACACAGTGTGTGACCCCTATCACACAATGTGGGGCTCTCCCTAGTTAACTTGGCATGTACTCTGGAGAGTAAATGTACATGGGTTGGAGTACACTATTATATGGCACGCCATATACTCTCACACAGACATGACTTGGCTGAGTGTACACGATTTTACCCATGTAGTGGTACACGGGTAGCTGCACACTGTGTACTTATACATGGACATATCTTCTCATACACAGGCTGATATACAAACACATAATTGGTACACAAACATGTACAAGAGAAACGGGCAGGAACCTGTGTGTCTCTACACATCGTGTACTCATTCTACATGTCGTGTATATGAAGACTTAATTTTGTGTGGTGTTCTTCCACATGGGTAGGCAAGGAGATAGCTGGACATTCCATATACCCCTGTTATATGTCATGTACCCCCCCTTCAATAGTGCTTATTCCTCTTAGTTTTCTTATTTTGGGCCATTATAGGTTGAGTACACTCCCTTGGTCCTTTTTCCTAGAGGGTACAGTGTGTATTACATCCATATCACTGGATCATGATCCCCTCTAGAGGTTGAGTCTCATATAGAGTTATGGCGTCCCTTCATGATACTAGAGTATGATACTCTATCATCCTTTGTTACCTAGTTGGAGTTTGTGGAATCGGTGTGACCTCCCTAATCAGGGCATTGATCCTCCATCTAGAAGGCCGTATCAGTGGGGTTTTTGGAATCATTGACATATGATCCCCTATATAGCAGGTTGATTTATATTGGGTTTGTTGTGTCCCCTAAAAATTCTAAGCATGACCCCCTATCTATCTATCAGGGTCTTCTTATACCATTAAGCTTTCTTGGTTAGGTCTCAATGAGCTAGACCTCTTCACCAAGTGTGTCTGATGATAGCATGGCTCACAAAGTGGATTCTCCTAGAACCAGTATTACTTTGAGCAGAATCTTATGGATGGAAGTTTATTATAACTGCCTGGTGGTAATATTTCATTACTAAGTATATCTAGGTGTTTCTATTATACATTTATTTTTATATCTTGTATTAAAATGACTATATGTGGTGATTCTTGTTTAGTTTTTTGGGGTGTACTATAGAGTATTGTTATACTCACCCATGTATGGGCTTTTCCTACACGTGTCGTATCTTATGTAGATGATGGATCTTTTAACGGTGTTTTAGGAGGACATGGAGTGGGTGGGGAGTAGCTTGAAATTGAAATATTGAGGTGTTTTTTTATTATGAGCGTGTTGTTGACTTATTACTCACCCTTGGATAATGTTGGACTTTTACAGTTTTCTGTTGGGATTGTATTTAGCCCCTTTTTCTACTTTTAGTACTTTTATTTTCATAATCTATTATGGGATCTTATATGTATGCATGTATTGTTGTAGTTGTTTTACATTTTATTATTGTGTGGGCTTGGAGATGTGTGTGTGTGCACAAGTACTTTAGTCTAATTCATCCCATTTGTGGGATATGCCTACTCAGCGCTGGTCACCAGCCCCTAGCCTATTGGAGGAGGGCTTGGGGAAGTCACAAGTCAGACCTCAGTAGGTCAGTTTGTGACATTCCAAAAAACATTAGATGATCGATGAATTTTTATCTTAAGTATTAACCACTAAAAACTAATTGGAGTAACTTAATACTTTTTACCTTTTGATTATGTAATTTATTTTCAAACAATTAGAACATTTCAAAAGTTTTATAATAGTTTCTCATCATAAACACATATCCATAACAATTAAATTATTTATTAAAGGTAACAAAGCACATAAGACACCACTTTATTAAGTTCTCATTGGTCCATATACATCAATATTTATAAGATCTAATAGCCCCCAATTCTTTTAACATTTTCCCTTAAAACATGATTTGGTCATTTTTTCAAATAAATAAGATTAACAATTATCAAATGATTTTTAATCCAATTCTTCTGATAATCCATCATTATGGAGTCTTTGGATGCATTTATTTTATTTTTTTCCAAGTATATAATACCAAAGGTAGGTGGGATTAGAATCAACCATGACCTTGTTATTCTGAATGCTATAAACAAGATTATCTATATGTAGAATGTATAAACTATTTATTATATTATCGATTCTATAAAACATCTCATTCATATATATAGAACAAATCTTGTTATTAATAGTGAATGGAAATACCTTATTATCCAAAATATATATATAAAGTAAATTTTACTTTATGGTGTGAACATAATAATAGTTCTTCAATTTTGGTATTAATCCATGTGGTAAATTCATATCATAAGTTCCAACTTCTAATGCAGCAACTCTTTCTCTATTTTTGAAATAGAGATATACTTCATCCTTAATCAATTACATAATATATATATATATCTATATTTATCAGTAAAAATGTGTGATTTACACCCTGTATATAATAACCATGATTTAGAATTGGTGGAAGTGATCTCTTTAGCATTCACATTTAGATGCTCAGAATTCTTCTCCTTGAGAACACTTCTCAACCCTATATACCAATCTTGAAATGCTCTATATGTGGAAATTATAGGGGATGTGAATATTATTATCATGAAATAATATATATAACTTATAAAAAAGACACATCTATGGGTGAGTACAATGTATTATATTTTTTCATCAAGTACTTTTAATGAACTTTATCCCACTAAAATGAAGATCCTATACATTATAACTATTTAGTGGGATAAAATCAATATTTCATCATGACTTACACTAGTTTAGGCATTTAAATAACCCATGACTATATTAGGTGGACAAAAACTTGACAATTATATCACTTATCATTCTTGTATTGATGAGTGGATAATATTATTTATTCAAATACATTAAATAGATTCACTCAAATTTATTCTTCTAGTAACCAAACTATTAGGGTTATCTATATATTTTAACCCAAATAAAAATCCAAAATAAAGAAACCTAACCTTTATGGACACTTTATTACTTTATTTCCTTATATAATATAATCCAAAGGAACCCAAATTTAGTGTCACCTACTAATATGAATGATTTAGGTCTTGACAATTGGTGCTTTGGAAAGAATCTACACTTATTATTTAAATGGTTTTTCCTTTTAAAAATATCACCAACATTAGATACATGTTATGAATATTAAATCCATAAATAATGTATCATATGAAATAATTATCTTCTTATATTTTATTCCTTTTTGTATGTATGATTATAATTATTTAGTTTTTATAATCCATGTTCCATCCACTAAATCAATGTGTTCATGCCACATTAATGTGTAACTCCTTACACAACCCACAAGTTTGTGTTACTCACCCAAAAATAGAATCCAAACATATTTATACATATCAGAATGCATCTCATTTATAAGGAACAGAAAAAATTTCATGTAAAGTCATATAGATGTATGATATTGAAAAACTTCAAATGAGTAACCTTGGAGTGATGTATATCTAAACCCTAACCTTTCCAAACTAGGCATAATTATCCAGGTTAATCTATATTACAACACCAAGTACCTCTCCCCTAGGGATAATTTACTCAATATGTAATTAATTTCAATATATCTATAACAAATAATTTTCACAAACTATATTAAATAACTATTCTCAAGCTCATAACACTAAAAACAAAATGAGGTCAAGGTAGATGAAAACTAAAACTTATGGAGTCACACCAAGAATCTAATGCAAGGATCTATCTTCCTAAAAGTAATTTATCAAATAAATAAAGCATAATTTTTTTTAAATTATATAAAATATTTATAAACATGAATAATATAAAGGAGTAAACAATTAAATAAACATTTTATTTAATATAAGGAACAAATGATAACTTCTCATATTTTATATAGACTTGTAAAACAAATTTTATTAATCCTACACTTATATTTTATAACTAATTTATAAAATATAATCATTTTAAAATAAATAAAAATTTAATTTATCATGGGAAATAAATAAAAAAATAAAATTTTAATCTAGGAATGAAGAATCACATTTTATAATGCTTAATCCTTATAATTTATAAATAATTTAATAATTATAAGCATATTAAACTAAATATAAAAATTTTTACCCTTCTTTAAAATAAATAAACATTTTATTTTATTTATCCCAAAATAAGGAGATCCCTTAGCTGGCCTACCTGAGAAGTCATCCATTATAGGGACAGTGGCCAATCTCAAGGGTAGGCTAACCATGAATGTTTTAGGGTGTGATCATAGGTTAGTACAAGCTTGAGAAGTGTGAGATAGAGCTAGGGCCTAACCATGATGTGGGGAAATACCTTAGAATCCTAAAATGGGGTGGTACCAATAGATTTAAATGGTCCCCAAAAACATGAAAAATGTAATTGGGTAGTGCATTCTTGAGGTAAAATAAATTTTTTGACATGTTTGGTAGGGCACTATCCATCCCCATGTACACTGCATGTTCATGCCAAACTTCAAACACACGTTGGATTCACATGCCGCACTTGACACTCCCACACTACTTATACAAGATGTGATTGACACTAAAGATTTAATATCCAAAGATTTTATTAAATAGTTCTTTATTAATAAGTTTTATGTTTCTCATATCTTGTGTTACACACAACACCGAGTTCAAAAAAACTGTGATACACTATTGAAATATAATTATTTAATGTGATGGTTATAACCTATATGTTGTATTTGTGGGTATGAATATTACTTACTAAATTATGAAACAATTATGGTTTACAAGTGAATAAAATGAATTTATTGGTTATTAATTAATTAAAAATTAAATTAAAATATATATATATATATCATTTGAAATTAAAGGAGATATTATTTCTAAAAAACTATTTTTTATGCATGCAATGTGTTTTTATCTTAATAACTTAAATTAATCATTTTTGATTAATTATTTTAACTAAAATTGAATATTATATATTGAATAAATTGTTTTATAATTTATTTAATATTATTTTATACATGGGATAAGAAAAAAATCCAGTTTTGTGCTTAAAATTTATTTTTGTAAAAGCGGTTTTCATCATGTTTTGTGCACTTATTTTAAATTAATTTCAGTCAAATATAGAAATTTATTTTGATAAACTTTATTCCTTATTTGGAATATAGAGGTTAAAATTTTACAAATAAACCCCTTTTATTTTTAGGCATTGTGAATAGTAACATTAGTTAAATTTATCACCTCAGTAACATGTAAATTGGGTTTATTTGTGTTAAAAATATGTTATGAAAACATAATTTTTCATCCTAACTATTATCTGAATGATTTAATTATAACATTATCACCTTAACCTAAAAATTTAATTTTTAAGGGACACTTTTCAATGAAAATGACCTATGTAATATTTAAAGTAAAGAAAGTTACAAAATGTAACTCTTTTAGTATTAAATATATATTATGTGTCCACATAAGTAAAAAAATAAAGATATGAATGAATATAAATTTCTATTTTGATATTAATGAAATTAATTTCAAGATAGGATTTTTTTTTAAAAAATCAGTAATTTTTATAATTACCTTAAATGTTTATGAACCGTCAATGTGGTAATTCTTCAATTAATAGAAAAAAAATAAATGATTCAAAAAAATTAAAATTAATATAATTAGAATTAGTTATGGTGTTTCATGAATTTTATATATTAATATGGAATATTATTATTATGTAAAATGATTTTATTCTCATTCCAACTTTTTATTTTTTTCCTTTTAATTCGATTTAAATGAATAGTTACAAAATTGACATTAATAATATTTTATTAAATTATTTAAAAATCATAAAATTATTTGAAAATGGAAAGTTTGAAAATATATGATCTAAAATGTCACTCCTTGTCCATTTTGGAACCAATTGTTACCTTATAAGTAAAATTATAACACTTTAAGAGTGAAAAGGTGTTACTGTGATAAAGGTTAAAATAGGTTAACTAAAGGGTTAAACTAAAATTTTAGGTTTAAAACACTATATAAACCTATAAAATATTTATTATTTGATGTGATTTAAACTTTACATTATATTTTATTTGAATACCTATCCTTTTGGATACATTTTTTCTAGATAATTACTTTATTATATTTTAATCTTTTAAGAAATTCCAAGAGTTCCCCACCCCTCACTTATAAAAGGATCTGTCTCCATTATCTTATTCACACCACATTAATCCTTATATCTTGAAAAAACCCAGAAAAATTATCTTATCCAGTTCATTATACACATTATATAGGTATTTTTATTCCCAAAATACCATCTATTGGTCCCTTAAAAGTATATCTAAAGGTGTTGTTTCAAAGAAGAGGTAACTATTTCAATTGATCATTTTCTTTTTAATTATTATTTTACCTCCTATAAATCTGTTATATTAGGAATTAAATAATAAATTAAGTATATTAAATATATTTAAATGTTATTTTTATTATAAAAAAATATTTATTCACCCTATTTTTCATCAAATAGGAAGTGATAGTATCACTCATGCATACATACGACATATTGTCTCCATGTAGAAATACAATTCATTTTTCATCACCATATTTTATGGATGAGTATTATGATGTATTTAAATTTTATATTTTATATTTATGGAAACTTTATGATTCTATAATGATAATATCAAATCTAACTTATCACCTTCCAAACCATTGGAAAATGATAACATCACTTGTGCGTACGTGTGGACTACCACCTCCATGAAGGGATGCGATTAATGTTTCATCTATTCTTTAAATTAATGGTAATAAAGATATATTTTATGAATATATAAGATTTATATTATATAATAATTATTATATAAAGGTTAATTATAATTTACCTTTCTTTCTTTCCATCAATCGAAAAGTTAAAATAGATTTTATGCATACTTATGACCTACCGTCTCCATGAACGGTGTAATTCATTTTTATATCTATAAATTTTATTGATGAATATATATATATATATATATATATATATATATATATAATTAATATATATTATATTTATATCATTATTAAAATTATATAAATTATGTAACCATGGTCATATTACAAAGACCAAGACTTTCAAACCAAAACATGCATGAAAAACAAAGCACTTATCACCAAGACCAGTGATTTTAATAAAAAATTATTAATAAACAGGTGTTAATATGTCATAAGTAAATCATAAATGTTATTATGGATATTATAATAGTTCTTTAATACATGTATAATAAATCTATATTTATTATACTATAGGTTTTAATTTGAACAAAGAAAGGTGAGACTTGAGGTAAGATATTTATATTTCTATCCTATTTAAATTGGGATTTTTTATAGTTGAATTACTATTGAGTAAATTATATGATCTTAATTTGATGAATATATTTAATTTTATTCTCCTCTAGTGATTTCTTGAGAATGTATTTTTTCCTTTTTTTTTCCTCGCTTTAAGTATTTAAGATATCGAATGAATTTTTTTAAGGAAAATTATTTTACTTCTCTATTTGGTGTAAAATACTTTTTCTTCTATATCTATATTTTCTAAAAATGTTTTCAATATTATACTATGATTGTTTAAATTCATTCTTACCCATGATATTATTTTTACAATTTTTTTAATATTAATCTTCTTCTCATTTTCTAAACAATTTAATTTTTGAATTTTTATAAAAAAGTGTAAAAGAAAAATTTTCTTTTAACTTAGATGGCATGAATAGAATTTCATACCATCATGAGTACTCAATAATTTGAATATTCCTTTATAAGTTTTAATTTTTATTCTCAAATAATTTTTTCCTATAATATTATGGAAATTTTTAGTTTTAATATAATTTATTTCAAAATAGAAATGATATTTCCTCAAGAATGTTTTTAATGATATTTTTATTTATCATCAACAAAAAAACTTTGACTTTTCTTATGTTTTACTGGGGATATTATTCATTGGTACCATGCTTATTCTTTATCTAGATGGTTTATAATTATGATTATGATATGTTTATTAAACCCATTTATTTTACCATGGGTTATAATATGATGAGATAATGAAATTTCTATAAAACATGGTTTCTTTTCATAGGTTATGATATGATGAGATGATGAATATTTTATGATATTATGGTACATATATGTATGCTTTAATCATGTGATGGGTGGTGCTATAATTATACATCCCTCTAATTCATTTGGTAAAGTTTTATATATGATGAGATAAATATGGTAAATAAGTCAATGTGTTTGATCCATGATGGGAAATAAGACCATTTTCTTGATCTGTTATGGGAAACAGGTTGATATCCTTGATACACTATAGGAAACTAGTGTAGATGCCTAATCCATTAAGATTTTATGGACTTGTTAATTAACCTTGAAATATGAAATGCTTTTTATTCATATAATGGTGCCACAAATTTATAACATGAACTTATGGTTCATGGTTGATTTATAAAGACTTATCACTCTTATTATTCATTTATTTTGAAATAATAATTTTTTATGACATGACTTGTGTTTATGATATTGGATAGATTGGGTATGAACTTGTTATGTTATGATTATGATCTCATACCAATATGTTTATCTTATTCTTTCATATTATCATTGATTGATATCTCCCATATTTACTCTTACGGAGCATATGAGCTCACCCTTTCTTATGTATCTTTTCCCCAAGTTGTAAAGAAAGGTCTTAAGTATTGATTCACGCTCAAATTTACCCAAGAGAATAAGGTAGAACGGTCCTTGTAGTCTAGCTTGGGTTGTCAAATCCTCAGAGACCTAAGAAGTAACCTACAGACATGTACATTCTATAGACTATTTTCGGCTATGAAGTGGCCAACTTGGATTGATTTTAGATGGGATTAAATTATATCTAATATATTTAAGGGAATTCAATTTAAAAGAATGAGTTGATCCTAGGTTATCGCTTGGTGTGGATTGGACGTATTTCCTTTTTAATGATTTCAATTTTTTATATTTGAGATGGGTTCATTTAAGAAGATAAAAAAACATCATCACTTACTGGTTTAATGCCTACACCCCTTAATACTAATCACCTATACACTTGAAGGATCAAAGTTTTGATCACTTCAAGGTAAAGGTTCGTATTAGCACTTGAAGTGTGTGACCTTAAATTCAACAAGGACGATGGAGTTTAAAAATCATCAAATAAAAATCTCAATTAAAGAAGTGATTAAACATTAATGGGGTGATAAATAAAATCCAATCAAGACCCTTGCTACTCCCTTGGATCAACCCATAAGTGGGTTATCCCTCCATTGATGTTATGGATTCGATGGAAGCAGGAAGTAGACTCATGAGGGAGGAATTGAAGAAGTAAAGAAAACAATAAAAAGAAAATGATCACTCCACCGTTGTGTGAATAATTTCACAAGGTTTAGTGTGAATAAATTCATACCTTGAACCAACAGTATCAAAGTGATATGAATAACAACAGAATAAGAGGAAAATAAGAGCTTTTATTAAGAAACTAAAGTGAATTGAACAACTTACATGTGAAAGACAAACTTGAGACAACAAAATCGCAGCATAACATTACAATTGAACAAAGAACCAAAGATGAAAAACTCCTCCACCACCACTGCCTTAAATAGGCATTTTTTGAGCCTTGGGTCGAGCCTCCAACAGTAAAAAGCATCCCACTTGATTATGGTAGGCCTAGGGTGGTGGAAAGCTTGTGGAACTTGGACTTTTCCACACTTGACCCGAGGTGGCAGCAAACTTTCATCCAACTAACAGATGTGCTTGGAATACCTTCTAGATGGCCGAATAAGAGTGGTCCATAGAAGAAGAAAATGGATCCCCGGATGTCTTATAACTTTATGTAAAATTTAGGCCCATTTGGAGTTGTTTATTCATAGATATGATCATATTAGTAGGTTTTTTTCTAGACCGCAGAATCTGGCCCATAATTTTATCTCCAAATTGGTCCACCTTAATGAACACTATGGAGGAAGAATTAGCTTTGGATCCTGAATGGTGGTTTGTTACTATACATGTCTTCTAGAATCACAAGAAATTTGGGTTTCATTGGTTCTGTAATGTGGGTCCCACATTCTCATTAGTGGGCCAGTGTCCAATCTTCCTTCTCTAGAATTGCTTCCATTCATCTCCAAATATCTCCATCATCCTTTATGAATCCTCCATTGATCCCTGAATGAAACATGTTCATATTGAAGTTTATATTAATTTAGAAAAATATAAAATTAAATTATGGATAATTACATTCCTTAAAATCATATGAATCATTGGGTACTTTAAATGATGTTCAAAAATGTACCACATAATAGTGCATTTTAAGAAGGTATTACAATCATAATGTGAAATTATGTTCAAAGTGTAAAATGCACTAAAATGGTTTTTATGAATAATAAAGAACATGAATATTATATATATTAACAATGAATATTAGCCTCATTTAGTGGCTAATCACACCTCCCAACTTGAGTTTTTCTAGTCCCGAGCAAAATATATCTCAACAATATGAAATTCGAATCCCCTTTTCCAAAAATATTTTAATACACAATGATCACCAAAAACCATTATACCAAAAAATCATGAAACCCATCAAAATATTTAAATACAAGATACTTTCATAATCATATCCCAATCCCAAGATCATTCTTTTGTTCAAATTCATTGCCATATTTCATACAATATCAATTAAGTATGAGGATGTGTTGTGCATCACAATAGACATGGGGGTTCATCTTTATTCAAGGGGGTAATTATGGAAGCACTAGGTGGAATCACATTTCAATATTATGATGAGTATTCAATTTTTTTTTGTATTATTTTTTTTTTCAATTCTGTCATGGTAATTGAAATTGCACTCAAAAGAGTCAACCCCTGTAGCGAGACTTTGTCGATGACTCCCAGGCTCAAAGACCTTAGGGCACCAAGTGAAGCCCACATACTCGGGCATCATATCGAGTTAACTCAGTCAAAAAAAATTCAAATTACCAAAAATAGATATAAACTTACAAACTCTGGGCCAGAAAACTATGGAGTCACGATCCCCAAGTGCTGAAATCCACGCATTAGGTCATTTCATTACTCTACATGCAAATTTATTTGTTTTAAATTTTTTTATTAAATACTCATATTAAAACTAAAATTATCACCAAACATATGCTATTTATTTGGGGTACCCCATGAACTCAAACTAATACCCCACTATCCAAAGGACGTGCATTGTGATCTTTTTTTTTTGGATGAAAATATAAACGATGAAATATCACATTGGACAGCCACACTTTCCAAAATCTATGCTCATGAAATTATACAAGGATTAAAATCAGAATTAGAGCATGCTAAATTATTTGATATTTAGTTTCAAAGTGTGTAATGTGCATTACCATGTTCAAAGTTAAAGGAATTTTTCCTTCCATTTTCACAAAAAAAATTCAAATCATTCATTTTTTTTTACACAAAAGAATTTTTTATTTTATATCCCCCCCCCCAACTTAAAAAAAAATACTGTCCCCATTGTTTAAAGAAAAGAAAATTTAGAAGGGGGTAGAGGTAGAGAATGAAAGTTAAAAAAGGAAATTGAAAATGAGGATCATGGAATGAAGTCACTTGGTGGTTGAAGTTGAAATTCTTGCTGCTCCCTTCTAATCCTTTGATATCCATGTCACTTGCAGAGTTCCCTAGTAGAAAAAGGAAAAACAAAACAAATAAAACAAAACAAAACAATATATATATATATATATTTATTTATTTATATAATAAAGAAAGTAAAATATAAGTATATATATAAAAAAATATAGAATAAGGAAGCACAAAAGGCCGTAGGTCAGTGGTAAGTGCGCGCCCCTGTCTTCCTTTGGTCCTGGGTTCGAATCCCCGCAGCTTTGCCGGTTGTGACGGGGTTTGACCCACGACCTACGATGTGGCCTTTTTTTATTATTATATTTTTATTCATTTTTTTGTATTTTTATTTTATCCTACAAAAACATAAAAATAAAATAAATCAAACTGATGATACATTGTCTTATTTTTAAATTTCTGGGTAAGGTATTACTCAAGGATCACACCACGTGACACGGATGAATATGGCGCTCCACTTTTGTACCCATCCATACTCATTAAAGAAGAACAGGTCAACGGTTTTTTTTCTTCTAAATATAAAAATGACTCATTAATACTATTTAAAATATAAAGTTGATTAAAACAAAAAAATGATAGGAAACTTGAAAACCATGGGTTTCCTCCCATGCAGCACTTTGTTTAACGTCGTTATCCCGACATGGATCCTAAATCTATCAATTTTTTCCTGGTTCATTGATTATCTCAATTAACTCAACCTCTATTTCCTATTTATTGAATGATTCAATGAATGGTTTTAACCTTTGACCATTGACCTTGAAAATGCAACCACTTGTGGGATCTTGAATCTCTACTGCCCCATGGGGGTACACATGATGCGCTATAAAAGGACCTGACCATCTCGACCTTAACTTTCCCGGGTGTAAATGAAGTTTTGAACTATACAAGAGCACAAGTTTTCCCGGTTCAAAATGTTTGACCTTGATATTCCTAGATTGGTAGGTTTGAAATCTAGCTTTGTTGATCCTTGAATTTTCATAAGCCTATATCCTTAGTTCCTCCAGTTCATTGAGATCTAATTTCTTTTTTGTCCCGGCCAATGAGAGGTCATAATCCATTTTCTTAATTGCCCAAAAGGCCTTATGCTCAATTTCAACAGGTAAATGGCATGTTTTTTCATAAACCAACCTATATGGTGACATTCCTAGGATGGTTTTGAATGTTGTACGATATGCCCAAAGAGCATCCAAGAGTTTCTCGGACCAATATTTCCTAGAAGGATTGAAAATTTAAGAATATTCTTAATCTATCTATTTGCTAACTCATCTTGACCATTGGTCTGTGGGTGGTAAGTAGTGGACACTTTATGATAAATTCCATATTTTTCCATGAGTGATAAGAATGGACGATTGCAAAAATGAGTTCCATGATCACTAATGATAGCCCTAGGAATTCCAAATCTAGAGAAGATGTTTTCCTTGAGAAATCTAATCACAGTTTGATGGTCATTGGTTTTTGTAGGAGTGGCCTCAACCCATTTGGAGACATAATCGATAGCTAAGAGAATGTAAAGATATCCCCTAGATTTTGGGAAGGTACCCATGAAATCAATTCCCCAACAGTCAAAGATTTCAACCACTAAGATGGGAGTGAGTGGCATTTGATTCCTTTTTGTGATGGACCCTACTAGTTGACACCTAGGACAGCTTTGAAAACATGTGTAGGAGTCCCTTGGGAGGGTGGTCCAGAAAATACCACATTGAAGAATCTTAGCAGATGTTTTCTTAGAGGAAAAGTGACCTCCACATGCCTCACTGTGACAAAATTTAAGTATGGACTCTTGTTCAGATTTTGGGACACACCTCCTAATGACTTGCTCAGGGTAGAAATTATAGAGGTATGGATCATCAAACACATAGTTTCTAACATCATAAATGAATTTCCTTTGATATTGAGTCCCTAATAATTTTGGAATGACTCCTGTAACTAAGAAATTGGCTATGTCGGCATACCAAGGGCAGTCACTCACAGAGTATAGGTGTTCATCAGGAAATGAATTAGACACAGAAAGGTGATTTGAGTTGTCTTTGAATTCCATCATAGAGAGGTGATCAACTACAACATTTTCAACACCCTTTTTATCCTTGATTTTGAGGTCAATTCTTGTAAGAGAAGGACCCACCTAATTAGTCTAGCCTTAGCATCTTGTTTTTGGAAGAGGTATTTTAGTGTAGAATGGTCAGTGAACACATTGATGGGGGATCATAAGAGGTAGGACCTAAACTTCTCCAAATAAAACACAATAGAAAGTAACTCCTTTTCAGTAGTGGTGTTTTTATTTGGGCATTATTTAAGGATTTTCTTGCATAATCAATGACATAAAGAGTTTTATCACAACGTTGTCCTAACACAGCTCCTACAGCAAAGTCATTGGCATCACACATAAGTTTGAAAGGAAGGTTCCAATTTGGAGATTTCATAATGGGAGGAGAGGTGAGAGAGGATTTGAGGGTTGATAATGATCCCTCATAGCTTTTTGTCCAAACAAATGGAGCATCCTTTACTAAGAGAGCACAAAGGGGACGGGAGATTGAACTAAAGTCCTTGATGAATCTTCTATAGAAACCAGCATGTCCTAAGAAAGACCTCACTTCCTTGACAATTTTGGGTGATGTAAGGTGATGAATGATGTCAACCTTGGATTTATCAACTTCAATCCCCCTACCTGAGACCAGATGGCCTAGAACTAGTCCCTCTTTAACTATGAAATGGCATTTTTCCCAGTTTAGGACCATATTTTTTTCTTCACATTTTGACAAGACTCTCTCCACATTCTGCAGACATCCCTCAAATGTATCCCCAAACATAGAGAATTCATCCATGAATACCTCAAGAAAATCCCCTACCATGTCTGAGAATATTCCCATCATGCACCGATGGAAGGTTCCAGGGGCATTGCATAAACCAAAGGGCATGAATTTAAAGTCAAAGGTGTCGAATGGACAGGTGAATGTAGTCTTCCCTTGATCCTCTAGGGAGACCTCAATTTGATTATACCCTGAGTACCCATCTAAGAAATAGTAGAAGGCATGACATGCCACTCTCTCAAGGACTTGGTCAATGAATGGTAAGGGGAAATGGTCCTTCTTAGTGAATGAGTTTAGCTTCCTATAGTCAATGCAGACCCTCCATCCACTACTCACCCTAGTTGGAAGAATCTCTCCATCCTTATTGGTTATCACTGTGATTCCAGCCTTTTTTGGAACCACTTGGATTGGGCTCACCCATTCACTCTCAGTTATGGGATATATGATACCAGTTTTTAACAATTTTAGAAGTTCTTTCCTTAATACCTCCATGAGATTAGGATTGAGTCGTTGTTGAGGTTAACGACATGGCTTGGAATCAGATTCCAGAACAATCCTATGAGTCTCAATAAGTGGGATAATCCCGGGAATATCAGACAGGGTCCAACCAATGGCTTTCTTATGTTTCCTAAGGACATCTAGAAGCATCCTCTCATGATTGGCTTCAAGAGAAGAATAAATGAAAATAGGATTTGTTTGATTGTCCCCTAGGAAATCATACTTGAGTGCAGCGGGAAGTTCCTTCAATTCAAGATCAGGTTGGTTCGGAATTTCAGCAGAATATTGGGACATTGGATCAAGTTCAATTTATTTTTTTAGAGTTTCAGATAGGATTGATTCCCCACATGTAGAAGTTTCAGCTACGAGATTATCTTGATCAGATTTAGGGAAGGAAGTTTGATTGGTCTCCATGAATGTGGTTTGCTGAAAGGTTTCACTAATTATTGGACCTAAGACTTCATCATAAGAGAAATTTGAAAATAATTCAATCCAAGGAGATAAACTTCCTTCATATGAACAAAGGAAATCAATATCATCTTGACTTAAACATCCATCAAATATTCCTTGATGTTCTATGGATTCATTATCAATGCTTCCTATCATGTTTACTTCATGAATGTTCTCGTCATCCCCTATTTGTGAGATTTCATTATAGATGTTCAAGTCTAGACTCATGTTTCCAAAGGTGATGGTCATGTTCCCATTTCAGACTCAGATAACAGATTTGATTGTTACAAGGAAGGGACGACCAAGGATGATTGGGGTTTGTTCGTTATTTCTTAAGTTTGGATGGTTTTCAAGGACAATGAAGTTAGCAGGGTAGATGAACACTACTAGAAATATGGGCTTTTGATCCCCTTAACCTATAGTGACCGCCATTGGCGGTCGCTATAGGTTACTAATAGCGACCGCCAATGGGGGTCGCTACATTTCCTTAAAAAAAAAGGGGGTGCTTCTTCACCCCCTCCTCTCGCGAAGTGCCCCCCCCCCCCGAATTCCCCCCTCTCGTCGCCCGCGCCCTCCCCGACGCCGCGCGCCCTCCCCGCCGCCCCGCCCTCTGCCACCCCGCCCTCCGCCGCCCCGCCCTCCGCTGCCCCGCCCTCCGCCGCCCCGCCCTCCGCCGCCCCGCCCTCCGCCGCCCCTCCCTCCGGTCGGCCGCCCTCCGTCGGCCCCGCCCTCCGCCGGCCCTACCCTCCATCAGCCACCCTCTGTCCGCCCTCCGGCTGCCCTCCACCCTTTGTCTGCCCTCCGGCCGCCCTCCGGCTGCCCTCCGGCACCCTCCGCCGGCCCCGCCCTCCTCCGGTTGCAGCCTCCCTCTGCCCTTCGGCCGCCCTGCGGCCTCCCTCTACCCTCGACCCTCCCGCCACCTGACTCTGGCAGCCCTCTGGTAGCCCTCTGACCTCCCTCTGGCCTTCGGCCTCCAGCCCCTCCGGCCTCCGACCACCTCCTTCGGCCCTCCGCACCCTCGTCCCTCCCCCCCAGCACCCCGAACACCCCCCCCCCCCCACACCTCGCCAACCCCCATCCCCTTCCTCTTCGTCCCAACCCTCACCGCACTAGCTTCGGCTCCGGCTCCCCACCGCTGCCTCTCCTCTCGCAGCACCGCCTTCGGCTCCCCTTCCTTCGAGGTTTGTAGCGCAATCAGGTATTACATGGGATTTCACTTACATTATTATTTTATAAATGGTTCACAAACAATTAATTAGTATTTATTTTAAATATATTTGATATGAAAAATGAAAATGTAATAAGTCTTGTGTAAATGTTTGTTATAGGGATCTTATTATGTATAAGAGTTGGATTGATCTTCCAAATCGAACATCTAGAGAGTATTTCAATGGCATTATGCAGTTTATTGACATTACCAGAGGATTTGAAAGTGACTATATTAGTTGTCCATGTAGAAAATTTGCTAACAGATATCAATTCACACGAGATACTGTGAGGGAGCACCTATTCTTTAATGGATTTCTGAGAAATTATAAGAGTTGGACTCATCATGGAGAAAAATATGTTCATTGTGAAAATACGGATATAGTTCAGATGGATATTGATGCAAGGATGAATGATCCAATGCATGAAATGCTTACTGAAATGGTATGTGGGTTGGATCCCGAAGGCATTGACATCTAGAATATTGAGACCGGTGAGATAAATCTTCACTCTGGTGCAGATCATGATTCGAGGAGGTTTTATGAAGCAATTGATGATGCAAAAACAGAATTATATCCTGGATGTACTTCTTTCAATAAATTTTCGTTTATCGTGGAGTTGTTTCATTTGAAGACTTCGAATCATTGGTCAGACACATCATTCGACATGTTGTTGGTGTTATTGAAAAAGGTTCTTCTTATCGACGCTAAGATTCCCGAGTCATATTACCATGCTCGTAATCTGACAAAGAACTTAGGTTTTACATATGAGACCATAGATGCATGTGAAAACAACTGTATATTGTTTAGAAAGGAAACTACCCATTTGGATATTTGTATGGTTTGTGGTGCTTCCAGGTGGAAAGAGAACAGGGGAAATCAGACTCATCAAAGTCAGATTGTGATACAGGGGAAACCGATTGCCATAAAGAAAATGCGTTACTTTCTCCTTAAACCAAGGTTGAAAAGATTTTTTATGTCATATAAAGTTTCTAATTTAATGAGATGGCATGCAGAAAGAGTTTATGAAAGTGATATGTTAACCCACCCAGCAGACTCTCATGCATGGAAGGATTTTGATAAGAGACATCCTGAATTTTCCAAAGATGTTTGTAATGTCTGATTGGGATTGGCAGCAGATGGTTTCAATCCATTCAAGTCTATGGTTGGTGCAACTCATAGAACATGGCCCGTGGTGTTGGTTTCGTATAATCTTCCTCCATGGCTTTGTATGAATCAACAATTTATATTACTTTCCACTCTTATTGATGGACATAAAAGTCTAGGGGATAAGATTGATGTTTACCTTCAGCCATTGATTGATGAGTTGAATGAATTTTGGGGCGATGGTGTGATGACTTATGACTGTGAAACGAATGAAATGTTCAAACTGCAGGCTGCTTTATTGTGGACAATCAATGACTTCCCATCTTATGAAAATTTATTAGGCTGGAGTATGAAAGGGGAATTTTATTGCCCTTGTTTCAACAAAAGTAAAAAATCTGTATGGCTTAAACATTCTAAAAAATGGGCATACATGGGTCACAGACGTTTTCTCCCCCCTCAGCACAGGTTCAGAAAGGACAGAGTGGCATTTGATGGTTCTAGAGAGTTCATCCCAGCACCAAAGATCATGACAGGAGTCGAAATGTTATCGCAGATTGAGGAAGAAAACATCTGCATGGTATATGAAATTCAGGATTTGGTGGCTCCTCCGGTACGTAATATTCGAGCTGCGAGTAGGCAGCGCAGTCACAATTGGAAAAAGAAAAGTATTTTTTATAGTATTCCGTATTGGAAAACTAACATGCTGGGGCATAATTTGGATGTCATGCACATTGAAAAAAATATTTGTGATAACATATTGTGGACCATTTTAGGTGTCAGTGGGAAATCAAAGGACCATGTTAATGCACGCCGTGATTTGGAAGAAATGGGTTTAAGGAAACAGTTGCATTTACAGTTAGCTGAGCGAAACAATGAATATATGCCTATTGCATAGTATACTATGACTACAAAGGAGAAAGAGACATTTCTTTCCATTTTGAAGATGCTCAAGGTGCCTGATGGTTACTCTTCTAATATTTCAAAGTGTGTGAATCTGACGAGCAAGACATTGCAAGGGTTGAAAAGTCATGACAATCACATACTACTTCAGCAGTTGATTCCAATCGCAATTTGTGATTGTTTATCCCCCAATGTTGTTCAGCCGTTGATTGAGATGAGTAATTTTTTTAGACAGCTTTGTTTAAGAAATCAACGAATGAGTGATTTAAAAAGTTTACAGGACCGAATTGTACTTACGCTTTGTCACTTTGATAAACTATTTCCCCCCTCATTTTTCGATGTTATGTTCCATTTGATAGTGCACCTAACTGATGAAGTAATGGCTGATGGTCTAGTGCAATTCAGGTGGATGTATCCTATTGAGCGGTATTTGAGTACATTGAAACGATTCGTACGCAACAGAGCTTGTCCAGAGGCATCAATAGCCAATGGTTATTTGATGGATGAGTGTACTACTTTTTGTGAAGAATATCTTACGGATGTTGAAACAAAATTAGATAAGCCCTCTCAGATTCAGGATGGTCCAGTTGGAGAAGGAACCACATATGATATGGACAACATCGAGTGGATACAAGCGCATCGATATATCTTGTTCAATACTTCATCAATTTCACCATTAATGCAGTAAGTATCTTATCACTTTTATTGTTCAACTTTTACATGTTTTGTTTTCATAAGTTGATCATTTAAACATTGCGTTATCATTTGCAGAAAACACATTAATGAGATAAAATAAGAGATGCATCGTGCAACTGATTTGCAAATTCAATAGTCTCATTATGCGTCATGTCATGATTGGTTCAAGGATTATGTATGTATAAATTGATTTTCATTATGAGTGAAGTATTATACTAATTTCTTTCATCATATATCATTATTGAATTCTATGAATTATGTAGGTTCATAAGATGAGGGAGTTAGGGGACCCCACGCTAACTGAAGAATTTGTCCAACTGGTTGAGGGTCCATCTATAACGGCTCATCGTTATAAATCTATAGATGCTAATGGTTTTCAATTTCACATTAAAGATGTTGAAGACAAACGAGAAACACAAAACAGTGGCATCGGTTGTCCATTTTTCGATTCTGGTTATTACTATGGTCAATTGATGTACATCATTGAAGTTGTATACACACACGGGTTGAAGTACATATTGTTAAAGTGTAATTGGGTTGATCTAGTGTGTAGATGTAAAGTCGATCAATATCAGTTTTCATTGGTGAATTTTAACTATATGTTATACAGAAATGAACGAGTTGATAATGAACCTTTCATTTTGACATCACATGCGGAACAAGTATTCTTCATTACTTTGCCTTCGAATCCAAGTTGGCAAGTTTTTGTCAAAATGTCTCAGCGAGGAGTGTTTGTATTTGAACAAGATGAACTCGAGACTGTTCCTTTTGTTTCCCAAAAGCTTGATCAACATACCATAGTTCAACGTGAAGGAGATATTTATTGGGTCAGAGCGGCTGTTAAAGGAGAAACGGTCGATTTGCATGCTTAATGAAAGGTATAATTGTTTTCCCACTATTCAGCCTAAGATATCATAAATTATCTAAACATTTTATAAATCCTTGTAAGTTTTAATCCTCACTTTTGGAAGTTTATTCAGTTATAAATATTTAGGGTGATTTAAATCATGTTATATTGATGTTATTGTCGGTGTATTTTCTCATTGAGGTATTCTTCATTTGATTCATGTGTTGTTTGAATTTTTATTAATTCAATTTGAAATTTGGCTATGCATTGATTGGTTTTGTACATAATTTGTATATCTGTTTTGTGAACTCTCTGATTTTTTAAAATTCATTCATAACTAATTATTCAATCCCTTTTTTTTTATTAACAACTGTACAAGTTTGATTTTTTTTAAAAACAATCCAATTTATCATTTGGGCACTTTGGATAGTCCCCTTACTAATGTTTTCCATGACTGCAGGCATGTCAGGGGAAGAGGCAGAAGATCCACATCATCCATCTGAGGCATCTACGTCTCAGGGTCGAGGTATGTTGGAATGTCATTGTCTATATTTTTTATGTAATTAATAAACATATATATATATATATATTTATTTATAACATTTGTCATTTTGTATATAAAAAATTTTTCAACAGGATCAGACTCGACTGCTTCTTCCTCTCGCAGGAGAGGCCCTGGTCATGGCATATTATCATGGAATTCCGACACGACTTTTGATGTTTCATTTGATGAGGTATTTCATCCTATGGGACGGAATTACCCTGCATTTATTCGTTAGTTGGGTCATATCATACGTGATCCACATCGATTTCCATTGACCACGCGTGACTGGGCTTCTATCCCTCAGGACACATTAGATCGTCTTTGGAGGGAGGTTTGGGTAAGAAGACCATTTTACTTTATTCCCTATGTATAAACAACAATAACATATGTGATTTTTTTTCTTTAATAGAAAATTTTGAAAGTATGTCCCGATGAGTTTCGGCCAGTGTGTATGATCAAATGTCGTAAGATGTAGAAAGACTATAAAGGCAAAGTCAAGAGGGACCACTGGGTACCAAATGTGGGTGCCCCATACATTCTAGAAAAAGTCCCGAGAGGTGTCCTCTCGGCTCAGTGGTGTGATTTAGTTGCATATTGGTCTACTGAGGGTGTTGCGGTTTGTATATTTATTTTGGTATATATATTTTCAAGAATGTGTGATTTGTTTGATATTTGAATGAATTGAATGTAGGAGGTGTCTACACACCATTCTGAGAATTGAGCATTGCAGGGACCACCTCACAGGCTCGGGACTCATCACGTGTCTTAGATCCGACATGAGGTATAAATTATTCATTTTTTAATTTTTTTAATTAATATGGTTTTGTGTTTATATTCTATTCATATATAGTTGCGGGAGCAAGGTTCACCAACTGATAAAATGTCAGTGTGGATGAGGACTCGCGATCGCAATGATCCAGAGGCTGCAGCATTGATAGTAAGTGCTTGTACTCATTACCAATACTTACATAAAATCATTATATTAATATATGTATATATATTTAAATATTTCACAGGCTCAATTTGAAGTTGAATTAGAACATCTGCCAGAGGACCAGCGACAGCTTCCCATGCGA
Organism: Viscum album; assembly: GCA_963277665.1. Classification (NCBI taxonomy): domain Eukaryota; kingdom Viridiplantae; phylum Streptophyta; class Magnoliopsida; order Santalales; family Viscaceae; genus Viscum; species Viscum album. The sequence goes on from OY728135.1 coordinate 1,178,944,550, forward strand.
AGGGATGAGATCTTTCATCGCATCATTGGTCGGGACGGACATGGATATAGTTCAACCTATGGAACAGGTATTCCTCGTTCTGTAGTGTCACGCGCTGTGGTTGTCGGTCCTGCTGTTTCTCAGATGACACAGCAGCTATCAGATTTCGAGGCACGGCTGCAGGCTTCTGAGGAGGCAAATGTGCAATTGGCTGCTGAGGTTAGAGCACTGTGGGAATATGTGCGTCCAGGTGATGGTGCAGTGGATCACATGGCGTAGGTTTATACTGTATTTATTTATTTAATTTAAATTATTTTTGTTATGAAAATATTCATAATGTTTATTTGTTGTAGGCCCCTGACCCACCGGATGGAGGTCAGTGATGAACACGCATGACGCATCATATTCATGATGTGTGTTTCTGATTTTAATGGTAGGGTTGTTATTGATATTTATGTTGGGTTTCTAGTGAGTTTTTTTTTTATTTGGGGGTATCATGTGTGTTTTGGCCTCATGCAATGTTTGTGTGCACGAATTGAGAAGTAACCATGAAACTGATTATTGATTTGGATATTTTTTGTTCATTTAATTTTCAATGTTTAAAATTGCATGTTCTGTAATATTTTTGAAAAAAAAATACGTGATTCCTAATATAATTAATTAAACTTGTTTTTGATGAATGAGATGGGTTCACTATTTTTAGTCCTCGGCCTACCCCGGACAGCCCTCCCCGCACTCTATACAGCCCTCCCCGCACCCCGGACAAGCCCCCCCACCCCGGACAGCCCCCCTACACCCCGGATAGCCCCCCCGCACCCCGGACAGCCCCCCCGCACCTCGGACAGCCCTCCCCGCACTCCGGACAGCCCTCCCTGCACCCCAGATATCCCCCCCCCCCCCCCGCACCTCAGACAGCCCTCCCCGCACTCCGGACATCCCTCCCCACACCCCGGACAGCCCTCTCGCACCCCGTACAGCCTTCCCCGCACTCCGGACAGCCCTCCCCGCACCATGGACAGCCCTCCCGCACCCTGGACAGCCTTCCCTGCACTCCGAACAGCCCTCCCCGCACCCTGTACAGCCCTCCCGCACCCCGGACAGGCCCCCCTCACTCCGTACAGTCCTACCCGCACCCCAGATAGCCCCCCCGCACCCCGGACAGCCCTCCCGCACTCCGGACAGCCCCCCCGCACCCCGGACAGCCCTCCCGCACCCCGGACAGCCTTCCCCACACTCCGGACAACAATATAATTATTATTCACAACTTGTACACGCAGACGGCACGTCAATCGGACAACATCAAAGGGTGAGTGAATTGTGATGTGGTCGAGCAGACGGCACGTCAATCAGATGTGTCGTGTGCCCGCGGTGACCGGGAACGCCGTTCTAGTGTCATAAATGACCAAAATGGGCATCTAATAATCAAAATCATAGCAGACGACATCAGATTGACCTGAAATCACAGGAAAACAATCCGATTATTATTCGTGACTGTAACGCCCCGACCCCAGCTACCCAGAGTCGGTGTATTACTTCGTAACATTGGCATGATCACAAAAGATCAAGTCTCGAAAGACCGATTAGTTTAGTAGCCTTGGAAACACTAGATACATTTGTAAACGTTACATTACATCATAAAGTAAACCAAAACAACAACAACATATTGTCTTCATATCCCCTCAGACTATCCCTGCAGGTCATTCATAATATACTTCTTCAAATCCTGGAAAACATTAAAACATTGAAAGGGGTGAGCTCAGATGCTCGGTAAGGATAACAATATTGCGGAAGCTTTCATAAATAAACATTAACATTTAAGGCAATGTATAACTAAAACAAAAGCCTTTTAAACTTGAACTTCAACATAAGTAAAATGAGATAATGCCATTCACTTCTTCACATGGATATTCTACTGGCCGAATAATCACATGCAATATCAATAACCACTTTCATAATGAGGGAATGTATAATGCCGGACATTCTGAAACATTTTGTCAAGGCCTCGGCCAAGACATCTAAAATGATTAAGGCCTCGGCCAAAACCATAAATCAAATTGGGAAAGGGCCTCGGCCAATTCCACGTCTAGTTTTCTCATGAGACCTACCGATGCATCGAGGAGCTATAGCGGGCTCCACCCGTCACTTATTAAGTCCAATACATTCCTCATATGAATAGGTTTAAACATATCATAAACCATAACATAATCGTATCACATAAAACATGCATAAAGGAAACATAACATTTCCACATTTCAATCACAAGATATCAATACAACACATTGATATAATAAAAATGCTTTCAAAACCATTTTCAATACCAAAATAAAAGAAAGTTAAAACTTTGTATTTATTTTTCATTAAAACAAATGATGGCTTGTAGAGGAAGTCGAATCTCAAATAATGGTCACGGCGGCGGAGAAGTCGTTTTCGCCGCATAAGTACGGAATGAAAAACATTCCCTTTTTTCGTTTAGTAAAAAGCTTCGTATAAAAAAGATTCCTTTTGAATAAACGTAAAAAGTCAAAGGGGTTTATACACTGTATAAAAGAAAGTTGTGTATAAAACCAAATATGCCTCAATGAAAGGAGATTGAGACGAAGTCCTTAAAAAGATCATTTTTAAAATAAAATAGATCTATTATGTGTATTCACTATAATTACACATAACGAAATTAAAAAAACAAGATAGGACATAATAATATCATGACATAATTTGAAAGTAGGAGATTAACCCAAAGAATGGAAATTGGGTTAAGAAGTTCCCTTACCTTGTGTCCGACTTGACTCAACCGTTCTTTAACCTCCTGAATAATAAACTAGAGTTAATATCTACCTTATTAAGAACCATTTTCAATTTCATTATCCTTTTTATATCACTTATTACAATGTTATGAACGTTATGTAATTATTTAAGTCAATAACGGTCGTTTTGTCGATCTTTGGTACTTGTGTCAACAATAACCTTATTATAATTACAAGTTGTTCATGTGGTGAAATATCCATTATATCCAGAATTATATTCATGATTTATATGTCATATATATCTTATATATCCAGTATATACATTCATTTATAATATTACGTAACATTTAGAGGTAAGAAATGAAATGCACCGTTCATGGAGACGGTAAGCCGTACGTACGCATGAACGCTACTTTCATTTGAATTTCATATTTAATGGAACTAAATCATAATGATATAAATGTATAATATAATTCCAGTATAATATATTGTATAATACCATTTACTCCATCCTTTATACATCCCACATATGGCATTAACGATTCAAATCACTTTGAGGGGGCGGTAGTCCGCACTTCCTAAAATGAAGATATCGCGTATACCCATAATGGAAGCCATAAAGGTAAGACACAAATGAAAAATAAAGAAGCATAAGTAAAACATAAACACATTATATATCATATATAAATATAGTGACATCTTTATGGCCACCTTTGAAGGTGTTATATGAGTGTTGAACAATCATCATTTCGTGAGGCAGAAATTCTCCATCCACAGAAACCGTATGTTATTTAACCATTAGATGTAGGTGTGTGTAAGTGTAGCTCTAATCCTTCTTATAACAACATCCTAGTATATTGAGGATATTGGTTTTGTTACAAAAGAAATGAATAAAAAGAGTTTAGGGGGTTGGAGAAGAAAAATAAACCAAAACAACATTAGAGAAGACATTACCTCAAAATCGGGTAACTCTTTTTGATTTGAGCCAAAGGCTTCCTTGGGAAGAGTTATGCCCAAAGTGAGGATTCTAGGAGTAAGAGGGGTAAGTTGGGAGAGTATTTGGGCAGAGTTTGGCCGATCCAAATGGCTTGAAAGTGTAAATGAGGTGGGAGAGGTGGGGGCCTTTTATAAGTGGAGAGGAGGGGCACTTTTGGAAAGATTGAAATGTTACATTATTTCACAATGATTTTCGGATTCTAAAGGTCCCACACTTATATAATTCGAGGCTAAGGTGATAAGGGTTCTAAATCCCCTCATCCAATTGGCTTTGGACAAGTGTAAGCCTTGGATTTTGCATTATCTTCCCATTTTATTTAAATCGTTAAATAATGAGGTCATCACTGCATCATCATGATGTCATAAATAATTTAATTTATTTAATGTCTAAAAATTATAAGAAAAATACTATGATGTAGGAAATCTTTTTAGCTTTCTAATGAATATTTATAATCAAAATTTGGACTTGTGTAACCCCACTTAAAAATTGTTTTAGTAAAACATTTTATGTTTGTGTCATTTTTTACTTTAACATTAAATAAAAGTTATTTATGTCATTTTCTAACTAAAGTGGCTCCATGGGGTCCCCAAGTTGACCCATGGGTTTTCTTGGTCGGCCATGACTCATCCAATAGGAGTAGGACAAGTGTCATGCTCATCTCATATTATTATAACATTATTTGTACCTTAAACTACACTAATTACCTCTAATCGCGATTAAGAACTTAAAAGTTACTATTCACCAAAAAATTATTTTAATCTCATTGAACCACATTTTACTTCTTAATGACAACCATGTATGTCGGATTTTTGAAAATCAAATCACAGAAGTGGTAATATTTCATTTTAACGAAAAAATCAGTTTTTAACAACCACTTAGTGGTTTCACTATTCATCAAAAATTGAAGTTTTTCAGAATAAAGCCAAAATTTCACCCTAAGCTATAATTGATATTACGAATTCAAAAATGATTTCTATTTTACAAAATTCCAAACATATTAGTTTCATTAATTAATTTTATAATTAATTCCTGCTGTCACAACAAATAGCGTGTTTTTAAGAAACAATTTATATCAAAAGATTGGCAATTGTTTATGTCCAATTTCAATGTTAAATTAATTCTAATGACCACCATTGGATAAAATGGTAAAAATATATTCTAATTATACTCTAAAACCACTCAATAGTATAATTTATCACTATGAATTATTTTGATTAAAAAAGTTGTTTTAAGTATTTTTCACTATTCATAAAAATATTGAAGTTCTCAGAAAATTACAAAAAATTCAACATAGGCTAATTTCAATATTAGGAATACAAAAATGAAGTCCATTTTGAAATATAAAATTTCTATAATTTTAAAAAGTGGTTATTACTATTCATAACGGCTACTTTGATTTTTCGCGATGTTTTAGAACTCGAAGTTGCGTACAATGCAAGCTATTGTATTATTGAATGAGAAGCGTATCGTGGAAGCTCGGGGTGTTACATTCTCCCCTCCTTCAATAAATTGCGTCCTCGCAATTTGAAATTTTTCTTGGAAAATAAAAGGTTGAAAAGAGAAAATACCTTTGAGGATAACCCACATCGGAAATAAGGTTAATAAATATATAACATTAAAAGAAAGCAAGATAAGTACAAAGGTCACCCGATATAGCCCATTCTAGGATTCTATGAAAATATGGATATGGAAGAAAAACAAACCATCAAGGTCTGATGGAGAGTTATAGAAAACAGGATTAGGAGAAAGTTTAACCATAAGAAAATCACAAACTTGTGATTGGTTAAACGGTCATTGAATCCCCAGTTGGAAAAGTTAACCGACAACATTTTTGTTTTAAGTTACCTTTTATAATGTTGAGGAATTTATTTATGAGATTTACTAAGAACGTAAGGGAATATACATACTTGTTATGTATACTTTCATTCGTTAATAAATTTTTACCACAAACCCAACTTTTACTCCAAATGGTAACAGAACTCAAAAATATTCTATTTATCCTAATTGTATAAGGTTCAAAATGTTAACACATACCATTTAGATTAGTAAAACTATTTTGTAATAACCAGGGACTTCCTGTAGGCTAGTGGTAGGAAATAAAGGCTTGTCGCACTATGGTTGTGGGTTCGATTCCTGCAGCTTTGTCCGACGCGACGGGTTATTCCCCACCCTGCAGGTTGTCCTTTTCCTAAAAATATAGTACTATACTATTCCAAAAATAATCTTCATAAATTTTTTAACCTTAAACAATACTATCCAAATTTCAACTTAATCCACTCCAACCTTTATAGTTATCCAAAATACCTTCATCCAGACTTTCTCTAAAAGGTCTCTAAATTCCAAAATCAATTTATCAGATTCCCAAAACAAAGAAAAGTTTCTCTTATTGTCACATACTAAAAATATGATTACCTTAATCATATTAAAACCTTACTGAAATTAACAAGTACTGCAGTACAATCCTTATATATATATTACATTATTCTTATAACCAGAATATAATCCTTGAGTCCAAAAGCACCAATACATTAGTTATTCTGCTTCAACTGTAGTAACAGCATAAGATTGTCCTTGATCCCTTGGCCTTTTCTGAGGTAAGTTTCCCTGACTCTTAGGACATTCATTTGCATAATGACCCATTTCTCTACAATTGTAGCATTCAACTTTGACAGCCTCTTTCTTTCCCTTGCAATCACGAGCCTGGTGACCCTTTTCTCCACATTTATAACAAACTCCCATTCCTTTTAGGCAAGTACCAGGGTGATTCTTCCCACAATTATCACATATTGGAAAATCCTTCTTTCCCTTTTTCCCTTTATCTATCTCTTGTTCCACCGTTCTCTTCTTCTCTTGCTTTACTTTGTTGTCATAAGACTTAGAGAATTCCTTTTCTGTCTTGATAGCACACGAGACAATATCTTCGTATGATGAGAAGGATTGTGATACCAAAGCTCGACGGAGAAATGGTTTTAACCCATCAAAGAAACGATCAATCTTACTCCTTGGGTTACGTATATAATCGGCAGCATGCCTCGCTAACCTTGTAAAGTTAGCCTCATACTTTGCGACATTCTCATCCTCCTTCTGCCTCAGACTCAGAAATTTCCTTTCCATATCTGCTCGATGGTCACGAGGAAAGTATTTTTCTAAGAAAAGATCTTTGAACTCCCTCCATTCCATATTCGATACGTCATCATCTTCCTTTGTGTTTTGAATCAGCGACCACCACTGATCGGCATCTCCAGTGAGGCGGTAAACTGCCATGACAACCTTCTCCCTTTCACTACTCCCCAAGGCATGGAATATTTTCTCTAAGGAATTTATCCATTGCTCAGCTACTATAGGATTTATACTCCCATTGAAGGTTGGTGGTTGTTGCCTCATGAAGCGGTCTAACATTGATCCTCCATGTTGCGGATCAGGGTGCTCCATACGAGTAAGGTTATTATTCATAACCTGAGTGAGTTGTCCCAGTATGGTAATAAGTTGATCAGCACCAGTTGTATCTCCAGATACACAATAATTATCTTGATCAGGAGGGCAATCCCTACACGGAGTTCGTGCATTGATACGGTTTCTATTCCTTCTACTATGCGCCATTTCTAAACAATGGCATAAACTAGATTAGTTTATGAATCAAAATACATAATTCCATACTTGTAAAACACTTTACATAAATTGAACTATTTATGGATATAATCCATAATCATAAAAAGAAATGTTTTCTTTGAGGAAGTATATACTCATAACCCTTCATAGTGGTTTGTAAATAAAATGAGAATTATCCTAAGCATATCCCCCGGGAGTGTCGTAACCAAGAGTGCAGCAAGGCCCGTTGTCGTGCACCAGTTCCCGTTCGAGTCTAGCTCAAAGCGGTGTTTTCGAGTTTTACCCCTAGGTACATCTGTGCCAGAGCCGCCTCTACCTGCTCGTATCCAGACAGGGATGTATTGCTCGGAAAACTCATAACATCTCTATAATACCAAAATTCTAGGAAGTTCTTCTATACTAATCCTCAAAGTCTATCTTTGGGCTATGTGCTCTAATCAGAGTTTATCTAAATCTAGCTTCCAAGGTTAGTACTAAACTGCCTCTGATACCAACTGTAACGCCCCGACCCCAGCTACCCAGAGTCGGTGGATTACTTCGTAACATTGGCATGATCACAAAAGATCAAGTCTCGAAAGACCGATTAGTTTAGTAGCCTTGGAAACACTAGATACATTTGTAAACGTTACATTACATCATAAAGTAAACCAAAACAACAACAACATATTGTCTTCATATCCCCTCAGACTATCCCTGCAGGTCATTCATAATATACTTCTTCAAATCCTGGAAAACATTAAAACATTGAAAGGGGTGAGCTCATATGCTCAGTAAGGATAACAATATTGCGGAAGCTTTCATAAATAAACATTAACATTTAAGGCAATGTATAACTAAAACAAAAGCCTTTTAAACTTGAACTTCAACATAATATGGAAAAAGTAAAATGAGATAATGCCATTCACTTCTTCACATGGATATTCTACTGGCCGAATAATCACATGCAATATCAATAACCACTTTCATAATGAGGGAATGTATAATGCCGGACATTCTGAAACATTTTGTCAAGGCCTCGGCCAAGACATCTAAAATGATTAAGGCCTCGGCCAAAACCATAAATCAAATTGGGAAAGGGCCTCGGCCAATTCCACGTCTAGTTGTCTCATGAGACCTACCGATGCATCGAGGAGCTATAGCGGGCTCCACCCGTCACTTATTAAGTCCAATACATTCCTCATATGAATAGGTTTAAACATATCATAAACCATAACATAATCGTATCACATAAAACATGCATAAAGGAAACATAACATTTCCACATTTCAATCACAAGATATCAATACAACACATTGATATAATAAAAATGCTTTCAAAACCATTTTCAATACCAAAATAAAAGAAAGTTAAAACTTTGTATTTATTTTTCATTAAAACAAATGATGGCTTGTAGAGGAAGTCGAATCTCAAATAATGGTCACGGCGGCGGAGAAGTCATTTTCGCCGCATAAGTACGGAATGAAAAACATTCCCTTTTGTTGTTTAGTAAAAAGCTTCGTATAAAAAAGATTCCTTTTGAATAAACGTAAAAAGTCAAAGGGGTTTATACACTGTATAAAAGAAAGTTGTGTATAAAACCAAATATGCCTCAATGAAAGGAGATTGAGACGAAGTCCTTAAAAAGATCATTTTTAAAATAAAATAGATCTATTATGTGTATTCACTATAATTACACATAACGAAATTAAAAAAACAAGATAGGACATAATAATATCATGACATAATTTGAAAGTAGGAGATTAACCCAAAGAATGGAAATTGGGTTAAGAAGTTCCCTTACCTTGTGTCCGACTTGACTCAACCGTTCTTTAACCTCCTGAATAATAAAATAGAGTTAATATCTACCTTATTAATAACCATTTTCAATTTCATTATCCTTTTTATATCACTTATTACAATGTTATGAACGTTATGTAATTATTTAAGTCAATAACGGTCGTTTTGTCGATCTTTGGTACTTGTGTCAACAATAACCTTCTTATAATTACAAGTTGTTCATGTGGTGAAATATCCATTATATCCAGAATTATATTCATGATTTAGATGTCATATATATCTTATATATCCAGTATATACATTCATTTATAATATTACGTAACATTTAGAGGTAAGAAATGAAATGCACCGTTCATGGAGACGGTAAGCCGTACGTACGCATGAACGCTACTTTCATTTGAATTTCATATTTAATGGAACTAAATCATAATGATATAAATGTATAATATAATTCCAGTATAATATAGTGTATAATACCATTTACTTCATCCTTTATACATCCCACATATGGCATTAACGATTCAAATCACTTTGAGGGGGCGGTAGTCCGCACTTCCTAAAATGAAGATATCGCGTATACCCATAATGGAAGCCATAAAGGTAAGACACAAATGAAAAATAAAGAAGCATAAGTAAAACATAAACACATTATATATCATATATAAATATAGTGACATCTTTATGGCCACCTTTGAAGGTGTTATATGAGTGTTGAACAATCATCGTTTCGTGAGGCAGAAATTCTCCATCCACAGAAACCGTATGTTCTTTAACCATTAGATGTAGGTGTGTGTAAGTTTAGCTCTAATCCTTATTATAACAACATCCTAGTATATTGAGGATACTGGTGTTGTTACAAAAGAAATTAATAAAAAGAGTTTAGGGGGTTGGAGAAGAAAAATAATCCAAAACAACATTAGAGAAGACATTACCTCAAAATCGGGTAACTCTTTTTGATTTGAGCCAAAGGCTTCCTTGGGAAGAGTTCTGCCCAAAGTGAGGATTCTAGGAGTAAGAGGGGGAAGTTGGGATGTATTTGGGCAGAGTTTGGCCGAGCCAAATGGCTTGAAAGTGTAAATGAGGTGGGAGAGGTGGGGGCCTTTTATAAGTGGAGAGGAGGGGCACTTTTGGAGAGATTGAAATGTTACATTATTTCACAATGCTTTTCGGATTCTAAATGTCCCACACTTATATAATTCGAGGCTAAGGTGATAAGGGTTCGAAATACCCTCATCCAATTGGCTTTGGACAAGTGTAAGCCTTGGATTTTGCATTATCTTCCCATTTTATTTAAATCGTTAAATAATGAGGTCATCACTGCATCATCATGATGTCATAAATAATTTAATTTATTTAATGTCTAAAAATTATAAGAAAAATACTATGATGTAGGAAATCATTTTAGCTTTCTAATGAATATTTATAATCAAAATTTGGACTTGTGTAACCCCACTTAAAAATTGTTTTAGTAAAACATTTTATGTTTGTGTCATTTTTTACTTTAACATTAAATAAAAGTTATTTATGTCATTTTCTAACTAAAGTGGCTCCATGGGGTCCCCAAGTTGACCCATGGGTTGTCTTGGTCGGCCATGACTCATCCAATAGGAGTAGGACAAGTGTCATGCTCATCTCATATTATTATAACATTATTTGTACCTTAAACTACACTAATTACCTCTAATCGCGATTAAGAACTTAAAAGTTACTATTCACCAAAAAATTATTTTAATCTCATTGAACCACATTTTACTTCTTAATGACAACAATGTATGTCGGATTTTTGAAAATCAAATCACAGAAGTGGTAATATTTCATTTTAACGAAAAAATCAGTTTTTAACAACCACTTAGTGGTTTCACTATTCATCAAAAATTGAAGTTTTTCAGAATAAAGCCAAAATTTCACCCTAAGCTATAATTGATATTACGAATTCAAAAATGATTTCTATTTTACAAAATTCCAAACATATTAGTTTCATTAATTAATTTTATAATTAATTCCTGCTGTCACAACAAATAGCGTGTTTTTAAGAAACAATTTATATCAAAAGATTGGCAATTGTTTATGTCCAATTTCAATGTTAAATTAATTCTAATGACCACCATTGGATAAAATGGTAAAAATATATTCTAATTATACTCTAAAACCACTCAATAGTATAATTTATCACTATGAATTATTTTGATTAAAAAAGTTGTTTTAAGTATTTTTCACTATTCATAAAAATATTGAAGTTCTCAGAAAATTACAAAAAATTCAACATAGGCTAATTTCAATATTAGGAATACAAAAATGAAGTCCATTTTGAAATATAAAATTTCTATAATTTTAAAAAGTGGTTATTACTATTCATAACGGCTACTTTGATTTTTCGCGATGTTTTAGAACTCGAAGTTGCGTACAATGCAAGCTATTGTATTATTGAATGAGAAGCGTATCGTGGAAGCTCGGGGTGTTACATTCTCCCCTCCTTCAATAAATTGCGTCCTCGCAATTTGAAATTTTTCTTGGAAAATAAAAGGTTGAAAAGAGAAAATACCTTTGAGGATAACCCACATCGGAAATAAGGTTAATAAATATATAACATTAAAAGAAAGCAAGATAAGTACAAAGGTCACCCGATATAGCCCATTCTAGGATTCTATGAAAATATGGATATGGAAGAAAAACAAACCATCAAGGTCTGATGGAGAGTTATAGAAAACAGGATTAGGAGAAAGTTTAACCATAAGAAAATCACAAACTTGTGATTGGTTAAACGGTCATTGAATCCCCAGTTGGAAAAGTTAACCGACAACATTTTTGTTTTAAGTTACCTTTTATAATGTTGAGGAATTTATTTATGAGATTTACTAAGAACGTAAGGGAATATACATACTTGTTATGTATACTTTCATTCGTTAATAAATTTTTACCACAAACCCAACTTTTACTCCAAATGGTAACAGAACTCAAAAATATTCTATTTATCCTAATTGTATAAGGTTCAAAATGTTAACACATACCATTTAGATTAGTAAAACTATTTTGTAATAACCAGGGACTTCCTGTAGGCTAGTGGTAGGAAATAAAGGCTTGTCGCACTATGGTTGTGGGTTCGATTCCTGCAGCTTTGTCCGACGCGACGGGTTATTCCCCACCCTGCAGGTTGTCCTTTTCCTAAAAATATAGTACTATACTATTCCAAAAATAATCTTCATAAATTTTTTAACCTTAAACAATACTATCCAAATTTCAACTTAATCCACTCCAACCTTTATAGTTATCCAAAATACCTTCATCCAGACTTTCTCTAAAAGGTCTCTAAATTCCAAAATCAATTTATCAGATTCCCAAAACAAAGAAAAGTTTCTCTTATTGTCACATACTAAAAATATGATTACCTTAATCATATTAAAACCTTACTGAAATTAACAAGTACTGCAGTACAATCCTTATATATATATTACATTATTCTTATAACCAGAATATAATCCTTGAGTCCAAAAGCACCAATACATTAGTTATTCTGCTTCAACTGTAGTAACAGCATAAGATTGTCCTTGATCCCTTGGCCTTTTCTGAGGTAAGTTTCCCTGACTCTTAGGACATTCATTTGCATAATGACCCATTTCTCTACAATTGTAGCATTCAACTTTGACAGCCTCTTTCTTTCCCTTGCAATCACGAGCCTGGTGACCCTTTTCTCCACATTTATAACAAACTCCCATTCCTTTTAGGCAAGTACCAGGGTGATTCTTCCCACAATTATCACATATTGGAAAATCCTTCTTTCCCTTTTTCCCTTTATCTATCTCTTGTTCCACCGTTCTCTTCTTCTCTTGCTTTACTTTGTTGTCATAAGACTTAGAGAATTCCTTTTCTGTCTTGATAGCACACGAGACAATATCTTCGTATGATGAGAAGGATTGTGATACCAAAGCTCGACGGAGAAATGGTTTTAACCCATCAAAGAAACGATCAATCTTACTCCTTGGGTTACGTATATAATCGGCAGCATGCCTCGCTAACCTTGTAAAGTTAGCCTCATACTTTGCGACATTCTCATCCTCCTTCTGCCTCAGACTCAGAAATTTCCTTTCCATATCTGCTCGATGGTCACGAGGAAAGTATTTTTCTAAGAAAAGATCTTTGAACTCCCTCCATTCCATATTCGATACGTCATCATCTTCCTTTGTGTTTTGAATCAGCGACCACCACTGATCGGCATCTCCAGTGAGGCGGTAAACTGCCATGACAACCTTCTCCCTTTCACTACTCCCCAAGGCATGGAATATTTTCTCTAAGGAATTTATCCATTGCTCAGCTACTATAGGATTTATACTCCCATTGAAGGTTGGTGGTTGTTGCCTCATGAAGCGGTCTAATATTGATCCTCCATGTTGCGGATCAGGGTGCTCCATACGAGTAAGGTTATTATTCATAACCTGAGTGAGTTGTCCCAGTATGGTAATAAGTTGATCAGCACCAGTTGTATCTCCAGATACACAATAATTATCTTGATCAGGAGGGCAATCCCTACACGGAGTTCGTGCATTGATACGGTTTCCATTCCTTCTACTAGGCGCCATTTCTAAACAATGGCATAAACTAGATTAGTTTATGAATCAAAATACATAATTCCATACTTGTAAAACACTTTACATAAATTGAACTATTTATGGATATAATCCATAATCATAAAAAGAAATGTTTTCTTTGAGGAAGTATATACTCATAACCCTTCATAGTGGTTTGTAAATAAAATGAGAATTATCCTAAGCATATCCCCCGGGAGTGTCGTAACCAAGAGTGCAGCAAGGCCCGTTGTCGTGCACCAGTTCCCGTTCGAGTCTAGCTCAAAGCGGTGTTTTCGAGTTTTACCCCTAGGTACATCTGTGCCAGAGCCGCCTCTACCTGCTCGTATCCAGACAGGGATGTATTTCTCGGAAAACTCATAACATCTCTATAATACCAAAATTCTAGGAAGTTCTTCTATACTAATCCTCAAAGTCTATCTTTGGGCTATGTGCTCTAATCAGAGTTTATCTAAATCTAGCTTCCAAGGTTAGTACTAAACTGCCTCTGATACCAACTGTAACGCCCCGACCCCAGCTACCCAGAGTCGGTGCATTACTTCGTAACATTGGCATGATCACAAAAGATCAAGTCTCGAAAGACCGATTAGTTTAGTAGCCTTGGAAACACTAGATACATTTGTAAACGTTACATTACATCATAAAGTAAACCAAAACAACAACAACATATTGTCTTCATATCCCCTCAGACTATCCCTGCAGGTCATTCATAATATACTTCTTCAAATCCTGGAAAACATTAAAACATTGAAAGGGGTGAGCTCAGATGCTCAGTAAGGATAACAATATTGCGGAAGCTTTCATAAATAAACATTAACATTTAAGGCAATGTATAACTAAAACAAAAGCCTTTTAAACTTGAACTTCAACATAATATGGAAAAAGTAAAATGAGATAATGCCATTCACTTCTTCACATGGATATTCTACTGGCCGAATAATCACATGCAATATCAATAACCACTTTCATAATGAGGGAATGTATAATGCCGGACATTCTGAAACATTTTGTCAAGGCCTCGGCCAAGACATCTAAAATGATTAAGGCCTCGGCCAAAACCATAAATCAAATTGGGAAAGGGCCTCGGCCAATTCCACGTCTAGTTGTCTCATGAGACCTACCGATGCATCGAGGAGCTATAGCGGGCTCCACCCGTCACTTATTAAGTCCAATACATTCCTCATATGAATAGGTTTAAACATATCATAAACCATAACATAATCGTATCACATAAAACATGCATAAAGGAAACATAACATTTCCACATTTCAATCACAAGATATCAATACAACACATTGATATAATAAAAATGCTTTCAAAACCATTTTCAATACCAAAATAAAAGAAAGTTAAAACTTTGTATTTATTTTTCATTAAAACAAATGATGGCTTGTAGAGGAAGCCGAATCTCAAATAATGGTCACGGCGGTGGAGAAGTCATTTTCGCCGCATAAGTACGGAATGAAAAACATTCCCTTTTGTCGTTTAGTAAAAATCTTCGTATAAAAAAGATTCCTTTTGAATAAACGTAAAAAGTCAAAGGGGTTTATACACTGTATAAAAGAAAGTTGTGTATAAAACCAAATATGCCTCAATGAAAGGAGATTGAGACGAAGTCCTTAAAAAGATCATTTTTAAAATAAAATAGATCTATTATGTGTATTCACTATAATTACACATAACGAAATTAAAAAAACAAGATAGGACATAATAATATCATGACATAATTTGAAAGTAGGAGATTAACCCAAAGAATGGAAATTGGGTTAAGAAGTTCCCTTACCTTGTGTCCGACTTGACTCAACCGTTCTTTAACCTCCTGAATAATAAACTAGAGTTAATATCTACCTTATTAAGAACCATTTTCAATTTCATTATCCTTTTTATATCACTTATTACAATGTTATGAACGTTATGTAATTATTTAAGTCAATAACGGTCGTTTTGTCGATCTTTGGTACTTGTGTCAACAATAACCTTCTTATAATTACAAGTTGTTCATGTGGTGAAATATCCATTATATCCAGAATTATATTCATGATTTAGATGTCATATATATCTTATATATCCAGTATATACATTCATTTATAATATTACGTAACATTTAGAGGTAAGAAATGAAATGCACCGTTCATGGAGACGGTAAGCCGTACGTACGCATGAACGCTACTTTCATTTGAATTTCATATTTAATGGAACTAAATCATAATGATATAAATGTATAATATAATTCCAGTATAATATAGTGTATAATACCATTTACTTCATCCTTTATACATCCCACATATGGCATTAACGATTCAAATCACTTTGAGGGGGCGGTAGTCCGCACTTCCTAAAATGAAGATATCGCGTATACCCATAATGGAAGCCATAAAGGTAAGACACAAATGAAAAATAAAGAAGCATAAGTAAAACATAAACACATTATATATCATATATAAATATAGTGACATCTTTATGGCCACCTTTGAAGGTGTTATATGAGTGTTGAACAATCATCGTTTCGTGAGGCAGAAATTCTCCATCCACAGAAACCGTATGTTCTTTAACCATTAGATGTAGGTGTGTGTAAGTGTATCTCTAATCCTTCTTATAACAACATCCTAGTATATTTAGGATACTGGTGTTGTTACAAAAGAAATGAATAAAAAGAGTTTAGGGGGTTGGAGAAGAAAAATAAACCAAAACAACATTAGAGAAGACATTACCTCAAAATCGGGTAACTCTTTTTGATTTGAGCCAAAGGCTTCCTTGGGAAGCGTTCTGCCCAAAGTGAGGATTCTAGGAGTAAGAGGGGGAAGTTGGAAGGGTATTTGGGCAGAGTTTTGCCGAGCCAAATGGCTTGAAAGTGTAAATGAGGTGGGAGAGGTGGGGGCCTTTTATAAGTGGAGAGGAGGGGCACTTTTGGAAAGATTGAAATGTTACATTATTTCACAATGCTTTTCGGATTCTAAAGGTCCCACACTTATATAATTCAAGGCTAAGGTGATAAGGGTTCGAAATCCCCTCATCCAATTGGCTTTGGACAAGTGTAAGCCTTGGATTTTTCATTATCTTCCCATTTTATTTAAATCGTTAAATAATGAGGTCATCACTGCATCATCATGATGTCATAAATAATTTAATTTATTTAATGTCTAAAAATTATAAGAAAAATACTATGATGTAGTAAATCTTTTTAGCTTTCTAATGAATATTTATAATAAAAATTTGGACTTGTGTAACCCCACTTAAAAATTGTTTTAGTAAAACATTTTATGTTTGTGTCATTTTTTACTTTAACATTAAATAAAAGTTATTTATGTCATTTTCTAACTAAAGTGGCTCCATGAGGTCCCCAAGTTGACCCATGGGTTGTCTTGATCGGCCATGACTCATCCAATAGGAGTAGGACAAGTTTCATGCTCATCTCATATTATTATAACATTATTTGTACATTAAACTACACTAATTACCTCTAATCGCGATTAAGAACTTAAAAGTTACTATTCACCAAAAAATTATTTTAATCTCATTGAACCACATTTTACTTCTTAATGACAACCATGTATGTCGGATTTTTGAAAATCAAATCACAGAAGTGGTAATATTTCATTTTAACGAAAAAATCAGTTTTTAACAACCACTTAGTGGTTTCACTATTCATCAAAAATTGAAGTTTTTCAGAATAAAGCCAAAATTTCACCCTAAGCTATAATTGATATTACGAATTGAAAAATGATTTCTATTTTACAAAATTCCAAACATATTAGTTTCATTAATTAATTTTATAATTAATTCCCGCTGTCACAACAAATAGCGTGTTTTTAAGAAACAATTTATATCAAAAGATTGGCAATTGTTTATGTCCAATTTCAATGTTAAATTAATTCTAATGACCACCATTGGATAAAATGGTAAAAATATATTCTAATTATACTCTAAAACCACTCAATAGTATAATTTATCACTATGAATTATTTTGATTAAAAAAGTTGTTTTAAGTATTTTTCACTATTCATAAAAATATTGAAGTTCTCAGAAAATTACAAAAAATTCAACATAGGCTAATTTCAATATTAGGAATACAAAAATGAAGTCCATTTTGAAATATAAAATTTCTATAATTTTAAAAAGTGGTTATTACTATTCATAACGGCTACTTTGATTTTTCGCGATGTTTTAGAACTCAAAGTTGCGTACAATGCAAGCTATTGTATTATTGAATGAGAAGCGTATCGTGGAAGCTCGGGGTGTTACAGTGACGTGTACGTGTAGATGGCACGTCAATCGGACGTGCGGTCTGCGCGGTAGGGCTCATTATGCGTTCTTTAAGTGTTGTGTGTGCTTCATAAATGCGTGTGGGGGGTCCAAATGGGGAGAACGATGTCCGAATGGCCTGAAATCAGACGACATCAAAGGTTAAGTGAATTTTGATGTGGTTGAGTAGACGGCACGTCAATCGGACGTGTCGTGTGCCCGCGGTGACTGAGAACGCCGTTCTGGTGTCATAAACGGCCAAAACGGGCGTCTAACGGTCAAACTCATAGTGGACGACATCGTATTGACCTGAAATCACAGGACAACAATCTAATTATTATTCGTAACGTGTACGCGCAGACGGCACATCAATCGGACGTGCGGTCTGCACGGTAGGGCTCATTATGTGTTCTTTAAGTGTTGTGCGCGCTTGATAAATGCGCGTGGGGGGTCCAAACGGGCCGAACGAGGTCCGAATGGCCTTAAATCAGACAACATAAAAGGGTGAGTTAATTTTGATGTTTTCGAGTAGACGGCATGTCAATCGGACGTGCCGTGTGCCCGCGGTGACCGGGAAAGCCGTTCTGGTGTCATAAACGGCCAAAACGGGCATCTAACGGTCAAAGTCATAGCGGACGACATCAGATTGACCTGAAATCACAAGAAAACAATCTAATTATTATTCGTGATGTGTACGTGCATACGGCACGTCAATCGGATGTGCGGTCTGCGCGGTAGGTCACATTATGCGTTCTTTAAGTGTTGCGTGTGCTTCACAAATGAGCGTGGGGGGTCCAAATGGGCCGAACGACGTCTTAATGGCCTGAAATCAGACAACATCATAGGGTGAGTTAATTTTGATGTGGTCGAGCAGACGGCACGTCAATCGGACGTGCCGTGTGCCCGCGGTGACCGGGAATGCCGTTCTGGTGTCATAAACGGCCAAAACGGGCGTCTAATGGTCAAACTCATAGCGGATGACATCGGATTGACCTGAAATCATAGGAAAAAAATCTAATTATTATTCGTGACGTGTACGTATAGACGGCATGTCAATCGGACGTGCGGTCTGCGCGGTAAGGCTCATTATGCGTTCCTTAAGTGTTGCACGCGCTTGATAAACACGCGTGGGGGGGGGGGGGTTCAAACGGGCCGAACGAGGTCCGAATGGCCTGAAATCAGACGACATCAAAGGGTGAGTGAATTGTGATGTGTTCGAGTAGACGGCACGTCAATCGGACGTGCCGTGTGACCGCGGTGACTATGAACGTCGTTCTGGTGTCATAAACGGCCAAAACGGGCGTCTAATAGTCATACTCATAGCGGATGACATCGGATTGACCAGAAATCACAGGAAAACAATCTAATTATTATTCGTGACGTGTACGCGTAGATGGCATGTCAATTGGACGTGCGGTCTGCACGGTAGGGCTCATTATGTGTTCTTTAAGTGTTGTGCGTGCTTCATAAACGAGCGTGGGGGGTCCAAACGGGCCGAACGATGTTCGAATGGCCTGAAATCAGACGACATCAAAGGGTGAGTGAATTGTGATGTGGTCGAGTAGACGGAACATCAATCGGACGTGTCGTGTGCCCGCGGTGACCCGTTCTGGTGTCACAAACGGCCAAAACGGGCGTCTAACGGTCAAACTCATAGCAGACAACATCGGATTGACCTAAAATCACAGGAAAAAATCTAATTATTATCCGTGACGTGTACGCGCAGACGGCACGTCAATCGGATGTGCGGTCTGCGCGGTAGGGCTCATTATGCGTTCTTTAAGTGTTGTGCGCGCTTCAAAAACGCGCGTGGGGGGGTCCAAACAGGCCGAATGAAATCCGAATGGCCTGAAATCAGACGACATCAAAGGGTGAGGGAATTTTGATGTGGTCGAGTAGACGGCATGTCAATCGGACGTGCTGTGTGCCCGCGGTGACCGGGAACACCGTTCTGGTGTCACAAACGGCCAACATGGGCGTCTAACGGTCAAACTCATAGCGGACGACATCGGATTGACCTGAAGTCACAGGACAACAATCTAATTATTATTCACAATGTGTACGCGCAGACGGCATGTCAATCGGACGTGCGTTCTGCGCGGTAGGGCTCATTATGCGTTCTTTAAGTGTTGTGTGTGCTTCATAAACCCGCGTGGGGTGGTCCAAACGGGCCGAACGAGGTCCGAATGGCCTGAAATCAGACGACATCAAAGGGTGAATGAATTTTGATGTGGTCGAGCAGACGCCACGTCAATCGGACGTGCTGTGTGCCCACGGTGACTGGGAACACCGTTCTGGTGTCACAAACGGTCAAAACGGACGTCTAACAGTCAAAGTCATAGAGGACAACATCGGATTAACCTGAAATCACAGGACAACAATCTAATTATTATTCGTGACGTGTACGCGCAGACGGCACGTCAATCGGACGTGCGGTCTGCGCGGTAGTGCTCATTATGCGTTCTTTAAGTGTTGTGCGCGCTTGATAAACGCGCGTGGGGGGTTCAAACTGGCCGAACGAGGTCCGAATGGCCTGAAATCAGATAACATCAAAGGGTGAGTGAATTTTGATGTGGTCGAGCAGACGGAACGTCAATCGGAGGTGTTGTGTGCCCGCGGTGACCAGGAACGCCGTTCTGGTGTCAAAAACGGCCAAAACGGACGTCTAACGGTCAAAGTCATAGCGGACGACAACGGATTGACCTGAAATCCTAGGAAAATGATCTAATAATTATTTTTGACATGTAGGAGGAGACAACACGCCCATCGGACGTACGGTATGCGCAGTAGGGCTCATTATGCGTTCTTTAAGTGTTGTGCGCGCTTCATAAACGCGCGTGGGGGGGTCCAAACGGGCCGAATGACGTCCGAATGGCCTGAAATCAGACAACATCAAAGGGTGAGTGAATTTTGATGTGGTCGAGAAGACGGTACGTCAATCGGACGTGTCGTGTGCCTGCGGTTACCGGGAATGCCATTCTGGTGTCAGAAACGGTCAAAACGGGAGTCTAACGGTCAAACTCATAGCGGATGACATCAGATTGACCTGAAATCATAGGGCAACAATATAATTATTATTCTCAACGTGTATGTGTAGACGACACATCAATCAGACATGCGGTCAGCGTGGTAGGTCTCATTATGTGTTCTTTAAGTGTTGTGCGCGCTTCATAAATGCGCGTGGGGGGTCCAAACAGGCCGAACAAGGTCTAAATGTCCTGAAATCAGACGATATCAAAGGTTGAGTGAATTGTGATGTGGTCGAGCAGACAGCACATTAATCGGGCGTGCCGTGTGCCCGCGGTGACCGGGAACGCCGTTCTGGTGTCATAAACGGCCAAAACGGGCGTCTAACGGTCAAAGTCATAGCGGATGACATCGGATTGACCTGAAATCATAGTACAGCAATCTAATTTTTATTCGTAACGTGTACGCGTAGACGGCACGTCAATTGGACGTGTGGTCTGCGCGGTAGGGCTCATGATGCGTTCTTTAAGTGTTGTGCGCGCTTGATAAACGCGTGTGGGGGGTCCAAACGGGCCGAACGAGGTTCGAATGGCCTGAAATGAGACGAAATCAAAGGGCGAGTGAATTGTGATGTGGTTGAGTAGATGAAACATCAATCGGACGTGCCGTGTGCCCGCGGTGACCGGGAACGCCGTTCTGGTGTCATAAACGGACAAAACGGACGTCTAATGGTCAAAGTCATAGAGGATGACATCGGATTGACCTGAAATCACAAGAAAACAATCTAATTATTATTTTTAAAGTGTAGGAGGAGACGTCGTGCCCATCGGACATGCGGTGCACGTGGTACGGCCGAATGCGTCGTTTTCAGCAGCTTGGCGCTCGCTTAAACGGCGCGTTGGGGGGTCAAAACCACCCGAACGACCTCATAATTCTATAAAACCATACGACATCAGCCGTTGTAGGATTTGTGAAATGGTCGGGTAGACGGCACATCAATCGGAGGTGTCGTTTGACCGCGGTGACTGGAAATGCGTTTCCGGTGTCATAAAACACCAAAAACGGCGGGAGATGGTCGAATTAGGAGCAAACGTGCTCTGAATGACCTGAAACCACACAAAAACATTAGGAATATTATTCGTGACGTGTAGAAGGAGACGGCGCACCCATCGGACGTGCGGTGCGCGCGGTACGGCCGAATGCGTCGTTTTCAGCAGCTCGGCGCGCGCTGAACCGGCGCGTTGGGGGGTCAAAACCACCCGAATGACCTAGGAATGCCATGAAACCGTATGACATAATCCGTTGTGCAATTTTTGAAATGGTCGGGCAGACGGAACATCAATCGGAGGTGTCGTTTGACCTCTCTGACCGGAAACGTGTTTCTGGTGTCACAAAACACCAAAAACGGCTCGAGACGGTCGAATTCAGAGAAAACGTGCTCCGAATGACCTGAAACCACACAAAAACATTAGGAATATTATTCTTGACATGTAGGAGGAGACGGCGCACCCATTGGAGGTGCGGTGCGCGCGTTACGTCCGAGTGCGTCGTTTTCAGCAGCTCGGCGCGCGCTAAAACGGCGCGTTGGGGGGTCAAAACCACCCGAACAACCTCGGAATTCCATGAAACCGTATGAAAACAGCCGTTTTGCGAATTTTGAAATGGTTGGGCAGACGGAACGTCAATCGGAGGTTCCGTTTGACCGCGGTGACGGGAAACGCGTTTCTGGTGTCATAAAACACAAAAAACGGCGCGAGACAGTCGAATTCGGAGAAAACGTGCTCCGAATGACCTGAAACAACACGAAAACATTAGGAATATTATTCGTGATGTGTAAGAGGAGACGGCGCGCCCATCGGAGGTGCGGTGCGTGTGTTACGTCCGAGTGTGTCGTTTTCAGCAGCTCGGCTCGCGCTAAAACGGCGTGTTGGGGGTTCAAAACCACCCGAACGACCTCGGAATACCATGAAACCGTACGAAAACAGTCGTTGTGCAATTTTTGAAATGGTCGGGTAGACAGAACGTCAATCAGAGGTGTTGTTTGACCACGGTGACCAGAAACGCGTTTCTGGTGTCATAAAACGCCAAAAACCGCGCGAGACGGTCGAATTCGGAGTAAACGTTCTCCGAATGACCTGAAACCACACGAAAACATTAGGAATATTATTCGTGACGTGTAGGAGGAGAAGGAGCGCCCATCAGAGGTGTAGTGCGCGCATTACGTCCGAGTGTGTCGTTTTCAGCAGCTCGGCGCGCGCTAAAACGTCGCGTTGGGGGGTCAAAACCACCCGAACGACCTTGGAATTCCATGAAACCATATGACAACAGCTGTTGTGCGATTTTTGAAATGGTCGGGTAGACAGCACGTCAATCGGAGGAGCCGTTTGACCGCGGTGACCGGAAACACGTTTCAGGTGTCATAAAACACCAAAAACGGTGCGAGACGGTCGAATTCGGAGCAAACGTGCTCCGAATGACCTGAAAGCACATGAAAACATTAGGAATATTATTCATGATGTGTAGGAGGAGACTGCGCGCCCATCGGAGGTGCGGTGCGCGCGTTACGTCCGAATGCATCGTTTTTAGCAGCTCGACGCGGGCTAAAATGACGCGTTGGGGGGTCAAAAGCACCCGAACGACCTCGGAATGCCATGAAACCGTACGACAACAGCTGTTGTGAGATTTTTGAAATGGTCGGGTAGACGGCATGTCAATTAGAGGTGCCGTTTGGCCGCGGTGACCAGAAACACGTTTCCGGTGTCATAAAACACCAAAAACGTCGCGAGACGGTCGAATTCAGAGAAAACGTGCTCCGAATGACCTGAAACCACACGAGAACATTAGGAATATTATTCTTGACATGTAGGAGGAGACAACGTGCCCATCAGAGGTGCGGTGCGCGCGTTACGTCCGAGTGTGTCGTTTTCAGCAGCTCGGCGCGCGCTAAAACGGCGCGTTGGGGGGTCAAAACCACCCGAACGACCTCGGAATGCCATGAAACCGTACGACAAAAGCCATTGTACGATTTTTGAAATGGTCGGGTAGACGGCACGTCAATCGGAGGTGCCGTTTGACCGTAGTGACTGGAAACGCGTTTCTGGTGTCACAAAACACCAAAAACGGTGCGAGATGGTCAAATTCAGAGCAAACGTGATCCGAATGACCTAAAACCACACGAAAACATTAGGAATATTATTCTTGACGTGTAGGAGGAGACGGCGCACCCATCGGAGGTGCGGTGCGCACGTTACGTCCGAGTGTGTCGTTTTCAGCAGCTCGGCACGCGCTAAAATGGCGCGTTGGGGGTCAAAACCACCCGAACGACCTCAGAATGCCATGAAACCGTACGACAACATCCGTTGTGCGATTTTTGAAATGTTTGGGTAGTCATCACATCAATCGGAGGTGCCGTATGACCGCGGTGATCGGAAACGCATTTCAGGTGTCATAAAACACCAAAAACGGTGCGAGACGGTCGAATTTGGAGCAAACATGCTCCGAATGACCTGAAACCACACGAAAACATTAGGAATATTATTCGTGACGTGTAGGAGGAGACGGTGCGCCCATCGGAGGTGCGGTGCGCGCGTTACGTCCGAGTGCGTCGTTTTCAGCAGCTCAGTGTGCGCTAAAACGGCGCGTTGGGGGGTCAAAACCACACGAACGACCTCGGAATGCCATGAAACCGTACAAAAATAGCCGTTGTGAGATTTGTGAAATAGTCGGGCATATGGAACGTCAATCAGAGGTTCCGTTTGACCGTGGTGACCGAAAACGCATTTCCGGTGTCATAAAACACCAAAAACGGCGCGAGACGGTCGAATTCGGAGAAAACGTGCTCCGAATGACCTGAAACCACACGAGAACATTAGGAATATTATTCGTGTCGTGTAGAAGGAGACGGCGCGCCCATCGGAGGTGTGATGCGTGCGTTACGTCCGAGTGTGTCGTTTTCAGCAGCTCGGCGCACACTAAAACGACGCGTTGGGGGGTCAAAACCACCCGAACGACCTCAGAATTCCATGAAACCGTCGACAATAGCCTTTGTGCGATTTTTGAAATGGTCGGGCAGACGGCACGTCAATCGGAGGTGTCATTTGACCATGGTGACCGGAAATGCGTTTCTGGTGTCATAAAACACCAAAAACGGCATGAGACGGTCGAATTCGGAGAAAACGTGCTCCGAATGACCTGAAACCACATGAAAACATCGGAGGTGTGGTGCGCGCATTACGTCAGAGTGTGTCGTTTTCAGCAGCTCGGCGCGTGCTAAAACGGCACGTTGGGGGGTCAAAACCACCCGAACGACCTCAGAATGCCATGAAACCGTACAACAACAGTCGTTGTGTGATTTGTGAAATGGTATGGCAGACGGCACATCAATCGGAGGTGTCGTTTGACCGCTGTGACTGGAAACGCGTTTCCGGTGTCATAAAATACCAAAAACGGACGAATGACCTGAAATGATAGCATTTCTTAAATTGGGGGTTTTAAATTATTATAACACCATGATTTGTTGTCAGATTTAATTTTATTATATGTATATAATAACTGAATAATTATTTTTAATTTACGTTTGTTTTGTCTTGTTGTTTTTTTGTCTTATTGTAGGTTTATTAAAGCAGAAGATTGAAATAGATGGACCTGCTCGGATCGTTGAAGCACGTTTATCGTTTATGATGATATTTATATTTATGATGTTTGAAATTGTTTTCAATTTTTTATGATTGTTATCTTGTTTTATCTCTGATTTTGCACCGTGAAGAAAAAAAACAGAATTCGTACATTTCATTAAAAAAATGAAAAATATTTTATTTAATATTATATATATATATATATTAAAATATTTTATTTAATATATATATATATATTTTATTTAATAAATATATATAAAAATGAAAAATAGTTTGTTTAATATTATATATATATTTTTTTAATATATATATATATATATAAATATTTTATTTAATATTATATATATAAATATTTTCTTTAATATATATATATATATATATATTTTTTATTTAATAAATATATATATATATTTCTTTTGGTATGAATTTTTTTTTAAAAAAAATTTCCAGTGTAGCGACCGCCAAAGGCGGTCGCTATAGGCCGGCATTTCGGCCACCTATAGCGACCACCATTGGCGGTCACTATTTCCCTACACCGATGGAGCAGATGTGACCGCCAATGGCGGTCGCTGGGCGGTCTCTATAGCCCTATAGCGACCGCCAATGGCGGTCATTAATACCCTTATTTTTAGTAGTGGAAGTTTTCAACCTTTACCAAAACATCTTTTAAAATCCCCTTTGGAACCCTAATGTTGTGATCATCAAGTTGAAGTGTGACAGATGTGGGTTGGAGTTCTTCTAGGCCTAACTGGAAGTACACAGCATAGGGGATGAGATTAACACTAGCAGCTAGGTCACACAAGGCCTTGACAACTTTTCTCTCTCCTAGTTCAACATTAATGTAAGGGAAACCCAGGTCTTTCAACTTAGGAAGAATGGTCCCTTGAATGGTGGTACTCACATTAGCAGCCAAAAGGACTTGGTTTTTATGTGAAAATTTTCTTTTAAAAGTGCACAAGTCCTTATGGTACATTGAGTAGGCAGGTATGGTTTGGATGGCATCAAGAAGGGGAATGTTCAACTTGACTTGTGAGAATATTTCCCTCAATGTTTCACTCAATTCAGGCTTGGTTTTCCCCCTCATGCGTTGAAGAAATGGTTTAGGTTGTGGGGTTTTTTGTTAAAGAGTTGTTTCTTTGACAATGTTATCGTGTTTTTCAGTTTGATCATTTGGTTCATTTGAATTTTCATCCAAGTTTGAATCTTTAGGTGGGTTCTGAATTAGTTTTTCAGGTTTCTCAATTGATTTCCCACTTCTTAAAATATTCACAGCATTTAGTTGTTCATGAGTTGTTTGAGTACAACTTGACTCTCCCCTTGAAGTTGAGGATGGCACCGCCTGAGTAGGCATGGGTGCCTTTCCAGTTTTGATGGTTTGAAGTTCTTGTTTAAGGGAAGATACTTCTGAGTTCATCCTCTCCATTTGGTTGCACAGTTGTTCTAGTAGGCTTTGTGGAACAGTTTGGGTCGGTGCTTGAGAATATTGGTTTATCCCTGGGGGATATTTTGGAGGTGGGATGGTTGGTTGAAAATGGACCAGTGGCTGTTGGTATTGGATAGGTTGGGTTTGGAACTGATTATGGGTTTGGTAGTTCTGATGGGGGTAAGGATTTTGTCCCTGTGGTAGGCTAGGTTGTTGGTTATCTTTCCAACAGAAGCCTGGGTGGTCATTATACCTTGGGTTGAAGTTGTTTTGGTATTGAGGCTTTTGAAAGTTCAAATCATTTACTTCTGCTGGGGGTCCTCCTAAAAGAACATCCTTGATGGATGGAATGTTTGGGCAGTTTTCTATCTTATGGTCATGTTTGTCACAAATTGTGCAAACAAGGTCAACAGTTTGGATTTCATGGACTTTCCTAAGGTCTATTTCTTCAACCTTCCTAGAGATTGATGCGAGTTTAGCCCTAAGGATTTCCTCTTCTCTAAGTGTATGAATTCCAATAGTTCTTTGTGTCTTTTCAAAATAAATTGAATTTCCCCATGTTTATTTTTGTTCAGAAAGGATTTCTAGATACTCGTAAGCATCATTTGGGGCTTTGTTTTTAAAGGTTCTGTTACACATCATGTCAATGAATTGTTTGTTCCCCGGACCCAACCCTTCATAGATAATTCTCACTTGTTCAGGAATATAAAAACAATGGTGTGGAACCATGTTTAGAGTGTCTTTGAACCTCTCCCATGTTTCATAGAATGACTCTACCTCTTTTTCTAAAAAAATTGGATTCTCTTTTTAAGTGCAATTGTTTTGTGGTGGGGAAAGTATTTTTTGTAGAATTCTCTTTGTAGTATGTCCCAAGAGTTTATGGATGATGGTATCAAATTTTTTAGCCAATTTTTACCTTTATACTTTAAAGAAAAAGGAAATAGCCTCATCTTATCCGATTCTAGTTGATGTGGGGGACACATGGTTTCTACAATGTCATTGAACTCCTTAATGTGAAGGTACGGCATCTCAGACTCCATTACATGGAATGTGGGAAGATGGTTTAGGACATGGGGTTTAAATATGTAGTTGGAATCTCCTAGGGATTTTTTTCTAATGCATGAGGGGTCATTGGTCTAGGAAGGTGTGAGGTAGTCATTCATGGTTTGATCAATTGCATTCCCTAAATTTGGGGCTGCCTCATTTGGGTTTCCATTTTGGTTCCCACCTGGGTTTATGAGTTGGTTTCTTTGAGGACCTTCCATTGAAATTGGCTCAATTTTGGACTCTGGAGTATTTGGAAGATTAGTATCTAATGGAAATAGTTCCCTTGGTGTACTTGACTCCCCAACCTCAGGACTATCCACCCTAACTAGACGGTTTGATTGATCACGGGTGTAGGCGGACATGCGCCAAAAGGAAAAAAATGAGAAAGGGACAAGATAAGAGAATTTGGATGAGAAAAGAAGAAATGGGGGAGAATAGAATGGGTGTTTATATTACTTACTTGGGTCCCCGGAAACGGCTCCAAAATTTGATTCACGCTCGAATTTACCCAAGAGAAGAAGGTAGAACGGTCCTTGTAGTCTAGCTTGGGTTGTCGAATCCTCAGAGACCTAAGAAGTAACCTACAGACACGTACATTATATGGACTATTTTCGGCTATGAAGTGGCCAACTTGGATTGATTTTATATGGGTTTAAATTATATCTAAAAAATTTAAGGGGATTCAATTTAAAAGAATGAGTTGATCCTAGGTTATCACTCGGGGTGGATTGGACGTATTTCCTTTTCAATGATTTCAATTTCTTATATTTGAGATGGGTTCATTTAAGAAGATAAAACAACATCATCACTTACTGGTTTAATTCCTACACCCCTTAATACTAATCACCTATACACTTGAAGGATCAAATTTTTTAGGACTTCAAGTTAAAGGTTCGTATTATCACTTGAAGTGTGTGGCCTTAAATTCAACAAGGACGATGGAGTTTAAAAATCATCAAATAAAAATCTCAATTAAAGAAGTGATTAAACATTAATGGGGTGATAAAAAACATCCAATCTAGCCCCTTTCTACTCCCTTGGATCAACCCATAAGTGGGTTAGCCCTCCATTTATGCTATGGTTTCGATGGAAGCGGGAAGTAGACTCATGAGGGATGAATTGAAGAAGTAAAGAAAATAATAAAAAGAAAATGATCACTCCACCGTTGTGTGAATAATTTTACAAGGTTTAGTGTGAATAAATTCACACCTTGAACCAACGGTATCAAAGTGATATGAAGAACAACAGAATCATAGGAAAAGAAGAGCTTTTATTAAGAAACTAAAGTGAATTGAACAACTTACATGTGAAAGACAAACTTGAGACAACAAAATCGCAGCATAACATTACAATTGAACAAAGCACAAAAGATGAAAAACTCCTCCACCACCACTTCCTTAAATAGGAATTTTGGGAGACTTGGGTCGAGCCTCCAACAGTAAAAAACATCCCACTTGATTATGGTAGGCCTATGGTGGTGGAAAGCTTGTGGAACTTGGACTTTTCCACACTTGACCCGAGGTGACATCCATCTTTCATCCACCGAAAAGATGCACTTGTAAGACCTTCTAGATGGCCGAATAAGAGTGGTCCATAGAAGAAGAAAATGGATACCCGGATGTCTTCTAACCTTATGTAAAATTTGGTCCCAATTGGAGTTGTTTATTTCGAGATATGATCATATTGGTAGGATTGTTTTCTGGGCCGCAGAATCTGGCCCATAATTTTATCTCCAAATTGGGTCGCCTTAATGAACATCATGGAGGACGAATTAGATTTGGATCCTAAAAATTTATTTGTTAATATACATGTCTTATAGCATCCCAAGAAATATGGGTTTCATTGGGTCTGTAATGTGGGTCCCACATTCTCATCAGTGGGCCTGTATCCAATCTGCCTTCTCTAGAATTGCTTCCATTCATTCCAAATATCTCCATCATTTTTTATGAATCCTCCATTGATCCCTGAATGAAACATGTTCATATTGAAGTGTAGATCAATTTACCAAAATATAAAATTAAAATATGGATAATTACATTCCTTAAAATCAGATGAATCATTGGGTACTTTAAATGATGTTCAAAAATGTACCACATAATAGTGCATTTTAAGAAGGTATTACAATCATAATGTGAAATGATGTTCAAAGTGTAAAATGCACTAAAATGGTATTTATTAATAATAAATAACATGAATATTATATATATTAACAATGAATATTAGACTCATTTAGTGGCTAATCAAGTATGTCATATCAATGAATTTCACTAAATGGGAAGAAAATTTTGGGAGATGTTTAATATATTTAATAAAATAATAATATTGTTTACTAGTATCCATATACAATAAAATTTTACGGTCCTTTGGCATATTTTTGTGAAATTTACTCAATATTCATCTAAAAAGATGTTATATTTATGTATGAAAAGTATTATTCCTTTAAAATTGGTTTCAGAGAAAGGACTAATTATGATTTAGAAACTAGGATGAGAAAACTTTAGTGAAAACCATAGGGATAAGTCTAAGTATAAGATAAAATACTAATGTTTTGGTAATGACCATAGATAAACTTAGTTAAACATAAGGTCCCAAATATTGAAAATAAGGTGAAATGATTTAGATGTATTATTAATTATATTTCATGGTTATATGATAGTTCAATATAATTATTATATATTGATTATTACACTTTATTTTTTGTTTTAGTTAATGGATGGAACTAGAAGACATCGTGTTAACAATGACTGTGTGGAAAATACAATAATTTCCCACCTGAGTAACCAAATTCAGTGGGATATGGAATACAGAATATTGTTTTTATGCTCACACAAATTTCATAATACATGATTCATGTTGATCTTCAAATATATAAAAGGAATTAAAAACTTACTATTGAATATTTTATGAGGAAACAACCACATTATTTTAGTGGGTATTATTATCCACTAGTACCTGAGTAATGGATCATAACAATTGATAAAATATTTTCTATTCTCCAATGATCATAACTTGAAATTTTTATCCTAGATATTTATCATTTGGATAGTGAATCATATCAATGGTGGAATCTTATTAAGAATGTGAGACAAGAGGAAGAAATTGTGTCTATGGAATGAGATGAGTTTAAGAAACTATTTTTCAGTAAGTAGTTCCCTAGTATTCTACATACAAAGATGGATAATAAATTACTTTAGTGTAAGCAAAAGGGTTAAGAATCTATTAGAATCTATGAGGAAAATTTTACAAGACTTTCAATTTATGCCTTTGGTTTAATCATTAGCCTTGAAGTAAAAATTGATCAATTCTTTGGTGGCTTAAAACAAAATCTCCAATAGGAATTAGCTATAATATAATTTAGTTTCTATGAATAAATAATTAATTTTTCACTCAAGTTAGAAATATAAATTGGAGATTCCCACTATTCCCATGGTTTTGATAAGAAAAGGAAGATCAAGTCTCATGTAAAGTAAAATATATCACATGGTGGAAAGAAATTAT
Organism: Viscum album; assembly: GCA_963277665.1. Classification (NCBI taxonomy): domain Eukaryota; kingdom Viridiplantae; phylum Streptophyta; class Magnoliopsida; order Santalales; family Viscaceae; genus Viscum; species Viscum album. The sequence continues at coordinate 1,178,976,043 of OY728135.1, forward strand.
GGCCATCTACATGCCATAAATGTGGGAAGTAACATCCTAGGAATTTCTTGAATTGAACCTGGAGGTGTTTTAAATGTGGGAAGGTGGGTCATAAAGACCATGAAGGTTAAAAGGGGATAAATAGACTGATTAATGAATAGAGGATAATAAGACACAAACTAATGAATCACCTATGCTCTTATGATTCAAATGAAAATAGTATGGGAATTACACCAACCAGTGCACAAATATGAATGTTTTTTATGATGACCAGCCTCAAAATCCTCGTAATCCTAAAGATAATGGAAAATATCTTAGGATCACGACTGCCAAAATGGGTTATGAGAATAATCTGATGAAAGTTACACTAACCGTACACTCTAGAACTACTAATGTATTATTTTACTCTAGTTATTCCCACTCTTTTATATATTAATAATTTTTTGAGGTTATCAAATTTCCACCACAATGATTTAATGTTGACTTAGTAGTGAAATCCCTTAATGTTATGATGATCACATCTCAAGCCTATGATTCTTCTCTAGTTAGAGTTTGTAAGAATTTTCTTCCTTTAAATCTTCTATTCTCCCTCTGGTTGAATTTTTTGTTATCTTGGGCATAGATTGGATTTCCTTACATATATCCCACATCAATTACTGAGTAAGGGAATTTATGTTTGATATTCTAAATCAACCTATGATCATCTATCAGTATGATGATAAATATGAACTTACTATGAAAATTACATCCATTATATAATTCTTTATTATTATTAAAAAGGGTTATTTATCTCAAATGGTTGAGGATAAAATCAACATCAAATATATTCCTATTGAATAGGATTTTTTTGATATATTTTCATAAGGGTTGTTTGGTCTTCCACTGAATCTTGAATTTAAGTTTTCAATAGAACAAATACTAATTTCCACAATTATTTCAAAGACTCCATATATAATGGACCCAATTAAGTTGTAGGAATTAAAGAAGCAAATCCAAGATAATCTTGACAAGGGATTCATTCAGCCAAGTGCATTACCATGTGGTGCACTAGTAATTTTTTTAATAATAAATATGGATCAATCCATATTTTCATTGATTATTGATAAAATATAAATATCATAATCAAGAAAAAGTATCATGTTCCCCGGATTGATGAGATGTTTGATCAAATATATAGATCTTAATAATTTTCTAATATTGAACTTATTTTTAGATATCAACAATTGAGGGTAAAGATAGTAGATATAACTAAGACAACATTCTGTACAAGGTATGGACACTATGAGTTTATAATGATGCAATTTGTTCTTAAAAATTCCCCTACTATCTTCATGGATTTGATTAATAGTATTTATATGTTACCTTTATTAGTTTATGGTAGTCTTTATAAATGATATTCTTATATATTCAATAAGTAAGGAAGATAATGAATATCACTTGAGAATTTCATTGAAGACCCTGAGAAAGGAGAAGTTATATGAAACATTTACCAAGTGTAAATCTTGGATTTGGAAAGTTTCATTATTGGGTCATATAATCTAATGTGAATGTGTTTTGAGGGATCCTTTAAAGATGGATGTTATTTAGAAATGGATTAGACCAACCACAGTTACTAAGATCTATAATTTTATTGGTTTGTATGGATATTATCAATACATTGTGGATAATTTCTCATGACTATCTAATCCACTCACAAAGTTAACTTGGAAGGGTGCCAAGTTCCTTTGGACATATGAATATGAGTAAAGTTTAAAGGAGATAAAGAGAAGGATAGTTATAGAACCTATGATTATACTATCCTACAGTGGAGAAGGGTTTGTAATCTATAGTGATTCTTCAAAGAATAGATTAGGATGTGTTATCATGTATAATGATATTGTTATATCTTATTTCTCACTCCAATTGATATTTCATGAGAAAAAAACCCAATTTATGATTTGGAGTTAACAATGGTAAATTTTTCATTAAATATATGGAGGCATTATCTCTACAGAGAAAGGTGTGATATATATACTGATCATAAAAGTTTAATTATATTTTCTCATAAAAAAGAATTAAATATTCACCAAAGAAGATGGTTAGATTTGATTAAATATTATTCTTTATCAATTAATTACCACCCTGGGAAATTTAACAAGGTGGAAGATGATCTAAGTCAAAAGGATCATGCAATCTTATCTATAATGTGGATCACAAAATATCCCATATTTATATATTTCAAAATGATGGATCTAGAAATCATAAGGGAAGGTAAAAATATTATCTTTCTAAAATGAATTTTAAAACATATACCCAGGTGAATATTAAAGAGGCACAAAATAAATATGTGGATCTATAAAATGGGGTGATAAATATTATTAATATTTCAAGGAGTACCACTCTCTATTGCATCTGATTGAGATCCAAGGTTTATCTAGAAGTTATAGTGAAGTATTATGTAGGATATGGATATAAAGTTAAGTTCTATCATTTCTTATCACCCTCATATAGATAGTTAGTCTAATAGGACCATTAAAACCCTAGAATACAATTTTAGAGCTTTATTTATGGAATTAAAAGGTTGTTGGGTCAACACCTTCCCCTAGTTGAGTTTTCTTATAATAATATATTTCACTTTATCATTAAAATGGATCCTTATAAATACCTTTATAGAAGGAAGTGTAAAACTTAAACATGATGGGATTAAGTTAGGGAAAGAAATTTATTAGGGCCTGAGATAGCTGAATAAATTTTTGAAAAAGTTAAATCCATTAAACAGCACATCAAGTAAACTAAATTTCGATAGAAAATTATGATGAAAAACATCAGTGTGATATGGAATTTGAATTTGGTGATAAGGTTTTTCTATGAATTTCCCCATGGAAGAAGATTATGAGATTCAAAAAGCATGGAAATTTGAACCCCAAGTATATTGGCCCTTTCAAGATTCTTGATCAAGTAGGTATGGTAGCTTACCACTTGGCGCTTCCACCGAACATCTCTCAAGTTCATGAAAATTTCTATGTATCTCTACTATGGAAAAACATAACTGGTTCATCACATGAAATAAAATCAGAGATAATACCATTGGAGCATGATATTTATTATGAAGAAGAACCAGTATAAATATTGGATCTTATATATGAACTTCTACAGAACAAGACTATTTAGTTGGTGAAAGTCATCTAGAGAAATTAGAAATTTGAATAAGCTATATGGGAACTTGAAGATGTAATGAAATAAATATATCCTCATTTTTTTTATATCAGAGTGAAAAATTTCAAGGGTGAAATTCATTTTAATGGGGTTAGAATGTAACACATGGATATTTTATGAAATATTTCTCTCTAAATAAGTTTTATTTCTTTGATAGTTTTTGTTACATGTAATATCGAGTTTAAACAAACCGTGATATACTATTAAAATATTATTATTTAATTTGATGGTTATATCCTAACTGTTGTATTAGAGGGTATGAATAGAACTAAAAAAATATGAAAAAATTATGGTTTATATAAGAATAATATGAATTCTTTGTTTATCAATTAATTATAAATGAAAAAAATATATCATTTGAAAATAAAGGAAATGTTATTCTGAAAAATATTTTTATGCACGTAATGTATTTTTATCTTAATAAATTAAATTAATAAATATTGGAAAATTATTTTAGTGAAATTTAAATATTATATATTCAATAAAAAAATTTATCATTTATCTAATATTTTTAGACATGGAAAAATGAAAAAATCATGTTTTATACTTAAAAATTCATTTTTCTAAAAAACGGTTTTCAACGTGTTTTGCATGCTTATTTTAAAATTAATTTTTAACACTTATAGAAATTTAATTTTATAAACTGATCCCATATTTGGATTAATCACGTTTATATTTGGTAAATAAGGCCCTTTTATTTTTAGGCATTATGAATAGTAACTTTAGTAAAATGTATACCTCAGTAAAGGGTAAATTTAATTTATTCAAGTTAAAACTATATGATAATGCCATAATTTTTCATCCTAATTATTATTATAATAATTTAATTCTAACCTTATCACCTTAGTCTCAAAAATTAATTTTTTAAGGGATAATATCCCATGAAAATGACCTATAAAATATTTAAATCAAATAAAGTTACAAAATGTCACTCTCTTTGATTTAAATATATATTATGTGTCCACATAGAGAAAAAATAAATTTATTAATGAATATAAATTTATATTTTGATATTAGTGAAATTATTTTCCTGATGGAAATTTATTTTTAGTTTTTAAAAATTATTTAGTTCCATTAAATTCTTATACAACGTCGCCATAGTAATTTCTCAATTAATAGAAAAATAAAATAAAATATTTTAAAAATATTAAATGTAATATAATTTGATTTATTTATAGTGTTAAATTAATTTAATATATTAATATGACATATTAGTATTGTATAAAAGGATTATATTCTAATTCAAAAATTTTCTTTATTTATTTTAATTCAAATTCAATGAATAGTGTCAAAATTGTCATTAATGATATTTTACTAAAATAATATTTTATTAAATTATTTAAAAATAATAAAAATAATTAAATTGAATAATGTGGATAATATATGGTCTAAAATATCACCCATTTTCCATTTATTATCAAATTTTCACCTTATACGTAAAATTATAACCTTTTTGGAGTGAAAAAAGACATTATTGTGGTTAAGGTTAAAATAGGTTAACTTAAGGGTTAAAACAAAATATAATGTTTAAAACGCCATATAAAATAATCCATATTTTATTAGTTAATGGTATTTAATATATATATTATCTTAAATTTTAATGCCTATCCTTTTGAGGCATTTTTTATAGAGAATGACTTTATTATATTATAATCTTTTAATGAATTCCAAGATGGCCCCTCCACTCACTTATAAAAGGGAAAATATTCTTTATCTACTTCACATCACATTGATACTTATATCTTGAAAAAACCCTAAAAAATTATCTTATACACTCCCTTATCCACATTAATGATGTGATGGTCTTCCCAAAATACCAACTCTAGGGTCCTTAAGAGTAGATCTAAAAGATTTGTTTCAAAGAAAAGGTAATCGCCTTAACCAATCACTTTATTTTTAATTCTTCTTTTACCTCTTATAAATCTATTATATTATTAATTAAACAATAAATTATGTATAATAAATATATTTAAAGGTTATTATGGTTAAAAACCAAATTTATTCACCCACTTTTCCATTAAATGGGAAGTGAAAGTATCACTCATGTGTATGCACGACTTACCATCTCCACGTAGCAATATAATTCATTTTTCATCATCATATTTTATATATGAATATTATAATGGGTTTATATTTTATATGTGATATTTATAAAATAATTATTATTTTTTAATGATAATATCACATCTAACTTATTAGCTTCTAAACCATTGTAAAATGATAAATTCACTCATGCGTATGTGTGGACTACCACCTCCATGAATCGATGTGATTCTTTTTTCATCTCCACTTTACATGAATGGTTATAAGGATAGATTTTATGAATATATATGATTTATATGATATAATAATGATTATATAAAGATGAATTTTTATTTAAATTTCTTTCATTCCATCCATTAAAAAGTGAAAATAGAGTTCATGCATATATACGGCCTATAACAAAGACCAAAACTTATGAACTGAAACATGCATGAAATACGAAGCAGTTATCACCCAGAGTGATTTTATTAACAAATTGTTAATAAACAGGTGATAATATGTCATAATTAAATCATAAATGGTATTATAGATATTTTTATGGTTCTATTATAAATTTATAATAAATATATATATATTACATAGGAGGTTTTAATGTGAACTAATAAAGGTGAGACTTGAAGTAGGGATTTATTTTTCAATCCTATTTTAATCAGGATTGTTTATTCTTGAATTTATATTGAGAAAATTATATAATCCTTATCTAATTAATCAATTTAATTTTATTATCCTATGGTTATTTCTTGAGAATATATGTTTAACTTTCATTTTCTCACTTTAGGTACTAAATATATCTAAACAGTTTTTTTAAGGAAAATGGACTTTATATATCTCTTCGGTCTAAAAAAATTTTCTGTCAATATCCATATTTTCTAAAAAAATACATAATGTTTTTGAGATTACCCTATTATTTTTTAATTTTTTTTACCCATGATTTAATTTTTTAAAAATATTTTTTAAAATTAATTTTGTTGTCATTTTCCAATTAGGTACTTTTAAAAAATTTCTATAAAGGTGTAAAAGGAATTTTTCTTTTAACTCATATGGAATGAAAAAATTTCACACTATCATGAAAACTAAATGATTTAAAGATTCCTTTACAAGTTTCCATATTTATTTTCAAAGAAACTTTTTCCAAAAAATTTCATAAATTTTTATATTTTAATGAATTTATTTCAAAATGGAAAGGATATTTTCCTAAAGAATGTTCTTAATGGTATTTTTATTTATCAATGGTAAAAACCATTAGTTTTTCCTATGTTTTAATTGGTAAATGATCTAATGGAATCAAACTTATTATTTCTTCGGATAGTTTTTGATTATTATGATGAGATATTTATAAAACCCATTTATTTTTCTATGGGTTATGCTATGATGAGAAAATGAAATGCTTATGAAACCATTTTTCTTTTCATGGGTTATGATATTATGAGATGATGAATGTTTTATGATATTTTAGAAAAAATATGTATGTTTTAATTATGTGATGAGTGAGACTAGAATTATATATTCTTCCAATGCATTGGGTAAAATTTTCTATCTCATAAGATAACTTTGGGAAACAAGTTGATGTGCTTGATCCATTATTGGAAACAAGTCTATGTGCTTGATACATTATGGAAAACAAGTCAATATGCTTGATCTGCTATAGGAAACATGTGTTTAGTCATAATCCATTATGATTTTTTGGTCTTGGTAGATAACCTCAACATATGAAATGGTTTTTAAACCTATGATGGTTCCATAATTTTATGACATGAAATCATAGTTCACAATTGATTTATAAAGACTTATCACTCTTATGATTCATGTATTTTGAAATGATAATGGTTTATGTCTTGACTCGTGTTTATGATATTTGATAGATTGGGTATAGACTTTGTATGTTATGGTTATGATGTCATACCCATATTCTTATCTAATGTTTTATATGATCATATATTGATATCTATCATATTTACTATTAATGATCATCTAAGCTCACCCTTTATTATTTTTCCTTTCCCCATGTTATGAATAAAGGTTTTAAGTAGGGTATGTTTATGAAGTGTACTAAATGGGAAGATATTTTTGGGTGATTTTGAAGATATTTCATGAAATAAGAAGAATGCTAATTTAGTCTCCAAAGAAACTATACCTTTAGATACCTTTGTCGTGTGCTTATGAAATGTATTGAATATTAATCTAAAAAGATGTGATATTTATAAATTAAAGGCTTGGTACTTTTTATAATCCCATACCAACATCACATTGACACTCAATGTAATAATAGTAAGTGAAAAATGATGTTTTTTCATGGATTACAGCTCAAGAAGTCTTATCTAAGAAATTTTTTCTATTCTTCCTCCTGATCATGTTATCATTTTAATGTAATTCCATCAATGGAATAAGAGTAACCTTTATTATATTATCTCGTAACGTAAATCCAAACCAGTAATGATGCATAAAATGTTTTATTTGAAAACTAGTGAAAGAAGAACATTGATCCCCTAGAGATGAAGGCTCTGATTCTACTGTTGGATATTTGAAGATTATCCTATGATATTTGGTAGAAAAATAAAACCCAAAACACGTATTATTCTACCCTTGATATAATAAAACATTAATAAATAATGAAGAACAATGAAAAAAAAAGAACACTTTTAACACTTGTGAAATGGAATTCATCTTCTTATCCAATTTATTATGGTTTGATGGTGATTATAAGAGAAGAAAAAAGAGGTTCCCTACCTCTATAGGTGATCCACTAGGTGAAGGGTCCATGATTGTATCATTAGGACTCCCAAACACTAAAAGGGTGATAATTCATTCATTGTGGAACAATGAGAATCATTTCATGAATAAAGGAGTTATAGAAATATTTTCATGAAATTAATCATCAGTATCACCTATTACACACTCATTATTGACATCGTACTAAGGAGAGGACTCCATTTATATAGGAAATTCCTGATTCTCCTTTATTAATGAAAAAAATGTCGAACTCTTTAGGTTTCATCAAATTTCACCCTTGATTTATACCTCATTGATGTGTGCATTGAAATTCTTTAATGAACATATAAAAAACCATTAATCAATTTGATAGATAACATATAGAGTAGAGGTAGTAGATGCATATTCCCTTAGTTTTCATCACATGTAAGCAATATGTGTTGGATGCAACATAGTCTTAGGCTCAAAATTAAGGATAAATTGGAAATAAATGCATTGTTAAGTAATATACATCACATAAATATAATTTTTAGCTCATTTCTAATAATTAATACACCCAAAAATCAATAGAACCATCAAAAAAAATTATGAAGTCGTCTTCTAGGGTAAATACTCTATTTTACCCATATAGAGGTCCTAAGAATTTAAAACATACAATTAATATAAGGCCCAACTTAGAATATTTTGGGTAACTATAGGGGTATGCTTTAATTGATTAAAAAATGGTATGTATTTTTAATCTATATTAACAATTTTATGTGATATTAAAAAAAAATTATATAATTATTTTCATTTGTTTATATAAAAATTAATGAATCATAATTTCGAGCAACTTTTATCCCACATCATGTTTTACAGAAGGAGGATCATGTAAATAGAATGGGATAAATATTAGATGAAAACACACACAAAATTTAGGAATCATGTGTAATTATGGAATAATAGAATTCGTTTCTACTTTAAAATAGTGTTACAAAATAATGACTACTTATTTTTATATATTTTCTATCTATTTTATTGTAAAGAACCAGAAATTTCAAGGAAATTTTTTTTTCTTAAATACTTTGGAATTTTACGAGTCTGCGGTTTCTGACGGCACTTGATTCCGAGACCCAGTGTGCCCGGAATCAATTTCTAAAGTTTTGTTCGAGTAAGTTTAGTAAACGTACATGTGGGTTTTTCTATCTTTTGAACTAGTACTCGGAATTGAAATCTGAGGGCACCAATGAACTCACAGCGCCAGTATTCGCTTAAGGGGACCTTTACCGTAGTTGCATTTTATGCGGGTTGAAAGTTAATTTTTGGGGTTTAATAAAAAGGTTAAATAAAATTATTGTGAACAATTTTATTTATCTTGGGTAGTTAAATACAACATGGGGAAGTTATTGGTGGGGCCCCCACCCACATAACCTATCATGAGAGGATATTTGTGAGGTGGGGCCCACATGAGCCCTAACTTATCACCTCCCCTCAACTCCCCATTAACACCCCCTTTAATTAATTCGACAACTCCCCCTTATTGAATGAGATCTCTTCACCTCCCTCTATCTCTCTTTAATATTTTCCAACACATTTTAATTAATGAATTAAAAATATTCAATTAATTAATTAAAGAGTTCGAATTTTGAATTACATGTGTGAATAAAATAATAGGATTAGATATTATTTTATTTTGGGGCATTCATTGTGTGGAGAGGATTTTGGGAGAGCTCTTGAGAATTTGAAGACGAAGTTTCTCTCTTCAACGAAGAACACCGTCCTTCCAACGAAGAACCACCGAAGAATGACGATCGTCTCTTTAGATCTTCAGCCAAGCCAAAGGAGAAGGAGCCACCCACAAGGAACGCCGACGACGTACCATCCTCGGCTCCTTTCTCGATGTCAATGAGTTGACGTCGTCTCCCCGCGATGCCGTCTTCTGCGACGCCTGATTACGGCGAACCTTATTTCGAGGTAGGGGGTTTGTTTCAATTTTATTTGTATAAAATTTTTCTTCGTTGGCAACCATGTTATAACATTGGCCAATTCCTACCACTTAACACGGAGGGCGCGGGCCGAACGAACACGGCCCAACGGCCCTCCATTGTTTCTTTACTTTTAATTCACATTGAAAGGCGGTGGAGAACGGAGGCGGAGATGATCGAAGGCATCGGACGCGCACCGGCTGCGTGTGGAAGAACCACGGCCCATAACCGCAGGCCACTCGGCCGATGAAGAATCGGTCGGCTAGGCCGACCGGACCGAAGAGACCGCAGCGCCACGAGGGCGCCACGCTGCAGAGGACCGCAACCTGCTTTCCACGGGACACTCAGTGGACAAACCAGCCAGCAGCCGGCCGGCAGGGATGGGAAGACCTGTAGCGCTAGGAGGGTGTCGCGCTGGAGGAACCGCGGCCCGCCCCAAGTAGGCTGCTCGCGCTGGAGAAGCCGGCCGGATGGAAGGGCGGCGCCGCTCGGCGCAACCGGTTCAGGAAAGCGGGGGGTCACGTTCCCCCAGAACGCTCGGTCAGCCAGGACAAGCTGCTCGTCCATCAGGGTCATGCCTAGCCGGGTCGGGTCGCGCCCCGCCGGGCCGGGCAGCACCAGCCACGGGCTGGGTCCCACCCTGCTGGGTCGGGCCGCGCCTGCCGCGGGCCGGGACGCGCCCCCTTCGGCCGGAACACGCCCATCGGTCAGGGCCACGCGATTCACCGGGCCGGTCCGACCCTCTGCCGGGTCGGACCCGCCAAAACCGGGATGACCCGACCTGCCATCCCACTAGGCTTGACGGACCGGGCCCGTTTCACTAAAATGTGAATAACTTTAAGACAGCGCGTCCGATCAATGCGCCGTTTACGGCATTGGGACCCTCACGATGAAGCAGTCCTTTTGCTATACTCTAAGTGAGTTTTGGATGAGTTTGGAAAATGTCGGGTTTGGAATGAGCATATTTACAACCGGGCCCCTAGAACGGAAAAGCCAATATCTCTCAGACCGGGCGTCCGATTGACGCGTCGTCTGTCCCGTCGGGTTCCTTTTGACGAGACAAAACTTCTAGTTACATAAACTCTGGACTTCGTGAAAGTTGATGTATCGACCCCCTTTGACTCGAGGAGCAGACCCTCCCGAAATCGAGTGTGCTGTGTGCGGGAACCCTAGAGGTGGCTGGTACTGCGACGACTATTGTAATGGAATCCTCCGTGGGTTCGACAAGGACGACAACTGTACTGGAATCCTCTGTGGGTTCGGTAGTGACGACAACTGTACTCGAATACTCCGTGGGTTCAGCAGCGATGACAATTGTACTCGAATCCTCCGTGGGTTCGGCAGTGACGACAACTGTACTCGAATCCTCCATGGGTTCGGCAGTGATGACAACTGTACTGAAATCCTCTGTGGGTTCGGCAGGGACGAAAATTGTACTAGAATCCTCTATGGGTTCGGTAGTGACGACAACTGTACTGGAATCCTCCGTGGGTTTGGCAGTGACGACAACTGTACTCGAATCCTTTGTGGGTTCGGCAGCGACGACAACTGTACTGGAATCCTCCGTGGGTTTGGCAGTGATGACAATCGTAATAGAATCCTCCATGGGTTCGCAGCGATGATGAATCAGTTACTACATCTGATCATCTCTATATCTATACGAAATATATATACCTGTGTGAGCTGAGTCTTGACTTTCAATCATTATCAATGATGTGATTGACTTCTTTCCTTTGTGGACTGGGTTGTACTTGGGCTTGAGAGTTGGAGTCGAACTGAGATTGTTAACTTAGGTATATGTATGGGCATATAACTAAGTAGAGTTGGTTGATACTTCGTGATTGTATCTTTTCTTTTGTGTTTTATCCTTCATGGATTCTGGGATACCTTCGGGGGTCTAGGGGTCCCTACTGAGTATCTTTATACTCACCTCTCCACAGGCTATGCCTGCACTACGTTGTGTTGGATGCAGAATACGGACAACACTGATCGGGGTGGAGGCTTGTGGAGCTGTACGGTACCTGGAGGTGGACCACTTGGTGGGACGTACACAGAGCCGACGACCAAACCCGAGGTGCTGAGGAGGCCATTTGTACCCACCCTTCAGGTAGGATTCCTAGAGGATGACTCATTGGTTGTTGTTTTACCTTACTGTAGTTGTACTAGCTTTTCAGTTGTACTGTACTTTCAGTTGGGTTTGTATACTGGTCCATTTACTTTTCAGCACTTACTTTTGTTCTCAGTTTACTTAGTGCTTACTTCACTTGCATACTCTGTTGTGTTTGTTTACTTCTATAAAGGCAATGCCTTCCCTTTTATCAGGATTTATGCCTTTGGTGCTAGTCACCGGCCCCTGGCCTATGGAAGGCGAGCTTGGGGCAATCACGGCACGGGCCCCGAGGATGGGTCATGACAAATTGGTATCAGAGGAGTCGGTTCTACCGTAGAACTCAGGACTCTGATTATTCTTTTCTGTGAAGTAATAGTGTTAAGAGTATTGAGTGTGGTTTTCAGTCCAGGGAGTCCAGTGTTGGTGCGGCGACCGAAGTATCCATACACCAGGACCCTAACCTCTGATTTCTGACTCAGTACACGAAAACACTAATTGTATGTGTGTTTCCTTTGAAAATTTTTCTTTGTGATTACTTTGTGTTAGCTTGCCAAGTATACTGTTTAACCATGGCACGCCTATTTCTTTTCAAGATGGCCCCACGAAGGCAGCCAGCTAGGGTTCCGAGTCATGTGCGAGATGGTAGCCCACCGAGCGATGAGGCCTCAGTGTAGGTCCCCATCACAGCAGAGGCACCAGCAGTACCACTACCCGTTGAGCCACCGATACTACCAGCTCCAGCAGTAGAGAGTACACGCCTCTTGAGCGTGTTGCACGAGTTTCAGTGACAGAGGCCGCCCAGGTTCCATGGAGAGACGGACCCACATGCAGCTGAGGATTGGCTGGAGGCTATCATCAGGGTTTTCATATTGGTAGGGACACCAGCTGATCCTATGGTGATTCTTGTCGTGAGTCTCCTGCACGCAGCAGCAGGTAGATGGTGGAGCTTGATGCTCCAGGTGCACGACGAGGCATCTCTTCTATGGACGGACTTCGAGAGTCTCTTCCACTTGGATTTTGTTCCAACCACCCTTCATGCGGTGCAGATCCAGGAGTTACTTCATCTGCAGCAGGGAAGTATGATAGTAGCTCAGTACTCTGCAAGGTTCACTGACCTCTCACGCTACTCCACAGATATGGTACGGGACCCATTCTTTAGGGCCCGGACCTTCGAGCAGGGACTGAGGCATGAGATCAGAGCTTCGACGATTCCTCTCAGCATCCCGACGCAGTCAGGGGTGCTAGATCGAGCCCTTCTAGTGGAGAGATTTCTTGCTGAGCAGTCTTTAGTAGCGAGACCCACTGTAGGGCGACACGTAGCAGAGTCTTCTGCAGCCAGTAGTGGACAGATGTCGCAGAGGTCCAAGCGGACTAGGCCATTAGGTGAGCGACCTCAGGATACATGTTTAGTTGTGCGGGGCATATGGAACAGATCCAGCTATACGAGGAGCAGGAAGTGCTATACATGTGTCGGGCAGGGTCACATGGCTCGAGATTACCCGACCTATCGTGCAGATGAGCAGCAGACAGTAGAGGGACCTCCCAGGAAGAGGCAGAGGCAAAGGTTCGACCGTGGCGGTCCACCAGGAGCAGGAAGACGAGGCAGAGGAGCTGGCCGAGCAGTGGGTGGTGGACGATGTTTCGAGTCTCTACCACCACCACCACCAGGAAGACCACCCCAACCTCAGGGGGCTGGCAGACAGGGGCAGTCTCAACTCCAAGCAGTCGAGGACTACGACCACGGTGCACCTGAGATGATTTGAGGTACTATCTATGTCTACTCCACCCTTTCTACTATACTTATAGACACAGGAGTGAGTCGTTCTTTTATTTCCACTGCCCTTGTTCGGAGCTCGGAGATTCTGATGGAGTCGTTGGCTCGATCCTTACAGCTAGAGACTCGTACAGGAGAAGACTCGATGATTACGCACTGGTGACGGTAGTGTGAGCTTACTATAGGAGGCGAGAGCTTTGGCTGGGATCTTCTTGTAGTGGCGTCGAGGCCTTATGACGTCATCTTGGGTATGGACTGGTTATCTACTGTTCATGCTCAGATCGACAGTATTAGGCGCAAAGTTCGGTGTGTCCGCACGGATGAGAGCAGGTTCACCTTCACCGGTGAGAAGGGATCCTTTGCAGCACAGGATGGACTTACGCAGAGGAGAGGGCAGCTGATCACATATCAGTTGGCTAGTCTCATCCTTGGAGTAGTTGATGTGTAGAGTTTGAGTTTTACTGTTGTGGTGGATCAGTATGTGGACTTTTTTCCTGATGACGTTCTAGGACTACCTTTTCGCAGAGAGGTAGACTTCTATATTGACCTGTACCCCGGGATAGCAACAATATCTACTCCAGCATATCGGATGTCTCCCCCTGAGCTTTGTGAGCTACGGGTATAGCTGGAGGACTTACAGGGGAATGGATTCATCCGACCCAGTGTTTCACCCTGGTCTTCTCCGATTTTATTCTCCAAGAAGGCATATGGGAGCTTACGACTGTGTGTCAATTACCGTCGCTTAAATCAGGTGACTATGAAGAAAAAGTACCCACTCCTGAGGATTGACGACCTCTTCAATCAGCTAAAGGGAGCATGATGGTTCTCGAAGATATACCTCAGGTCAGGCTATCACCAGCTCAAAGTTCGAGACGAGGATGTGCAGAAGACGGCCTTCAGGTGTCGGTATGGCCACTATGAGTTCTTGGTTATGCCCTTCGGCGTAACCAACACTCCAAAAGTGTTCATGAGTCTTATGAAAAGGATCTTCCAGCCATACCTTGATCGATTTCTCGTAGTTTTCATCTATGACATATTGATTTACTTGACCACTAAGGAGAAGAATGCCTACCACTTGTAGGTTGTACTGGATACACTCCGAGAGCACCAGCTTTATGGTAAGCTCTCTAAGTGCCAGTTTTGGATTCGAGAGGTTCACTTCTTAGGACACGTCATCTCGGAGGCTGGAGTAGCAGTGGATCCAGTGAAGATTGAGGCAGTTCTTTCTTAGGATCCACCCAGGAGTGTGATTGAGGTGCGGAGTTTCCTGGGTCTGGCTGGATACTATCGGAGATTTATTCCAGACTTCTCCAGAGTTACAGCACCACTTTCAGCTTTTACGAAGAAGGGGAAACCCTTCGTGTGGTGAGATAGATGCCAGTAGAGCTTCCAGGAGCTGATGCAGAGGTTGACCAGTGCACCTATCTTGAGGTTACCGGAGGAGAGCGTTGGGTATATAGTTTACTGCGACGCATCAGGGACCGGACTCAGGTGTGTCCTGATACAGGAGCGAGCAGTGATCACTTATGGTTCACGACAGTTGAGACAGCTCAAGCAGAACTACGCTACCCATGACCTAGAGTTAGCAGCAGTGGTCTTCGCCTTGAAGATGTGGTGGCACTATCTAATGGGCGAGCACTTTACAGTCTATTATGACCACTAGAGTCTCAGGTAAATCTTCTCACATAAGGACTTGAACTTGAGACAGTGTCGATGGATTGAGTTCCTCTAAGACTATGACTTTGAGATAGTCTATACTCCTAGGAATGGGAAAGTTGTAGCTGATGCTCTCAGCAGAAGATCGGGCATTCAGCTGCTAGGAGAGGCGATGAAGCAGCTATCCGCGTTGCGGATATCTTGTGTGGATAGAAATGGAGCAGCCTTTCTTTAGTCTCTCACAGTCACTCCTCCACTACTTCAATGAGTCAGTGAGGCACAGCGTGGGAACGTTGACTGTGAGATGCGACGTGCTCAGATATTCACAGGGCAGGTGCCTGATGGATTTTCTAAAGGAGGGGAGCACGTTATCCTCTTCAGGGGACGTACCATGGTACCAGTTGCACTACAGGAGGAAGTGCTGAGGGAGTTTCACACTTCCCCTCTACCAGTACATCCAGGAGTGGAAAAGATATACCAAGACCTCAGATGACAACACTGGTGCCTGGGTATGAAGAAGGTTGTAGTAGAGTTCGTTTCACGATGCCTCACTTATCAGCAAGTGAAGGTGGAGCACCAGGTGCCAGCGGGCTTGGTTCATCCCTTAGAGGTCCCGAAGTGAAAGTGGGATGGGATATCCATGGATTTCATGACGTGGCTTCCACGTAAATATAGAGGACACGACTCTATCTGGGTGATCATACACCGACTCACCAAGTCGGCCCACTTCCTACCGATCATAGAGAAGGGATCCATAGAGAGCTTACACTACTAGATTTTTGAGTTTTTGCGCCTGTGGAAATGGGCGACCGCTGTTGGCGGTCGCTATTAAAAGCATTAGCGACCCCCAATGGCGGTCGCTAATCCGGAACAAAAAAATAGTGGGATTTTTCCCGCCCCGTTCCTCTTCCTTGTCATTTTTCCCCGCCACCGCTGCAAATTTGGTGTCGTCGCGCCGATGTCCCCACCGCCGCCCCCCACCTCATTCCGGTCACCCTCGGTGTCATGTGTGTCACCCTCCGCTGCCCCCTCTACCATCGCAGCGTCCGCCTATCACCCCACCGCCGCCCCCGCCTATCACCATCACTTGATAACCTACCGGAACTCCCTCGGGCCGCCGCATGTCTGCCATTGATGGCCACCGAAGGTCACCCAAGGCCCCCACATGCCTTCTGCATTTCTTCGGTAGCATTTCTGTGTTTCTGCGTTTCTGTGTTTACATGAGCTACAGCGACCGCCATTGGCGGTCGCTATTGCTCATTACCGACGGAGCAACCGCGACCGCCAAAAGCGGTCACTGGGCGGCCAGTAAATCCCTTTAGCGACCGCTTTTGGCGGTCGCTAAAAGCCCTTATTTTAGTAGTGTTAGGAATCCTCTACGTTCAGGAGATCATACGGCTTCATGGTGTGACATCATCTATCATTTCTAATCGAGATGGTCGATTCACTTCCCAGCTATGGAAGGGATTACATGAGGCTTTTGGGACGCAGCTTCGCTTGAGCACCTCCTTTCATCCTCAGACGGATGTCCAGACTGAGAGGAACATTCAGACTCTTGAGGAAATGCTCCATGCATGTGTCCTTGACTTTTGTCATATCTAGGAGGATCATCTACCCTTGGTGGAGTTTGCGTACAACAATAGTTACCACTCCACCATTAGAATGGCACCTTATGAGGCACTATACGACCGACCTTGCATATCACCTCTATGCTGGACTATCCCGGGAAAGTTAGCACTTGTAGAACCAGAGATGGTTCAGGCTACGACGGAGAAGGTGAAGATCATCCAGGAGCGGATGAAGACTGCACAGAGTGGACATAAGTCCTATGCTGATAGGAGACGAAGACCACTGGAGTTCGAGGATGGCAACCACGTCCTCCTACGGGTCTCACCTCGACGAGGTCTACGGAGATTTGGCCAGGGTGGAAAGTTATCTCCACGTTTCATTGGACCCTTCCAGGTCTTCAGCAGAGTAGGTGAGGTGGCTTACTGCCTAGACCTTCTACCTCAGTTGCACCGGGTGCATGACGTCTTCCACGTATCTCAGCTAAGGAGATACATGCATGACCCGACCCACATCATCGATCACGGGGAGCTGGACATCGATGACGGGGCGACATTTATGGAGGTTCCGGTGGAGATCGAGGATCGACAGGAGCGGGTCCTATGTGGATGGTCTATTCCTCTAGTGTGCATTTGCTGGAATCACGAGAACCTCTAGGAGAGCACTTGGGAGCGGGAGGCTCAGATACATGTACAGTACCCCCATTTGTTTCTCTAGTGTGTTTTGTAGCTTTACGGGGATGTAAAACCCTAAGGTGGGAGTAATGTAAAGACCCATAAATTTCAAGGAAATTTTTTTTCTTAAATACTTTGCAATTTTACGAGTCTTCGGTTTCTGACGGCACTTGATTCCGAGGCCCAGTGTGCCCGGAATCAATTTCTGAAGTTTTGTTCGGGTACATTAAGTAAACGTATATGCGGGTTTTTCTATATTTTGAACCGGTGCTCGGAATTGAAATCCAATAGCACTGATGAACTTGTAGTTCCGGTATTCGCTTAAGGGGACCTTTACCGTAGTTGCGTTTTATGCGGGTTGAAAGTTAATTTTTGGGGTTTAATAAAAAAGTTAAATAAAATTCCTTGTGAACAATTTTATTTATCTTGGGTAGTTAAATCCTACATGGGGAAGTTATTGGTGGGTCCCCCACCCACATAACCTCTCATGAGAGGATATTTGTGAGGTGGGTCCCACAAGATCCCTAACTTATCACCTCCCCTCAACTCCCCATTAACACCCCTTTAATTAATTCGACAACTCCACCTTATTGAATGAGATCTATTCACCTCCCTCTCTCTCTGTTTAATATTTTCCAACACATTTTAATTAATGAATTCAAACTCTTCAATTAATTAATTAAAGAGTTTGAATTTTGAATTACATGTGTGAATAAAATAATAAAAATAGCTATTATTTTATTTTGGGGCATTCGTTGTGCGGAGAGGATTTTGGGAGAGCCCTTGAGAATTTGAAGATGGAGTTTCTCTCTTCAACAAAGAACACCGTCCATCCAACGAAGAACCACCGAAGAATTAAGATCGTATCTTTCAATCTTTGGCCAATCCAAAGGAGAAGGAGCCACCCGCAAGGAACGCCAATGACGTGCCATACTCGACTCCTTCTTTCTCGACATCAACGAGTTGACGTCGTCTCCCCGCGACGCCGTCTTCCGCGACGCCCGATTACCGCAAACCTTATTTTGAGGTAGGGGGTTTGTTTCAATTTTATTTGTATAAAATTTTTATTCATTGGAAACCATGTTATACCATTGTCCAATTGCTACCGCTTAACGTAGAGGGTGTGGGCTGAACGAACATGGCCCGACGTCCCTCTGTAGTTTCTTGACTTTTAATTCGCAACGAAAGGCGGTGGCGAACAGAGGCGGTGATGATCGAAGGTGGTGGCCACGCACCGACTGCGTGCAGAAGAACCATGGACCACAACCACGGGCCACTCAGCCGATGAAAAACTGGCCAGCTAGGCCGGCCGGATTGAAGAGACCGCGGTGCCACGAGGGCGCTGCGCTGCGGAGGACCGCGGCCGGCATTCTGTGGGCCGCTCGGTGGAAAAACCAGCCAGCAGCTGGTCGGTCAGGCTGGGAAGAACCGCGGTGCCATGAGGGCGTCGTGCGGGAGGAACCGTGGCCCGTCCAAATGGGCCACTCGCGCTGAAGAATCCGACCAGCTTCGGCAGGTCGGATGGAAGGGCGGTGACGCTCGGTGCTGCCAGTTCGGGAAAGCGGGGGGCCATGCCCCCTGGACCGCTCGGCCAGCTGGGCCGAGCCACGGCTAGCTGGGTCGGGCCGCGTGATTCACTGGGTCGGATGGAAGGGCGGTGACGCTCGGTGCTGCCAGTTCGGGAAAGCGGGGGGCCGCGCCCCCTGGACCGCTCGGCCAGCTGGGCCGAGCCACGGCTAGCTGGGTCGGGCCGCGTGATTCACTGGGTCTTTCCGACCCTCTACCGGGTCGGACCCTCCAAAACCTGGTTGACCCGACCCACCAGCCCACTGGGCTTGACGGACTAGGCCCGTTTCACTCAAATGTGAATAACGTTAAGACAGTGCGTCTGATCGACGCGCCGTCTGCTGCATTGGGACCCTCGCGATGAAGCGGTCCTTTTGCGATAATCTAAGTGTGTTTTGGATGAATTTGTAAAACGTCTGGGGTTGGAACGAGCATATTTCCAATCGGGCCCCTGGAACGGAAAAGCCAGTATCTCTCAGACCGGGCATCCGATTGACGCGCCTTCTGTCGTGTCGGGTTCCTTTTGATGAGACGGAACTTCGAGATACATCAACTCTGGACTTCCTGAAAGTTTATGTATCGACCCCCTTTGACTCGAGGAGCAGACCCTCCTGGAATCGAGCGTGTTGTGTGTGGGAACCCTAGAGCTGGTTGCGACTGCGACGACTATCGTACTGGAATCCTCTGTGGGTTTGACAACGACGACAACTGTACTGGAATCCTCCATGGGTTCGGCAGTGACGACAACTGTACTAAAATCCTCCGTGGGTTCGGCAGCGATGACAACTATACTGGAATCCTCCGTGGGTTCGGTAGTGACGACAACTGTACTCGAATCCTTCGTGGGTTCAGCAGCAACGACAACTGTACTAGAATCCTCTGTGGGTTCGGTAGGGACGACAACTGTACTAGAATCCTCCGTGGGTTCGGTAGCGACGACAACTGTACTGGAATCCTCTGTGGGTTCGGCAGTGATGAAAATTGTACTAGAATCCTTCGTGGGTTCGGCAGCGACGAAAACTGTACTGGAATCCTCCGTGGGTTCGGCAGTGACGACAACTGTACTAGAATCCTTCGTGGGTTCGGCAGCGATGATGAATCAGCAACTACATATGATCATCTCTATCTCTATACGAAAGATATATACCTTTGTGAGCTGAGTCTTGACTTTCAATCATTATCAATGATATAATTGACTTCTTTCTTGTGTGTACTGGGTTGTACTTGGGCTCGAGAGTTGGAGCCGAACTGAGATTGTTAACTTAAGTATATGTATGGGCATATACCTAAGTAGAGTTGGTTGATACTTCGTGATTGTATCTTTTCTTTTGTGGTTTATCCTTCATAGATTCTGGGAGACCTTCGGGGTTCTCGGGATGTAACACCCCAGGTAAATAAAGAATATGACATTTTCATATTTATCCATATTTTTGAATAAAATATTAATATTACTTTAAAGGGAATGCTATGCTTGAGGGCGTACCCAATACGCAACAACGAGTTTCTTTGAAATCTTACGTTGCACTCTAATAATAAAATAATATTATTTTAAAAGGTAGTTAATGCCTAGTCGTTGTAATGGCAGGAATGAACGGAACTAACTACAAAATGATTATATATGTTTGTCAAATATTTTTACGATTATCCAATAAATGTTGGTGGCTTAAAATGCAAATGAATCTAATTTTAAGCATAAATCTTCTAATATTCTTTAAAAGGTCCATTAACCACCTTTTGATGGAGAACCCTTTTTCTATATACTTTTGACAATTTTATATTTTTTATTTGAAAAAAATAAAATCCTTCTTTAGAATCTGGACATCAAAATTTACTTTGTGTAAAATTTTGTTATTTTTCCGATAAAGATCATTTTTATTGAAAATGTTGCATTTTAATTCAAAACCTCCTTTTAATCTGATTTATTTATATGGATAGATTATATTTTTAATTTAGATTAGAGTTTATTTAGAATATATTTTTACCATTTAATCTAATGGTGGTCATTGGAATTAATTTCACTTTGAAATTGGACTTAAACTAGTGTCAATCTTTTAATAGATATTGTTTCTTAAAAACACGCTATTTGTTTTGACAGCGGGAAATAATTATTAAATTAATTAATGCAACATATATGTTTTGAATTTTTTAAAATAGACATCATTTTTGAATTCAGAATATCAAATATAGATTAGGGTGAATTTTTTGTATTTTTCTGAAAAACTTCAATTTTTGATGAATAGTGAAACCACTAAGTGGTAGTTTAAAAACTGATTTTTCGTTTAAATGAAACTTTACCACTTCTGTGATTTGAATTTCAAAAATCCGACATACATGGTTGTCATTATGATGTAAAATGTGGTTCAATGGTATTAAAAAAAAATTGAATAGTAACTTTTAAGTTTTTAATCACGATTAGAGGTAATTAGTGTAATTTAAGGTAAAAATAATGTTTTAATAATATGAAATGACCTAGACACATGTCCTACCCTCGTTGGATGTGTCATGCCCGACCAAGACAATCCATGGGTCAACTTGGGGACCCCATGGAGCCACTTTGGTTGGAAAATGACATAAATAACTTTTTATTTAAAGTTAAAATCAAAATGTCACAAGCTTGAGTTGTTTTACTAAAACAATTTGTAAATGGGGTTATGAAAGTCATATTTTTTACTATAAATATTCATTAGAAAGCTAAAAATATTTCCTACATCATGATATTTTTTTATAATTTTTAGACATTAAATAAATTAAATTATTTATGACATCATGATGATGAAGCGATTACCTCATTAATAAAGGATTTAAATAAAATGAAAAGATAATGTTAAAACTATAACATAAACTTGTCAAAGACCTATTGGATGAGTATATTTCGAACCCTTACCACCTTATCCTAGAAATACATCAATGTGGGACCTTTAAAATCCGAAACTCATTTGAAAATAAAGTAACATTTTGTAACTTTCCAAGAGTGCCCCTCCTCTCCTCTTATAAAAGGCCCCCACCTCTACCACCTTACCCACACCTCTAAAACCTTTGGTTCAGCCAAACCCTACTCATTTTGTCTCTCCACATCCCTCTCTTACTCCTAGAAGCCTCACTTTGGGCAGAATTCTTCCCAAAGAAGCCTTTGAACTCAAATCAAAGAGAGATACCTGATTTTAAGGTAATGTCTTCACTTGTGTTCTTTTGTTTTATTTTGCTTCTCCAACCCCCTAAAATCTTTTTATTAATTTATTTTGTAACAAATACAGTATATTAAATATACTAGGATGTTTTTATATTAAGGATTCTAGCTACAATTACACACAGCTACATCTAATGGTTAAATAACATATTGTTTCTGTGGATGGTGAATTTCTGCCTCACGAAATAATGATTGTTCAATATTTTTTTAACACCCTCAAAGGTGGCCATTAATATGTCACTATATTTATATATGATATATAATATTTTTATTTTTTACTTAAGCTTCTTTATTTTTCATTTATGTCATATCTTTATGGTTTCCATTATGGTTAAACGTGATATCTTCATTTTAGGAAGTACGGACTACCGCCCCCTCAAAGTGATTTGATTCGTTAATACCATATGTGGTACATATAAAGGATAGATTTAATGATATTATATATGATACCATACTGGAATTATAATAATATTATGTATCATTATGTTTTAATTCCATTAAATAAGAAATAGAAATGGAAGTAGCGTTCATGCGTACGTACAGCTTACCGTCTCCATGAACGGTGCATTTCATTTCTTACCTCTAAATGTTATGTAATATTATAAATTCATGTATATAATGGATATATATGATATATATGATATATACATAATGAATATAATTCTTTATATAATATATATTTTACCACATGAACAACTTGTAATTATAGAGTTTATTTTTGACTGAAGTAGCAATGATCTACAAAACGACCATTATTAACTTAAATAATTAAATAGTGTTCATAGAATGGTAGTAAGTGATATAAAAGGAATAATGAAATTGAAAAAGGTTCTTAAGAAAGTATAAATTAACTCAAGTTTATTATTCAGTAGGTTAAAGAACGATCGAGTCAAGTCGGACCCGAGGTAAGGGATCCAACCTCTCTCTTTCTTTTTAAGTACTCTCCTTTATGTCACTTCTTTTAAGATCCTCTTTGTTATGTTGGGGGATGTTATTATATCTTACTCTTGATGTAAATTTTATTTAAATATGATGATATACCCTATTTGATATCATCAATCCATTTTTGGAAGTTTTAAGTGGCGCCGTTAGGCTGTCGAATTTTCATAAGGGAACCTACCCCTCTCTTTCTGTTTAAGTACACTCTTTTATGTCATTCCTTTTAAGATCATATTTATTATGATTGGGATGTTATTTTGTATTCCTCTTGCTTTAAATTTTATGATAATATTATTAGAGACCCTATTTGATCTCATCAATCCATTTTTGGAAGTTTTAAGTGGCGTCGTTCGGCTGCCGAGTTTTTGTAAGGGATTTTTCATCTCACTTTTATTCCCGTGAGATTTATGATACTTTTACCACCATTTCATTTGATTGGTATATGTACTACCCATTATTCTACTCTTTGTGTAATATACTTTCTTTTATGATTATTTACATCAATGTTGTATTGTCCTTCTTTCATGGGGTGTATGTTTCGAAAGATACCCAAGTCGGTAAGGGAAATTTTCACCCTCCTCTTTTTAAAAGACTTATTTTGTTGGGTATTTTAATTTACATATTGTAATATTGGTATATGTTCTTCTATATCCTTATTGATGTAAATTTTATGTACAAGTGATGATATACTCTTTTTATCTCTCATCAACTCATTTTCTGAAGTTTGAAGTGACGCCGTTAGGCTGTCGAATTTTTGCAAGGGAACTTCTTAACCCAATTTTGATTCTTTGGGATAAACTTGTACTCATTGAATATGTGGTTCTATGAATATGTTTGAATGAACTCTGATTGTTTTACACTTAATATCCACTTATATTATGTGTATTCATTTGTCACACATAATTATGTAATTGATTTATCCTTAATCCAAGGATACTGTCTTTGTATGGGACTTCGTCTCAATCCCCATTCATTGAGGCATAATTTGTTTTATACACAACTTTATTTTATACGGTGTATAAACCCCTTTTACTTTTACGTTTATCCGAAAGGAATATTTTTTATACAAAGTGTTTTACCAAACGACAAAAGGGAATGTTTTTGTCGTACGTATGCAGCAACAACGACTTCTCCGCCGCTGTGACCATTAGTTGAGTTTCGGCTTCCTCTACAAGCCATACCTTTTTTTTAAATGAAAAATAAATAGCATGTTTTACTTTTCTTTTATTTTGGTATTGAAAACAGTTTTCATAATGTTTTTATATCAATGCGTTGTATTGATATCTTGTGATTGAAAAGTGGAAATGTTATGTTTCCTTTATGCATGTTTTATGTGATACGATTATGTTATGGTTCTTGGGAATTATTATAAAGATGGGTGGTTCCGTGATAAACTAAGGGTCGGTGATCCCGATATAGCTCTCCAATGCATTGGGTAATGTGAAGGAGTTAAACGTTAAGGTTTCTCCGAAGAGATTTAGGGAATATAAGGTGATGGGTATTCCAAACGTAACCAAGAGGGTTACTCCCTACGTAAGAATGTTATGAATGCCTCAAGTTACCTTTATGTCTTATGATTTCTATGATTTATTCATGATTTTATGAGGTATGTTAAAGTGCTTATGTTTTATGGGTAAAGTATGATTTCATTCTTATGTATATATGTACTCATGTTTCCTTTCGATACTTTTTATAACCCTTACTGAGATATTTATGTTCATCCCAAGTTTTTGAAATGTTTTTCACAGGTCAAGGGAATGGTACATGATATGATGATAATGTCAAGGAAGTGTCAAGAAAGAATCCATGTTTTATTTTAAATATTTTTCCGTTGATGGGAAAAATGAATACTATCTTTTATGTAACCACTTTGTTTAAATGTGGAATGTAATGAAAGTTTTATGATCTAATTCTCTAAAACTCTAAACCTGAAAAGATCTTCAATGTGTAATCTTGTAATAACTCAAAATTAAGTAAGGTTTAAGGATGGGGCCTTATAGTTGGTATCAGAGGTCGGTTTAGATAACTTTAGAGGTTAGAGTGTTGTTTAAGAAAAAGTGAAAAGTTGTGTATAACCACAATGGTTAGTATATTCGATGGAGTCATCATTTTTTTTTTGAAAGTTAGAATGAGTTTGAGATAACTTCGATAAGTATATCTTGGTGTTTATCTTCCTCTTTTTTATTTTATGATTTTACTGATATACTCACACTGACCTTTTTGGTTTTAGTAAATGGCTAGATCTAGCAGGCACCAAAGTAACAGTGGATTTGAAGAAAACTGTGACGGTTTTATGAAAGAACAAGTGAATGATATGGGAGCTGCAATGAGAACTCTTGTGGTTATCCTCAACCAACTATTTGGAGTCATGATTGACCACCTGAACCTTAGTGATTTTTATAAGGCATCGTGTATGCGAGAAACAAATCCCTATGGAAGTTCAGGTAATAATCATAAAGGCAAGTATGTTCAAAAACCTATGTGTCAAATATGTGGAAAGAAACACATAGGAAAATGTTTCAAAGGGACAGAAAGATACTATAGATGTGGAAATGAAGGTCATAAAGCAAGAACCTTCCATGGAAAAAGGAAGCATCTAGTTGACTCTAGGAAAGGGAAATAAGTTCTTTTTGAAGGATCAATTGAATGTTTTAAATGTGGGGTGCATGGTCATTATGCAAACACATGTCCTACAAAGAAGTTTCGGGAATGGGTTCACCAAGATCGTACAAATATTCATTTACCAATACCTAATTCCATTCCGATTGAGGATGAAGAAACTGACAATGAAGAATGAAAGGTATTGATTATTTCTTAACATATGTTTTCCTATTATTGGAATCTTAGGATATGATTCATGATTTTGTTTGTAGGAAAGAAGTATTTCAGAATAAGTTGAAAAGGAATGGCTAATGGATCATGAAGAATGTTGAATGAGTAAGAAGTCATCATATAAGGGATTCAAGGGTTATGGTAGATTTTAGGATGGTGAAATTCTTAGATGTATTAAGTCTCTTTTGATGATGGGGTTACATTAGAAGACTTTTTATAGTAACCCAGATGTTTGATATACAAAAATTTTATTCAAGTAATAATTATCCTTTCTTTTGTGGATATAGTTATAAAGAACCATTTGGGTTTATATGATCCTTGAATTTGAGGCAATTACTGGTTAATACTTTTTGGGTTGCAAAATGGAAGTTATCAGATAACCTTTGTGGTTAAAATATGTTAGGTTTATTTTTGATGAATTTATCTCTTTTTGGGGAATGTTATAAAATTATATAGTATTTGAAAAGGGACAACACGTAGACCGTGTGAAAACCCGTCGCGTCGGACGAAGCTGTGGGAATCGAACCCACAACCAAAGTGAAACTGGTATTTATCACCTACCACTGGACTACGTGAAGTCCCTGGTTAGTTTGAATGATTCTTTTTTAGTTAGAAGATTTTATGAATTAAGAGTAAGTTTATTTTTTTTGGTTATCAATGGAAATGATTATCCTATCATGGAGGATATGTGATTAGGTTAATTACTTTTCAGTATGAGACTGTAAGAGTAACTAATATTATTTTGGATAAAAATGTTAAAATTTATCTTAGGAGACTATGTGATTAAATCCTTCAGAGAATTGGGTTTCAATCTTAGTTTGGTTTACTTTGTAGAATTTTATGGATAGATGTTTATTGAATGGTCATTGTTAAACTTTGGGTTTTAGTTTTGTTTAAGTTCTAAAGACATGGGAAGTATATAGTTCTCCTTTGTGGATTAGGTGATTCTCTAGAAGTTGATTATAGCTCTCTTAATGTGAACAAGTCATCCTAAATACTCACCTTTTCGAAAAAATATGAGTTCGTGTAAGAAATATAGTAAAAGTTGAAAGTCAACATGACAATTAAGTATGCTTCCTTATGTTTTAGTTAAGCTCATAAATAAATTCCTCAATGAAAAGTAACTTAAAACAAAAATGTTGTCTGTTAATTTTTTCTACTGGGGAATCAAATATCGTTTAACCCATCACAAGTTTGTGATTTTCTTGTTGTTAACTTTCTCCTAGACATGTTTACTATCACTCTCCATCAGAACATGACCCTTTGTGTTTTCCTCCATATCCATATTTTCATACTTGGAATCCTGGTATGGGTTAACTTGGGTGACATTTGTACTTCTCCCCCATTCTTTTAATGTGATAGTTTTACTGACTCTTGTTCCGATGTGGGATTTTCAATGAAGCTTCCAAGCCCAATTTTAAAATTGCGAGGACGCAATTCCCAAAAGGGGGGAAGGATGTAACACCCCAGGTAAATAAAGAATATTACATTTTCATATTTATCCATATTTTTGAATAAAATATTAATATTACTTTAAAGGGAATGTTATGCTCGAGGGCGTACCCAATATGCAACAACGAGTTTCTTTGAAATCTTACGTTGCACTCTAATAATAAAATAATATTATTTTAAAAGGTAGTTAATTCCTAGCCATTGTAATGGCGGGAATGAATGGAACTAACTACAAAATGATTATATATGTTTGTCAAATATTTTTACTTTTATCCAATAAATTTTGGCGGCTTAAAATGCAAATGAATCCAATTTTAAGCATAAATCTTCTAATATTATTTAAAAGGTCGATTAACCGCCTTTTGATGGAGAACCCTTATTAAATATACTTTTGACAATTTTATATGTTGTATTTGAGAAAATAAAATCCTTCTTTAGAATCTGGACATCAAAATTTACTTTGTGTAAAATTTTGTTATTTTTCCGATAAAGATCATTTTTATTGAAAATGTTGCATTTTAATTCAAAACCTCCTTTTAATCTGATTTATTTATATGGATAGATTATATTTTTAATTTATATTAAAGTGTATTTAGAATATATTTTTACCATTTAATCTAATGGTGGTCATTGGAATTAATTTCACTTTGAAATTGGACTTAAACTAGTGTCAATATTTTAATAGATATTGTTTCTTAAAAACACGCTATTTGTTTTGACAGCGGGAATTAATTATTAAATTAATTAATGCAACATATATGTTTTGAATTTTGTAAAATAGACATAATTTTTGAATTAGGAATATCAAATAAAGCTTAGGGTGAATTTTTTGTATTTTTCTGAAAAACTTCTATTTTTTATGAATAGTGAAACCACTAAGTGGTAGTTTAAAAACTGATTTTTTGTTTAAATGAAACGTTACCACTTCTGTGATTTTAATTTCAAAAATCATACATACATGGTTTTCATTAGGATGTAAAATTTGGTTCAATGGGATTAAAAAAAATTTGGTGAATAGTAACTTTTAAGTTTTTAATCACGATTAGAGGTAATTAGTGTAATTTAAGGTAAAAATAATGTTTTAATAATATGAAATGACCTAGAAACATGTCCTAATCTCATTGGATGTATCATGGCCGACCAAGAAAATCCATGGGTCAACTTGGGGACCCCATGGAGCCACTTTGGTTGGAAAATGACATAAATAACTTTTTATTTAAAGTTAAAATAAAAATGTCACAAGCATGAGTTGTTTTACTAAAATAATTTTTAAATGGGGTTATACAAGTCATATTTTTTACTATAAATAATAATTAGAAAGATAAAAAGATTTCCTACATCATGATATTTTTTTATAATTTTTATACATTAAATAAATTAAATTATTTATGACATCATGATGATGCAGCGATTACCTCATTAATAAAGGATTTAAATAAAATGAAAAGACAATGTTAAAACTATAACATACACTTGTCAAAGACCTATTGGATGAGTATATTTCGAACCCTTAACACATTATCCTAGAAATAAATCAATGTGGGACCTTTAAAATCCGAAACTCATTTGAAAATAAAGTAACATTTTGTAACTTTCCAAGAGTGTCCCTCCTCTCCTCTTATAAAAGGACCCCACCTCTACCACCTTACCCACACCTCTCAAGCCTTTAGCTTGGCCAAACCCTGCTCATTTTTTCTCTCTAAATCCCTCTCTTACTCCTAGAAGCCTCACTTTGTTCATAATTCTTCCCAAGGAAGCCTTTGATCTCAAATCAAAGAGAGATACCCGATTTTAAGGCAATGTCTTCACTTGTGTTCTTTTGTTTTATTTTTCTTCTCCATCCCCCTAAAATCTTTTTATTAATTTCTTTTGTAAAAAATACAGTATATTAGATATACTAGGATTTTGTTATAAGAAGTATTCGAGCTACACTTACACACACCTACAACTAATGGTTAAAGAATATACTGTTTCTGTGGATGGTGAATTTCTGCCTCACGAAACGATGATTGTTCAATATTCTTTTAACACCCTCAAAGGTGGCCATTAAGATGTAACTATATTTATATATGATATATAATATGTTTATGTTTTACTTAAGCTTCTGTATTTTTCATTTATGGCATACCTTTATGGTTTCCATTATGGTTAAACGTGATATCTTCATTTTAGGAAGTGCGGACTACCGCCCCCTCAAAGTGATTTGATTCGTTAATACCATATGTGGTACGTATAAAGGATAGATTTAATGATATTATATATTATAACATATTGTAATTATAATACTATTATGTATCATTATGTTTTAATTCTATTAAATAAGAAATAGAAATGGAAGTAGCGTTCATACGTACGTACGGCTTACCGTCTCCATGAACGGTGCATTTCATTTCTTACCTCTAAATGTTATGTAATATTATAAATTCATGTATATAATGGATATATATGATACATATGATATCTAAATAATTAATATAATTATGGATATAATATATATTTTACCACATGAACAACTTGTAATTATAAAGAGTTTATTTTTCACTCAAGTAGCAATGATCTACAAAACGACCATTATTAACTTAAATAATTATATAGTGTTCATAGCATGGTAGTAAGTGATATAAAAGGAATAATTAACTTGAAAAAGGTTCTTAAGCAATTAGAAATTAACTCAAGTTTATTATTCAGGAGGTTAAAGAACGATCAAGTCAAGTCGGACCCGAGGTAAGGGATCCAACCTCTCTCTTTCTTTTTAAGTACTCTCCTTTATGTCACTTATTTTAAGCTCCTCTTTGTTATGTTGGGGGATGTTATTTTATCTTCCTCTGGCTATAAAATTTATTTAAATATGATTATAGACCCTATTTTATCTCATCAATCCATTTTTGGAAGTTTTAAGTGGCGTCGTTAGGCTGCCGAATTTTCATAAGGGAACCTACCCCTCTCTTTCTTTTTAAGTACACTCTTTTATGTCATTCCTTTTAAGCTCATCTTTCTTATTATTGGGATGTTATTTTATATTCCTCCTACTGTAAATTTTATTTTAATATTATGAGAGACCCTATTTGATCTCATCAATCCATTTTTGGAAGTTTTAAGTGGCGTCGTTCGGCTGCCGAGTTTTTGTAAGGGATTTTTCATCTCACTTTTATTCCCGTGAGATTTATGATACTTTTACCACCATTTCCTTTGAGTGGTATATGTACTACCCATTATTCTACTCTTTTTGTAATATACTTTCTTTTATGAGTATTTACATCAATGTTGTATTGTCCTTCTTTCATGGGGTGTACGAAAGATACCCAAGTCGGTAAGGGAACTTTTCACCCTCCTCTTTTTAAAAGACTTCTTTTGTTGGGTATTTTAATTTACATATTGTAATGTTGGGATATGTTATTATATATCCTTATTGATGTAAATTTTATGTCCAAGTGATGATATACCATTTTTATCTCTCATAAACTCATTTTCTGATGTTTGAAGTGACGCCGTTAGGCTGTCGAATTTTTGTAAGGGAACTTCTTAACCCAATTTTGATTCTTTGGGATAAACTTGTACTCCTTGAATATGTGGTTATATGAATATATGTGAATTACCTATGATTGTTTTACACTTAATATGCACTTATATTAGGTGTATTCGTTTGTCACACATAATTATGTAATTGATTTATCCTTAATCCAAGGATACCGTCTTTGTATGGGACTTCATCTCAATCCCCATTCATTGAGGCATAATTTGTTTTATACACAATTTTATTTTATATGGTGTATAAACCCCTTTGACTTTTACGTTTATCCGAAATGAATCTTTTTTATACAAAGCGTTTTACCAAACAAAAAAAGGGAATTTTTTTGTCATACGTATGTGGGGACAACGACTTCTCCACCGTCGTGACCATTAGTTGAGTTTCAGCTTCCTCTACAAGCCATACCTTTTTTTTTAAATGAAAAATAAATACCATGTTTTACTTTTCTTTTATTTTGGTATTGAAAATGGTTTTCATAATTTTTTTATATCAATGCGTTGTATTGATATCTTGTGATTGAAAAGTGGAAATGTTGTGTTTCCTTTATGCATGTTTTATGTGATATGATTATGTTATGGTTCTTGGGAATTATTATAAAGACGGTTGGTTCCGTGATAAACTAAGGGTGGGTGAGCACGATATAGCTCTCCAATGCATTGGGTAACGTGAAGGAGTTAAATGTTAAGGTTTCTCCGAAGATATTTTGGGAATATACTGTGATGGGTTTTCCAAACGTAACCAAGAGGGTTACTCCCTACGTAAGAATGTTATGAATGCCTCAAGTTACCTTTATGTATTATGATTTCTATGATTTATTCATGATTTTATGAGTTATGTTAAAGTGCTTATGTTTTATGGGTAAAGTATGATTTCATTCTTATGTATATATGTACTCATGTTTCCTTTCCATACTTTTTATAACACTTACTGAGATTTTTATGCTCATCCCAAGTTTTTGAAATGTTTTTCACAAGTCAAGGGAATGGTACATGATATGATGATTGTGTCAAGGAAGTGTCAAGAAAGAATCTATGTTTTATTTTAAATATGTTTCCATTGATGGGAAAAATGAATACTATCTTTTATGTAACCACTTTGTTTAAATGTGGAATGTAATGCAAGTTTTATGATCTAATTATCTAAAACTCTAAACCTGAAAAGATCCTCAATGTGTAATCTTGTAATAACTCAAGATTAAGTAAGGTTTAAGGCTGGGGCCTTATACGGGATCCCTACTGAGTATCTTTATACTCATACCTGTACGGGCTATGCCTGCACTACGTTGTGTTGGATGCAGACGATGGACAGCACGGATCAAGGTGGAGGCTTGTGGAGCTGGACGGTACCCAGAGGTGGACCACTTGGCAGGACGTACACAGAGCAGACGGCCTGACCTGAGGTGCTGAGGAGGCCATCTGTACCCACCATTCAGGTGGGATTCCCGGAGGACAACTCAGTGGTCACTGCTTTACCTTAATGCAGTTGTAATAGCTTTTCAGTTGTACTGTACTTTCAGTTGGTTTTGTATACTGGCCCATTTACTTTTCAGCACTTACTTCTGTACTCAGTTTACTTAGTGCTTACTTCACTTGCGTACTCTGTTGTGTTTGTTTACTTCTATAAAGGCAATTCCTTTCCTTTTATCGGGATTTACACCTTCGGTGCTAGTTTTCAGCTCCTGGCCTATGGAAGGCGGGCTTGGGGTAGTCACGGCACGGGCCCTGAGGATGGGTCATGACATTTATATACAAGAATATTTATCAACTTTACCTGATGAATAACTACATTCAATGTATTTGAAGAGGATAGAACTATATTACGCATTAGAGGGGAAGATTTTAGAGTTTCACCCTAAAAATACTCTGAGAAACTAAAGACATGGAGGGATATAGATGATAAAATGAAAAATATGCAGGCATAGATAGATTCTATAGAAGGAAAATTTAGTTTTATGGTAGGTGTGATGAAACAATTTATTTGGAAGGATAAATGAGAATAATCAACACATTATCAACCACAACATGATGACCCCCTTAGTTTTAAGTTTATCCCTTACCCTCAAAGTCCTACCTCGCCCAAGTTAATATATTTAGTCATAATAGTTTCTATTAAATATGAATCAAACAACTAAAAATACCTTTCTTGAACTAAAATTATACATGGTTAAATTTATTATGATTTATATCTATCAATACCCACTCATCACCTTATTGTAAGAGGTATGGTGTAGAATATCCAAGGAGATGTTATATGTAATAAAAAACTATCAAATGTCCATGTGATGGTAGGGATTTATATATATCATGAGCCGAGAACTGAGATACTTATTCCCCTTGATAATATTTATGTTCACATGGTAAAACTTTCTATTGGAACTTTCATAGAATAGAAATTTAATTTTAAAATTTTACATTATGATGATAGGGTATTCCCTTTCTAATTTATTTTATTTTCAAAATATTTTAAATTTATTTAAAAAGTATTTAAATGTGGTGTGTTATTACAGAACGATAAATGGAAAGGGGGATAGAAGGTCATGTTAAGACAATCTAAAGAATCAACTAATTGATCAAAATGACTTTATAAGAGAACTTTTACCATGCCAATTTCAGAGTCTCATTTATTAAAATTACAAGTTCTTACAGATACAAAATTCCAAGATAATAATATGGCCTACATTATTATTGAAGAATGAATTTATGGATAGGAAAGTACTGGCATGATTGATCATGAGAACGTAAATTAAAGTCTTAAGCATGGATGGTTGGGAACCACAATTGTGAATGTATATATGAGGTACATTTTCATAATCTATTTTTCTAAGAATTGATATACTATGTTTATTACACTTTAATACTATTCATACTTACTACTAGTATATATATCACACCAATGAAAAGGGAATACCCTGCATAGAAATAATTTTATTCATTAGTCCTCATGTCACCTATATCCAAAAAAATAATGGATGGAGATGAAATTATATTAAGAGCACACCAAGTGGCAACAAAGTTTAAAAATTTAATATACAACACGATATTCTTAATACCTACAATGAAAGGGTAAAACTCCATAATATAATCATATAAAATATATTTTAATTATTTTTCCATTACTTATTCTATTTTGTTTTTTTAGGAATTATTTGGTGTTCATTTCAATCAATTTTGATACTCTAAAGTTATATATTTTTTATATAAGACATAGATATCCAACAAGTCGATCATATAATATTTCACATATGAATATTTAATATACTACATTAAACATTTTACAAATAATATTCAAATTTTATGTTTTATATTATGTTTTAAAAATTATTTTTTCAGTATACAGTCGTGTTTATTTTTCATTAAAACCATGGTATGAGTATGGAAAATTCACATAATAAGCCTATGGATTTCTACAAGTGGAAAAGTATTAGGTTATACATAATAAAATTTCACTATAAAAACATATATAATTTTTTTATTATTTTGGTCAATGTTTTTATAGTTTAAAAAATTAATGATAATGATTGTGGATTTTAGATTTTTAAATTTATTAAACTTAGCATATTTCATCCAATAAACTATCATCCCTATAGTGGTATTTTATAAGTTTATTATACTTTCATTTAAAATATTTATTTCTTACTTTTTTAGCTATATTTTTATAGTACTACCAAACGTTTTGACAAACCAAATATTCAAAATAATAAGTATATTTGTTTAGGAATGTGTGGGAACTTCACATTGTGTTAAAAAAAATCAAACATTATGAAGAGGTGATTTCTTATTATTTTTTTATTTTTTTTATTTTCTTTTATTTTTTTTATTTCACAAAGATCATGAATAGTTGGTTTATCTACCTATTATTTAATTAATTTTAATATCATTATAAGTTTAATTTTTGAGATATTCTTTAAAATAAAAAGGTTTCCATCTTAGTAGGAATATAATAGAATATATAATGTGTCGTTTTAGAAAAGTATTGTATAATAGTATTATGTATGTGATTTGGGATCTCGTACGTATAAAAAGTTTATGATTTTTTATTTTTAGTCTCATTTCTATAATTTCATGGAGATATTAATTCAAATTTATCTCATACGGTAAAATAATAATATGTTTTCAATTTCAAAGATACATTTTTTTCAAAAACATATTTCACATACTAAAAAGCAAGAAAAAGTGATCATATAATTATGATTATTTAGAAAAAATATGTTTTATTAATTTTTTATTGTAATAATTAAATTCATGTCAATCTGACACATGGTGATCACCTTTATGAAAAAAATGTGTTTTTATTTAAAAGTGACATTTTAGTTCAAAACACATATTATATTATCAACACCCAGAAAACATAGTCATATTGTATTGATAATTTATAAATTAAAACCATAATTCTTTGTGTTGTTTAGGAATTAATATCATGTTAATCTGACACATGTTGTGGGTGGTATGACTGAAATTCCATGTTTTCCCATTAAAAGTGACATTTTAGTTCAAAACACACATCACATGCTAAAGAAAAAGAAAACACACATGGATTGTATTTATATTTTAGTAAAAATATTTATAATTAATTTATTACA
The DNA here is from genome assembly GCA_963277665.1 of Viscum album. Classification (NCBI taxonomy): domain Eukaryota; kingdom Viridiplantae; phylum Streptophyta; class Magnoliopsida; order Santalales; family Viscaceae; genus Viscum; species Viscum album. The sequence continues at coordinate 1,179,011,797 of OY728135.1, forward strand.
TGTAGAAATTAAACACATGTCAATCTGATGCACTATGTGCCTAGTATGACTAAAAGTGTGTGTCTTCCTTTAAAGTTACATTTTAGTTCAAATCATGCATCACACACATAAAATTGAGCAAACATGCTCAAATTTTATTAACACTTTATAAAAAATATCTATAATTAATTTGTGACATGTGTAAATTAACCCCACATCAATCAAATACATAGTGTAGATGATATTATTAAAAATGTGTGTTTTAATTTAAAAGTGACATTTTAGTGAAACACACACATCACATACTAAAAAATTTAATAACACTCTTAGTTTGTTTTAATACTTTAGTAAAAATATTAATAATTCATTTGTGATGTTTATAAATTAGCTTCACATCTATCTGACACACGATGTGGCCAGTATGACTAAAAGATTGTATTTTAATTTAAAATTTAAATTTTAGTTTAAAAAATATGTCACATCCCAAAAACCAAGAAAATACACATAGAGTATTATGATTATTTAAGAAAAATATCAATAATTCAATTTTGTATAGGAATAAATCACATGTAAATATGACACACATTGTGTTTGATATGAATAAAAGTGTGTGTGTTCATTTAAAAGTTAATTTTTAGTTAAAAACATGTTTCAAATATCTAAAAATGATAAAATGAACTTTAATTGTTTTTGTACTTTAGTTAATATATCTATAATTAATTTTTGATGTGTATGAATTAACTTCATGTCAATAAGACACATTGTGTGGCTGATATGACTGAAATTGTATATTTTCATTTAAAAGTGATATTTAAATTCAAAATATGAATCACGTATTTAAAAAAAAGTAAAAAATTTAAAATTATCTTAATACTTTAGTGAAAATATTATTATTTAATTTTTGATGTGTGAGAAGTAACATAATAAAAATATAATACTTTGTGTGGTTGGTATTACTGAAAGTGTGTGTTTTCATTTCAAAGCAACATTTTAGTTCAAAAAATGCATCACATTTTTAAAAATCAAGAAAACATTCTCAAATTACCTTGATACTTTAGAAAAAAGATCTATAATTCATTTTTAACATGTATTAATTAACCACACAATAATATGACATACGGTGTGGTCTATATGACTTATAGTGTGTGTTTTCATTTAAAAGTGTAATTTTAGTTCAAAACATGAGTTACATAATCCAAACTAAGAAAGCATTCTCAAATTTTCTATATACTTTAGGAAAATGATCGATAATTAATTTTTGATGTGTATTAATTAACATCACATCAATATGACACATGGTGTGATTGGTATGAATCAAAGTGCATGTTTTCAATTAAAAGTGACATTTTAGTTCAAAATAAACATCACATACTCAAAATCAATAAAACAAACTCATATTGTCATGATAATTTAGAACAATGGCCAATTATACTTTTATAACTTTTAGGTATTATCCACATATCATTTCAATTTAAATTTATCATGAATTGTATAAAATTATAATTATAATTTATTTTTATTTTTTATGTATTATTACAAAAATAAGCAAAGTTTTTATTACACACACTTTTTTTGTGCAAGTTTGGATTACTCAATGGATAAGGCCTGCTATTAGACTTTTATTTTGGTATATTTTTGTAATTATTATTTTTGTAATTAAATTTGAAAAAATTATATTGTATTGTAATGAAATTATTTAATGTAATATTTTTATTTGAATAATTGTGCAATAAAAATATAATATCTATTATAAAGAAGTATTGAATTACTGTAATTTAAATTGTTTTTTTATTTTTATTGGCTACTTCAAAGTTGAATGTATATAGTTTCTAGAACTCTATATATAGGGTCTTGGTTCTTCCCAATATCTTCCTTAGTGTTTTGGGGTGATTGGAGGTTTCCAAAAAAGTGTGAGAGAGTATAAGTTTTGTTGAGGTGAAATTTATCCTAGAATATGGTAGTTACAGCATAATCTTATAGGTTTTAATCATTTTTTGTCTTAGATATGGACCTTATTGCATGGTTATGTCCCTACAGTGTAAATTCTTGGGATGGTACATTAGATGGGTTGGTCAATATAGAGGTAGTTATAGTATGGTACCCAAGGCTGCATCGTAGCACTAAAGGGGTGGAATCTTCTCTCTACTTCCTGAGAGATCAATATGTCATAGGGCATTGGTTCCACCAAGGATCCATGGGTATTGATTTTTCTATCTCTACCTTTATAAGGGTCATTGAAATGTGGGATTGTGTTTTATCCATGGTGTTACCTAAATTTTAAAGGATCTGGTATTGAATTGCACTATGGATTCTGGAGGGGGGTTTTAATTAGACTACTATAGAATAGCCTTCCTTATTGCATAATTATTTTGGTAATAATCTGAAGGGTCGCGGCATGTTCAGTGGTGTTGTTCCATGGTCTTATTTAATGTTAGTTTATATAAATTTGGGATTCCTCTCAAAATAATATTATTTCATCACTTCTCCTTTGAACACTAGGAAACCGAAAGATCCCTTTCAGATAATTTTGAACCCTATTGATTGGATTCAACCCCTAACATCTAGATATCATTTTATTGGTGATCTAAGGTGAGTTGTGATCTTCTTCATTGGTTCTTCTCTCTCTTATTTTCTCTCTCCACGGTATGGATGCCTGTTTCTTTATATTTTCATGGGTTTTTTATTGATTATTGATGATATATTAATGGTGGGTTGATATCCTCAAGGATTTTTTATTCCTAATAGGAGAGGTGATTTAAGATATACATCTATTATTCTATTCTTACATGGATAACATTTAAAGCTTCATCTCTAGGTATAAGATTCATGAATTCTTCTTATTTAATGTGAAAGTATGGGATTAACATGCTTTAGATTATTTGGATAGCTTATAAATAAACTTATTAAAGATAATAATGTGTAATCTGGGGAATAATTGAATATGAAATTAGATATAATGATCACATATGGTTTATGCTATGATTGGATGTACCAAGATATTTTATGGATAGTATTAAATTGATTTCTATGATTCTTGTTGTTTCCTAGCATGAATTATATGAATAGAAATTAGATAAAAACATAAATATAGTAATATAAATAAAATAATGAAAGAGTCATGTGAATTTAATTATTGTTCTTCCTTAAAAACTCTTGAATAATAAAGAATTATTCTAATCATATTTATAGATGATTCTTAACTATTGATTTTTACTGATGTGAGGTTTTTTGTTCTTAAAACCTTTTCATAATGAATTGGATAATTTAATATGGTAATAAAAAAGGTTTCTTTTCTAAAAATAATTGTTTAAGTCTATTTAGATCCTAACCTTTATATTATGTTGTGTTTTCTAAGCTTTTGTTCTTGATGTTATGACTTTGGTTTCCCCTAATTTTGTTATGATTAATATGAATTTTTCACATATATTTTCTCAAGGATTATAGATCATTGTTATGATTTAATTCTTTAGATTTGGTATGGTTGGGATATACAATTAGGGATGGGTTGGTTTCCCTGGTTATGGTAGTGGTTCGATGTGGATGGTGCTTTAATGGTTAGTACAAGTTGAAAGTGGGGATATCTTGTTTACTGAATCATTTTGCTATGATTTATGATATATTGATTGGTTTGAGTTGAGAGTGGTGCTAGACCATTGTGTTTTTATTTGATGGATTTTTTTTCTTGATGGTTGTTTTTTTATTTCCTACTACCTATTGTTTTTGTACTATACACCATGAGTGTATCTTCCTTACTGTATTTTAGGTCAAGTCTTAGAATACCCATATTATGGAATGGTAAATGTATTATTGATAACTCATGGGATTGGATGTTGTTGATAATGGTAATGTTATATGTATTAAATTAGAACCATGGGATAGTTGGATTAACACTTTATGTGAATGGAAATGAAATCTAAAATTGGAATATGAATTATAAATTCATATTAGATTATGATTAAATTGAATGATTAGACTGTAATTTGAAATAGTATTAATGAATTTCTGGTAATTTCTAATTTCTAAATAAAAATTATTAATGATGTTGAATCATGTTACTTTTATTATTTTGTGATATTTAGTTTCCTAGACAATAGTGGTGGTTGGAAAGTGTCATGTGGGATGATAGTTGTAGTTAATTATAAGGATATGTTGTTTCCATTACATGGTTGTGTGATATACTATTCACCATATTTTCTAATTTCATATGATCCACCCTTTGGTTGGGAAGGTATTCAACACCAAAAAAAATTTGGTTTTGGTTTTTTTTCTCTAACATTCTTGTTGGTGAGGGAACATATGGATGACTTCTCCCTTTTTCTAGATCTCCCTTCAGAAATATCATGATGTGTAGATGTATCCAAACTGTAATGGTTTTAGACAAGGGGTATGTGTCTACATGGGCTATGATGGATCTTGGTTTTACCATAAATGTGTGTGTAGGATTTAGTGACTTGAGGTTATAGAATATACATATATTCCAGTTGTAGTGACTATGATTTCCATAGGTGTACTTGCATGGGTTATAATGGATTGAGGTATAATGCATGATACACGTGTTATGAGGGATTTCAGACTTGTTACTTGATTTTAGATGTGATGATATGTGGTTGATATATTTTTACATGAGTTGAATGATGGGATGTGGATAGGGTATGTGTCCATGGGGTGCATAATGGTTTATAGAAGGGATTATAGCATAAAATGTTTAACGTTGGGGCATAAGAGTGACAAACTATTGTGGAAGTGGATACGAGGTACATTTATCATGTATATTATTTTGATATGGATATACATACTTTTATTACTTACTTAAAAATTTATCCTTGGTGAGGATGGGATATATATTTAATTTTAGGTAATGATTTAGTTTCATTTGTTTATTCACTGGGATTTGGTATGCTTCTTTCACATTTACATGATAGATTTTAGTGAGGATCTAACTAAGTATAAATTTATTCTCACTTTATATATATGTAATCAATTTTTTAGGTCCATAGGAGCTGGTTGGTGATAAAGCTATGTGTTAATATCTCATTGAGTAATTTAGGAGCTGTTGGAGTTTTGTGGTCACTGCCTGGGCTTTTTTGGTATTTTTAGTTGTTTCTAATTATATGACATTACATTTATGAATTGTGGTGGTTTATTTATTTATAATTTGGAGTTTATTATAGTATATTATCTTATCTCTTATCCTTAAATTTATAAATTTAGGGCAATTCCTCCCTTTTGTTTTCATTATATACCCTCAGAGCTAGAACCTAACCCATTTTCTATTGGAGGAATTATTTAGGGATTATCCATGTCTTCATTTCCAACCCAAGAGGGATATCATTTGTGGTGGGTGGAAATGAATGTGTGGTATCAGAGTTGATGGTTGAGAGATAAGATGAAGTTTGGAGGTAGAAACGGGTGAGGATTACATGGGTTAGTCGGGAAATAGTATCAGTTGTAATTATTATTTAATGTAAGTAAGGGAGACTATCTAGGACTTGGGATTTTAAGGCCCCTTATGATTCAATGCATGGACTATAAGTTTACTAAACATACTAAGTAATGTGATACTATTTATGGGGTAGAGACATGGGTAATGATCATGCTTCATGATTCTATTTTCTTATGTTTGACTTGTGTAGACAATGTGAAATATGATGAATTTGTATCAATTAACATTAAATATTCAATATTTTGAGTTTAGGGGTCCCTAAACTTTTTTCATTTATGGTTATGGCTCTAGGTAGATGTCCTCATTAGGTTCTTTCTGAATATGTTCAAAAATATATTTCAGTAGACCACTAGAGAGTTGATAAAGACAAATATTCTTGGACAAAGACTCTTTAAGATTTTTAGTTTCATTCATTCTTAGAGGGAGTACTGGGTTTCATTGGTTGTTACTATATTACATCAGATAGGTTGGTTTTGGTGGTTATATTTCCTCATAGATCTCAAGGATTTTATTATTTTATAGTAGAAGTTTTTTTATTAGTTTTAGGCCAATTTTCTTTCTTCAGCAATGAAGGTGGCTTTTTGGATGGAGATATTTTTTCTCCACCAAGGGAGTTCTAGAATGTGGGAGTTAAATATATGGTATAAGAACCTTCTATATTATTCTTAAAACCTTTTACCATATAAGGATTCTCATGTAAGGAATTTTTAGGATCCACTTCATCCAAAGTGCTAGAAAAGGCATAGATTATAGAGAGGAAACTAGATAGGACAAGATCATCATGGGAGGGGAGTTTTTAGGACTCTCTAAGGAGTATATCTTTGGCCTAAAGTTCTTAGTTACATATTTAGTAGATAATTCAGACAATAAGAAGTTAATTCTAGCATTCTTCATCCTGTTTCCCTAAGGATGTTAGTTCACAAACCCCTTCCAATGGATCGAGAATTGTTTTCTATGAATATAGAGAATATGGGCATCAAAATCTTGAGTTCTTGACCTTTATTGGTAGTTATTGTGGGGTTGGAAGAACTATTTATGATAATTATTTACAATGGTGTCCTCTGAGGCAGAAACAATAGTTTTGTGCTCCAGTTTTTGGTTATTAGAGGGGGATGATGAGGGTAAAAGAAAACCCCATGATGCCCCTCAGCCTTAGGTATAGTGATTAGAGTGCAGTGTGGCTATGGAGGTGTTCACCATCAGGTCCAGATAGGTTATATATCTGTACTTGGTCAGATTCATGTCATAAAGTTTCAAGATCTAGGAAATATAGACATTTTTTTGGGTATAATATTTTTATATTCTACCTAAGTATCAGTATTTTTTATTTGGGAGCTACAAACTCTTTTATTTCACCTTATCGGGTCCATGATTTTGTACTTGAGGTGAATAGTCCTGATGTTCCCTTTGAATTAACTATTCCATTTGGAGATCGATCATACTTTTATGCATGTGCAGAGATTGTGAGTTGATGATGGGGCATCATAAATCTTGGGGAGATTATTTGTGTATGTATATATCAAATTAAATCATCTCTTCCATGGAATACTTGTATTCAGTGTATTATATTGTTGATTACTTCTAGAGTCATGTTATGATCAATGATTTTAATGTAGAGCATTCTATATTTGTTGGCAAGAGAGACTCTCATATGGGTTGTAGGGGTGTTGAGTTCTTTTCTTACATGATGGAAAAATTATGTTTAGATATATTTTGGATTGAAAAAATTAATGTTGATCACTATAGGTTATGGAATAGTCCCCTTGATGTGAGATCAAGTTTGGGATAGAGTTTAAACCAGTTGTCATTTTGGTTCAAATGTCATGATATGGAATGAATCCTTCTGAGTTGTGGAAACTTCAAATTTAGATTGATGATCTTATATAGAAATTATTTACTTAACATAGTGTTTCTCCTTGGGGTTATCATGTTCTGTTTGTGAAGGAGGATGGAATTATATGTTTTTTCTTCGATTATTGTCACTTGAATAAAGTGATAGTGAAGAACTGTTATCCTCTTCCATTGATTAATGATTTATTCGTTCAAATGAAGGGATCTAGTTGGTTCTCAAAGATCGATTTTCAATTTGCGTATAATAAAATAAGAGTGAAGGATAATGATATTCAAAATTCTAATGACTGCATTCAGATTTTATTATGGGTATTATGAGTTTTTTTAATGAATTTTAGTGTTATGAATGTTCAATCCATGTTCATGGGACTATTAAATTGTGTGTTCTATGATTATATGGATCACTTTGTGGTGGTGTTAATCATTGATATACATGTGTATTTGGTTCCAAGGGTGTATCATTCTGAGTATCTTCAACCTATTTTGGGAGTTTTTTATCATCATTAGCTATTTGGCTAATTTTCTATGTGAACATTTTGTGCCTGTGAGGTCCATTTCTTGGGACGTTTTGTGTCTCAACCTGGATTATCCATGGATCCTTTGATGATGGAGGAAAAAAAATTTGGGTATCCTGTAGGAATATTGTGGAGGTGCAGAGTTTCATCAGAATCATAGGTCATTATAAGAGTTTCATACCTAACTTCTCTTAGATTGTGTCTCCTCCTACATATTTGACTAAAAATTGTTAGGCTTTTTCATGGTTTGACTAGTGCTAGAAAATTTTTGAGTATTTAAAGGAGAATATGGTTAGTTATCCTATTATTTTATTTCCTCAGGAATTTATTGTGTTTGAGTTTTATTATAATTATTTTCATCTTGTATTGGGTTTCATTTTGAGGTAGTAGGGATAGGTTATCTTCTATGGGTCTTAGTAGTTATTTACTCATTAATGTAACTATTCTAACCATGATATTTATCTTTCTATAGTTTTTTTCTATGAAGTGGTGGTGGAATTACCACATTTATGAATGATTTTTGGTCTTCACAAATTGAAATATATTGAGTTATATCTCATCTTAGCATGATTTAAATTTTCAACAGTGATGGTGGAAGGAATTATTAAAGGATTATGACTTCAAGATTTCTTATATTCCAAAGAAATGGAATGTTGTGGCTGATGTGCTAAGTAGGAAGTCACACAGTGATGATGTGTAAGAGTCTCGTGATGTTTGGAGGGAAATTAAGGATCTCTATATGATGCACCCTGATATAGGAGATGTTATCAATAGAAAATTCATTTACTAGATAATAGTGTAGTCTTCCTTGGTGTAGTGGGTGGAATCCTAACTAAGGGATTCTGAGGTGGAGTTTTGGTGAGATTGAGTTGTTTGCATTGGTTCCCTTTAGGTATGGTTTGAGGATAGAAAAAATCATGTTTTATTTCAAGGGATTAACTTTATTATTTTATAGATTCATGACATGGTTCTCCATGAGTTCGATAGTTTACCTTTAGTAGTACGTCCTGGTATGGATAAGATATATCATTCCTTGCAAGTTCAATTTTGGTTGTATAATAATAATAGTTCTATTGTGGAGTTTATGTCTTGAGGTTTGGTTTTATATATGGTTAAGGATGAGAACTATGTTTTTGGTGGGTTGCTTTACCAGATTTAGGTTCCCTACTATAAGAGGGAGGATATCTCGGTAGACTTTATCACATGTTTTCATTGTTACTGGGGAGGATGTGATATGATTTTAGACCATTTGATGTAGTCATTTCACTTATTATCCATTAAGGAGTTGATCTCAGTTTATTTTTTATCAAGGAGGTTCTTGGAGGATATAGTGAGTCTTCATGGGGTTCTGAAGATGACTATTTCAGATTGAGATCCATATTCCACCTCTAGAAAGTAGAGTGGTCTCCGACATGATTTTGGATCTAACTAATGCCTTATTATTACTTTTTTTTCACTGAATAATGGTTAGACATATTGTAATATACAAACTTTGGATGACATGTTACACACATGAATTCTATATTTTAGCTGTTTATGGGTGAGGCACTTACCCTTGATGGATTCTCTTATAATATAAATTACCACTCTACTATTGGTATGAAATTGTTAAAAGTGATGTATGGATGACCTTGTAGACCTCTGTTGTGGTGGACTAAGGATATAGAGTAATATATTCTAGACTCAAAATTGGTGCAAAACATGACAGAGATGGTTTGGGTGATCTTTGAGAAAATAAATGTAGAACATGATCACCAGAAGTCTAATTTTGATCATTATAGGAGGCATTTGGAGTTTTATTTTAGAGATCATGTGTTCCTCAAGATATATCCTCATTGTGGGAAGTAGATTTTTTGTTGTGGGATAGTTCTTTATCCCTAATTTTTTAGGCCTTTCAATGAGTTTTCAAGTCTTGGAGCTTTTGCGCATATGTTGGAACCACCAACCCCCATATTTGAGGCAAATTCATGACATCGTTCATGTGTCACAGATTTTCTAGTATATTCATGAAGATTCCCATGAAATCTACCAAGAGAAGGTGTTTCATGGGCATGTTATTCCTTTGTTTTGTGTTCTATAATTCCACAGTGGGTTGGCGGAGTGTACTTGGGAGCAAGAGACCCATATGTGCATTCAATATCCCTAGTTTTTTAATGTTTTATTCTATTGAATGCTATCCATGACCTTTTTTGATAATGATATGATGAATGGTTTTGTGTGTTTATATGTTTTGTTCCCCTCATGCACTAATTGTGTTCTTATTATAGTGATATCCTTAAGAGGTATCTTACGGGGTGGTTGTTCTATTCTGATTTATTTTCTTTTCTATATTTTGATTTAAATTCTCTAGTATGAGAATTTTTTTAGAATTATCTTTTGGAAGGTCATGGTTTTTTTCAATCTCTTAATTGTTGTTTTTGGGTGATTGGGAGTATCTAAGAAGGGGTGGAAGAGTATAAGTGGTTGTGAGCTGAAATTTTAGCTATAATAGGGTGATTATAGCATGAGCTAGTAGGCTATGACATGGTGTAGTCTAAAACATTTCCTTTATGGAATGGTAATGTCCCCATGACATGGAATCTCAAGATTGAAGATTTGGTGGTTCTACCAATATAAAGTTAGTTGTGGTGTGGCACCTAGGGCTATGTTTTGGAGATCGAGGGGTTAGGCTCTTCTTTTTACCTCCCAGGTGATTTTTGTGGTGTAGGGAATAGGTTGTGTTATGGAGCCCTAGGGATCATATTTTATATCTATGTATTTTGATGGGTCGCAATGGTGTGGGATTGTGGTTTTACCATAGTTTTACGTTGGTTTTGAAGGATATAGGATTGAATTTTGTGATGGATTCCATAGGGGGAGTCAGATTCAGACCATTGGGGTATAGCCTCCCTTAAAATGCCATATTTTTTTTGAAAATACTAGGATTTGTAGCATCGTGCGGGGTGTTACACCATGGTCCTATTAAAATACATCTTGTATAAATGTGGTATCTCTCTCAAAATCCTCTCCTTTCCTTCATTCTTCATTGAACCCTAGGAAACCCAAGGATCCCTTTTAGATAATTTTGATCCTAATTTATTTGCTTTATCCATTGACTTCTAGATATTTTTTGATTTAGAATCGAAGGTGATTTTGGATATTATCTAGTGGTTCTGTTCTCTCCTAATCTCTCTCCCAATGTAATGGATACTTATTTCCTTAAACTTTTTTTTGGGTTATATTTGTGATTGATGGTGAATTCATGGTTGGATGATATCCTTAGGGACCATTAGTTTCTTATGAGATAAGTGATTAGAGATATGTATATGTTATTATCTTCTTACTTAGGGAACATTGAAAGCTTTTTATTGAGGTAGGGGATTCATTAATTCTCCTTATTTTATAAATAGGTTTGGTATTAACATGTTTTATCTTCTTTAGTTAATGTTATAATCAACCAAATGAAGATAATAATTTGGAATCTAAGTAATAATGAAATATGGAATGGGATATAGTGATCTCATGTGGTTCATGATTGATTGGATGCCTCTTGATGTTTTCTATATAGCATGCAATTGATTGGTGCGATTATTATTCTTCCTTATCATGGATGATATTCATGGAAATCGGGTAACAATGTAAATATGGTAAGAAAAATTTGATTATAAATGAGGCATGTGAATTTAATTTCTATTCTTATTTAAAAACTATTGAATAGAGAAGTATTGATCAAAAACATGTTTATGGTTGATTATTAGATATTGGTAGTTGTAGATTTTATGTTTCTTGTTATTTAATCTTATGAATAATGAATTTTTTAATTAAAGATGTTAATTAAAAATGTTGTTTTCCAAAAATAAGTATTTGAGGAGGTTTGGAGTCTAACTTTATTATTATATTATGTTTGTTAAGTTTGTGTGTTGGATGTTCTGGACATGGTTTCCCCGTATGTTTTTTATACTAAAAATATGTTTTATTTCCATATATATTTTCTCTTGTCTGGTAGAGACTTTCTACAATTTTATGTGTGGGATTTGGTATGGTTGGGAAATTCGGCAAGGGATGGTTTGGTAACTTTTGTTGTAGCAATTGTTCGATGTGAATGGTGCTAGAATGGGTGGAACATGTTAAAAGCAAGGCTTGCCTATTTTCTAGAACATTATAATGAGATCATTTATGTGTTTTTTATTTTAGGTTGAGAGTTGGGATTTCTCAATGTGATTATTATTTTATGGTTGGTTTATTTGATGATTATTGTTGTGATTTAAAACTACATTTTGTAATTGGCATATGCATTGCAAGTGCATCTCCCTTATAGTATTTTTAGTAGAGTCCTGGAATATCTAGATTATTGAATGATAAATAAATTATAGTGGACTCGTTTTTTGGGTTTTGTTAATGGAATTAATGTTATATATATTATATGATAACTGCAGGATGGTTAGATTAAAAATTTAATAGCATTGAATGGAAACCAGGAATTGGAATATAAATTATAAAAGTTGTCTTATGATGAAATGGAATGATTAGATTATAATTTTAAATGAGTTTAATAAAGTTTTGGTAATTTTTAATTACTAATTGAAAATTATTAATGATTTTGAATCCTGATTATTATGTGCTTCTATGAGGTTTAGTTCCCTAGACCTTAGTAGTAGAATCCAGGTGCCTTGTGGGAAAATATCTATATTTGATTCTAAGGCTAGGTGGTTTCTCTTAGTTTTTCATGTGATATACTATTCATTATATTTTATTATATCATAAAATCTACTACCCAAGTCATTTGGACATCAAATGCAAAAATATTTTGGGGTCTGAGTGTTTTCCCCAATATCCAGGTTGATGGGAGAAAAGATGGCCGACTTCTCCCTCTTCCTCTATCTCTCATCATACATAGCATGATGTTTAGTAATATCTATGATTTAATGGATTCATTAATATGGTATTTATCAACACTAGCTATGAGGGATCCTAGTTTTACCATACATGTGAGTGTGGGATGTAGTTGATTGAGGTTATAGCACATACATGTATTTCATCTGTAGTTACTATGGTTACCACAAATGTACTTGAATGGGTGTGATGGATTGATTCATAATGTATGATACACAAGATAAGATGGTTTTTAGACATGTTATGTGGTTTTGGATGTGATAATATGTGGTTGATATATGTTTTCATGGGGTTTAGGGTGATATGTGGTTGAGATATGAGTGCATGAGGTGCAGGATGACTTATAGATGGGATTATAGCACAGTACGTTTGGTGTTTTAGTGTGAGAGAGACAAACAAGTGGGTAAGTGGATGTGGTGTGTGTTTATCATGTATATTATTTTGATATGGATATGATTTCTTTTATGTAATACTTTGTGAGTGATCTTTGGTGAGGACATGATATAAATTTACTTGTTAGGTAATGTGTTGGTTTCATTTCTTTATTAACTAGAATTTAATATGCTTATTTCACATTTCATAAGAGATTTTAGGGTGTATCTTGCTAATTATGCCTATATTATCACTCCATATATATGTAAACTATTTTTTAGGTCTATGGGAGTTGGGTGATACTAGCTTGTAGAGTTTTTTCGGAGCTTCTAGAGTTTTTTTTCTCACTTCATAGGGTTTGTCTTTAGTATTTTCTATTGTTTCTGCTTGTATGAAATTACATTAATATATTGGGATGGTTTAATTATTTATCCTTTATAGTTTATTGGAGGATCTCATATTATCTATTATCCTTTAATTTATATATTAAGGGCAATGCTTCCCATTTGTATTCATTTTATAGCATCTGTTCTAGTAACCCACTCATGGCCTACTGAAGGTAGGATTTAGGGGTCATCTCCATCTTCACTAATGGCCCAGGAGGGGTACCCATGGAGAGAGGGGTTCATGACCCTGTAGTAGTTGATAATGGATTTTATCAGTTCTAGGAATAGTTCTGATAAAGGATTCCTATATCATTATTTTTTATTATTAAGAAAATTTATTAGATTTTATTAGTTCTCATAAAATCAGTGATTTTTGAACACTGATAAAAGAAATTTCTAGAACATTTAAAGGTTTTATCTCTTAAGTAATTGATTTCATCACTATTTAGAAATTAAACTCCCTTTAAATTATTGAAATTACTATTTAATTACTTTTCATTTAATCCAAATCATATCAAAAATTATTTAAGTGATTTGAATAACTTATACACAACTATTAAAAATCTAAAGTTTTAGTCAACTCATTATTTAACAAGATTAATTAGTCAATCGATCATTAAAATTTTAATATTTCCTATGATTTTTTAAATTAGTAACTATTAATTAAATTAATGTAACATAATTAACTTCTAAAATAAATGGGTGTTTCATGTATTATGGGTGTTATAGATTTAATGTGATTTAATTAATTAATTTTTGTGTTCCATTTCCATTGGATGTATTTAGATATGTTTAATATGATAGTTTGAATCATTTATTGAAAAAGTGGAATAGGAATTCAAAGTTCTATAAGACTATATATCAATTTCTACTAGATATATATTAATTTAGTCAAATGTATTTGAGTTGTATCAATTAAATCATGAAAACCACACATGCATATGAATGTTTCATGTGATGCAACAAATTTATCTTCATAAAACGAAAAGTATCAATTTTGATATAATTTTATTATCACCATTTATACAAGGTTATCAAATTTCTTATAAATTTAGAACTATTCAAGTAACTAAACATCTAAATGTCTAGGTTCATACTAAATTTGTGTTCATATGTGTTTAGTGTAAAACATATCAAATAACTATTATTTGATTTCAAATTTTTGACATTACTTATCAACACACCATATCAACAAGAAAATTTTGAATTTTTTTTAATTAAATTAAAAATATTAGATATAAACTGAACATAAAATAAATAAATAATTTTTATAATTTTACTATTAACAAAAAAATATAATTTTTAAATTAATAATGATTAATTTAATCAAGAATTTGTATCATAAGAGTATTACTCTAACCCAACCCTAATATGGGTTTTGACTTCATTACCTTAAGATCATATTCAACCCAACACTTCAAAATGCAGTAGGGTTACTCTAAAATGTAGTATCTATAGTAAAATGAACTCTAAAACATTATTTTATTTTTAACAAAAAAAATGTTATATGAATATTATTATTTTTTTAATAAATATTTTTCATGAAAGTAAATGAAAAATGATTAAAAAATAATAGTGATATCGATGCTATAGTGTGATGCCAAATTTGGAAACATGCTGTAGAAAAATAAAATGATTGTGTCAAGGATAACATGGTATGGAGGCCTAGTTTTACTCAAAAATTACATTTTCATTCCATTATACTATTAGAATTATCATGTAAAAACAATTCTCAATGGTAAGTTTTTAGTTTTTGTGGAAAAACCATTTTCTAGTTAATTTTTAGAACTTCCATAACTTTTATATCTGAAATAACACTCATGAAACTATGATAAATATTAGTTAAAATTCACCAAAGGAAATCCTAGATCCATGCCTATGGTAGATAAATAAATATCCATGTTTGGAAAGTAGTAATACAATAGGATGTTATATATGTGGCATGAAAGTTACAGTGGAAGTGGATAACTCGACAGGAAACATATTCTATTAATGAAGGCTATGTAGGGTTAAACTGGTCTTATATTGGTGTATCCTTAGTGTTTCAAAGTTATTATTAGATTAATTTAATGTTTTGTGTCATGCATTGATGTGGTGATTTGAATTCAACTGTTAGGATACCATGGGTATGAAATTGGTTTAAAAAACTAAAAAAATGAAATCTAAATTTGAAATTTATATTTTATTCTTATAAACACATAATACAGTAAACATAAAATGATTCATAAAATTGATTCTTAAATACTAGGAATTAAAATTGATAACCAGACGTGGATAGAAATACTGCCACAATATTTATATCATCGATTCAAGCTTACATAATTCTCACAAATAGAAACATAATTCTATACAACATGATTCCAAAAAACTAGAATCTAGGAAAGAGAATTTAACAAAACCATATTCACACACAAACACACACACACACACACACACACACACATATATATATATATATATATATTCAAGAATATAAAAATATATTCTAACACATAAATAATATCAGAGCAGCAAACAAAATTGAATGGAAATAACAATTGACAACAATCTAAGAAATACGGAACCCAAATGTTCAATGAATACGGTTGAAGGAAAAAATACATAAATATATTTGAATAAAAAATATATTTTAATTAATTTAAGAAGAAACATTCAATATTTATAGGTCAAATAAATGTAATAAAAAGATAAGTAAATGGACACAAGGATTTACATGATTTTCTTAATTGTCATATATGCATGGGGTAGGATCATCATAGGATATAATATGTAAGAATAAATGAGTAAAAGAAATCATGAAGGAAAGCAGCAACACAATAATTATAAGGTAACTATCTAAGAATAAAATACCTCGCCATACTAGGGAATCATGACCAAGATGAGTCTAAGGGGGTGAAATTTTCTTCTAATCTGGACAAGAACAAATGACCCAAGCTATATAACAGAAATAAAACAAAATGTGTAAGAATAAAAAATCAAATATCAAAAAAATAAATATAATAGAGACCCTCTTACTAGGGGATCAGTATAACCTTATCATGATCCTTCATCCTTGATGTTATATGTAATCATCATCCTTGATTCTACCTCATCAACCAGATCTATCCTCATCTAGGTCCAATGTTTCCCATACTTCAATGCCCTTCGGACTCAATAACCAGAACGAATGGCCTCTTTTCAGTCGATCACATTGTGTATAAGAAATAGGAACTTATTATGAATAAATTTTATCTACTTCTCTAATAGTGAGGGAAACAACATCTTCTACCTCTTCTATTGTTGGTCCTCTGATATTTCATGGATTCCCTCCCTTTTTCCCTCATGGTAAACCAGATCGCCTAACCAGATTTGACCTCTAAGATGATTAAACCCGCATATGAACTTACTTGAGTCACCCTATAAGATGATGTAAATAGGGATGTTTAAGATAATCTAGTCACATGCCAAAAAAGTTCCTCATAATAGCTCATCTATTCTTACAAAACACTAAAAAAAAGATCAGTACCATACTTTAAAATCATTTGAAAATAAACTCATAAAATTCACAATGAATAGATCAACAATAATATAGTATTTTCATGAAAACTAGAAGTAATAAAATGAATATATAAAGTATAGAAAAATTAAATATTCTCCACCTGAACCTAAAAAAACAAGGATCAAACATCCTTAAATAGGATCAAGAATCTCCAATTAGGGAGGTCACACTATACAAACCAAATAAACAGTAGAGTTCCTAAAAAAATTGTGTACCACTCCAAAACACATTCAACACCAAGGTCGTAAGGACAAGATCTAAACCCCTGAGAAACACAAAAAATCCAAGGGTAATAGGCTATAAACCAAGAAGAAAACCCAACCCAGTTTATCTTACTAATGAAATCTAGGTACCTTCCAAAATAACTAGAGATATACCAGTAGAACCACCATGAATCATGGTCGTTGCCATACCTATTCACAAGATACCTCCACTCTAAACACTAACCAAGCCCAAACACTCACAATAGGTTAAAACCTTAGGAAACCAACCCATACCAAGACACAAACTAGAGTAAAAAACCAAATATCTAAATATCATATCAAATATTAGGAATAAGGAACAAATATGAGACAAAAACAATTGGGTATACCCTACCATGAAACTCACACTGGTAACCAAGACTCTCACCCTGGCCAACATCACACTAACCCCTTTATACCCCAAAACCATAGACACACACTAGAAAACACCTTAAGGTATCTACTAAAATAAAACAAGTAGGAATCTAAGGGGGAAATTAGTAAACAAAAATCATAAAAGTTGTAAATTAGATCCAAAATAGAGTTACCAACCTAGTTTAATAAAACATAAAATCAGGTTACAATGTAAAATACATATAACATATAATTTTAAACAACTAATAATCAATTCTGAATTTTAAAAACAAAAAATTATTTCCAATTTTTCTTTGATACTAATTATTGTGGGATTAATTTATGTGGAAGTTTTCATTCTACCAATAGGATCCCATGGTTATAAAGTTGTTTCTCAAAACCAAAAAAATGAAATATAAATATAATATTTGTATTCTAGTCTTATAAAAATATTATCTAATAAACATAAATTGAATCCTAAAAAATATGCATAAATACTAAAAACTAAATATTATAACCAATGGTGAACAAAAATGCTACCATAGTGGCTATAACATCAATTTAATCTTATATAATTCTAAAAAATAGAATCATAGTTTTTTAAAACATAATTCAACAAAACAAGAATCAATAAAATATAATTTAACAAAACTAGATTCAAATATGTATATTCTAGAGTTCAAAAATAGTTTCTAAGACACAAACAATCTCATAGAAATAAACAATAGTTGAATAATAGCAAGATTCTATAGTAAGATGAGGAAGATAGAACACAAACATTCAGGAAACCATTTCAAAGAAAAAAATGATTAAATAGATTCAATTAAATCTAAAATAGATTTCAACAAATTCAATAAGTGGTGTTAAACATTTCTAGGTTAATGAAATAGAATATAAAGAGTGATAAATAGACACTAATATTTAAATTATTTGGAAAATTAGTCGATATTCATGGGGTTGGGTCATCATAGGATTTACCATGAATGAAAAAAAGAGTGTAAGAAAGTAAAAAAGAAAGTATAAAATCACCAAGGCTAAGAAAACTATTTAAGAATGAGTATCTCACCACACCAGGGACTTTCAAGCATGTTGAGTAAAAAGAGGTAAATTATTCCTCAAATTAGGATGGACACAAACAACACACTCTATAGAGAATAAAAAACCGTTATATACAAGAATTGAAAATAAACTTACAATAAATCAGAAAAAAAAACCGAGATTCCCTTACTAGGGGATCAATATCACATTGTAATGATTTTTCATGCTTCATGATTTACATAGTCATCATGTTTGATTCCAAATCATCTTATAGATCCATATTCACTTAGGTTCAATGATTTTTTAACTTCATCACCCTATAGGTTCAAGAACTAGAACCAACAACCTCTCCATGGTTGATCACTTTTTGTGGTTAGGGTTTCACCGAGCAGTTTCCAGATCTGAAATCGGAGAAATTCATCTAGTCTGATTGGATTTCATCTATGATTACCTTTGATCTGATTCTAGTGTTTTTCATCTGCACCTTTTATTTGGATAGTGAACACCTTATCTTTATGGTCATATCTATTTAGATTTCTTAATCAAGTTGCATTCTTCATTTCAGACTACCTTTAGACTACATCATCTTTCTACCTTTGATCCTCTATTTTATCTAAGAATTTTTTTTAGATCCCGCTCATATTTGGGTGTCTATGATTTTTACTCTTGATTATTAGTGGATTCTTATTTCTAAAATAGGTCTCATGGTTTTCCCCTTTTGGGTTTTCCACATTAAAAATCTCCGGTGTCAGCATTTATTTTTTCTACACATATATTTTTGGTCATTGCGCATCTGCTTTAATTTTTCTATCTTGTTTGAAGGGAAATAAATTGTATTTCCATTGTGAATTTTATTGTTCATTTGTTTTCATGTTCATCACTTTCTGTATTTCTAAACATCTAGTATCATTGGGTTTGGTTTTTATTCATATAGATTATATAATCCAATTACAGTCGAATGATTTTGTTGAGTGGTTCCAACTACCATATGTGGAGGTTAAAAATTAAGGATATTTTTTTTGTGAAGTGAATGTGTCAGCTAATTTTTAGTACTCAAAAGTCATAAATAATTTTAGATGGATAATTTTAGTTTGTGCATGAGATGGTTTGTGGTTTCATTCATCAGTGAGTCGAATACAATGTGATGATTCATATTATCAATATCTATCACCCCAAAACTTTATGGTATAATTTTGAGACTACCAATGCTTCCAAGATAGAAAATAATAAATTTTTTCTACTTAAAAGTTGATGAATTTGAAGTACAAAGAAAGTACATCTATTTCTAACTATTTTATTGAATTTCAGGGATACTTTGATCAATTTTCTAGTATGGGTATTAATTTTTAAGATTAAGTTTTATCACTTTGGTTAATTAATACTTTACCTGATTATTGGAAGAATTTTCAAGTTACTCTCGTCGGTTATACTCCTAATGGTGTTGTGAAAGTTAGTTTTTTAAGTCTAATATTTTGAATGAATAGGTCAGGATATTTACTCAGGATAAATCTTATTCAGATATTTTAGTCACAGAGAATAGGGAGAAGTTAAGAAATGAATCATAGATAGAGTACTTGAGGAAAGAGAAAAGGTATAAGAAAATCCAGGTCAAAGCAAAGAGAATTTTAATGTCATCATTATGGTAATAAAGGATATTTTAAGAAGTTTTTCTATCATCTAAAAAGAAAAAAATAGAATGAAAAAAAATTAGAAGAATAAAAATGGTGATGGAGATGATCGTGTCACTTCCACTATAGGGGTGATCTTGTTATTGTTTATGAATCCATTAATATTGCATCTGATGATTCTTGTTGGGTTGTTGACAGTGGTGCATATTTTCACATGACATTAAGGAAGGAGTTATTTATATCATATAGCCCAAGGAATTGTGGGATTTTGAATATGGGTAATTATGGTCATACTTATTTTTTGGTATCGAGACTGTTTGTTTGGAGACCATCACAGGAAGTAAGCTGATTTTGAGAAATGTTCGACACAGGCCTGAGGTTCTTCTAATTGTTATTTCTATCGATGTTCTTAAAGATGAAGATATTATCATTAATTTTGGTGATGGGAAATGGAATATTTACAAGGGTTCTTTGATTATGGATCAAGGGAATAATCATTCAGGTTTATACTAGATCAGAGCTTCGATTTATTGTGATACTTCTTGTGCTGTTGAGTATAGTTTGTCTTCCAAGTTATGGAATAAGTGGCTTAGCCACATTAGTGAAAAGGGGATTGGTTATTTTTTCAATATAAATAAATTCATTTATTTTAAGAGTGTAAAATTTGACACGTGCAATCATTGCATGGATGGAAAATAAAGTAGAGTGAGTTTCAATGGTCATCCTTTGAACAGGAAGTCACAGGTACTTGAATTAGTATATTCTGAAATTTTTTATCCTTTGAAGTCTAATACATTTATTGGAAGTCTTTATTTTAGGATTTTTATTAATGAATACTCGTTTAGGATTTAGGTTTGTGTTTTAAATTCCAAAAGTTAGGTGCTCGGTGTTTTTAAGCAATTTCATGTTTCAGCTGAGTGGGGATCCGGTAAGAAGTTCAAATGTATCCGCACTAAAAATAGGGGTGAGTATTATAATGACTTTGATTTTCCCAGTTTTATTTTTAGAAAATTTTTGGAAAAATTCCAAGACTAGGCACTGAGACAACATGTGATTTTCAGGCCCGGTGTTGCTGAAATGGTCCGCCGAAAAATGATAAGTTTTTAAATAGCACGCATGAGTGATTTTTTTGAAAAAGTGGAATAAATCTTAAACGGGTGTCTAGATCAGAAATATGATGGCACCATTGAATTTAGTATGATGGTTTTACGTTATTCATGACTTAACTTTAGTCGGTGCGGGCCTCCAGTGAGAAAACCTGAAAATGCAATAACCATAAATAAAATTATTTTACTTTTCAAGTCCCTATAACTCATGAACGGTGACTCAAATTAAAGTTTTGAGACCACTATTGAGCTCGTGAGGGTGTGATTTCTTTAGTCAGGTTCTAACATTGGTTGATGTGGGCCAACTATGGAAATTAGTTTTTGGGACGTTACCGTAAATAAAATATTTAAATAAAGATTATTTTATTTTCAAATACTATAACTCGTAAACGGTAACTTGGATTGGAAATCTGAGAGTACCATTGAGATCGTGAGGGTGTGATTTCCTTAGGAAATTCCTAACCTCAATCATCATGGGTCGAGGATAAAAGTTAATTTTTGGGAGTTTTGAAGAAAAATAAAATAAACTTAAGAAAATTTATTTTATTCAAAAATGTTTCGCTGCAACGCAATGTCGAGCCAGCTATTTCATTTCATAAATAATATAATGTAATGACACTGAAAATAAAGCATAACATAAATGTTGTTTTATTTCATAAATGAAATAGCATAATGACATGGAAACTCAGCGTAACATAAACGTTGAAACATGTTTCCTCTATTAAGTCAATTAAGAGAGTTGCAGGATTAGGGGAGGATCCCGGAATTTTCTCTGAAGCCTTGGAAGAAATTTGTTGGTGAACAATGAGAGGTGAAAAATGGTGAACGATGTAGGATTGAAGAACGGATTCAGATCGAACATCGACAGATTGACGAATGACGAATGCAGGATTCACCCTTCATCAGGATCGATCCAAAACGAGTTAGGGTTTTATTTATAAGTGATTTCCTTCCCTCGTTCTTTCTTTATAAATGATGAATGTGGGTCAATTCACTAACAAATTGACCTGCGGATCGATCTTCCTTATCAGAATAGGATTTTGACATATGGGGATTTGAGATGGGATTATATCGTGGCAATTATTTGAATGTATCTCCTTTATTTTTCTAATGCAGTGAATGAAGGACAAATGAATAAGGCCGATGTTCGTTACCTTGGGTTCTCATGGTGATCCATCTCCCTCCTCATGTTCTTCACCGAATAACCCTCTTGGTAACATTAGATTATTTCTGGGAGGTTATGAACATGGTTAGACCCCTAGATCTATGGCAAGACGGATTGGACCACACGACAGTGGAGGCGGTGACCCGAGGATTATAGCGGGACTTACGGTTCAAAAAACAGACCACCAGAGTGAGTTTGGTGGCCCATAGAAGCACCTGACGATGTAAGCCAGTGGAGGCCACATGTTGGAGGCGGTGTGTGTTAGAAGCACAACACGGTGGTGAAGGCAGCCCATGGCATCCGCCGTAGGTGGTGATCATAGGTCGCCGATAGGCAATTCGGCGGACGCGGCTAGAGGCCGATGTCCAACTAGACTGCAGTGGTGACTCGTGAAAACGGTCATGGGTGGGATGCAGCACCCATCGTGTCCCATGTAGAGAATACTGACCCTCTCAAGTAGGTCGAGTTGGTCAGGCAGGCCGGCCCTAGGCCCAGCCTAGTGCCTCATGTTGGGCCACCACAGCAGGCCAGACTCAGCTGGTCCAGGTCAGGTCCAGCGGGCCAGGTCAACCCGCAAGGTCAGGTCAGACCCTATTCGAGTCAGTGGATGCGTTTCAAGTCAGTGGACCCTGGGTCGGGGCGGGTCAGGTCGGTCTGGTTGGGTTGGACTGGACCTAGACCCCACTGGACCCTTTTTACTAAAAGGCTCATAACTTCCAAACTGCACGTCTGATTGATGAGACATTTGCAGTGTTGGGACCCTTGTGATGAGTCGGCCCTTTTGATATACTATAAGTGGGTTTTAGTAGAATTTGATATGCAACCATTATCTTTATGAGTAGATTCTCCCAGAATCAAGCATGCTATGAGTGGGAATCATGTGGCTTCTTATGATGAGAAGACTATGACGAGTGAGTATAGGTACCCCAATAGGCCTAAATGATGAGAGGGTATAGGTTCCCCAGCAGTCCTAAGTGGCGAGCAGGTCTAGGTTCCCCTGCAGGCCTAAGTTATGAGCAGGTCTAGGTGCCCTATCAGGCCTAAGTGACAAGCGGGTCGAGGTTCCCCAGCACGCCTAAGTGACTCGTCGTGGATGAGTGTCTCAATAGTACAAGGTGTTCATATTTTACGATTGATAGTCTTGATTTTAATAATTTAGATTTATACATGTGTGAGCAGACTCTAGTGACTCTCTTGATTGTACTTCTTAGAGGTTACACTTCGTGTACTTATTTGGTAGTCTTCTTTGTGTATTTATTTATAGTATACCTTTGTGGTTTGGGATCCCTACTAAGTATTGTTTTACTCACCCCTAAAAGATATTCACCCTCATGTTTTGTGTCTTGTGCAGATGATCGACTCTTTTAATGAGTCCTTGGCGGGTCGGGACTAGGTGGTTCTTAGAGTGATCTGATAGACGAGATGTGCTTATAAGGCATTAGATAGCTATTTTTGTACCTACCCTTCAGGTAGGGTTTTCTACAGAGGAGTTACAGGGACTTTTACTTTTAATTTTCTGTTTTAGCTGAGCTTGTATTATGTCCCTGTTTACCTTCACTTTTCTACTATCATACCTTGTGTTTGTTTAGTTAGTGTATGCACCTACCAGTATATGTGTCTTGAAGTTGTGTGTGTATGTACAAGTACTTATGAAAATTCCTCCCATTTGTTTGGGATATTCCTACTCAGTTCTAGTCACTATCCCCTGGTCTATGAGAGGTGGGTTTGGGGTAGTCACGAAACGGGCCCCGGGGGATGGGTCGTGATAGAGTAGTATCATAGGTAGTTCGGTTCTACCTTAAGAACCTAGAGTCTATGATTTTGGTTCGGGAAAACAATTTTAAGTGTTTCGAGTTTGGATTTCAGGCCAGGGAATCTAGTGTTGGTGCGGCGGCCGGCGTATCCGTACACCAAGACCCTAAATTCTTCTTTTTAACTCGATACATGAAAACACTAGTTATAGAGGAAAATGATGGTACATGCATTGTACAGGAATGGGTTGAGTTTTCAATGTCCTTCTTGAGTCATCTCACTAGGTATACTCTATTGATCATGGTACATCTTGTTTTGTTTCAAGATGCTTCCATGTAGACAACCAACTAGAATTTCACTGCGTGATCAGGAGGATGATCTGTGGGGTGACGAGATGGGTACAAGTGTTCATACCAGAGACAGAACCACCAGGTGGTGTACCAGCTATACCACCACCTGTGGAGCATCACATGGTACTCATAGTACCAGCGAATGAGATGTGCGGTTTGATAAAACTTCATGAGTTTCTGTGACATAGACCCCTCAAGTTCAGAGTCGATCTAGACTCACAGGTGGCTAAGGACTGGCTTAAGGTGGTGACTAAGTTTTCCATTCAGTCAGGACACCATTATATTAGATAGAGGTCCTGGCAGTGATCCTTCTACGTGGATCAATAGGGTGATGGCGGGGTTTAGATTACCCGATATTACGATGAGGTAACTCTTACATGGATAGATTTTGAGAACCATTCTTAGAGAAGGGGGTCTCAACATGAAATATAAGGGTTATGCGTGCCCAAGAGTTTCTACAACTCCAGAAGGATGAAATGTCGGTAGTTGAGTATTCATCGAGGCATACCGACCTTTCTAGGTACTTGATGAATACAATATGACCAGTGCTTTAGGGCTCGGACCTCCGAACGAGGTGTGTTTAGGGACATTCAAACCAAAAATATTCCTTTATGCACTCTTACTTATGCTAGGTTTCTAAAGAGAACCTTTGTTGTTGAAAGTCCTTTGGATGAGCAGATATAGCCAATGGATGTCAGCAGTGGGCAGTCAAGAAGCCTATGTCAGTCTTAGAGACTTGGACCTGTGAGATGTTCTGAGAAGAGGTCCCAACATAGGGGATCTACATATTAGGGATCATAGGGTGAGTCCGGTTAGCCTAGAAAGAGGAAGTGGTTTTCAAAAGATAGTAGGGTATATCTCGCTAGAGATTTTCCATACCATCGTGCTAATAGTGAAATAGTGGATGGACCACCGAGGAAGAGTCAGTGACAAGAACAGATGAATCTGTAGGGAATAATATGTGACATAGGAGCTGGGAGAGTAGCAAGAGGTGGTATACATTTTGACATGTTACCACTACCACCCCCACGTGGTCCACACTGGGCTCAGGGAGCTGGAGGACAGGGGAAGGGGCAGCTTCATGCTGTCAAGGAATATGACCCAAGGTCTCTAGGATTGATTTGAGGTATGATATGTGTCTATTCTTAGCTGTCATGTTAATATACACAATTTCTAATCAGTATTCCTTGTCACGAATCTTGTTCAATACCTATAGTTTCCAGTTAAACTGTTTACTTGACCCTTACGTCTAGAGATACCTATGAGAGGATACTCGATAATCACACTTATTTCGACAGTGTGATTTGACCCTTGAGGTGAGAGTTTTGGTTGGAAACTCTTGGTGGTGGAATCAAGGCCTTATGATGTCATTCTTGGTATGGATTGGTTATCAACAGTCCATGCCCAAATTGACTATTTTAGGCAAAAGGGTGTGGTATGTCCGTAGCAATGGAATTGGTTTTTCCTTGGTTAGAGAGAAAGGTAACAAAGGCAATACGAGATAGAATAATGTGTGGTAGAGTTCAACCAATCACTCTTCAATTGGATATCATGACCCTTGATGTACTAGATGAGACGAGTCCTCAGTTTCCTACAGTGGTGGATGAGTACGAGGACATATTTCTGGAAGATGTTATAGGACTACCTCCTCACATGGAGGTAGACTTATGAATTGACCTATACCCCAAGACAACACTAGTATCTACACTGGCATATCAGATGTCTCCTGCAGAGCTTCATGAATTGAGGGTATAGTTGGAGGACTTGCAAAGGAAGGGTTTCGTGAAACCCAGTGTTTCACCATGGGTAGCCCCAGAATTGTTTTCCAAGAAGGCAGATGAGAGCTTGAGGTTATGTGTGTACTTTCGATGCTTGAATAAGGTGACCATGAAGGACAAGTATCCACTAACGAGGATCTATGATCTCTTTGATCAGTTGAATAGAGAGAGATGGTTCTCGAAAGTTGAGACCACATGAGCAGAACTATGTGACCCATGACCTTCAATTGGCAATCATAGTCTTTGCATTGAAGATGTGGTGAAACTTTCTTATGGGCAAAAGGTTTATTGTATACTATAACCACAAGAATCTCAAGTATATCTTCTCTCAGAAGTATTTTATCTTGAGATAGAGATAATGGTTAGAGTTCCTCTAGGACTATGACTTCATAATAGTTTATACTCCTAGTATGGGAAACATGGTAGTAGATTCTCTTAGGAGGAGATCCAGTTCGTAGTTGCTGAATGAGGAAACAAAGAAGTTGGCCTTGTTATAGTTATCATTCATGGATAGAGATGATGTAGCTTACCTCCAATTGGTGGTTGTTACCCCTCCACTCTTAAATTGATTCAGGGAGGCACAGCTCGATGATATAAACAATGAGTCTTTAAGTGCTCTGTTGTCCACAAGGAATACCCCTGATGGATATTTGAAAGGTGGGGAGCATGTTGGTCATTTCATAGGACATATAGTAGTAGAAGTGGGTGCTTAGAGTGATAATATGCATCGGGATATGCATGTGGGTATCAAGGAGGACACCATGGATTGATGGAAGGTTGAAGTTGGGCTTACCTATTGATATAAAAGTTAAACGCTTGTTTAATCAATTTAGTGGTTTGTCAACACACCAGGTCAAGCCCCTGTAATTGGAAGGGGTTGTTATTTTCTTCCTTGGGGTGCCAAGAAGAGAGTGAGAAAGGATATCTATGGAATTCATGATGGGTTTATCACGTACATCTAGGGGACACAGTACCATCTAGGAGATCGTTGACCAACTCACCAAGTTGGTTACTTCTTAGCTTTTCAGAAACAAAGTCCCATAGAGAGCTTGGGACACATCTACATTTAAGATATAGTTCAACTCCATGGAGTCCCATCAACGATAGTCTCAGATTGAGATGCATGTTTTACATCCTAATTATGGAAGGGATTGCATGAGGCATTTGGGAATCAGTTGCGCTTGAGCATAGCTTTCCACCTGCAAACAGACGACCAAACAGAGAAGACCATTCATGTCCTAGAGGACATGCTACGTGCTTACATACTCAATTTTATCCACAATTGGGAGGATCACCTACCTCTAGTATAGTTTTCATACAACAAAATATACCACTCCACCATATGTATGGAACCATTCGAGGCCTTGTATGGGTGATCCTGCAAGTCGCGACTTCGCTGGACTGACCCCAGAGACTCAACGCTCATGGGCCCGGAGTTGGTGTAGGATACTATAGAGAAGGTGAAATTCATCCAGAATTAAATGAATACTGCACAGAGCCATCATAAATCCTATTTTGGTAGGTGATAGAGACCCTTAGAGTTCAAGGAGGGAGACCATGTGTTCCTTCAGGCCTCTCCTCGACGTGGGATACAGAGATTTGGTCAGGTCAATAAGTTATCTCTAAGGTTCATCTGACCTTTTCTGATACTGAAAAGAGTGGGCAAGGTGGCATACCTCTTGGCTCTACCTCTACAGTTAGAGCAGGTTCATGACGCCTTCCACATATCTCAGCTGAGGAGATACGTACATGACCCATCACATGCACTACCACAAAAACAGTTTTTCCCAGCGCTTACCTTTATCAGCGCTAATGAAAAAGCGCTGATAAAAGGGGGTGCCTTTATCGGTGCTGATAAAGGGTCCCTTTATCAGTGCTAAAAAAAATTGCTGATAAAAGCACCCCTTTATCAGCACTTTTTTTAGCGCTGATAAAGGGACCCCCTTTATCAGCGCTTTTTTAGTAGCGTTGATAAAAGGGGGCCTTTATCAGCGCTTTTAAAAGCACTGATAAAGGGTCGAATTCAAAAAAAATTAATTAAAAATAATATATTAATATATAAATATATAATATAGTTATATTGATATAAATATAATATATAATTTTTAAATATATTTTAGATAAGTATAAATATACATTTACACTTAATATACTTAATATATAAGATATTTAGTGAAAATGGATTATAAAAAAATTAAAAAAATATTTTTAATTAATAATTTGCTAATTATTATGGATTAATAGTCATTTAATAACAATTTGAAGACTAAAAAATTAAAAAAAATTAAAAATCGATCCAAAATATGTTGAAAACGCAACTCAAACTTCAAACGGCCATAACTTTTGATCCGGGTGTCCGTTTAAGCTCTATCACATATCAAATCGAAGCCTGCGACGAGATATACATCACTATAATTAAGGGGATCCTTGGTCAAGGTTTTTTCGAGGCCAAAAAAGGCCCAGAAGGCCTCCAAAACTGAGTTTTTAGTCGGGGTACCCTGATTTTTTAACATTTTGTGGATTTTCAGAATCGTTTAAGGGGGTATTATTGGCTTTTTTTGGTGGGGACTGAATTTATTCCAAGGTATTACATTCATATTGATATTATTTATTTGAAATTTCATCATTTTTTATAATGCACTGCTATTTATAATCAAATATATAACAATATATACATATTTTTTATATATTCACACCTAAAAATTTAATGATAGATATAAATAATAAAATATATTTACATATAAAATATATTAGCTTTATCTAAATATAACTAATATCCATTTTATTTAAAATAAAAATATATGAATATTTATATACCTATATATTAATCTAACTATATATATATATTAATATAACTACATATATATATATATTAATATTAATATAAATATATATATTAATATCACTATAAATATATATATTAATATCACTATAAATATATATATTAATATAACTATATATATATATATATTACTATATGAATAAATATAACTATATATATATATATTAATATAACTATATATATATTAATATAACTATATATATTAATATAACTATATATATATCAATATAACTATATATATTAATATAACTATATATATTAATATAACTATATATATATATTAATATAAATATATATTACTATATGAATAAATATAACTAAACATATATATATATATATATAAATAGAGATATATATTAATATAACTATATATATATTAATATAACTATATATATATATATTAATATAAATATATATTACCATACGAATAAATATAACTAAATATATATATAGAGAGATATCATGAAATGGAAAACAAATCAAAATAGAGGAGTGGTAAGGGCTTAGGCGCGCAAGGGGGAGGTCTTGAGTTCAAATCCTGGTGGAGGCAGGGGCGCGTGCGTATGGGGGAATATGGGAGCAAGCGCTGATAAAGGGTGGAGGGGGTGCGTGGGGCGCTATAGGGTGGTGGAAAAGCGCTATAAAAGGGGGGGCTCAAGCGCTATAAAATCCCCCCTGATTGGCAGTATTTTTTTAATTTCTTTATTTTTTTTAAATTTTTTTATTTTTTTACCTTTTATCAGTGCTTTTTTAAAAGAACTGATAAAAGGGGTCCTTTATCAGCGCTAAAACGAAAGCGATGATAAAGGAAGAACTCCTAAAGGGGTCTTTTATCAGCGCTAAAACAAAGCGCTGATAAAGGACCCTTTTATCAGCGCTTTGTTTTAGCGCTGATAAAAACCCCCGTTTGTCAGCGCTTTTTTTAGCCCTGATAAAAGGGGGTCTTTATCAGTGCTTTTTGGAGCACTGATAAAGGGGACCCCCCCCCCCTTATCTTCACCAGCTTTAACAGCAATTTTCTAGCGCTGTTAAAGGCCATTTTTAGCACTGATAAAAGGCATATTTGTAGTAGTGATGTCATTGACTGGGGAGACATAGACGTTGATGATGGGATGAATTTTTTGGAGTTTTTGGTGGAGATTGAGGACCGACAAGAGAAAACTCTCCATGGGTGATCGATTCCTCTAGTGTTCGTTTAGTGGCAACACAAGAATCTCCCATAGATCACATGAGAGTGGGAGGCTCGGGTTCGTGTATGTACCCTCATCTGTTTGGGAATCCCTTGGTTTTGGATTTTGGGGATGTAAATCCTTAATTTGGGGAGAATTTAATGAATTGGATTTTCCCAGTTTTATTTTTAGAAATTTCTAGGAAAATTTTGTGACTAGGTGCTAAAATGGCATGTGATTCTGAGACCCGGTGTGCTCGAAATGGTCCATCAAAAAATATTAAGTTTTTAAATAGCGCACATGAGAAGTTTTCCTAAAAAAGTGGAATAACTATTAAACAGCTGCCTAGATCAGAAATATCAAGGCACCTTTTCATTCAAGATAGCGGGTTTACTCTAGACACGACTTAACTTTAGTCGGCGTGGGCCTCTATTTAGAAAACCCAAAAATGGAATAATTGTAAATAAAATAATTAAATAAAATAATTTTATTTTTCAAGTCCTCGTAACTCATTAATGGTAACTCGAATTAAAAATATGAGACCACCATTGATCTCATGAGGGCGTGATTTCCTTAGGTGAATCCTAACATTGACTGGCGCAGGCCAGCTATGGAAATTAGTTTTTAGGATGTGACCGTAAATAAAATAATTAAATAAAGATTATCTTATTTTCAAATCCTATAAATCATAAATGGTAACTCATATTGGAAATCTAAGAGTACCTTTGAGCTCATGAGGGTGTGCTTTCCTTAGGTGGGGCCTAACCTCGACCGATGTAGGTTGAGGGTAAAAGTTAATTTTTGGGAATTTTAAAGAAAAATAAAATAAACTTAAGAAAGTTTATTTTATTCAAAAAAAATCACTATAACGCAACATCAATCCAGATGTTTCATTTCATAAATGAAATATCATAATGACACTGTAACTCAAGTATAACATAAACATTGTTTCATTTCATAAATGAAATAGTGTAACGACGCGTCGAATCAGTGTAACAGAAATGTTGAAATGCATTTCCTTCATTAAGTTGATTAACAGAGATGTGGGATCAAGGGAGGATCTTGGATTTTACTCTGAATCCTTGGAAAAAATTCATTAGAGAACAACGAGCGGCGATGAATGATGAATGATGACAGATCGACAAATGGATTCGGATCAGACATCAGCGGATTGACGAACGACGAATGCAGGATTCACCCTTCGTCAGCGATCGATCCAAACCCAAGTAGGGGTTTATTTAAAAATGATTACCTTCACCTATTATTCCTTTATAAATGAATAAAGTGGGTCAATTCACTAAAAAATTGACCATTGGATCAATCATCCTTGTGGGAATGGGATTTTGACATGCGGGGATTTAAGAGGGGATTATATCGTTGCAATTATTTGAATGCCTCACCTTTATTTTTATAATGCAACGAACGAAGGCTAAATGAACAAGGCTGATGTTCATTGCATTGGTTGTTCATAGTGATCTCTCTCCATCCTCTCATTCTTTGCTGATGGACCCTCGTGGTCCCATCAGATTCTTGCTGGGAGGTTTTAAATGTGTTTAGACCCTCAGATCGATGGCAAGACAGATTAGAGAATGCAGTAGTGGAGATGGCAGCCTAAGGATCACAATGGGACTTGCGAATCAAAAAACGGACTACCAGAGCAAGTCTGGTGGCCCACAAAAGCAACCATCAATGCGCCGATGGCACACGGTGACATCCGCGTGTGGTAGGCGGAATGCTACAGTGGCGAAGGTGGCCCACGGCATCTACTGCGGGCAGTAATCAGAGGACATCGACAGGCGGTCAGTGGCAGTTCAGTGGACATGGCTAGTGAGCTGTTTCATGTGGCTAGAGGCCGTGGTCTAACTGGACCGTGGTGGTGACCTACGGTAATGGTTGTGGGTGGGACATGGTGCCCACCATGTCCCAGGCGGAGAAGACTGGCCCGCTCCAGCAGGCTGAGTTGGTCAGGTGAGCCGACCCCAAGTCGGGCCTAACACCTCAGGCCAGGCCGAACCCATCCATTCTGGGATGGGTCAGACCTGATTCAGGTTAGTGGAATCAGGTCGAGTCAGCGGACCCCAAGCCGGGTCGGGTCAGGTCATACCGGACTCGGACCCCACCATCCCCTTTTTACTAAAAGGCTCATAACTTCCAAACTACATGTCTGATTGACGAGCCGTTTGTGGAATTGGGACCCTCGCAATGAGGAGGTACTTTTTTTTATACTCTAAGTAGGTTTTGTGGAAATTGATATATGACCATTGTCTTAAGTAGTATATTCTTCTAGAATCAAGCGCACTACGAGCGGGAATCCTACAGATGGATGTGATGAGAAGACTGTGACAAGCGGGTCTAGGTGCCTCAATAGGCATAAGTGACGAGGGGGTCTAGGTTCCCTATCAGGCCTAAGTGATGAGTGGGTCAAGGTGCCTTGCAGTCCTAAGTGACGAGTGCGTCTAGGTTCCCTAGCAAGCCTAAGTGACGAGCAGGTCTAGGTGACTCAGCAGGCCTAAGTGAGGAGCGAGTCTAGGTTCCCTAGAAGGCCTAAGTGATGAGTGGGTATAGATTCCCTAGAAAGCCTAAGTGACTCATCGGGGATGAGTGTCTCAATAGTACAAGGTGTTCATCATTTAAAATTGATAGACTTGATTTTCATACTTTATATTTATACCTGTGTGAGCTGAATCTAGTGACTCTCTTGACTATACTTCTTAGAGGATACACTTCATGTACTTATTTGGTAGTCTTCTTTGTGTATTTCTTTGTGGTATACCTTTGGGGTTTAAGGTCCCTACTGAGTATTGTTTTACTCACCCCTACATGGGATTTGCCTGCATGTGTTGTGTATTATGCAGAAGATTGACACTTTGATGGAGTCCTTGGTGGGTCAGGGCCAGGTAGTTCTTGGAGTGACTCGGCAGATGATATGTGCTTATGCGACTTCAAACAGCTATTTCTATACCTACCCTTCAGGTAGGGTTTTCTGCGGAGGTGTTCCAGAGACTTTTACTTTTACCTTTCTATTTCAGTTTGGCTTGTATTATGGCCTTGTTTACCTTCAGTTTTATACTATTGTACCTTATGTTTGTTTACTTAGTGTATTCACCATCCAGAATAT
The DNA here is from genome assembly GCA_963277665.1 of Viscum album. NCBI lineage: Eukaryota > Viridiplantae > Streptophyta > Magnoliopsida > Santalales > Viscaceae > Viscum > Viscum album. The sequence continues at coordinate 1,179,045,295 of OY728135.1, forward strand.
GTCTCTTGGAGTTGTGTGCCTGTGTACAGGTACTTAGGAAAATGCCTCCCATTTTTTTGGGATATGCCTACTCGGTGCTAGTCGCCAGCCCCTAGCCTGTGAGAGGCAATCTTGGGGTAGTCACGACATGGGACCCGGGGGAAATTCCATGACAAGTATTGTGGTGTGTTTGATAATTATTAAAATAATAAGGAGTTATTCATCGAAAGACACCTCCTAAAACACCTCATCTAAATGGTGTAGCTAAGTGGATGAACGTGACTTTGTTGGAAAGAGTTTATTGTCTTATTTTGGAAGAAAAGTTTCTAATACATTTTTTGGGGTGAGGCTTTATTTACTACTGTATATATTATCAATTTATCACTTGTGGTTTCTTTACTGATAGATACTCATAACAATTTTTAGTTTGGAAAAGAGATTGAGTATGGTTATTTATGTGTTTTTGGTTGCAAGGCTTTTGTTCATGTGTTGTGAGGTGTGAGGTCTAAACTGGATGGTAAGTCACAATAGTTTATTTTTATTAGATATGGACATGATGGGTCTAGATATAGATTATATGATCCTACTTTAAAGAAACTTATCAGAACCTATGATGAAGTGTATAAATAGGATCATACTATTGAAGATATTGATAAGGGACAAAAATCTACTTCTATAACTTCTAATGGATTTACCAGTCTTGAGCCAAAATCCGAGTCACATTTACCTCATGTTGTTGATTATGATAATAATGTTAATGTGAAGAATGATATTCAAGGTGAACATGTTGGATTTTATGTTTCTAATTTACCTTTTGTTTTTGATGATCTGATTCTAGGGGTTATTAATAAACCTGTAGTTCCACTTTGGAGATCATATCAGCGTTGTACAATTTCTACTCGGTATTCACCTGATTATTATGCGATCCTCACTAAAGGGGGAGAACCAAAATATTTTTGATGAGGTGATGTAAAGTGATAAATATGATAGATGGGTTTCAGAATGGATGGTGAGATGATATCATTTCATAAAAATCATACTTTTAAGCTGGTGGAATTACCCATAGGTAATAGAGCTTTTCAAAATTGGTGGATTTTTCATATTAAAAATGAATAATCTAGTTTTGTTTCATAATACAAGGAAAGGTTAGTTTTTAAATACTTCTATCATAAGAAAGGAATTTATTTTGATTATATTTTTTCACATGTTTTCAAAATGTATTTCATTCAGGTTGTTCTTGTTTTGGCTACTAGTTTGGATCTGTAGATAGAGTAGATGGATGTGAAGATATATTTCATCCATCGAGATTTAGAGGAGGATATTTATATAGAGAAACCAAAGGGTTTTGTTTAAATAGGTAAATAGAATCATGTCTACAGGTTAAAGAATATTTTGTATGGTTTAAAGTAAGTTATGAGGTATTGGTATAAGAAGTTTTAATATGTTATTTTTCATCAAGTTTTTAGGAAGACATATTCTGATCATTGTGTTTTTGTTCAAATATTTACTGATGATGATTTTATTATAATGTTTCTTTATGTTGATGATGTGTTTATTGTTGGTCGTGATGATTCTAGAATTGACATATTGAAGAATGGTCTTTTTCAATATTTTTCAATGAAAGACTTGGGTCCATCACAACAGATTCTTAGGATATCGATCTTCTATGACAGAAAGGCCAAGAAATTGTGGTTATCTCAAGAGAGATATATTGAGAAGGTTATTTAGAGATTTTTTTTATGGACAGAGTGAAAGTGGTTAGTACTCCTCTTACTTTACATTTTAAGCTCAGTACCAGTCAATTACCTTATACCAATGAAGAGAGATAGGAGATGTATCACATACCTTTTTCATCTACCACTATATATTTGATGTATGTGATGGTATGTAATAGACTTGATAAATATCATTCAGTAGGTCTAGTTAGACATTTTATATCCAATTTAGGTAGATATCATTGGATAGGAGTGAAATATATTTTTTTTTATCTTTTTGGTACTTCTAATATGGGATTTTTTTTGGTAATGGGGAACCTATGATTTTTGGATTTATAGATTCAAATATGGTATGAGATATAGATTCGAGTAAGTCTAATTCAGGCTATTTGATCACTTTTGCAGGGGGTGTATATTGGAAGTCTATATTATAGATATGTGTCACTTTATCTACCACTGAGTTTGAGTTTATTATATCTATAGAGGCATGAAAAAAATTATTATAGATGAAAACTTTTATTTGAGATCTCAATTTAAATTATGAATGATATGTTTTATTTTGTGATATTAAGAGTTCTATTTTTTGGTAAATAATCCCACTTCTCATGGCAGATTTAAATATATCGATGTTAAGTATAATTAGATGAGTGATGTCTTTAATTTGAGATAGTTGGATCTAGATAAGATCCTGCTGATTAAAATGGTTTAGACATGTTGAACAAGAGTTTACCCAGAATTAAATTTGAGACTTCCTAATTGATTTTAGGGTTGGTGGTGATCCCTAGTTGAGTGATAGGGGGAGTTTTTGGGGGTTTATCTTCTCCTTGGGCTCCCATCACGTTCCATTTAAAAAAATATATAAAAAAGTAAATATGTTTTGAGGGTTTATGACTTTTTTTAGGCATAAATATTTTGAGTCGCCACACACTTCTTTCCTTCCTCTCTAGCATAGTGCAGTTAGGGTTTCACCCTACGGTTATTAAATCCGCAAATGATGAAATTTCTATGGACTTATTGGAGTTCATATGTGATTCTATTTGAACTAATCCTAGTGTTTTTTATCTACACCTTTTATTTAGATAGAAAACACCTGAACTTTACAGTCTGATCTATTTGGATTTATTTATCAGGCTGTGTTCTTTGTTTCAAATTTCCTTTAGACTGCATCTACTTTCTTCCTTTTATCTCTATTTTATATATGTTTTTTTAGATCTCACTCATCTTTGGGAGTCTCTACTTTATACTCTTGATTATTAGTGTATTTTTCTTTCTAGACTAGGTCCCATGGATTTTCACTTTTGGGTTTTCCATGTTAAATTTTTTTGATGTGAACATTTTTTTTGCACACATATTTTTAGTCATTTCACAATCACTTTAATTTTAAATCTTTTTCAAAGAGAAAGAAATTTTATATCCACTATGTGTTCACTTGGTTGTTAATTTCTGTGTTCATTGATTTCCATATTTCCCAACACCATGTGAAATAGGTTGGTCTATATGGAAAGGGACATATGAAGGGATGTGAATCACCCCATCCTAACCACCAGATAACATAACATAGATGTATAGAAGATATTGAATAGAAATCCAGATCGGGGAACTATTCCAACCAAGAATAATCTCTCCAATAAAGAACATGAAAGATGGATAATAACCTTATGATTAAAACTAATCAATGAATTATAATAAAATCCATGGTTTATCATAAAAATTAAATATAAAAAATCATATTAAATGGGAATTAAATTAACAAAATAAGTAAATTTGTATTTCACAGGAAGGTATTCATATGATTAATATGGATATAGAGAATGATCTAGAAGCTAACAGTCATGTAGAATATGGAGTTCATGTTTTGGAATCTTATATATGATGTGAGAAAAGATAAAAGTAATCTATAGCCTTCACTATCCATCAAATAGATTAGTTGAGGCATTAGTACTCATTTGGTTTCCTTAAACAATTGGAGGGTCAAGTGTGGTTTTTGGAAGGCGATTCCACTAGCGGGACTAGATAGTATATGCGAATCACCTATATAAATAGAGGGTTTGTGATTATTTAATTAATGACTAATTGATCAATTCCTATTGGTTAATCCCCAATGGAGCTCCTTAAAAAGTATTTTTTCACTAGATGCCATGTTGGGATCACTACTAGAAAAATAAGTATCCACAGATACCAAAACTGGGTGACCACCACTGACATTTTCCATTAAAAAATACTTCCTACCACTTTATTCTCCCCCACACCTTATTTCCATTCCCTTAAAATCAAAATTCCATCCTAAACACTTTTATATAGTAGCACCTCCCCACTTCCATGATCCATTAGTGCTACCTCTCCCACCTCCCCTCTTCTTATTTCCAACATCATCCCTACTACCTATCCTACCTCCTACCATCACTACCCATTTATCATTTTTGTATCACCCTATTTCTAATGCTCATTTCTTTCCCATACCATCACTATCGCACATCAACACCCATTTTTGTTGCAATGTGACTCTAGCCATCATTATCTCAACCACATCTCCCACCCCTATGTTTTTGTTTTTGTGTCACCAACACTCACTATTGTGTCCACTTATCTTGACTTTATATCTTTAATGAAAGTTGGTATGTGTTATCCCATTAAGTGGGAATAATTTTAAACCATTTAATTACAGTAGAGACCTAATATTGACATACATGGACATTACATTACTTTTGCGGAATACCTAATACATAATAAAAATACACACCAAAGGACCTTAATATTTTAGTGTCTTTGGAAACTTTGAATATAATCTTCTAATCTTGGTGAAAGATCTTCAACATCTCCCATAAAGATATTCCCTTTTTTTCTTACCTAAAACCTTTCTTTATATCCTGGGGAAAAGAAAACATATAAAGGGTGAGCTCAAATGCTCAGTAAGGGTAAGCATGGAGAAAATAAAACAAAACATATACATTTGAACTTCAAAACATGAACATAAAGTTTACACATAAAAATCTTGAGTTGTGAAATAAATCTTGGAAGTACGTAAGGAATAGGTCATAAAGGAACATAAATAATGATAAAATAGAATGGGAATAAAACATTTAATTGTGGTAAACCATTAAGCATGTGATATTATTTCTATCGTAGCCAAGGCATTGCTGCCAAGACCATCTTAGTGGACAAAGTCCCTTTCTGAATCGAGTTCACTCCTCATTCCAGTCCTGTATCACTGAACTGGATTAACTTACCACTCCAGCCATGTCTATCTCATGAGATATAAATCTTTACCTAATGAATTGTAGGGAGATATATTTCCCACCCATATCATAATGAAATCATTCTTACTTGTTCCACAAAATAAACATAAATCATTCATCATAACCCAAAGAATAAAATGGGTTTCATAAACATCATCACATCATAACATAATCCATATAAAACAAATGGATATCATTTCATCATAAGAAAAGTGAAACCATGTAAATCATAGAGAAATTATACTTGAAACATACACATATGAAATAATGTCATCTTAGATGGAAAATGGATTTGATAAAACACTTGAAAAGAATTATTTAGGAAAATATCCTTTCTTCTTCAAAATCATTTTCATTTCAAAAAATGCCATGCAATTTTAAAAGAAAATGATTTTGTTGAAAATAGTCATGAAATCTTATAGAGTAATCTTTATGAAAATATGGCGTTATGAAACTGTAAAAATCCGTTCATGCTATATAATTAAAAAAACATTCTCCTTGAACTTTTGTTGAAAAAGTCAAAAAGTTCCTCATATGATAAACAAAAGAAAGATTCCTTCCATAACACAATGTAAAAGTCAAATAGGGGTAAACATGAATTTAAAAATACATGGAATATTATTAAACACTTTATTAGAAACATTTTTTATGGACATGGATGAAAAATATAACCCCAGTAAATACTTACAAATAAACAATCTCGAATAAGAACGAGATTGGAATATTTATCCCTTACCTTAGGTCCGATATACTTCATACGTATCCGAACCTCCCGTATAATGATTTAAATAATTTCATTGACTTATTATAGAATCATATTCATTGTTATGATATCATATATGGTTCACTTATGACTTTATATTATCCGTTCTTTTGTAAATTCCATGTTAAAGCAGCATTTTGGGTAAAATCATTTTATTTATCGTACGTGTTTGGACTTGTTGTTCTTGATATTATTATTACTTATATCATGATTTACTTACTTCCAGAATTTAAATAATGATTTATATATCATATATATTCAGTATATATATATATAATAGATAGATAAATGAAGTGAAATACACCGTTCATGGAGACGGTAGGCCGTACGTACGCATGAATGTTGTTTTCCTTTCCTTATTGACTTGAATGGAAGTAAGTAGATGACATATATATATACATAAATATAGTAGCTTTATAATGTCATGTATTTAATTATTATTCATTATATATACTTTATAATCATTCTTGAATGGTTAACATGGAGAATGAATCTCATCGCGTCATGGAGATAGTAATACAAACGTACGCACGAGCGATGATATCGTTTCCATAATTATTGAATTGAATTGGAGTGGATTATATAATATATCAGAATCATTATGATGTAATAATAACTATATATAGTTATTATTTACACCATTAGACCCATCCAAGTAAGGTGGTGGTGGAAAAACAGATTACACCATGGCGTTGAGACGGTATTCTGTACGTATGCATGCGCGGTGATTTCGTTTTCCGTAGGATGGATAGAAGGTGAAATGGGTTTGTTTCATATTTATAATAACATATCATTATATTAGTGATACTGATTTTATTACTTTATAATGAAACAACTATAGAAGAATAATTTTAAGAAGAAAGAAAACTTGAAAGAATCGGTAGAAGAGATTACCTCTTCTTCGACGCACCTCTTTTAAGATTCCTCTTAAGGCACTAGAGTTGGTATTTTGAGGAGACCATAACCTCTATAATGTTTCTATTTAAGTTGATAATGTAAATTTTCAGGGTTTTTCTGAGCTTGGAAGCTCAAAATTGTGTAAAGAGAAAAGGGAGGAGGTTCCCTTTTATAAGGGAGGAGAGGGGCACCTTAGGAAAAACTTAAAATATTATTTTATAATAAAGTCATATTCGGTTTATAATATCTCCAAATTGATTTATTTAGAATCTAAAGTGGGTGTGGGTCTAAATTCTCTAAACCAATAGGTTTTAGACAAGTTTAGGTTACTATTTTAACCTTATCATTTAGATTTAACTCTAAGTTAAATAATTTAACTTTTACCGTCTCTTCTTGTTTTCTTACACTATATGGTTAATAAACTTACTATAAAAAGCCAAAAAAAACCAAGTGGTTCATTATTAATATATATAACCTTATATAAGTCATTTTGAAGAACCTTATATTTTTAAGAATATAATAACAGTTAATAATATTATATTTGTTTTAAAAACTATTTTATGTCAATTTTGACACTATTTGGTAATTTATTTTTGTGAAAATCATAAAAGCATGATTAGTTAGAAAAAAATTAATTAAATCAATACTAACATGTCATATTAACCTATACAATTATTTTAATTCATAAAAAGTCTCAAATTACATTTATTTGGGTATTTATATCATCGATTATTTTAATATTTCATTAATAATGTAATTACTGCATCATCATTGTATCATAAATAAATTAAATTATTTAATGTCTAAAAATTATATATAAAATACCATTATGTAGGAAATATTTTTATCTTTCTAATTAATATTTATAATCGAATTTATCTTTTGTATAACTCTATATTAAAAATGTTTTAGTTATTAAACTTTGATTTTAACTCTTTTAACTCTTCTTTAAATAAAATAATAATAAGTGTCCTAATCTAATCCAAGTAGACCTAAAGGGTAATATTTTATTCCTAATGTTGTTTTTGGTCGAATTACACTTATCCAATAGAATTAGGACATGTTTTAGGGTAATAATAATATCATTTTTACCCTTAATTGCCCTATTTACTTTTAACCGTGGTTAAATAAAAGTAAAAAGTTATTATTCACCAAAAATTATTTTTATCTTATTGAACCACATTTTACTACTTGATATTAACCGTGTCTCTCGGATTTTTGAAATTCAACTTACATAAGCGGTAAAATTAAGTTTTATGTACAATTGCAAATGCTCCTAGGAGGTGGGTAAAAGTCGGTGAAAAGTTCAATAAAATTTTTATATATCTAAAATTATTATAAAATGACTCCAATAAATTATATTGAAATTATATAAGTATTATGTTTCTATTTTGACCTAAAATAAATTTAAATAAAATAAATGATTATTTAAATAAAAAGTAGGTTTTAACCAATAACTCTGTGTTTTCACTATTCATCAAAAATTGAAAATTTTCAGAAAAATAACAAAATTTTACCCTAAGATAATTTCGATATTCCGAATCCAAAAATGAAGTCCATTTTGAAAGATAAAATTTATAAAATTTCAAAAATTGGGTATTACTATTCATAACGGCTAGTTTATATAATATTTTAATAACATATCATTGTTTAGGGAAACTCGGTATTGCGTACAACACACGCTATTGTGGAAGGTCGCGATTGCGTGTAAAGCAAGCCAAGTCAGGGTTGCGTGTAGTGAAAGATTCCTTTGTTGTTGTGTATAATATAATCCAACCATATTTCATTTATACATTGAATATATATATATACACACTCAATGTTGCGTAGAATAACTTCTATCAAACAAACTTGAAATTTTTTGTAACACGTTCCAAGAATAGTGTTGCCTATACTGAAAACTAATACGGTGTTGTGTATATAACAAGATAATCTTAGTGTAGAATAAAACACAAGACATAAAATAAATCAAAAAGAATACTTCTCATAAAATCTGGGGGTATTACATTCTACCCCCCTTAAAATGAATTTCTCCCTCAAAATTCGTCGGGGTTATAAATCATTTACTACTTGAAAGTTTCTTTCATAGAAACCCACATCGTAAAAAGGAATACTAAAACTTAATTTTAAAAACTAATGTATGAAACATAACGATTACCCAAATTAACTCATCACTGGGTTTCCACATAGAAGAACATAGGTGAAAATATGGATATGGAAGAGAAATATAATCATCAACTTCTGATGAAGAGTGGTAGAGGACATGGCTATGAAAAATCCAATAATCACAAAGCCATAAATTTGTTATGATCTAAGGTACCATCTGATTCATCAGATATGAGTTCAATAGGACAACATTTTTGGTTTTAAATATCATTTCCCTAAAGTTGACAAAATTGGAATTAGAAGAAATACTTTCTTGATTTTGGTACAATCTCACCGTTGGTCGTTCCTTGAACAATTTCCACTTCATCTCTTAAAGAAATAAAGTTTAATTTGTTATTCATGAAGTGTTAGCAGATCATGCTATGGAATGATTGTTCATTCCATCTATCTCAAACAAAAGGTTAGCAAAAGTTATTAAATATACATAAGTTCATCTATAGTGAGATTAATCGTATATGGTTCCTAAAATGAACTTATACTCCATATATCATACCACTTAATAAATTAAAACTAATTTATACTAACCAAGGACTTCATGTAGGCTAGTGGTATGCGATAAAGGCATGTCACACTTCAGTTGTGGGTTCGATTCCCATAGCCTTGTCCGATGTGACGGGTTTTCGCTCGTCCTATGGGTTGTACTTTTTCTAAAACTATACTATTATAACATTCCAGAAATAATATCAAAAAACAAGTTCTATCATTAAATAATACTATCTGATGTCCAACATAATCCATTCCAATCTTTAGGCTTATCCAAAATACATCTATCCAATCTCATAGTATAGAGAAAATGATTACTTGAAAGGTCACATAACAAGCATGTGAATACCATCATTTATCCCCCATATATCATAAGATATATCTTGTTGGTCACATTCCAAACATGTGAATACCTTAATCATGTATTATTTTGAAATATGAATTACCATAGAACCTTAGTGAAAACATGAATGTTGTCAAAAGTTAACTCTTTCCACATACCAAAATCCCAAAATTTCTATATACTCAAACCATGATATCACTTTGTCCTTATATCAGTCATGAGCTCATGAATACTATCAAACATTTCATTTTCTCCTTATCCCTTCATTATGTGCATATCATCCGCTTTCCAAAAATATTTGAATCACTTTTCATGGTTACCGATACCATACAATTATTGAAAACCAATACATAGATATTCCAAAATTCCACGATACTATAAATGATATTCCATGATACTATTTTGAAATCCCATTACATAAACACTTAATCATTCCACAACATCATTGTCATACTCAACATCAAAAATAGTGATCGCATGTGACTTCCCTTTGTCCTTTTCCTTAAGAGGTTGCTCATGTCGATCATCATTAACCCTTGGATTAGGGCATTGATTATCATAATGCCCCATTTTATTTCACTTGAAGCATTGAAGTGTTGGTGGAGCGTTCTCTATAGTCTTTTCTCTATTCACATCATTAGAAACCTTTTTCCCATTACTTCAGCACTCAGCTACTCGATGACCTTCTTTTCCACACTTGAAACATTTTCTAGTACCTTTTACACAATCTCCATCATGCTTCTTTCAACACTTTGAGCATAAAGAAACATTCACCTTATTTTCACCATTGTTCTGAGATTTTTCCTTGAACTACATCTTTCATTTCTTGTCAAAACCATGAGATGGATATGTAACACCAACTTCCAGTTCTACTTTGATAGCACAACGCACAATTTCTTCATAGGTACTGAAGTCTCTTATATCTAATGCCCTTCGAAGACTTGGTTTTAAGCCACTGAAGAATCGATCAACTTTACTTTCAGGTTGGATGATAAATCCAGATTCATACCTTGCAAGCCTTGTAAAATTCGCTTCATATATACCAATAGATTCATCATCCTTTTGCTTAAGTTCAAGGAACTCCTTTTCCATCTTTGTTCGAAGAATACGAGGGAAGTACTTATTGAAAAATAAGTTATTGAACTCATCCCATTCCATGGATTCAATTTCATCTTGGGGCCTTGTATTCTTAATTAGAGTCCACCACTGTTCTGCTTCACCTTCTAACCGGTAAACATCCAAAATGACTTTTTCATGTTCTGAATAGTGAAGTATCGAAAATATCTTTTCAATGGTACTAATCCATTGTTCAGCAACAAGTGTATCAGAAGACCCACTGAAAGAAGGTGTGCGTTGCCTCATGAAGGACTCAATAGAATATTGTTCCTTTCTCTCCTCATTTGGAAGTCCAGAATGATTCATAACTTGTGTAAGTATAGAAATAATATTTTTCACTCTATCTCCCAAAACATTGGTTTGTTCAGGAGAACAATCATTGAATTGTCTATTACATTGATCAACACGGTTCCTTCGGTTTCCAGCCATTGTCTAAAACCCAAAAAGAACAGTGTGAAAGGCAAAAGTCGTGCTAGGAAAACAACATAATAAAGGGGGATTACTTTCAATATATAACATATTAAGTTTAATTATAATATCGTTACCGTAATTCTAAGACTATAACCTATACATATACTTATCTTTAGGGACATCCCTAGACGTACCTTAGAAATATCTTTAGGGATTTCACTAAAGTTTTTGCATCCTAGTTTCCAAAGGCTAACTAAACCTTTCCTCTGATACCAACTGTAGAGACCCAATATTGACATACATGGAAATTACATTACTTTTTCAGAATACCTAATACATAACAAAAATATACACCAAAGGACCGTAATAGTTTAGTGTCTTTGGAAACTCGGAATATAATCTTCTAATCTTGGTGAAAGATCTTCAACATCTCCCATAAAGATCTTCCCTTTTTTTCTTACCTAAAACCTTTCTTTATATCCTGGGGAAAAGAAAACATATAAATGGTGAGCTCAAATTCTCAGTAAGGGTAATCATGGAGAAAATAAAAAAAAACCATATACATTTGAACTTCAAAACATAAACATAAAGTTTACACATCAAAATCTTGAGTTGTGAAATAAATCTTGGCAGTACGTAAGGCATAGGTCATAAAGGAACATAAATCATGATAAAATAGCATGGGAATAAAACATTTAATTATGTAAAACCATTAATCACATGATATTATTTCCATCGTAGCCAAGGCATTGCTACCAAGACCATCTTAGTGGACAAAGTCCCTTTCTGAATCGAGTTCACTCCTCATTCCAGTCCTGTATCACTGAACCAGATTAACTTACCATTCCAACCATGTCTATCTCATGAGATATAAATATTTACCCAATGAATTGGAGGGAGATATAGGTCCCACCCATCTCATAATGAAATCATTCTTACTTGTGCCATAAAATAAACATAAATCATTCATCATAACCCAAAGAATAAAATGGGTTTCATAAACATCATCCCATCATAACATAATCCATATAAAAAAATGGATATAATTTCATCATAAGAAAAGTGAAACCATGTAAATAATAGAGACATTATACTTGAAACATACACATATGAAATAATTTCATCTTATATGGAAAATGGATTTGATAAAACACTTGAAAAGAATTGTTGAGGAAAATATCCTTTCTTCTTCAAAATCATTTTCATTTCACAAAATGCCATGCAATTTTAAAAGAAAATAATTTTGTTGAAAATAGTCATGAAATCTTATAGAGTAAGATTTATGAAAATATGGTGTTATGAAACCATAAAAATTTGTTCATGTTGTATAAGTAAAAAAAACATTCTCCTCATACTTTTGTCAAAAAAGTCAAAAAGTTCCTCGTATGGTAAACAAAAGAAAGATTCCTTCCATAAAACAATGTAAAAGTCAAAGAGGGGTAAAAATGACTTTAAAATACATGGAATATTATTAAACACTTTATGAAAAACATTTTTTATGGACATGGATGAAAAATATAACCCCAGTAAATACTTACAAATAAACAATCTCGGATAAGAATGAGATTGGAATAGTTATCCCTTACCTTAGGTCCGATATGCTTCGTACGTATCTGAACCTCCTGTATAATGATTTAAATAATTTCATTGACTTATTAAAGAATCATATTCATTGTTATGATATCATATATGGTTCACTTATGACTTTATATTACCCGTTCTTTTGTAAATTCCATGTTAAAGCAGCGTTTTGGGTAAAATTGTTTTATTTATCGTACGTGTTTGGACTTATTGATATTGATATTATTATTACTTATATCATGATTTACTTACTTCCAGAATTTAAATCATGATTTATATTTCATATATATTCAGTATATATATATATATAATAGATAGATAAATGAAATGAAATACACCGTTCATGGAGACGGTAGGCCGTACGTACGCCTGAACACTTTTTTCCTTTCCTTATTGAATTGAATGGAACTAAGTAGATGAAATATATATATACATAAATACATTAGCTTTATCATGTCATATATTTCATTATTATTCATTATATATACTTTATAATCATTCTTTAATGGTTAACATGGAGAATGAATCTCATCGCGTCGTGGAGACGGTAATTCGTACGTACGCACGAGCGATGATATCTTTCCCATAATTATTGAATTGAATTGGAGTGGATTATATAATATATCATAATCAGTATGATGTTATAATAACTATATATAGTTATTCTTTAAACCATTATACTCATCCAAGTAAGGTGGTGGTGGAAAAATAGATTACACCACGGTGTTGAGACGGTATTCCGTATGTACGCATGCGCGGTGATTTCATTTTTCGTAGGATGGATAGAAGGTGAAATGGGGTTGTTTAATATTTATAATAACATATAATTATATTAGTTACACTGATTTTATTACTTTATAATGAAACAACTAAATAAGAAGAAGTTGAAGAAGAAAGAAAACTTGAAAGAATCGGTAGAAGAGATTACCTCTTCTTCGACGCACCTCTTTTAAGCTTCCTCTTAAGGCACTAGAGTTGGTCTTTTGAGGAGACCAGAACCTCTATAATGTTTATAGGAAAGTTGATAAGGGAAATGGTCAGGGGTTGTCCGAGTTTGAAATCTCAAAATTGTGTAAAGAGAAAAGGGAGGAGGTGCCCTTTTATAAGGGAGGAGAGTGGCACCTTAGGAAAAACTTAAAATATTATTTTATAATAAAGTCATATTCGGTTTATAATAGATCCAAATTAATTTATTTAAAATCTAAAGTGGTTATGGGAAAAAATAATATCAACCAATAGGTTTTATACAAGTTTAGGTTACTATTTTAACCATATAATTTAGATTTAACTCTAAGTTAAATAATTTAACTTTTACCGTGTCTTCTTTTTTTCTTACACTATATGGTTAATAAACTTACTATAACAAGCCAAACAAACCCCAAGTGGTTCATTATTAATATATATAACCTTATCTAAGTCATTTGGCCGAACCTTATATTTTTAAGAATATAATAACAATTAATAATATAATATTTGTTTTAAAAACTATTTTATGTCAATTTTGACACTATTTGGTAATTTATTTTTGTGAAAATCATAACAGCATTATTAGTTCGAAAAAAATTAATTAAATCAATAATAACATGTCATATTAACCTATAAAATTATTGTAATTCATAAAAAGTCTCAAATTACATTTATTTGGGTGTTTATAACATCAATTATGTTAATATTGCATTAATATGGTAATTAATGCATCATCATTGTGTCATAGATAAACTAAATTATTTAATGTCTAAAAATTATAAATAAAATACCATTATGTAGGAAATTTTTTTATATTTCTAATTAATATTTATAGTCGAATTTATCTTATGTATAAACCTATATTAAAAATGTTTTAGTTATTAAACTTTGGTTTTAACTCTTTTAACTCTTCTTTAAATAAAATAATAATAACTGTCTTAATCTAATACAAGTGGACCTAAAGGGTAAAATTTTATTCCTAAGGTTGTTTTTGGTCGAATTAAACTTATCCAATAGAATTAGGACATGTGTTAGGGTAATAATAATATCATTTTTACCCTTAATTACCCTATTTACTTTTAACCGTGGTAAATAAAAGTAAAAAGTTACTATTCACTGAAAATTATTTTTATCTTATTGAACCACATTTTACTCCTTGATATTAACCGTTTCTCTCGGATTTTAGAATTTCAACTCACAGAAGCGGTAAAATTAAGTTTTATGTTCAATTGCAAATGCTCCTAGGAGGTGGGTAAAATACGGTGAAAAGTTCAATAAAATTTTTATATATCTAAAATTATTATAAAATGACTCCAATGAATTACATTGAACTTATATAAGTATTATGTGTCTATTTTGAACTAAAATAAATTTAAATAAAATAAATGATTATTTAAATAAAAATTAGGTTTTAACCAATAACTCAGTGTTTTCACTATTTATCAAAAATTGAAAGTTTTCAGAAAAATACCAAAATTTTACCCTTGGCTAATTTCGATTTTCTGAATCCAAAAATGAAGTCAATTTTGAAAGATAAAATTTATAAAATTTCAAAAAGTGGATATTACTATTCATAACGGGTAGTTTATATAATATTTTAATAACATATCGTTGTTTAGTGAAACTCGGTATTGCGTACAACACACGCTATCGTAGAAGGTCGTGATTGCGTGTAAAGCAAGCCAAGTCAGGGTTGTGTGTAGTGCAAGATTCCTTTGTTGTTGTGTATAATAGAATCCAACCATATTTTATTTATACATTGAATATATATATATATACACTCAATTTTTCGTAGAATAACTTCTATCAAACGAACTTGAAATTTTGTGTAACAAGATCCAAGAATAGTGTTGCGTATACTGAAAGCTAATACGGTGTTGCGTATAGTGCAAGATAATCTTGGTGTAGCATACAACACAAGACATCAAATAAACTAAAAAGAATACTTCTCATAAAATATGGGGGTGTTACAATTATCTTATGTTATGCTTGTCCCATTTCTTGTTCTTGTGAACTGTTCTTTCTCTTTAATTATCTTTTTCAGGAGATCTTATTAGGAAAAATACTAACAATTAGAACCAGAGGATTGAGGATCATTATGGTTGATAGGGTGTGAGGCATTCCTAGTTACTAACACTTAGCTATTAGGGGTGTTGTGGTGACTTGGACCTACCAATGTCCTTGTTCCGTGTTTGATGTCTGGAACAAACTTATAGTCATAGGGAGTTTTCTGGTTCTGAATTATAGGTTTTTTATCCAATATTGAGGTCTGGATAATCGGCATGTCTTAATTCAGTCCCCAACATTTCTACCAGTTGGAGATATCCTAACCCTAGAAAAACTTGATGATCCACTACTATAACCCAGTTAATCAAGTTGGGTAGTATCGAGTATCTAGTTAACAATTACTTAATTCTATTCTGAATTTATTTCAAATTAAATTAAAAAACATTTAAATTTTTAATAATTTATTGAAAAGACCATGAATGCATTTCATTAATATTATAATAATAATAATAACAACGAAAATTCTTATTTTAAACCTATAAAATAAATAGGACACCACCATCCCTACACTCTCCACTATCCTAGAAGGGATTCTTTCTATTTGGAACTCTAACTAGGTGGGAAAGTTTTCCAACCATTATTACATGGATGGGTTGTGATGCGTTTCACTTTAAACAAACAGATCAAAATGAACAAGTATGGATGTGGATATATTCAAATAAAAAAATATATCCAAATTCAAATAAATAAACATAAAACAATAGCTAGAAAAAATACAATAGTGGGCATGATAGGATTCATTTACATTCATTTTTATTGTGAAATATTAAATATGAAAGTAATAATTATCGTCACTCCACCTTCCTGACATACCATTTTAATAAAAAAACATTTCACATGTAAACTATTGGATTACAACCATTGGATCTAATATTATAGGGATTAATCTAATCCATTAGATCAAATCACATAAAGCTTATATATATGGGAAAACATAATGAAAATTATAATTTTGGCCCTCTATAATTTCTCTATTTCTTCCCCACTTGTATTACATGTCTACTTTTCATTCTTTATCACCATATAGATTATTATATGATTTTTTTTAATGATATCCCGTACCTATAATCCATCGCAAAATTTTTTTTTTTTTTGAAATTCCATACAGTTTAAATCAGCATTTAATTTTTTTCACAATGCATTATCAGCACGATCAGCTTCCTCACATTACACATTAAGATGAAACTTCCTATATTTCTATTATTTATGTAAGATAATTATTACATGAAAAATTGAGTATTATTTTAAATGTAGTATTTTGTTACATTTACCCCCCCCCCCCCCGATGACATTGAAAAAATATATGAATTATATTCTTAGTTTTTATTGTGGGAATAATTTTATGCTTCAGAAGGGTAGTTTTTACTATTGATTATAAAATTTCAGTCCATTCTTTGAAGTGAGTTTGATTGGTTATTATAAAAATAAGTGTTTGTAATCAATGTAGCTAATATTGATACAAAAACCATTCATCAAATTACTCCATCAAGCTATCATGAATATTCTCTTTTATAATTATCTTATGGACATGAACAAAATATTACACACTTAAGAATATTTGGTTGTGTTGTATATATACTTGTAGCACCCATGAAATGAACAAATACAAGAACCTAATCAAGACTATAGATTTATGTTATATTTTAATCCCCCTATATCCTTAAGTATCTAGAGAAAATGATAAGATATTTATTCACGAATAGATTTTTTGATTTTTATTTTTATGAAAAAATGTTTTTGACATTAAAAGGGATAAATCAATTTAAAATGAAATAAATATCATGAAAATGATTTTTTTTGTTAAATATTTATCATCATACTAATATGAGTGGACTTGAAGTTCAAAATATCATTAATTTTTAAGATTTATCAAATCAGTTTCCTGGTATATTCAATGATTCAAAATGGGAAAAATCATATATACTTTTTGTGAATGTACCAGTATGAATAAACGTTTATGAAGGATAATCTAATGGTGTTATCAATAATTATTTAAATCCAAACTGAAATAATGTGACACCAATTGGTTCAAAATATAAAAATACTCATCAAAGGAATGGTAAATGACCCATGTAGGTTGAAGAAATAAATGAACTCGATAATAATATAAATTCATGTGATCATAAAATTCCATAAGAAATCAATGTGCTAGAAGTACATAATTATGATCAAGAGTAAATTTCTATAAATTTCACCAACACTAGGAGATTTTGGAACTGAGTATGTAACATCTTCATGTAATGTGGCAGTTGAAATCATTAATTAAGATCAAAAACTGAAAACTTTTAATGAATGTCATAATAGACCAGATTGGGATTAATGAAAATTTTCAATCCAATTTGATTTGGACTCATTTTATAAACATGAGGTTTTTAGGTTGACTATGAAAACCCCTGAAGGGATTAAACCTGTTGATTAAGAATTGGGATTTTTTAGAAATTAAAACCAAAATAATAATATTTTGAGATATAAATCATGGATATATGCTCACGAATTCTCACAATGAATTGAGGTTTACTATGATAAAACATGTTATCCTATAATATATGTGATAACCTTAGATTTCTAATGATAAAACATGTTATCCCAAGGATGGGCATGTTGCTCTCGGCATCCTGGTGCGTAATCATCTGGGGCAGATTGTGGCGGAAAAATTTGATTCCCATCAGGCCTCCTGGGAACCTGCAGTTGCTGAGGTCGCTGCCATCCTAGAAGGCATGATGCTCGCTGCAGAATGTGGATGGGCCGGTATTATCATTGAGTATAACTGCCTCTCTGTTATCAATTCCATTAACCACAATGATGACGGACTCCAATCCTTTTGCTTCATCATCCAGAGAATCCGCTCGCTACGCCAAGGCTTCTCTTGTTTCACATTCTCATTTACCAAAAGGGAAGGAAACAATGTGGCCCATCAGCTGGCGGCCTCAGACCCCTTCGATGTCAACCAGCTATGGCTGGACAATTTCCCTTCATGGCTCTACTTATGTACGGCTGCTGATCTTCATCATTAATATTATCCTTCTTTCTTCTCAAAAAAAAGTAACTTGAATTACACTTGATGGATATTGTGACTACAAAACTTTATGGTCATATTGACAATGATGTTAACATGAAAAATCTCAAAAGGATTCAAAATTCTAGAGAAATATTTTGGATCATCATATCTTTATTTAGTTAAATTGGATTAATCATTATATGGATTAAAGCAGTCAAGGCATATGTGGTATAACCATTTGAGAAAATATTTGATAAAATAAGGTTATAAAAAATAATCCAATTTACACATGGGTATTTATTAAGAGGAATGTATTTGAATTTGTTATCATTTCACCGTACATTGATTATTTGAGTATTATTAAAACTCTTGAGGAACTGTCCATGGTAATAGAATATTTAAAGAAGGAATTTGAAATGAAATACTTTCGAAAGAAAAAGTTCTACCATGGATTATAAATTAAGCATATTGAAGATGAATTTTTTTTCATCAATCCTTTTATACTGAAATATTTCTATAAAGGTTCAATATGAGTGGATCATATAAATTAAGTAAACTAAAGGTTGTATGATATCATGATTGAGATAAAGATCCTTTTAAACCATGAGAGGATAATGAGAAACTTATTAGTCTTGCGGTACTATATCTAAGTGCTAATGGAGCAATAATATGCCTTGAGAATAATATAAGGGTAGATATATCGTTTTCTGTGAATTTATTTCCAAGTTGAAGTTATTATCTTAATTTTTGACATTAGAATAGTATGAAATAGATATTAAGATAGCTTTAAGAATCTAAATATTAAGGGTTATTTTATTCTAAAATTATAGAATTATAATTAATTGGATATACTAATGTTGGGTACTTGTCTAATCCATATATCGAGAGATCTCAGAATGGATATTTATTTACATATAGTAGAACTAACATTTCATAGTTTTTTATAAAACAAACCATTTGTAAGTCTTTATACAATCATTCTAAGTTCATTGAAATTCATGAAGAAAGTTGAGAATGCATTTTTCTAAGATTATTTATTCACCATATCAGAAGTAATAATCGAGTATGTATGAATTATGATGTACCCACCATATTATATAAAGATAATTATTCTTTCATAACATAATTAAAGGATGGTTATATCAAAGGAGATAGAAAAAAACATATCGCACCAAAATTATTTTTCATTCACGGCCTTCAAAAGAATGGTGAGATCAATATCCATCAAATAATTTCATGTCATAATCATACAGATTTATACACAAAGGAATTTATAAGTAAAACATTTGATAAATTGACTTATAAAATTTAAATATAAATACTAAATAGTCTATCATGAATTTATGATGGGGAGTTTAGAACATTGTACTCTTTTTCCGTTCATTAGGTCTTCCTAATAAGGTTTTTAATGAGGCGGTATGGTATGTAATTCAATTTTTTTGGATTCAATTATTTTTTTCCATAGTGTTTTTTATGAAAATATTATATAAGATCCATGAAATTATGAAATCCAAGGGGAAGGGTTATGAAATAATAAATGTGAATGTCATAATTATGGTCACTTCATCTTCCCAATAGATCCTTTTAATTAGCTAACCTTTCACATGTGAAATCTTGGATTCCAATCATTAGATTTGATATAGTAGGGATTAATATCAGTTTTTGGATAAAATCAAATGTATCCTATATATATAAGAATAACAAAATGAGAATTAAAATTTTAGACCAACATAATTTGTCTTTACTTCTTCTCAACTTCTTTTACATTACTACTTTTTATTCATAACCACCATATAAATTATTTGAAACATGTTTTTTCATTGATAAAATTCACCTATGATCAATCACATATTTATGGTTTCAAAATTCCTCAGGCTTTCAATCCATGTTCAATATATTTCATAATAATTTTTACATACAGTTCGACATTATGGATTTTAATGGAAAATAAAAATCATGTTTTCATTTTTATTATTTTATATTCATTTCATAGTTAAAATTAAATATTATTTAAAAAAACATTAAAACTTCATGAGTAGCTGAGGCATAGAATTCACACATGATTTATTATTATATTTCTCAAATTACATGTGGTGTATAGTGTTGAGTTTTTATATAAAATTAAATACGTTTCTTTTTTTCTTGATAATTTCTCACATTAAAAGGGAATATATATTTTTAAGATCAATGTTTTATAATTATTAATAGCTCATATTTCAGATTTATGCATGATTTTTTATTACAAGTGATAAATAACTTACGGTACATTCTGATAAATTTTCTTAAGAGTCTGAATTTTCCTTTTTTTAAATTTTTACAAAGTTCTTTTTATTATCTTGAGAAGTTCAAAAATAAAATCTACATTCAGATAATTACTATAAGAAAAAAATGATCAAAAAAAAACATTTTTTGCTAATTTTAAATACAAACCAACATCATTTTATAATTTTGACTATTTTATGCTCATCCCTCCATTGAAAATGATAATTAGTCCTTAAAATATACTTTAAATTATTTTAACCGCCTCAAGTGTCATATTCATATGTGGTTAATTCTTATGATTAATAAATGACACTACCAAATATATTTCTATATATATTAACAACATTTAGTAAAATTCTCACTTAGAAGAAATCTAATAAGGTTATTTCTATAAAAAAAATCTTCTTTTTTTTATATCAAATTTTCCTAAGATTTTCGAAAAGAGGTTTACCAAAATTAGTAATAAAATTCTTTAAGAAATAAAAATTCTCAACGATTCTTAATAGATATGGTGTTACACCATCACCTGAGTGACCAATTTAAATTTTCAAGAAACTAATTTTTTATAAGGTGTCTAATAAACACCTTTTTTTATAAAAAATTGCAATCAAATTATGTTTATATTGTATTTAAATATTGGAATGTCTAAAATATCCTTTAATATAGTTTATTATCAAATTATATTTTTAGGAAATTCATTTTATCTTACTAAACACCATAAGTCTCAAAAATATAAAATTTTAATGTAATTTTTATACACCTTAGCACTTGTAACTCACAATTACTTAGAATTTTTAACTAATAGATTTTAATCACTATCACACTATAAAAATAATTAATTTTGAAATGATTTTAAAAAACATTGTTAAACATTAAAAAATTTACATTTAGCGGAAACCTTTTTAGTGGTTTTTTTATCATGAACCAGCCCAGAAACCCTGGTATTCTGATTCCTAGACCGACACTAATATAGCCCAAAGGGAATTATTGATCCCCATGGGTTGGTTACTAGCACCTGGCATCATAAAAAATGAAAGTGGGAATTATTTTTCCACAAATATTATTGAAGTAAGATAAACAAGTCATTATGAATACATGAAAAACTCCATAGGAAAAACTCTACTAGAATTCAAATAGGATTAGACAACCCAAAGTACTATAGAAAAGTACCAGAAAACTGAAAGAAAAACCCACATCCCAATAGACACAACTCTCCAAGACCAAGGATCAATAACTACTACCACCTCCAAGTGGTGCCTTACCCTTTCTTGAACCTATAAGAAGATAATATAAAAACACATGAAGGCACATGTAAGGTGTGAGATAAAATCCCATTACAGTCTCACCAAGGATTCTATAATAAGATTCCAACATTTAATTAACCAAATAAAATTTTCAATTTTCAATAAACGAACATGGAGTTTCAAAACCATATTTAAAAAAATATTTCTTTACATTTAAAATGATGTAAATACTTTAAAAACGGCTTAATAATATTTTATATAAAACTTTTTATATAAATTCATAAGGAATTGTAAAAAATTTACAAACATTGGCATATATACATTTCAAATACAAACAATGAGCAACATGGTCATCTGCCAAAAGGTATGATAGTTCCAAGATATGGGACTCCCTCATAATCAAATATTTGTCATGGAATTATGTGTACACACTTCCATTAGGCATTGGTCAAAGAGTAATCATCACCATCCTAATGGGAATTTGAATATTGCATATGTATTATTGGTGTTGTAAATCGTGTCCCAAATAACTCACTAACTACCTAATATTGCATGTACTCTAATATAAATCAATGATGGGAAATTTATTTTAAGACTACTTAAAACACAATTCATCAAATTATTTATTTTAATATTCCAATTTCCATTTAAAACCCAAAATAGGTTTTAAATCAAAACATTCATTTTATATGATAAAACCAATGGGTTTCTATCAAAATCATTTTAAGCCATTTTATAAAATATGAATTTGAAATCAATTTCATCAAATAAATTTCACAATTAAAATTAAATAATTGAATTCAAAATTTTAATTTAACCAAATTTCATCCAATTTCACACCACACCCCAATTCAATGGAATTGAGGTTTTTTCCAATTTCATGCTAATCCAATTTCAAATCCAAAACCCCCAACTCAATGGAATTGGGTTTTTAATCAATTAATTGAAAGTAATTTCAAGAAATTTAATTTAAATAAAATAATTGAATTTAAATCAAGAAATTTAGGTTTAATCAAATTGGACAATCAAAATGGAACCACCTACCTCAGGATCATGGGATCTCAAAACACAAGGCCCTAATCAGGAAACTCCAATGAAGAATGTCGATAATGAAGATATGAGAATAAACCCTAGATTCAAGATCCAAAATAGTGGGGATTAGATCCTCTAGAAACATAGAGATCTATAAAACCCTTGGTAGGAAAGGATAGAGAGTGGGAGAAAGAGAACAGTAAGAGGAAACCTACTGGGTAGAGATCAAACATTGTTTGTCAAGCTTTGATCCACTTCCAGAAGGGAGTAGAGGGGCGAAAATTTCCACTTGGGTGCTCCCTAGGAAGAAGAAATTGTTAAGGGTTGATCCAGGATTTAAAAAAATATATTTTTAGATTAATTAAATCTTGTGTATAGTTAGTTGGGTAGGTCTGCATGGTTAGATAAACCATGTTCCCTAACCATGCATCCCATTTTGGAAAGGTGTGTGGTTTTTACTAGGTGGGAACGAGGTTTTTCAAAACATGCACCAGTCATGCAAAACCCCATGTATGGATTTTCACAGTTTCCCCTGATAGGGTAAATGGTTTGGGAAAACCATTCACCAATAATGCATAGGCTATAACCTTTCAAAATTTTCCATAGTTTCCACCCAAATCATCCCCAAACAAAACCCAACCAAAGCATGACTAAAAGAGGGGTTTAAGAATACCTAAAAATAGTATTAGGATGTTACAACCTCCCCACCATAGAAACTTTCTATCCCCAGAAAACCTACTAAGAAGCTTCCATGTCAAAAAGATAAGGTCACTACTCCCTCATCAATGGCTCCCTCTCCCAAGTCTCATGAGAATCAAAATCATGCTACCATAGCACTCGAACCAAAGTTATCATCCTCCCATGAAGTACCTTGGTTTTAGAATCAACTATCCTAACTGGATGTTTAGTTGTGGATAAATCACATTTAACTTCAAGATCACTCCAACTTAGAACATGATATAGATCAGAAAGATACTTTCATATATGAGATACATGAAACACATTATGTTTCAATTTCATTAGTGGTGTAAGTGCATAATAGTAAGAAACTTTCCCCACCTACTCAATAACCTCAAAAGGTCCCACAAAATGAGGAGAAAGTTTCCCTTACCTTACAAGCCACTGATGACCCAAACGGGGTGAAACTTCTAAGAAAACCCAGTCACCAACTAAAAATTCCAAAATTATTTGAAACATTATCTGATGAATTGAATGAATCGTTGTTTTCATATCTTTAACCAAGATCAATACAACCAAGGTACTTTCACCAATCTTCAACCAACACAATGGAGATCTGCAAGGTCGGCCATACAAGGCCTCAAAATGAGCTATTCTGGCCGTATAATGGTAACTATTATTATAATAAAACTTAACCAACCCTATATGGTCATACCAAGATCCACTAAAGTTGATAACATAGGCACGAAGCATATCCTCAAGAATCTGTATAGCTCTTTTAGTATGTCCATCCGAATGCATGTGGTATGTCATACTCAAATGGACTTGAGATCCTAGTTCCTCTTGAAGGCATCTCCAAAAGAGATAAGTGAACCAAGGATCCCTATTAGAGAATATAACATATGGAAATCCATGCAAATAAACAATTTATTCCACATATATATTTCTTAACTCCTCAAATTTTTTTGAATCTCGAATGGGTATAAAGTGATCCGATTTTGATGGTTGATTGATCACAACCCATATCACATTCTTCTTTATCTGGGTATGTGGTAACCCAACCACAAAGTCCATAGATATTTTTTCTCACTTCCAAGTAGGCATTGGAAGTGTCTAAATAAAACCCAAAGGTTTTTGGTGCTTAGCCTTGACCTGCTGGCATGTATAACAATGAGAGACAAAATTAGCAATACCCTATCTTATACCTGGCCACCAGAATCTATTTTGTGCATCATATAACATGTTTGTGGTTCCTTGGTGCACAACCCATTGGTAATTATGAAAATCCCCCATAACAACTTCCCTTACCACTAATGGTACAAAAAAATGATACTGATAACATAGAATGCCCTCCATGGGGAACGACCAATCAGTCATGGTCACTCCACCATAAAGAGGGTCTCTAATGCTATGAAACTCATCATCAAGCTATTGTTCCTAAAGAATCATCTTGAGAATAGCATATGTCAACTGAAAACTGACCAATTAATCCTTGTCCCCCGATCCCTCGACTGCAATATGAAATAGTGCAAAAAGATTCATCAAGTTCCACTCTTCCAAATATTCTTTTACAACCTCAGTCGGAGGCTTTCTGCTCAAAGAATCTATAATGACATTCCCTTTCCCTGAGGTATAGGTGATGTCAAAGTAGAAATATTATAGGTATTCCACCCAACATCTATAGTAGATATTCAAATATTTTTGAGATAATATATAACTCAAAATCTTATGGTCTGAATACACGGTAAACCTTTCTTCAAAAAGGTAATGCTACCAACTCTTAAGTGTGTGCATCACAACTACAAGTTCAAGGTTATGGGTCGGATAATTCTTCTCATGTGGCCAAAGATGATGAGATCTATAAGCAAAGACATGATCACATTACATAAGAATGCATCCCAAACCTGAACCTGATGCATAAAAAAAGACCACATAGCCCTGCCCGGCCTCTGGAAGATTCAACACCAATGCAGTAGTCAAGATATGTTTAAGCTCAACAAAATAATTATTACATTTTTCATCCCAATAAAACTTTACTCCCTTTATAGTTAGAGTAGTCATTGAAGAAGCCAACTTTGATAGGCCCTTAACGAACCAGCGATAATGCCCATATTGACCCAAGAAGCTCTGAATCTCAAAAAATATTTGTGGTTATTCCCATGTCATAACATATTTAACCTTTTTAGGATCAACTGAAATACCATGTTTTGACACTGCATGTCCCGAAACTTTACTTCCCAAATCCAGAAATCACATTTCAAAATATTAGCATAAAATTAGTGATTTCTCAACAATTCTAAGACTTCTTTTAGATGACACACATGATCCTCCTTATACTTATAGTAAATGAGGATATCATACACAAATACTATAAAAAATAATCAAAATACTCATGGAAAATCCTTCTCATTAAATCCATAAAGACTGCATGATCATTGGTTGGACCAAATGGCATGATATGGTACTCATAATGGCCATACCTACTCTGAAAGGTAGTTTTATGAATGTCAGATTCTTTTATCCTAAATTAATGGTAACCAAACCAAAGATCAATCTTCGAGAACCATTTTTCCCATTCAACTGATCAAAAAATCATCAATCTTTGGTAATGGATACTTATTCTTTACCATAACTTGGTTGAGTTTTCGGTGATCTACACAATGGAGAAGTGAACCATCAAATTTCTTAGAAAATATAATTGGAACCATCCAAGGTGTCACACTTAGGTGTATAAATCCTTTCTCTAAAAGATCATACAATTGAGCCTTCAGCTCTTTCATTTCAGCTGGTGACATGTGGTAACTAGGAATAGACACTAGTTGAGTACCATGTACTAAATAGATAGAAAAATATACCTCCATTACTGATGGTAAACCAGAGAATTCATAATGAAAAATGTCAGGAAAATAGATGACAACTAGAGGGAGATCATCACTCAAATATTCTTGCTCTAGGTAAAAATAAAACACTAATATTTCTTTTCCCAACTTTGGATAAGAAACTCCATCTCTACGCGACCTTGGGTCCCTTTATCCTTTAAAGATAAAAAACACCCCATTGAGTGTTGTAAAGGATACCCATCTAAGATAACAATCAATTAAGTATTTATTGGTAATGAGACAATCCATCCTGAATATGATGTCAAGCGATTTCATGTTGAGAACCAGAAAATCCCAAGAAAGATCAACATATGATAAAGAGAAAGAAAAAGCGTGACTATGAAGACCTTGTTCTCACCTTGGTTCCAAGGGGTGTGGTAATATCTTCCACATAAGATAAAATAACTATATAAATATTTAGTAGATTAATAATAAAGGTTGAAATAAATTAATAAGATACACCAATATTAAATAAAGTAGTCACTAATGGTGAAGCTATATTGATGGTACCTCTCATTGTCATTGGAACAATATCAGCTTCCTCTGGAGACTCTTCCACTATGTGAAGAATCTTTGTTATGGATGTCTGTGGCTAGAACCCATTTTTTCGTGAAGCATCTGATAGCACTGTAGTTTTAACAAATGCTAATGATCCCATACCACTATGCGGAGTATAAAAGTCAAGGTAGAACTTATCAAAATGACTTGAGCATCTGTATGAGACAAATGTATGAGGTGCCTTAGTAAAAACCCATTTAGAATTATGAGTCTTTCTACACTGGTATAAAATAAAAGGGATTATTTCAGGTACTATAGGAGGTCTAGAAAAAATATGTTTTCGAGAATAACCATGAGAATCATCATTATTCCTATTTCCCTTAAATTAATTCACAATAACACTAGGAGAAAAAGAAACTCATATCAACCCTAACTTTCCATCTAGATCCATTTTGACCATCAGTAATCTATACAGCACATCCGCAAAAGAGGGAAGCTTTAGAAAGAAAACCTAAGAAAAAATATCATATTAAAGTCCTAACTCAAACCATCGATTATTCAACTTCTCATTTGATACTATCCCAATTGAAAATTTTACTATCTCAACAAAATGGTTTGGATACTCAGTCATGGTCTTGTCAGCCTACTCGAGTTTAAAAACTCAATAGACTTAGACAACACAATCAACTCTGGATAGAACTAGTCAGTGAAAAGAGATTTAGAGTATTTACACTCTAATACTTTATTCTTATTCACTATCATGATTGTTTCCCATTATCTCCTATAATAACCTTCTAGCACTAAGGTGGCACACTTCAACTTGATTTCATCAGGTGTCTCTAAGAACTCAAACAATCATTCAATACTGCTCAACCATTCCTCATCCTCCTGAGGATCAATAGATACTTTGAACACTAGTGTATTTTGGTGAATGAACTCAGGATCGTGATTCTATAAAACATCCCTCTGAGGTTCCATAGATGGAGATTGAATGGGAACTGGTGTAGGTGCCTATCTTAGATCTTGGACAGTATGCATGATCACCTCAACCAAGATTGGGTCCATGAGAGGATTCGCTCACTGAGGTTCATCATCAGCTTCCTCCTGGATCTGATTTGCACATCTCCATGGAGGAATGATGCTACAAAACATCAGCAGACAATGTAGAAGACATTGTATTAACACTCAAATAGATCAATAAGGGAAATTAATCCCAACATATAGACAAAAAAGATTTGGATTTCAACTTATCCAAAACAAAAATAGGGAGAAGACTAAAACTGATCTTCAAGACATCTTTCCCAAACCACCCTGGTGACTTAAGGTTCATTCCAGTGAGAGATGGTCAGGCACTCAATTGAAGCTACCTCCTAAGCCTTGGCAAGATTACACAAATTCATACTGACATCAAGACAAGAAGCTTAACCTAGAGATCTGATACCACTTTGTCATGAACAGACCCAGACACCCCAGTACCCTGATTCCCAGACCGACACTAACATATCTTTAAAGGTGTTCCTGATCTCCATGGGTTAGTTACTAGAACCCGACATCATACAAAATGAAAGTGGGAATGATTTTGCCACAAACATTTCGGAATAAAGATAAACAAGTCAGTATAAATACAAGAAAAACTTCATAGGGAGAACTATACCGGAATTCAATAGGCTTAGAAAACCCAATGTACTACAGCAAGGTGCCAAAAAACTAAAATAATAACCCACATCCCAATGGACACAACTCTCTAAGCCCAAGGATCAACAACCACTACCACATCTAAGTGGAACCTTACCCTTACTCAAAACTAGAAGAAGATAATCTAAAAACACTCAAAAGTCACAGGTAGGGTATGTGATAAAATCCCAGTAGGGACTCACCAAGGATTCCATAATAATATGTCAACATTTAATTAACCAATTAAATATTTCAATTTTCAATAAATGAACATGGAATTTCAAAATCATATTAAAAAATCATGCTTTACATTTAAAATGATAGAAATAATTTAAACAAATGGTTTCACAAAATTTTAAATAAAATAGTTTATATAAATTTAGTAGGCATTCTAAACAGTTTACAAACATTGGAATATATACATTTCAAATAAAAATAATAAGTAATATGGTTATCTTACAAAAGGTGTGATAATTCCAAGCTATGGGACTCCCTCATACTCAAATAGTTGTCAGGACGTTATGTGTACACACACCTATTTGAACTAGTCAAAGATGACTCATCACCATCCCATTAGGGATGTGACTGCTACATATGTATTGTTAGTGTTTTAAATCGTATATTGTTGTCCCGAATAACTCACTAACTACCTAGGCTTGAATGTTCTCTAATACAAATCAATGATGGTAAATTTATTTTAGGACTGATTAAAATACAATTCATCCCATTATCCATTTTAATATACCAATTTCTATTTAAAAACAAAAGATAGTTTTTAATCAAAACATGCCTTTTCTATGATAAAACCAATGGGTTTTTATCAAAACAATTTAAATCCATTTTCTCAAATAAAAATTTGAAATCAATTTCATAAAATCAATTTCACAATTCAAATTCTTCAATAATTTAATTTAATAAAATGTCATCCAATTTCAAAACATACCCCAATTCAATGGAATTCCCTAATTTCATGCCAAATCCAATTTGAAATCCAACCCCCACCCCCAATTCAATGGAACTGGGGTTTTAATATATCAATTAAATTAAATTTCAAGAAATTGAATTTAAATCAAACAATTGAATTTAAATCAAGCAATTTAGGGTTAATCAAATTGGACAATCAAAATAGAACCACCTACCTCGAGATCATGGGATCTTAAAACACAAATCCCTAATTAGGAAACTCAAACGAAGAACGTCAAATAATAAGATACGAGAATCAACCCTAGATTCAAGATCTCAAATAGTGGATATTAGATCCTCCAACAACACGGAGATCTAAAAAACCCTAGGGTGGAAAGGACAGAGAGTAGGAGAAAGAGAATGGGAAGAGGAAACCTATCGAGTAGAGATCTAACATTGTTCTCCAAGCTTTGATCTGCTTCTGGAAGGGTGTAGAGGGTCTAAAATCACCTTATGGGTTCTCCTAAGGAAGAAGAAATGATAGGGGGTCAAGCTAGCCAACCGAGCACCTAAAAAGGAGGTTTTTGGATTTTAAAAAAATATTTTTGGATTAATTAAATCTTGTGTATGGTAAGCTGGGAAGGGCCACATGGTTATACAAACTGTGTGCCCTAACTTTGCACCCCATTTTGGAAAGGTGCACGGTTTCTACTAGGTGGGTTCACAGTTTGTCAAACCATGCACCAACTGTGAAAAACTCTATTGTATGTGTTTTCATGGTTTCCCCTAAGGGGGCGCGTGGTTTGGGAAAATTGTGCGCCAACTATGAACAGCCCATAAACTTTCCAAATTTTCCAAATTTTTCACCTGAAGCATCCCCAAATGAATCCCAACCAAGGCATGACTAAAAAAAGGGTTTAGGAATTCCTAAAAAAGTAACATGATGTTACAGTTTTAATATTTTATATTAATGTTAATATTTATATTTGTTATTAAATATTAGTTACATTTACATTTATATTTATATTAATAAATAATTTGTATATTTATATTTATATTCATATTTTCTATTTTTTATATTAATATTAATATTCAAACCTATATTTATATAATTATGATTATATCTCTAAATAATATACATATATATATATGTGTACTAGTAATTAATATATATACATATATTTATATTAATTTTTATATATGCACATATTTTTATATAAATATAAATATATAATAATTAACAATACATAATAATCATTAAATAAATGATATTTGATAATTTTTAATTATGAATCAATAATTATGAATTTTTATAATCAGTGTAAATAAAATTTTAGATTCTTAATGTTTTTTAATTCAAAATTATTAATTCATGTATACTTATATAATTATAATTTATATATATAATTATATATATTTATAATAATAATTAAAACTATATTAATATTAAATTTGGATTGGGGAGTATTTCCAAAGTTATTGTAGTAGTGTAATATTAGGTATTGCAGCGGTATAGTAATAGTTGAACTATTGATCCGGTTTGGGATTTCAAGACACTGATTTGGGCCTACAGGCTACAGGGTCATTTGGCCATCAATGCCCTTCATACCACTATTGGGACTTCAGGCCACATGGACTTTGAGCCACCATTTTTGGACAACATGTGACATGTCTAGACTAGAAAAATGTCTCAATACAACTGGAAGACGATGTTTCATGGTGACACATAGGTACAACCGGGCGTTTAGCCTTGAAAGAGGGATGGGCTCACTGATGCTTATCAAATATCCACCTATTCCCATAGATTTATAACATAGGATAGATGAGTTCCCTTCTAGTAACTATAAATGAGTGAAACTAGTTAGATGATGTGGCATGATAAAAATATAATACAGCAGGGTGAAACGCAAGACATCATTGTGTGGAGACTTAAAAGAGAGATGAGTGTGTTGGGAACTTTTATCCATCCCTAGGCCCCAAACGATTTTTGTGGTTGGAGGGTTTTCCTACCATGTTTCATCTAAGGGGCACACAATGCATAGATTCTTGGTAGAGGGTGATGTGGAATTTTGACAAGTGACACAGTTTCATGACTACTAGCTGGGGGTGACAAGGTGTTCCATTAGTGACACGACATGATGTAGGCTGCTCCATTGGGCCTTTAAGACACATATTGAGCCTTCAGGTCAAGTAATGGCCTTCAATTTAATGGGCCTTTGGGCCATAATATGTAATAAAATAGGTTCAGTGGGTACTTTTCATTCCTTATAGGGAGGATGAGGCTTGACCACTAGGGTTCCTAAGTATGTGGGTAGTTTGGAGGATTGTAATCCCCTTTACCTATTTTATATATATATTTATTTATTTATTTATTTATTTATTTACTTATTTATATATATGATTTATATTTATATTTTTATATTTTTATTAAAAATTTATATATTTATATTTATAGACATATTAAATATTTATTTAAATAATAAATATGTATACTCATATTTATATTTATATATTCATATATATATATATATTAATGATTAATTATAAACAATAAATAAATTTTATTTCATAATTTATAATTAAGAATTAAGAATTTAATAATTAGTATTAATAAAATTTTATATTATTAGTAATTAGCAATTCATAATTCTTAGTTACTAAACATGTATGTATTTATAAATAATATACTTTTAAACAATTTATATTAATATTTTTTATATATTTATATTTTAAAATTATATATATATATATGAAAAGTAATGATTTATAAATTTATAAATTTATATTTATATGTGTATATGTGTATATATTTGTTTATATATAAATTTAAACACGCATACATAACACATACATACATACACAAGTGTATACATACATACATGTATATATAAGTCTGTATATATTCCAAGAATCTTTTTCCTAGGCCAGTGGTTTGATTACTGGCTCTTAACCATGAGGGCAGGGGTTCAAATCTTGTAATTTAATTGGGTAATTTTGTGGGGCGTGTCTGCAAGGGGTTAAGACGGGTGGGTCGGGCATAATATTTTTAATAAAAATAATAAAAATAACTAAATATTTTAAAATATATTTTTTTTAAAAAGAAAAAACCTTTTGAGATATGAAATAGCCACTAAAACCCATCACTAAATAATTCACTATGGGTTTTAAATCCATCACAAAATAACTCTTGATTTAAGTATTTAAGGTTGTTTTCAAAAAATGATGCTAAGAAAGAAAACCACCTCTAAATAGTTTTTTTTTTGTGAATTATCATTATCAGGTTGTCCTAAAATTCACATAGATAATAGCATTAATGTATACTTCATGTGTATCCAAAGAGGTAAGTTATAAATTAACAACATAACTGGAAAATTATTATGGGAGTTTCTTTTCACATTGTGAGGATTTATTATATCTATAGATAACATAAGACAAATGTTTCATGCTTTATTCCCAAATTCAAGGTTCTCCTATAATTCCTTTTTTGGTATTTTCATAAAAAAAATTACGGGTTAAGTGGGAACCCACATAAAGGGGACAAGCATCATATACAGTAACCCTATTAATAGGATATTCTAGTACATGCATGGTATGTTTACATGTGTCCAATTTTATTTTCAACCTCCTGATCAATTGTGTTGTGAATTCTCTATATTTAAATTTGGATATGGGTTTTACCTTTTATGAGGCAAATTCATGATATGGAGCAATTATTTATTGTGGTGACTTCGGTGACTCTAGATACTCTGATGACTTTGGTGATATCAATTATCTTCCCAAAACGACAATAGTGTTCCTCTAGGTGGTGGTTGAAATGATATGGTACTATGAAATGAATTCAATGTTGCATTTATTCCAAGACAACCCCAACCCAAAGGTGTGATTTATTTTCCCTGCGAAGTGCGGTGATTTTGATGGTTCTTAGTGTCATTCCCCAACACTGTTTTTTATAGAAAACAAACAACAATGATATACGAATATCTTACACCTTCTCTATTTCTAGTGAAATTTTTACTGTTATCACTCCTAAGATCTATACTATCCTTATCAGTAGAAAATATATTTTTTATTTCAGAAAAACTAAATGTTCTCTTGTTATAATTCCTTTTTTAATTCATCTTTCTTATATGTAATTTCCTTTCAATGTTTTATGTCTATATTTTTATAATTCTAAAATTAGTAATTTGGTTTTATAATCCACTACATCCCATGTGAATATAGGAAAAAAATACGATTTTAATTTTTTACTAATGAAAGTTCCATTGGAAATTCCAATGGTTGCTCCACTAAAACCTCCAGTTGAAATTCCACTAGACGTTCTAATGCTGGTTCAACTACAAGTTCCACTGGATGTTCATTTGTACAAGTGTTTATATGGAATTTACTATGGAACTTCCAGTGAAAATTATACTAGAACATTCAGTGGAGATTCCACTAGAACTATTAGTGGAACATCTAGTGGAACTTCCAGTCCTATTCTAGGACTAAAACCTTAAGTTTTGACTAAAACTTGTAATGTGGTTTTTGAAATCCTTAAACAAATGTGTCTTCCATTGCACTATAATTTTTATAGGATTTGGGGGTGGGAATTGTTCTATTGTTTCCCCACTGTAACTTATAATGAATCTTCCAATGAAATTTCTAGTGGTGATTTTAATAGAACTTCTAGTGAAGATTCCAATGAAACTTCCAATTGAACTTCCACTAGAACTTCCAGTAGAAATTCTTGTCATATTGTAGGAAATTATAGTGAAAAGGTACTTTAAGTTTTGACTATAACTTGTAATATAATTTGGGGAACCACTGAAAAAACATATTTTCTATAATGAAATGAATTTTTATAGGATTTAAGATTCTAGTTTATATTCCAATAGATATTTCAATGGAACTTCCACTAAAACATCCATTGGAACTTCCAGTCCTATTCTATAATGTTACAGTGAAAGGATACCATATTTTATGACTAAAACCTATACTTTAATTTGTGTAATACCCAAACAAACATGTTTTCTATATTCATTAACAAATTTAATTGAAACTTCACTGGAACTTCCAAGAATATCCACTATTCTTTGAAGTTTTAGCCGAAATCCACCTTTAGTGATAACTAAAACCTGTACTGTGATTTGTAGAATACCCAAAAACAAATGTTCAAGACATTACACTAAAAATTTTCATGATTAAGAGGAGAATGGGTATGTTTATTACCTATTATAACTTCAATAATGTTCCATGGGACTTCCAGTCCTCCTATTCTTGGAATTTATGGTGGTAAGCCACCTCAAGGGATGATATAAAGTTCAAATAAAATTTATGGAATACCCAAAAACACTTTCCACTAAAATTTTGAAGGCTTGGGATATGAAATGTAAAGGTTTATTACCCACTATAACTTCAATGAATAGGTAACTGAAACTTCTAATGGAACTTCTATTCATCCTATTATTGGAAGTTCCAATGGGAATACACCTCAAGGGGTGACTAGAAGTTCCATTGAAATTTATAGAATACCCATAAACACTTTCCACTTAAATTTTATAGGCTTGATAGGGGAAGTGGAATGGTTGATTATCCACTGAAACTTTCATGAATAGGTGACTGTAAATCCATTGTAACTTCTAGTCCTCCTATTCTTGAAAGTTCTAATGGTAATCCACCTAAAGGGATGATTGTAAGTTCCACTAAAATTTTTGGAATACCCACCAACACTTTCTACAGAACATTTATAGGATTGAGAGGGGTAATGGAAAGGTTTCTTACCCAATGTAACTTCCATGAATTTGTGATTGTAAATTCAAATGGAACTTCTATTGGAACTTCCAGCCCTCATATTTTTGGAAGTTCTAGTGGGAATTCACCTAAAGGGATGACTGGAAGCACCACTGAAATTTATGAAATACCCACCAACACTTTCCACTTAAATTTTTTAGGCTAGGGAGATGAAATAGAAAGGTTTCATCCCCACTATAACTTCAATGAATAGTTGAATGGAACTTCCAATGGAACTTATAATCCTCTTATTCTTATAATTTCCCATGGGATTTCACCTCAATGGATAACTGAAAGTTCTACTTAAATTTTTAGAATACCCGCCAATTTTGTAGGCTTGAGAGGGGTAATGGAAATTTTACTTACCCACTAAAACTTACATGAATAGGTGACTAGAACATCCAGTTGAACTTCTAGTGAAACTTCTAGTGGAACATATATTCCTCCTATTTTTGGAAGTTCCAGTGGGAATCCACCTCAAGAGTTGACTAGAAGTTACAATGAAATCTGTGGAACACCCACCAACACTTTCCACTAAAATTTTACAGGCTTGATAGGGAAAATGGAAAGGTTTATTCCCCACTAGAAAATCCATAAATAGGTGACTGGAACTTCCATTTTAACTTTCTATGGAACTTTTAGTGGAACTTTCAATCCTCGTATTCTTGGAAGTTCCATTGGGAAGCCACCTCAAAGGATGAATGGAATTTCCACTTAAATTTGTGGAATATCCACCAAAATTTCAAATGATTTTTATAAAATTGAGAGGGGAAATGGAAAGGTTTATTCCCCATTGAAACTTCCATGAATAGGTGACTAGATCTTCTTATGGAACTTCCAGTCCTTCTATTCATGGAATTTCTAGTAGGAGGCCACCTCAAGGGATGACTAGAACTTCCAGTCATCTTATTCTATGATCTATGAATTTCAATTGAAATTTTCTATTTTTAATTTTTAATTGTACATTTTAGATCAAATATGGAAGCCTTACAATGAATTATATTAAAAATTCCACCAAATTTGAAAGAGGTTCATACAACATATTTACAAGACACATCATTTTGTAATATTTTTAACAGTTTTATATATAATAATGTGTTAGCATCAAATTAAAAGAAATTTTATAGCTCAGTTTTGTATGTGCTCGATAGGTATTATCTAAAAACATATACATTCTAAATCTATAATGTCGATGCAAAGTTTTGTGAAGGTGCTATTACAAGTATGTTTGGGATTAAGGAAAGGGAAACTGAAATCACTGATTGATATTCATTCAAACTTATGAAGGTACCTTTATATATATGTGTAGATTTGGAAATTATGTAATATTTATTACATAAAAGGTAATATAAATAGAAATTATGGAAGATGTTATGGGGGATAAACCAGATGACTGTGTTGACACAGCCAAATTCCTTTGTTTTTACACATATGATACTATTTTATTTCCAACTATGGTGCTTATTTAAGTTGGTATTTTATCAGATTTGTGGATAGTTTTATGGATATGTAAACTCTTAAGTGGTATCATTTAATACACCAAAAATGATAAATTCTATAAAATAATTCCACAAACATCATTCTAAGGTTTCAGGGTCCATTGTGTCATTATAGATATGGTTTAAAATTTAATTTCATCTATATCCATAATTTCTCTTAATACTTATGCTATTATTGTAGTATTGGTATTGTGATATCAGTGGCCTCATGAAAGAAACTGAAAAAGTGGAAGTCAACCTTTTATAAATTAGAGCTTGGAAGATTTGGATGTGACTGTTAAGAAAAACTAAAGGATCAACCACTTCAAGCTAGTGGGGTAAGACTTTAAATTTTAGTCTTATTTTAATGATCCCCTTAATAAACATGGATATGTAAAATAGTTACCCAGAGCTAGTAAATATTAATATGGTGTACAAAAAACAAAATCCACCATGTTATGTGGTTTAGTAGTTAAAGAGGATACAAAGGACGATAAGGACAAAATACGGATCTTTAAAGAAGAATACTAAATTTTGAAAAGAAAAAAATTCAAGATGGAATCCAAGATGATGGAAAGGTATAAAAAATTAAAAAATTAAATCAATCTATAGCTATAAACAACAAAATAAATAGGTGTGTTAAACCCTATAAGGGAAGCGGCTAGTAACCAAGAAGAAAACAAGATGATTAAAATCATTTTAATGGATGAAAAATAGATAAAGGTAACTGAATTTCAAATAGAAAACTATAAAGAGGGAGTTATACCTATAGTATAATATGAACCAATCATGTATAAAAATTAATAATTAGAAGAATGTAAGGAATAAGCTAAATAAAAATGCACACCTCCTATAGAGAGAATCATATCTAAAATGCCAAGATAGGGAAGTCGCCAAATCAAATAACTTATTAGAAATGTCAAATCAAGAACTAGAAAATAAAATAAGTGGGTCTTTGAATTTTTTTATGAAATAAGAGGAAGATGAAGAACAGCAATAGCAGAATAGTCAAAAATAATAGATGATCCAACTGAGACATAAAAACCCATTGAGATACTTAGTTTTTTAGTGAATCCAGAACATAG
Organism: Viscum album; assembly: GCA_963277665.1. Taxonomy (NCBI): domain Eukaryota; kingdom Viridiplantae; phylum Streptophyta; class Magnoliopsida; order Santalales; family Viscaceae; genus Viscum; species Viscum album. The sequence goes on from OY728135.1 coordinate 1,179,083,518, forward strand.
AAGGGTTGTTACAGGGCTATTTATCATACCAAAATGGGTTAGGTAAAGTCGATGACTCCACAAAACAGACTATGATCTCCTTGAGAATATTCTATAGTTAGATCTTTCCTAGTATATTGTTAGGACCAAATGGAATGAACACCCTAATTTTAAATTTATTTATTAAAAACCCTTTAATAGTACATGATTTATGATAAATAATTGTTATTATTGTACAATGAATATGTATGGAAATATGGAACAAAAAATATTTAGTAGCAATGGATGATATTTTCTCTCCTTTCAACAAAGAAATGATAAGTAGCAAGGTGATTATTTATATGAACAAAGATTATTGAAAAATAATTATCAAATAGTGTCGCGTACTAAAAAAAATTCAATGATATCAAGTAATAGATCCATGTGGTCAAATAATAAAAAGAAAGTGTTAAATGGGGAAGACAACTAGAATTTTCCCAGATAAATCGAAAATAATTACTAGTGTTGCAATGTTGAGTATATTATGGTATGATTTATTTAAGTTTTAAATGTAATGGTTTATAGTTGGTATAACTTTATTAATATTTACAGGGAATAATATAAGGGAAAAGTCAAAATTTGATATAAATTTTGATAGATAAATCATTTAAATATGCACTATAGTTAAATGAAAAAAATTAATCCCCATCATTAACACAAATGTACATTGGACATTGCTAATTTTTTAGGTGGAGAAAAAATATTTTAGCCACTATAGATCGATGTAGAATCTTTTGGGTGGTAGTGGACATGATATTTTTTAGAAGGATGCATTATTAATGGTGAATTTTCTATTCTTTAACATGAGATTCATTTTAAAATTAACAAACTATGATAATTAAATTTTTACAAATTTTCACACTTAAATAAATAATTTTTCAAATAAATCATCAAGAAATGGATCCTTAATTACTTGGAAAAGACTTATCCCATATCCATTGTGAAAGATACTCCTCAATAAGGTGATGTAATCTTGGACTGTGCAATAATAGTTTTTTATCTTATGGAGAATTTTCAAACAGATCAATCATATAAGAATAATTTATCCTGAGAATAATTTCATAACCTATGGCTTTATATGGTGAAATGATTCCTTTTTGGCCCTACTAATTGTTGGTAAATAACATCTTTTAGAAGCAGGAGTTTCCTGTTAGATTTGGTTCCACCAATATCTAGATAAATATTCAAACAACCATGTTTTATGGTCATGGCATGAAAGTGGAATAGAACATGTTGTTAGGTTTTTAGCATTATTCAATTTTTTGGTATAGTAGTTGTTTTGTTAAAACAGAAAATGGAATGAAACAATTTTGTCAATATAAGTGGTCTCAAATACCAATTTTTCCACATTAAAATTCAAAATGGAATACATTTTCCAATTCTGTGAGTAGTGTTCAAACATCATTAGAACATGATTCTAGTATAAATGGTCTAAAAACCAATTTGGGTTATTTAAAAAAAAATTGTGGATGTATAAAAATTCTCATATAGCACTCATGCGTATAAACATCAGTTTATTAAAATGGTGTCCTAATCCATTACAATAAAAACATCCTATACATAATTTAGTAGATGCATTACAATTCAAAATAGCTTGTACATGGTGCAGAGGCATCACAATTCAACCCCCAAAAACAAATTTCAACCAATGTCTTCTTTGATCAACCTATCTTCCAATTATATGGAAGTATACCTCTAAAGCTAAAGTTCCAAATTGGTTGAAAAGTCTTCCTGTAACATAGAAATAAAATAATTATAAATCTTATATAAAAATATGATGCTTCTCAAGAAATTACATTTAAATGTGTTTTTACGGCTGCAATAACAAAATCTGATCTTGATTGATCTGAAATTCCCTATGTTCAAAGAATAATGATATCATATACCACATTTCCATCAGAATAATGCTCTTATAAATGAAATAAATAATAAAATGAAATCATAACATCGTCATAAAAATGAATTCATTCTTATTTTTATTCAATTGTGTCTGCTTTCAGCCTCTAGTTTCTAAAAATCTTTTGATTATATCACCCCCTTTCCTATTTTTTCCCTATTAAAAGTTTCCTTTCTTAAAATTGTGTCACAGTTATCATGACCAACGACTCTATTTATTTATTTATATACAGTAGTCAAATCTTTTTCAAAATTACTAAAATTATAGAATGCAATTTCATAACCCAAATATAACTCAGAAGTGATGGTAATCAACTTCATTCTCATTCATGCTAATTATTTATAATTTTTTTCTATAACTGAATTTATATCATCATTTACATTAATAGAATATACTTTAAATATAATAATATTTCTAGTAAATTGTGTAAACCTACCCAAAATATACTTTTCAGACAATAATCTCACATTAAGATGATCATAAATTTTTAAAACATAAAAAAAGAATACCCAAACGACTCAAATTTTCAATAAGGACATTAAAAAACTTCATTGTAAGATTCATATGATACACATAATTGATCTTCACAGCCAACCATTCCAATAAAATAAATAAATTGAACTCTAATTTTAATACATGATGTCCGAAAATAAGAAAAAATAATTTGATATTTATGTTGGTCGGATTAGTTTACTCAAGAGGGGAGGGGTGAATTGAGTAACTATAAAAATTTCTGTTATAAAAATATTATTTTAAAAGAAATGGTTTTCCCCAAAAATAGATACAGCCCAGTTAATCAAGGTTATATTGTTATAAGAGTTTGACTGTTTAAATAGCTTCTTAGAAGATTGATTAATTCTCAGTAATCTTAATATGTATTATTAATATTACTTTTGAAGTTATCCTACAAAGACAAATCAGTTATAACTTCTTTCCAAAACTAACTATCAAAGTGAAATTAGAGTTTTCTGGATTATGTAGTAAAGCAGTAAAATAGAGAATACTAAATTTAAATAGCACAGTGGATATGAAACAAGTGGTTTAGTCTCAAGCCGAGACCTAATCCACTCCACTTGGTGATCACCTGCCACCAACAAGTTTATATAAATAAACTTTGATCCACACCCTGGATCAGGGTTAACAACAGTACACAGACTATCCAGGTCACACAGGGACCTCTTCCATAGTTTTTTTGGGTAGACAAAAATAATAACCAGGCCACACAAGGACCTCTTCCACAGTTGTCGTGGGTAAACAAAAGTACAAGGAGTTTTGTGTAAGGATTTAGAAACCCTTCAGTTTAGCACAGAAGTCAGTGTGTGTGTGGAATATATAGAGTACACACACTACTCAAAAGGTAAGTAAAATAATCACTAAGAGAGAGTAGATATGAGTTTAGAAAGCTCTAGTGATTTGAAGTGCATCTCTGGACTCCTTTGATTAAGCAGAAACGCTTCTGAGTCCTTCTCTGGTTTTTGTCTTGAAAAACAGAGTGTCGCAATTCAGCTTGTGTTCTCCATGAGCTTTGATAATGTGAATATGTTCTCTATATTCTAGTTTACTTCGTATATTCTTTAGTAGAGTCAGATTACATGCATGTGAAAATGCTTTCTTTAAAATCTTGCAAAGTGTTCTTCGTGGTCGTGCTCACACGCCTGTTTTCTATTCGGTATCGCGCTCTATGGTTATTGGGAACTCTCCACTCTTTATCTTCGAATGCATGTGTTTTAGCCGACAGGTTCCATGTGTTTCATACCTCGTACCTCATACTATGTCTACAAAAAAATTATGTCAGTTCATTAAAGGCATCAAATATGACCGTTAAACATTAAATTGAAAGGCAAAAAATAGTTTAAGAAACGGTGTCACAATATGTTATGAAAACGGTGTCTCCTTCACATGGTGTCTGAGTGTCACGGTCTGAGTGTCATGGTGTCTTGTTCACGGTGTCTTTCTCAAGGTGTCTTGCTCACGATGTCTTGTTCACGGTGTCTTGCTCACGGTGTCTTTCTCACGGTGTCTTGCTCACGGTGTCTTGCTCACGGTGTCTTGCTCACGGTGTCTTGCTCACGGTGTCTTGCTCATGGTGTCTTGCTCACGGTGTCTTGTACTTAGGCAAAAATCAGTATTCAGACTTAAACAGTAATATGCATGAAACGGATTGAGCTTAACCATTATAAAGCATGAGTTAACTTGAAACATAAATACACATGATTGGATATAATTTATAAGTTAACTAGGTTGAATAATATTTGTGATCATTGATGAGATTTGTGATCATTAATGAGATTTTTGATCATTAAAACATGATTAATACATGAGGAGTCCAACAATATCCCCCTTTTTGATGATCACAAATCATGCATAGTTAAAGTAAAAATTTGATGCAACTATAGAGAAAATAACATATAGAAACTTTATGAAGAAACTTCTCCCCCTTTTGGGGTTATCAAAAAGTGGAAAGAAGAGAGGGTAAATAGTGCACATTTCATTAAGAGTAAACAGTTCAGTACAAAATAAAATAGAAAGACAAAAATGAATGTCATCCCCATCAAAAAGTAGTAAGCATTGGTCTTCTTCAGGGATTGGCCTTCTCTTTGCCTTTATCAGTAGCAGAAGAGGAAGCCATAGGGGTAGTGGTTGATGTAGAAGAAGGCAGAGATGTGGTAGATAGTGAGGGTAAAGGGAGACCTTTGAAAACTGAGGGAGCCAAGGTAGGAGCAGTACAAGATCGAGGCAATTGCTGATCAAGAATGACAGGCCGGATCTGACTGAGAGATTGGCCAACAGACATGGCAGTTGAAGCTAAGGCAGAGGTAAATATAGGCAGTCCAGGTCTGAGAGGTGCAGCTGCTGGAGCAAAAATTGTTGTACTCTAGACATGAAGATAAGGTATTAGGGGTTTTATGAAGTCTGTAATAATTTCTCCACCATACTGCATGGATTTTTCAAATTCATATTTGTTTTCCATGAACTTGTCCAACAATATGGTAAACTCGGTTAGCTTCTGGACTTGGTTTTTGAAGTCTTGAGTTGCAAGAGGAATTCGTATATTCTCTACAAGGTATTTGAAGTGGTTGGTCATATCGGTCTTAGAGAAGATTCGGTTGAAATAGAAATCCACTTTCTTAGAGATCTCCTATTGGGCATCATTTGCAATATTGGAATGAATTTTCACAAGGTCAAGAACTCTATCACTATTCTTGACAACTTCAGATAAATAAGTCACATTTAATCCATTGAAAGCAGTCTGAAGATCTTCTTTGACAATAGATCTGAGCAAAGAACTGTCCAAAGAAGGTGTAGAGGATTCACCAGAGGTATTAGAGGATTTGACGACAGTGGTCAGAGATTTGAGATGATTCAATACCTTTTGAAGACAGCCAGTATACTCATCATTGAGTTATTTAGGTTCACCACAAGATCTCTCATTTCTTTCAACAACTGTTTGTGCCTTTCTGCAATCTTTTCATCAAAGGATAACAGGTAAGGGTGAATCTGAGACACAACATCTTGAGAAATTTGAGAAATGGTAGGTTCTAGAGAAGAAGAAACAGGTTCTGATCTGGAATGCAGCTCTTTCTGCATATCTTCAACCATGCTTCTCAGGGTTGTGACTTCATTACTCAGCAAATTATTTTTAACTCGAACTTCTTGAATGTCATGGAGCATTTTGGGATGTATCTGCCAAATGATCTTCTCCAAAAGAAGTGAGGCATCTCTCTCACTCAGATTTGTCACAGCATGAGGTTGGGAGTTCATAAGCTTCTCAACTCTAGATAGAATAGTGTCTCCAAAATCCTTCAAATCATTCTTACTGACAAAATACATTTGTTCAGGTAAAGGTTTAGGTGTAGGAGTTGGTACAGGGGTAGGTTCTGGTTCTGGTTATTTCTTAGGGGAAAAGTTATAAACTGAATTCAACTGAAACAGTGAGGAGAGATCAAGCCCAGTTGCAGTAACCTACTGAGACTTACTCACATCATAGAAGCTAGGGAATTTGTACTGAGTGGCCACAGGGCTGGACTCAGCCTGATGTGATGCTTCATCAGTCTCAAGATTTTGGGTTTCATCCCCCTCAACAGGTGCTTCCTTTTCAGGATTCAAAGGCTTAGGAGCTTGGTCTAAATCTACAGGTTCATCTCTAAGTTCCTCATTCATCTCCTGTCTAGCCAACTGAAAGGTTAGCTCTATACTCTCTTCAGTAAAGGGTATTATTTCAGGAACAGGTCATTCCTCAGGGAGTTCTTCCAGATTTTCTTCTTCTATAATAGGGAGTTCTTATAAAATAGGATCTTCCATGGCTTGTTTCTCAGATTCTGGGACCACTAATTCTTTTTCAGCCTCGGGTTGGAATTCCATATTAACATCTTCACTAGGGGTAGGAACTTCTTCTTCAAGAATAACAGTAGGAATAATAGTCCTTTCTTCTTCAACAAAAACTTCTTCCCTATGAGGTACTTTAGCTTATTGTTCCTCTTCTTCTGAATACTCACCAAGTTCATCTGGTTCCAAACCAGGATCAGCAATGTCTTTCGGCCTTGATGGATAATCCACAGGATTAAACTTCTCATAAACCTTATCGTTTTCTTCCACCCACTCCTTTTTCTAAGGATTCTAGTTTGTATTCATTCTCCTGATGATGGCTTTAGAGAGACAGTACTCATAGTCCATAAGCACTTCTTCATTAGGTCCAACTACTCATTTTGCAACAAGCATGGCTGATATCAGTAGAGAGTAGAACAAAGAGGTGGATTTGGATGTAACCTTGATCAATTCACACATATGGTGAATGATGTAATTTCACAGGTTAATTTTGTATCCATTCATCATAAGATGAATCAAGAACACATCTTGATAATTTAATACAGAAAAGTTACCTTTCCTTGGACTGACCAGATTTTGAACAAACTTAAACAGCATCCTTGTTTCTCTATCAAGTTCAGCAATTATGGCCCTTCTCTTGGTTCCATTTCTGGTTAGGGTTTTCAGAGCATCTTCAAGGTCAAAGAAATCAGTTGTAGGTGGAGGTTCTCTTTGATAATCATCACAAATTCCTTCATGAGGTATCCTAAGATATGCAGCCCATAACCTCGACGAGAAGGAGCATCTTTGGCCATTAATCCAGCTCCTCACAATATAGATTTCACCAGAGTCAAAAGAAAATTGTTTGTACTGGTAGAACTAAGCTACTAACCTCGGATAGATAGGTCTGTTCTCCCTTGAGAACCATTCTAACCAGCCTTGTTTCTTTAAATCTTTTAAGACTAGAGATTTTCTAGACAAAATCCATTCAGGGCATATTTCTTTCTCAGGAACAACACTTCGATTTACCAGGTTCGGATTCAAAGGTCCTTCAGGCGTCAGCTTAGGTGTTATCTTCTTTTTCTTTGAGCTGCGCTTCTCAGGTGTGGATGAAGACGGTCACTTCATTCTTGGAATTCACCGAAGGTCAAGAGAGAGATAGAGAGTTTCAAGGTTGAAAGGGTTCGAAACAAGTGAGTAGGAAAAAGTCCGGGTGAAGAACTGAGTGAAAATCTTAGTTTTATCATTTGGGAATGTCAAACGTCACAAAAGAAAAAACATGGGAAAGTAAAAGAGGTGAAATAATAATTACCGCGATATGGGTTTAAAGAAAATCATAAAGAATTTTCACAGTGAGATAGTGAATGGTTGTTACGGTGAGACAGTGACTGGTCGTCACGGTGTGACAGTAAGTGAACGTCACGGTGAGACAATGAGTGAACATTTCAGTGCGCGTTACGGTGAGATAGTAAATGTCAGACCATAAGTACAAAGTGCTAACGGTGAGACCATAATCATGAGATACAGTAACTAAGAAACTATAATCATGAAACAGTAAAGTAAAACATTGTAAAATATTGAACAGTAAGACAAGTAAGATATCTATTTGAGATTTATCATGCCAGGATCATGTATGATGTAGTCTATTCTCTAATAATTTAATGGTTTAGTTAATATATCAGCAAGTTGATATTCAGTACCAATGAATTCCAAGGTGATATCACCTTTTTGATAATGATCTCTCAAAAAGTGATGTCTTACATAAATATGTTTTATCCTAGAATGTGAAACAGTATTTTTTGAGATGTTAATAGCACTTGTGTTGTCACAATTTATTGGTACATGTCTGAATTGATATCCATAGTCTAGTAATGTGTGTTTCATCCACAAAATTTGTGCACAACAACTGCCAGCAGCTATATATTCAGCCTCTGCAGTAGATAATGCAACAGAATTTTGTTTCTTACTACACCATGATACTGGTGACTTGCCTAAAAGGTGAAATCTTCCATATGTGCTCTTTCTATCTAACTTACAGCCATCGAATTTAGAATCAGAATAACTAACTAGTTCAAATGATTGTCCTTTAGGATAGAACAGTCCTAGATTGGGTGTATGCTTGAGGTATTTGAAAATTCTATTTACAAAATTTAAATGAGATTCTTTAGGATTTTCTTGAAAATGAGCACACATACACACACTAAACATAATGTTTGGACGGCTAGAAATTAAGTAAAGTAAACTTCCAATCATCCCACTATAATTGGTTTGATCAACAGATTTTCCATCTTCATCAAGATCCAACTTACAGGTGGTACTCATGGGAGTGTCACTACTTTTAGTGTTATCCAATCCAAAACATTTTAGAAGATATCTAGTGTATTTACTTTGATTTAAAACAATTCCATTATTATTTTGAAAGATTTGAAATCCAAGAAAGAATTTTAGTTCACCCATTAAACTCATTTCAAATTCGTTTTGCATCATTTTAGAAAAATCAATACATAATGAATTTTTTGAAGATCTAAAAATAATATCATCTACATAGATTTGAACAACTAAAACATCATTATAAATTCGTTTTATAAAGATGGTAGGATCAGCTATTCCTTTTGTAAAACCTTTGGAAATAATAAAAGTACTCAATATGTCATACCAAGCTCTTGGAGCTTGTTTTAAACCATATAAAGCTTTTGATAGTTTGAAAATATGATTGGGAAAATGAGGATTTGTAAATCTAGGGGGTTGTTCAACAAATACATCCTTAGCTATATACCCATTTAAGAATGCACTCTTAATATCCATTTTATATAGTTTGAAATTCAGATGTGCAGCATAGGCAAGCAGGATTCTGATGGCTTCAAGTCTGGATACTGGAGTAAAGGTCTCCTCATAGTCAATTCCTTCTTCTTGATTGTAGCCTTGTGCAACTAATCTAGCCTTATTCCTAACTATATTTCCATCTTCATCTACCTTAATTCTAAACACCCATTTAGTGCCTATGATGAAAGTGTCCTTGGGTCTTTCAACAAGTTTCCAAACTTTATTTCTTTAAAACTGATTAAGTTCTTCTTGCATAGCCATTACCCAAAATTCATCATTGATGGCATCATCGATGTTTTTAGGTTCAAGTTGTGACAAGAAGTCTTGATGTTAAACCTGATTTCTAAGAGAAGCTCTAGTTTGTGTTTCTTTCACTAATTCTCCTACAACAGCATCTAAGGGATGGTTTTTAAGAGTTCTAACCTTTCTAGAAAAAGAGGTACTTGTGATTTCAGGTTTATTAACAGATTCTGGTTCATTATGACTCGATTGTAGAGAATTTCCGGAATTGGAAGTTTTCACAGATTCTTTCACGGAGGAATTTGAGGATTTTGAGTTGATGTTCAGATTTGATACATCATCCTCCAGATTTTCAAGGATGGTTCTAGGCTCATGTGGATCTGTTTCATCAAACTTGATATGAACAGATTCTTCCACACATTTAGTTCTCTTATTGAATACTCTATAAGCTTTACTTAATATTGAGTAACCTAGGAAAATTCCTTCATCACTTTTGGATGAAAATTTGTCAAGATTATCCTTAGTGTTGAGAATAAAGACTTTGCAACCAAAAACTCTAAAGTAATTAACCTTAGGCTTCCTATTATTCTAGAGTTCATATGGGGTCTTTTTGAGAATTGGTCTAATCAAGACTCTATTGGTTATGTAGCATACTGTATTAACAGCTTCAGTCCAAAAGTAAATAGGTAAGTCATATTCACTAAGCATTGTTCTATCAATTTCTTGCAGGGTTCTATTTCTTCTTTCTACAACACCATTCTACTAAGGTGTTCTAGGGGCAGAAAAATTGTGACTATAACCATTTTGTGAGAAAAAGGATTCAAACTCTTGATTTTCAAACTCACAGTCATGATAACTTCTTAAAGATTTAATTTTAAGGCCACTAAGATTTTCTACAGACTTGGCATACTTAGTAAAATAAGAGCAGGCTTCACTTTTTTGAGCCATGAAGAAGGTCCAGGTATATCTAGAAAAATCATCTACCAGAACATAAACATAGTGCTTCCCATTTAAACTAGAAACTCTAGATGTTCCAAACAAATCCATGTGAACCAATTCGAGAGGTTGATAAGTAGAAACTTCTTTCATTTATTTGAAATAGATTCTATGTTGTTTTCCCTTTTGACAAGGATTACACACTTTGTCATTTGGAAAATCAAGTTTGGGTAAGTCTTTAACTAGGCCTTTTCTAGTTAGCTTTCTAAGGGAGTGAACATTACAGTGTCCTAGTCTCCTATACCAAATACAAGATTCTTTATGAAATACACTTAAGCATGAAACATTTTGAGAAGCTAAGGAATATAAATTAACAGAATAAACTTTCTCATTCCTTGATGCAGAAAATACTAATTCATCTTTAGAATTAAAGACATTACAGGCATCATTTTCAAATTTAACATGATATCCATCATCACATAATTGTGAGATACTAAGCAGATTATATTTTAAGCCATTAACAAACAGTACTTTAGAAATTAAAATCAAATCAGAGTTACCAATCTAGCCTAAGCCAATGATCTTCCCTCTGGCATTGTCACCAAATGCGGCATGTCCTCCATCTACTTTTATCAGATTCTTGAATCATGAGTAGTCTCTTGTCATGTTCCTTGAACACCCATTGTCCAAGTACCATATATTCTTGCAGAAGCTCTTTAAGCAGCTTTCCTATAACATGATCAAGCAAATACAGATTTTGGTACCCATACTTGTTTGTGTCCAGTAACATTAGTAATAAGTGCTTTAGGAACTCATATTTGTCTCATAGGTTTCCTATAAGCATTATGTAAAGTGTTTGAAAAATAAACTGTATTTGGTCCACAAAAACTTGAAACAGTAGAGTATGTATCATGACTTGAGCTAGTTGAGTTGTGTCCAGAACTGGGAACAAAACTATATGTCCTAGATTTGGAAATAAAATTTGTTCTACCAAGGTTTCTTTTACCAGGTTGATAACCAATGCCAGTATTATATTTAGGGGAAATTTGTTTTCCTAGCATTTGGGTAAGGGTATTTTTCCCATTGGTAAACTTTTCTAAGTCAATTTTTAATTGTTCATTAGACATTTTTAATTCATTGTTTTCTTTGAGCAGTTGAGCATTTTTCTCCTTTTCAGTAGTAAGTTTAGATTTAACATTTTCAGTGAGAGCATGTTGTTTCTTAAATGATTTATATTTATCTTTTAATTCATTGCATGTCTCTTCAAGCATGTTGTAGTATTCAAACATTTCTTCATTAGTCATATTTTCAAAGTCACTTTCCTCTTCAGAGTAGTATGAATTATGTACAAAAGAGTTCAGTGTTACCTCAGATGTGTTTGTCATAAAACACATATTGGCTTTGTTAGCTTCTTCATCATATGATGTCTCTGAGTCGCTTGAACTATCCTCATAGGCACTCCAGGTTGCCCTTATTGCCTTTTTGAACTTCTTGTCCTTATCCTCATACTTCTTATTATACTTGATCTTTGGACAGTCAGCCCTTATATGTCCTTTGCGCTTACATTCATAGCATACAATTTCATCAGTTTTGTCACTTCTTTTCCAATCCTTTTTCCAGTTTCCTTTTTGATCATACTTGCCCTTGAAGTTATGCTTTCTGAAAAAGTTCTTCTTTTTGTAAAATCATTTGAATCTTCTAGCCAGTTGAGCCATCTCCTCATCACTATCAGGTGATGATTGTTCGGTGGTGGAACTTTATACAGAAGCTTCCAGTTTCCCTTTGTCTTTGTGCTTCGAGAAGGTGGTCTTGAATGCTACAGATTTCCTCTTTGGTTCATCCTCCTCTTCTTTGTTGACTTTCAACTCTTCCTCATACAACATCAGTTTCCCAATGAGTTATTTTACAGGTATCTTGATGATGTCGCATGATTCTCTAATAGAGACAGAGGTTACCCTCCATCTATCAGGTATACATCTAAGGATTCTCATGATCTGTTCTTTGGCAGTGACTTCTCTTCCAAGAGAAATCATTGTGTTGACAATATCATTGAACCTGAGATACATGTCAGAAATAAGCTCATCAGGTTTAATCTTAAAATTATCATATTTTATAGTATAAGTATTAAGCCTCATTTCCTTTACACTAGATGTGCCTTCATGTGAGACAGACAAGGTATCCCAAATTTCATGGGCAGTTTTACAAGCAGAAATCCTATTAAATTATTCATCTCCTAAGGAACAGTATAGAGAATTCATGGATTTGCAATTGTTGTTATAAGTAAGTTTTGTAGGTTCATCCCATGTAATTCTATTAGTCACGGGGATTTTGTATTCATCTATAATGGATGACCAAATTTCAAAGCTTATACTCTCTAGATGCATTTTCATTTTAATTTTCCATTGAGCATAATTGGTTCCATTAAATAATGGTGGTCTATTGGTTACAGAACCTTCCAATCTATTATCCATACTAACAAATTACTTTAAAAGAGCTATAAATTTAGACCTAACAGAAATTTACAGATCTTTAAAGTACAACTACAATCACAATTTAGTAAGAGTACACAGAGTCCTAATAAAGCAACCTTTGATACCAAATGTTGGTTGGAGTAGTTTACTCAAGAGGGGAGGGGTAAATTGGGTAACTATAAAAAATTTTGTTATAAAAGTATTATTTTAAAAGAAATGGTTTTCCCCAAAAATAGATACAGCCCAGTTAATCAAGGTTATACTATTATAAGAGTTTGACTATATAAACAACTTCTTAGAAGATTGATTAATTCTCAGTAATCTTAATATGTATTATTAATATTACTTTTGAAGTTACCCTACTAAGACAAATCAGTTATAGCCTCTTTCCAAGACTAACTATCAAAGTGAAATTAGAGTTTTCTCGATTATGTAGTAAATCAGTAAAATAGAGAAGACTAAATTTAAATAGCACAGCAGATATGAAACAAGTGGTTCAGTCTCAAGCCGGGACCTAATCCACTCCACTTGGTGATCACCTTCCACCAAGCAGTTTATATAAATAAACTTTGATCCACACCATGGATCGGGGTTAACAACAGTACATAGACTGTCCATGTCACACAGGGACCTCTTCCATAGTTTTTGTGGGTAGACAAAAACAATAACCAGGCCACACCGGGACCTCTTCCACAGTTGTCGTGGGTAAAAAAAAGTATAAGGAGTTTGGTGTAAGGATTTAGAAATCCTTCAGTTTAGCACAGGAGTCAGTGTGTGTGGAATATACAGAGTACACACACTACTCAAAAGGTAAGTAAAATAATCACTAAGAGAGAGTATATATGAGTTTAGAAAGCTCTAGTTATTTGAAGTGTAGCTCTAGACTCCTTTGATTAAGTAGAAATGCTTCTGAGTCCTTCTCTGGTTTTTGTCTTGAAAAACAGAGTGTCGCGATTCAGCTTGTGTTCTCCACGATCTTTGATAATGTGAAGATGTTCTCTGGATTCCAGTGTACTTCGTATGTTCTTCAGGAGAGTCGGATTGCATGCATGTGAAAATGATTTCTTTGAAAATCTTGCAAAGTGTTCTTCGTGGTCGTGCTCACACGCTTGTTTTCTGTTCAGTATCGCGCTCTATGGTTGTTGGGAACTCTCCACTCTTTATCTTCGAATGCATGTGTTTTAGCCGACAGGTTCCATGTGTTTCATACCTCGTACCTCGTACTATGTCTAAAAAGAAACATTAATTATTTCAGTGCATTAAAGGCATCAAATATGACCGTTAAACATTAAATTGAAAGATGACAAAATAGTTTAAGAAACGTTGTCACAGTATGTTATGAAAACGGTGTCTCCTTCACACGGTGTCTGAGTGTCACGGTCTGAGTGTCACAGTCTCTTTCTCACGGTGTCTTGCTCATGGTGTCTTTCTCACAGTGTCTTGCTCACGGTGTCTTGCTCACGGTGTCTTGTACTTAGGCAAAAATCAGTATTTAGACTTAAACAGTAATATGCATGAAATGGATTGAGCTTAACCATTATAAAGCATGAGTGAACTTGAAACATAAATACACGTGATTGGATATAATTTAGGAGTTAACTAGGTTGAATAATATTTGTGATCATTGATGAGATTTGTGATCATTAATGAGATTTGTGATCATTAAAACATGATTAATACATGAGGAGTCCAACAATTTATGTTGAAATAAATCAAATAAGTTAGGGGTATAACTAGTAGAAATCTGGAAAATAAATTCATGGTAAGGGAAAATATTAGGAGGAATCTTCTCCCACATATCAAATTCGGCCATTATTTCTCGATGTTGTTTTTTTTCAAAAATCGCTCAAACTACATAAAGAAATAAACAACACTTAACTTGTGATGATCATAATCTTTAATAAGCCTATTAAATATTTAACCTAATTTAGTTCTATGAATACCTAATGTTAAAGTATCTTTCAAAAATCAATGCGGCAACTTTTCTCACAACATGAATACATCATATAGCAATTGTGATTCCCGTCCCCATATTCTACTCTTAGGGTAGTCCACTCCTGGTCATATTGATGTGCATCATAGTATTGGAACATGCAATTCTTAAATCTAGTTAGAAAACTAGATCCATATTTCATCCAATTACCTAAATGTTTAATACCATTTTGCATCAAATGTCATGTATAAAGGAAATGTTGATTTCCTACTAAAAATTAAAAAATGAATTTACCCATTGTTATATCCTGATCAGTAAATATAGTTTGAATAATCTTCATGTGATTCACTTATAAATTATTTTGAAACAACCAAAAAAAGGAACTTGTTGTTTCATAATATAACAAAGCTTCCCCAAAAATGACAATCTCCCGATGATGATTGAATCCCACAAAGACACATAAGGTCATTTACTCTGTATTAGTGTTGAAAGTTGTGTAAAAAACAACAAAATCTCCAAATAAATCATAATCTATATTATTTTTTTGATCACCCTAGAAAATACTAGTAATTTTCCTTATCAAGTCAAATACCATAGTATAGAAAAATGATGGATTTTCACAACTTTGTCTTTATAGGTACTCTGACATTCAATATTCATCAGCATGAAGAAATTCCCTTTCTCTTTTAGACCTTAAAAAAATTCAACTAATCAATACAAGTATACCCAATAACATCTCGACCCCCTACAATAGTTGTCACCAAGGAGAAGGAATAATTTGGTTTAATACCTGTTGAATCATTCACATCTAATTAAGTTATTTGTGCATCTGTTATTTTTCCTTAGGACCTCATCATGTGAATTGATTCGGAATTGTTCACTAGATTATTATGGAATTAAATAAATACATTACATGCATATTTACCACAAGAAAACAAACCAACCCCCATTCGATCAAAGAAACATGTACGTGTCTCGGCCTGAGTAAATTTTACCATGCTATCATGTTTGTCAAAATTCCTATGACCTTATTTTCTATATGAATAGATTTATGATGTGATAATTGATTTATCATTCCTCCTTTTATTCAATTATTTTCTGTGTACACCAAACCAATTAAAACCTCCATACATAACATAGAAACATTGTGCATCCTCAAGTGATTTGAACATCATCCCTGCAAATGGTTTAATAGAAGAAGATTCAATATTAACATCCTCAGCATTAGAACAACCTATAACATAGAAACTTAAGTTCAAGTAAAGTACATAAACACACATATAAAATATATTTAATATATTTATTACAAAAACTTATTAAATATCATGTATAAATCCTTTTGTGGAAATTTTAGAGGAATATCTGATGGAAGTTCCAATGTAATGTCCAATCAATGTTCTGTGAAAATCTAGACAAAGTTTCGGTGGAAGTTCCAGGGGAAGTTCTAGGGGAAGTTCTAGGGAAATTTCCAGTGTAAGTTCCAATGGATGTTCCACAATACAACAAATATATATATTTATAAAACTATGTAATATATTAATAAAAATTAAATTTTAATAAATATATTTATAAAAAATTCAATTATAAAAAATATGTATTACATTTGTTAAATGATATTTACAAAAAAATATAATTTACCATTAAAAAAATTATATAATATTTGAATAAAAATGTAAATAAAATTTAAATATTTATGAAAATAAATATTTATGAATATATAAAATAGAAATATATTTATGAAGTAATAAGTAAAACTAAATTTATAATAAATGCACTGAAAAGATATATTGAATATATTTGTTAAATAATATTTATAAATATTATTACATTTCAATGAAATTTTAGGGACACTTTCAAATAAATTTTTAGTTTTAGAGAAAATTTCAGTGTAAGATTCACTAAAAGTTTAAGAGTAATATTTAACATTAGTTTCATTCATTTATTTTAGTAAAATTTTCATAGAAAGGTTCAAAATTGGTTTCATTTAATTATTTTACTATAACTTCTATTGAAATTCATCACTTCAGTGAAATTCAGAAAATGGTATTGGGTAGAAAATAATTCAAGTTCAACCAAAATTCTAACATGTACAAAATTCAAATATAATATGGAATACCTTTATCCATGGCCATTATAAGAAAAATGGAAAAAAGAAAACTCCAAAATATAAAAAACTACAGGCTACTTCCCCCCACAATGGGGAAACCCAGTGAAAATGACCTAAAAAATAAAAAATGGTCTCTGACAACTCCAGAGAATCCCACCTCCAATGACATCAATAAATCATTCTTTGTGAAACCTAGAAAAAACTGGAAAAATTTCCTAGAAATCCCTAAAAAAATTCCATCCAAAAATATCACCAAGAAATCCTTGGTTTCATTTCATGCATCTCATTTTGTGTGTTTTATTTCCCATGAGATGAAAATTCCCTCTAGGAAACCACTACATCCAGATCCTTCCACATGTAAAAATGATGATGTGTCAACATCCCACTACATTACTAGAATATCCTAGAATATAAGGAATCATAGACAATAAAAAGTTTCATAAAGGACCTATCCAAAAAAACACAACAAATTCAAAGGCAAACAAAAATCCAAAATTAAAATTTATAAAACCAAATGATGTGGGATGTGCCAAAACATGATCAGGTTAACTCGAATGTATGGTTCAATGGATCAAACCTAGTTTCACCATTGTTTCTACCTTAAGTTCATTACTTCTCAAAACACTTGGCCAATATTCCTTCATCATCATAAACTTGTTGGTATAATTCTAGCATGAGAATAGGTTTACTAGAGTTCCGGTATTGAGAGAGTCTTCTCGGGGAGATGGTTGTAGTTTGGTGTTTGGTTTTTTCGAACACCTAAATTATGCTAGGAACATGAAAACGGATTGGTGTTGTTTTTCAAATTTATGTTTTTCAAATGTTCTTAATATGTGGCATCACCACTGTTACTAGTTTTCAACATATAAATAGGTGTTTTAATTTTGGTGTCATATTATATTCACTGTAGAAACTAAGAAGAAAATAATTCCAGTTTCCATCTCTTTCAACATGTGAAAGTGCTCTGTTATGAATTTTTCCTCCACTTTCTCCTCTTATCAAGTTAGTTTAGGGAATAATAGTATCCAATATCTAAAATTAGAGTGCTAGGTTTTATACCCAAATACAGCCACTTTGAGGATATGGTGAGCACTTCCTAGAAAGCAGTGAAGGAGAATATCGGTATGTTGTTCCATTTCCCTATAATAACATCATCCAACTACAACACATGAAAAATCAAGATAGAGGCTATCATGGAGGCCCGAGGAGTATTGGATGATTTTGAATTGGTGGATGGGGTGTATGTGGAGACAATAAAGGGAAATATAGTATAAGCGCATCTTCTCCAAGATTTATCATAGGATATTCTTTTACAAGTTTCATAAAAGAAGACTTCCAAAGAAATATGGGAAAACCTCAAGTTGAGGGTTGTTAGATAATATCGTGTCAAGATTTCATGACTTAAAACTATCAAAAGAGTCTTTGAAATGCTCCACATGAAAGATAGGGAGTCACTTGATGAATTCATATGGAATATGAGCAGCATGGAAAGAAAGTATAATAGTCTTAGCACCACTCGTGACATTGTTTCACTGGTAAAGAAGTTACTCAATTCCCTGCTAAATAAATAATATCAAGTCATAGAAGGAATTTATAAATTTTTCAATGTTTACCACATGGCATTTGAGGAGGCAATTAGCCGAATGAAGTCTTATGAGGAGTGGTGATGGATCCACAATAATATTAGCAATGGTGAGATCCAACTCTTTCTCCCTCATGTTGAGTGGTAGATATAGTATAAAGGTGGCAACAACTCATCATCATAAGGTAGAAGATCACATGCTCTTAGAACCCAAGAGAGAGGGATTCTATCCAAGGGTTATGGATGAGGGTTGTACCATGGAAAGGGTCACCACAACCATAAAAATACATCATTAAAGAATGATGTAGATTATAAAATAATCCAAAAAAAGATAAGATCCGCATTAAATTTTTTAATTATAATAGAATGGGATACTATGAAATTGATTTTAGTATAAATTAGTGTGATGAAGAAACATACCACACCTATGTTGCCTATGAGGAACTTTCCCTAATACTCACCTTGCCTAAGGAGGATACATTGATCAGGAAGGATCGATAGGATCATATCCTTCTCAATGAAGAAACGTTAGTTCCATAGTTACAAAACACCAAGGATAAACCTATCCATACTAGGATATGGTACCTAGGAAATGGCCCAAGTAATCTCATGATGAGCCACCAAGAAAAGTTCCACGAATTAGATGAGAACGCCACTAGTAAAATTAAATTTGGAGATGACTCGACCATGTTGATCATGGGGATTGGATCTATCATATTCTTGTGTGAGAATAGTGATCAAATTTTCCCCAATAATGTATACTACATACCAATACTTTGTAACAATATTTTATGTCTTGGGAATACAATGGGAAATAGAAATGATGTGATGATGGTCGCCAATTGCATAAAGGTGTTTGGTAAGATTGGAGTTCTTATTATGATGGTGAGGCATTAAAAATGACTATATAAAGCTCAAATGGAAACCTCCAAGCCAGTTTTACTCTTAGCAAACCTCAAAGGCCCGAAATGAGTTTTGGCATGTGGGACTCATCCATGTCAACTTCTAAGCATTGAAGCTTATGTGAGAAAATCATATGGTGATAAAGATTCCCACCATAACTCACCCCAATAAGTCGTGTGAAGGATTCCTGACTTCCTAGAATATTGGGCTATCAAATCTGGACTAAGAAAATTTCAAAGCGATGAAACCACTTGAGCTGCTGCATGATGACCTCTGTAGACCAATCACCCCAAGAACCATCACCAGTAATATCTACTTTATTATTATTATTGATGATTTTAGTCATTTTATATGGATCTATATCATCAAGTAAAAGAATCAAACTACCCCAGTTTTCAAAAAATTCAAGTTTATGGTCAAGAACACCTCCGAGTACATGGTGAAGATGTTAAGGAGAGATCATGGTGGTGAATTTTTTTATCAAATGAATTCACCAAAATGTGTGAATAATAGGGGATTGAGTGACACCTCATCGCACCATACACTCTACAACAGAATAGCATGGTGGTGCAAAGGAACCAGATATTCATGGTTATGATGAGGTTGTAGCTCAATACTATACATATCCTAACTAAATTATGGGAAGAAGCAGTGTGTCATGTGGTGCACCTATTGAACCATCTACCAAAAAAGGTGCCAGATGAGAACATTTCATTTGAAGCATGGATTGGGAATAAACATCACCTTACTCATTCGAGGGTGTTTAGGTGCACAACCCATATGAAGGTGATGGCATCACATTTAAAAAAAACTAAACAATTGCAACCAATCCATTGTTTATATTTGTTTAGAGGAGGGATTCACATCCCACCATTTTTTTGACCCTCGATGCGGCAAGATACATGTAAGTAGAGATGTCATTTTCCAAGAAGATGGGGAGTAGAACTGGAATACAGGTATAGTTTCAGCTATTGTAGATGTTCCGGAATTCATTTTTCTACATGATTTACATCATGTTCTAGTGGTGAAAGTCTCTCCAATAATAGAAGGTGAAAAAATAGTCACACCACAAGACAATGTAGGACCAGCAGAATACCTACCACAAACTTTGAGTATGATTGTAGGATGTGTTCTGATTTTTTTTCAACATACACTCCAAGAACCCCCACTGATGACTACTCCAGAAGCTTCTCCATCCACATCATTGGAAACAAGAAACATTCCAAGTTTCAATGAAGGCACAGTCCGATACTGGTAGACTGTGGATATCTATGTTGAGACTAAATAAGTGTAAATACTAGATGAATTACTCTTGCTAGAGGGTGAGGAGTTAACTTCTTTCCATGAAGCAACTAGAGATGCAGCATGGGGACAAGCCATGATCAAGGAATTAAAGTTGATAGAGAATAATGGTACATGGACTCTCAATGATCTTCCACTAGAACACAACCCCATTGCATTGAAATGGATGTATACATTGAAGAAGGGGTCTATTGGTAACATTGTAAATCACAAAGCAATATTAGGCATGAAGGGTTATGTTCAATGACAAGGAGTTGATTTTTAAGAGGTGATTACACCAATGGATAAACTTGACACGGTTCCGTAGATTTATTCTTTAACTACTAATTAGGGCTGGGAAGTATATCATATGGATGTAAAGTCCATATTTTTGAATGAGGAGTTAGATGAAGAGTTTTATTTGACTCAATTAGATGGTTTTATTATGAGAAACAAGGAGAAAAAAGTATATAAGTTGATCAAATCACTCCATGGACTTTGGCGCACATTAAGAGCATAGAATACCCAACTGGAGAAAAAAGTCTCAAACACCATACCTTTACAAGGTGTTCATAAGAGAAAGTTGTGTACATAAGATTAGAGGGACACACAAGTATTATGGTGAGTGTTTATTAAAGAATATTTGTCATGCATGCTCTCAAAAATATTTATAACTAAGTGTAACACAGGGGCTGACCTTGTTCGTTCTCTTGAGGAGCCTTTGCGGTCAAACACTCACTACTTCTAATTAATTTATTTTATTTGTTTTATGAAATAAAAATATAAGAAATAGAGTTTTGAGAAATTATAATGAAATACTAAAATTAAATATTTATATGCAATGCAAACAGAATGATGTTAGGAAGAAAGAAGATATTCTCGAGAGAATCACCCAGATTAAACTTTCATTGTCTTATTTTAGGTTTCAATTTTACTTAATTAACATACTCCATTTTATGTATGAAAATCCTCCTCTACATATGGTTGTGAATATATGATGATCTCAATGATCATTGAGAGAACAAACATCCACCTCGTCGATTGAGGGAAAATATTGTTGAAATCAAAGCTAAACCTTGGGTGGAAAGTGGATACACAAAGGTGCCTTTCCCACTAAGATCTCCCTCAAAATAAATATAAGAAAATAAGAAACATTAATCATGAATGATAAAAGTCTAGGGATTAACACTGGATTAATCCCCCAATAACTTCCTCAGTTTAGAAACTCATGATCATGAGCATAAGAGAACACAGTGAAGAAGAAAACGGCGGAAGAAAAACAAAAGAGAGAAAGAATGAGAGAGAAAGGAGAGCACTTAAATTAAAACATGAAATGACATTACAGAATGAAAATAAAATAAAATACTAAACTACAAAAAATGGCCAGCAAAGGCAACCCCTAAGTTTGTAACAACTTTAAATGAAGAAGATGTAGGATCGAAATATGAATATAGATACTCAATTACAAGATGTGCGTAAATTGTATACTTTAAAATTTTATTTGGAACCTTTAAATTTGGTATAAAAATTTCGTTTTTAAACTTAACAAAAACTATGTTTAACAAGGTTAAACAAGGTAAATTCACAAGACCTCTTAGTTCTACAAACTTGTTAGGTTATCGAAATGTGGTTCCAAAAATGAAACTTAGGAAAAGTTTATAAGAAGAAGATTCAACCTTAAAGCATATAGAATCTTACTAATCAGAGTATACAAGAGTACAAGGTAGTATAAGATAATTATACTTTCCTTATTAATCAAAATATAATAGAAAATAAACTTGAAACAAAACAAGTAACAAGTATGAAATATTTTATCCCAAATAGTAGGGTATCCAGCAACCCTGGATAAAGGTCCCTTGATTTATACTTTCAAGAAATTATGTCTTACCCACACCATGGTAATCCCTCGATATGAATATTGGAATCTATCTTGCTATCCCCGCAAGCCCTCGAACTTCAAGGTCGTCGGAACCTCTGTCTTCCTAATCAAGGTAGTCGGAACCTCTGTATTCCTATCCCCAGAATCCCTTGATTGTACACAGAAACAATCGGAGTTGCACGAAGCAAGCTGAATAAGATGTTCAGTACGCACAAGCATGAGATTATCTCTCTCTAGAAATCACTTCAATAACATTTAGTCTCTAGAGTTCTGGAACTATCATCATATTTTGAGCTCGTTCAAATGAGATCCTATTTATAGGCACTTCTCCAACGGTCGGCTCCCTCCTCCAACATTCAAATTTTTCCTTGAATTTCATAAGGACCTGTACACGTGTCACTCAAACAATGGTTAGTTAGAAACAGAATGTATGACATCTTTTCATAACTATAACAGGGTAAGAAAAATATGGTTGCTTAACCAAATCTGCTTTTCAGATTCTAAGGAAAAATAAAATTTCAGAGTCTAAAATACATGGATATTCGTATTTTTTTCCAAAGAATTCGGAACCGGAATTCTATAGAATTCAGAGTCTGAATTCTGAAGAATTTGGAGTCTGAATTCTGAATAATTTGAAGTCTGAGTTCTGAATAATTTGAAGTCTGAGTTCTGAAGAATTTGGAGTCTGAATTCTAAGGAATTTGGAGTCTAAATTCTGAAGAATACGGAGTTTGAATTATGAAGAATTCAGAGTCTGAATTTTGAGGAATTCAGAGTCTGAATTTTGATCCTGAAAACATAATACTCCATATCTAAGTATTTATATAATTCTAAGGTTTTGTATGAGAAACCAAATATTACACTTAGAAAGAAAATTAGTTATATTTATAGAAATTATAACATGAACAATGAAAACAAAGGTAAGGAGAAAATTTCCTTGGGGAAGAAAAATTTTTCTTATTAAGATAATTTTTAGGGGAAATAAAATTTTCCTTGAGATAGAGTGTTTGTGATTTTAAAAACATAAAGGAATGGAAAATTCATAAGGAAACCTTATTGACTCAACAATCTCCCCTTTTTGTAAAGCACAAACATCCTTACTAAAAATAATATAAGGACTTTAGAATTTTTATGAACTTTTAAATAAAAACGTATCTCACTTTACTTATGGATCAAAATGAATATGACTAACCCCCCTTAGGCTATGGAATCCCTAAGGATCGTATTATTGATTTCCTGAATGAGATTTTTCATTTTCTTGCATACAAAAAACTTCATTGATAAGAAATGTACCTTAGATAGACTCCCCCTTAGGAAAATCTCTTCTTTGCTTAGTATTCTTTTTATCATTCATTTCTCCCCCTTTGTGATTTTCAAAAAGGAATATAAGGAATTTAAAAATTTGGAACCTGAAATATTAGTACTAAACAACCAAATTTTATGGAGTACAATGAAAATTTCATTAATATTGAAAGAATTTGTACAATGAGTAAATATAACAAAATATCAGAATGAAATGAAATTATCCTTCCTTCTCCTTCAGCATCAGCTTCTTCACAATGGTTTTTAGCTTCTTGATCTCCTTGTGATGTTCTTCCATACACTTGAGCAGCTAATCCTGATCTTCACTTTTCTTCTCTAAGGCTTATTTTTTTTCTTTCTGGGCCTTAAGACATTCTGTTTGGGCTTTCAACACTTCTTCTTTCTTAACAAGCTTCTCTTCAATCTCAATTCTGAGATCCCTTTCCCTTTTCCAATTTATGGCCACAGAATTAAGCTTGTCATTCAAATCCTTAACTTCTTGCTTCTGAGAATTATGTTCGAGACTTAGCTTCTCCTCAAAATTCTTATTAAGATCATTAAGCTTGTTATCTTCAGTTTCAAATGCATCCTAGATATTATCATGAAATTCATCAAAGATTCTTATTTCTTCAATTGTCTTCTTTGAACAGCTTGTAATCTTCTTACAATATCTTTTATGAGCCTCATAAAAAATGAGAAAAGATTTGAAATCTGCCTTGAGACTAAAACATTTATCCATCACCATGGATACTGAATCTGATTTCTAATTTATCGTATACTGAAGCATCTGGCATCTTGAGTTTATACTAGGGAATAAATGAATAGTTCTAACCATCTTTTTCAAAAACTGTACCACAAAATCATTTCCAAGAGAGGACGATTCTGTATCAAAAAGTTTGGTTGGTGAGGATTCTTTTTGTAACTCGTCAGCTTTTATCTTTGACGAAATTCCAACAAATTTCTTTTTCACCACAGGTTTCTTAGGTGTAACAACCAACACCTTCTTTCCCTTATCAACTTTCTGAATGATCTCTTTTGCCTTGGGCAATTCATGTTCACTATCAGATAACTGAATGATTTTTTCCTCCTCAACAACTTCTTTCTTAGTACCAACCACTTGAACTTCCATATGAATGAAATCATGATTTCTACTTTCATCATCTATTGGATTATTCACTTCTTCCTGACCCTTCTCTTCATTCGCTGGTGTAATAAGTTTTGAGGATTCATCTTCATATGTTCGGATTGAGAGCTTCTTATAAGGACTCTCCTTCTCATGATAATCCTCTACTTTCCTTATCATGTCCTCGGTATCACCACTTCCTTCTTCTTCTTCTTCCACTTCTTCCTCTTCAACAATTTATTCTTCTTGATGTGGTTCTGGAATCACCGCTTTCTTTCCCGGAGTCTCTGGTAATGGTTCTTGTAGAAAGGATTCTAGTACCGGAATTTGCTCAGAGGCTTTTTCAGCAGCCTTAAGAAGAGATTAGATGATTTCAGCTTCTGACAAATTCTTCCTCTACTTCTTTTCCTTCTCTTGCTTCTCAAGATTCTCAGCATCCTTTTCCTTCAAAGCTTTTGCCTCAACAGGATCCAAGCCAAACTTAGGCTCCCCTTTCTTTTTTTCTTTGCTTGTATTCTCTCCACTTAGACACTACTTCATCAAGATAGGTCTTTTGATTCTTTGGCTTTGGTGGTGCAGAGTGAGTTTCCTTAGACATAGGATTTTTTCCTTTTTCTTCTGGTTCCTTCGCCTTCCTCTTCCTTCCACCCTTTTTGGAAGTCTCATCCACTTCCTATTTCTTTGAAAGAGCTTGGATTTCATCTTCCGACAAATCATAAAATTCTCCTTAAACACTAGAAAAACAATCTTAATTCTTCTTAGAGTGTCATTACTTAGCAACATTACTTTGAAATTACTTGTCTTAGAACTGCAAGGAATTTTGAATGACTAAAGGCAAAGAACTATAATCTTTGAAAGAATAGCTAGATACATGATAATCTGAGACTTCAGATTTCCATTCTTTATATTATCAATCGTAACCAAGATATACTCGACCAGGTTAATCTTCCTAAGGTTCACCAAGAAGTCCAGAATATAGATATCACTCTTCTTTAGGGTATCTTTATCCCCTTTTCTCCGAATGACAAAACCTTGAACCCATAATTCAAGAATCCGTAAGTTTGTAGACAGATGAACAATCTTCAGAGTCTTTACTTATTTCAAGCCAAGACACTCTATAGCTTTTTTCTTATCAAAAGATATTATTACATCAGGTAGCTTGTGTGAGTAGAACTCTGCTTCACCTTCATACAGAATCCCTATTAGATTTGCAACCATGTTGTAAGAAAGTGAGTAGGTCTTTCCATAACTCTTGAAAGAAAATTTATCTCTTACTACTTAAATGAAAAAACTAATTTTTTTCATATAATTCCACCAACAACTTCAGATACACTGGATCTTGTGCCTTCGGTTTCGAAATATATACACTCTCCCAGCCATTAAGCTTGATGTTATTTGAAATGATAGATTCATACTTAGCATATAACTTTAGATCGACCAACCTTTCTCTATAAATCTGTCACTTAGAGATTTCCTTAACAGTTGACATTTCTTTCTGAGAAGAGGTTTCAGCAGACATTCAGAACTGAGGAAACTTTGAAGATCTGAAATGACCTTAAGTACAGAGGTAGAGTTTCCAAACATGAAGTCTTGAGAATCGATGTGGGACAACCATCGAGGGGGATTTATATAGGCAATTTAGGTGACGGTTCAACTTCCATGGTTGATCCAATGGTTGAAAAACTTCTGATCAGATCTGACGGTTGAGATGATAGTCGAAGAAGGATTTTGATAGATTCCAATCTTTTGAGGTTTTTAAGAAAAACATTCGGATTTAAGGAAAGGTGAATCTGAAAAATTTAAAACCAAATGATAATACCAGCAAGTAAAAAGATGATTATGAGAATTTAGGAAAGGAAACATACCTTTCATATTGCTATGAAGATTATTCATAATGAGGAAAATTCTTCTTGAAGAACTTTAGATTCTGAGAATTTTGATTACGAAAATTTTAGACTATAAAAATTTTAGATTATGAAAAAATTTAGATTAGGAAAAATTATAGACTACAAAAAAAAATTAGATTACGAAAAAACTAGACTATGAAAAATTTTAGATTACGAAAAATTTAACTAACAAGAAAATGTACTCCCCCTATGAAAATGAGTTTTATTAATATAAGGAGATAGGTTTTAACAGAAATTTAATATGAAATATTATCTTATGGTTATCATTCCTAACTTTTGTTTAATGTATTCAAATCTATCGGAGGGTAAAGATTTTGTGAAAATATCAGCAAGTTGATCTTGCGTTCCGATAAATTGAAGAATGATATCTCCTTTTAGTGTGTGATCCCTAAGAAAGTGATGTCTAATATCTATGTGTTTTTTACGAGAGTGATGTGAAGGGTTTTTGATTAGGTAAATGACACTAGTATTATCACACAATATTTGTGTTTTGGTAAAACTCATGCCATAGTCTGTGAGTGTGTGTTGCATCCACAACACTTGAGAACAACAACTTCCAACTGCTACATATTCAGCTTCAGGAGTGGAAAGTGCTACTGAGTGTTACTTTTTTCATGACCAAGAAACTAATGAATCTTCTAAGAAATGAAAAGTTCCAGATGTACTTTTTCTATCCATTATACATCCACCAAAGTCAGCATCTGAAAAACTCTTTAAAACAAAATCATTTCCAAAAGTATAAAAGATTCATAAATCCATGGTTTCCTTTAAGTAGTGAAAAATTCTTTTCACTTCCTTTAAATGAGATTCATCAGTATTGGATTGATATCTTTCACATAACCATACTGAAAACATTAATTATGGATGACTAGCTATTAAGTAAAGTAGACTTCCTATCATACCTCTAAAATATGTTTGATCCACTGGTTTCCCAACTTCATCAGGATCAAGAGAATTTGAGGTACCAATGGGAGTACTTATACTCTTAGTGTTGACATACCCATACTTTTTAAGAATATCTTTAATATACTTATATTGCGATATATAAGTTCCTTCTGTTTTTTGAGAAATTTGAAAACCTAGTAAAAATGTAAACTCGCACATCATACTCATTTCAAACTCTGATTTCATGAGATCCGCAAATGAATCGGTTAAAGATTGGTGAGTTGAACCAAATATAATGTCATCAACATAAATTTGAACAATAAAAACATTTTTCTTATCCTTCTTTATAAAAAGGGTTGGATCAGAATTTCCCTTAACATAATTGTTTTGAAGAAAAAGTCTTGTAAGTCTATCATACCAGGCTCTAAGGGCTTGTTTGAGTCCATATAAAGCTTTGGTAAGTTTGAAAACATGTTCAGGATGTTTTGAATCTTCAAAGCCAGGAGGTTGTTCAACAAAAACTCCCTCTTGAACATAACCATTAAGGAAATCACATTTAACATCCATTTGAAAAAGTTTGAAATTAAAGAATGCTGCGAAGGCAAGTAGAATATGAATAGATTCAAGTCTAGCTACTAAATCAAAAGGTTTATTCATAGTCTATTCCTTCTTGTTGATTATAGCCTTTATCAACCAATCTAGCTTTATTTCTTACTATGATTCCATTTTCATCGCATTTGTTTCTGAAGACCCATTTTACTCCAATAACAGAAGTTTCCTTATGTCTTTCAACCAAGGTCCAGACTTTATTTATTTCAAATTCATTTAGCTCATCTTGCATGGATTTAATCTAATCATTATCACCTAAAGCTTCATCAGTGCTCTTAGGTTTTAATTGAGAAAGGAATGATAAATGTTCTACTTTATTTCTTAAGGAACTTATAGTCCTTACAGGTTGATTTAAATCACCAATGATGCTATCACTGGGATGATTCTTAAGAAACAACTAATTTGGGTTTTGTAAAATGTGTTCATCAACATATGGTAGGAAATATTCTAGGGTAAATGTTTCATAAAAAATTTATTGAACATTTTTCTTATCAAAAGAATCTTCTAATAGGGGTTGATAATCAGTTTTTGAAAACACATCTGAAGATGTAGGTTGAGGTTGTTTAAAAACAAAAGGATTAGTTTCATCAAATTTAGCATATACTATTTCTTCAACTGTACAAGTGTTTTTATTAAAAACTTTATAGGACTTAGAAGTTGTGGAGTAGCCTAAGAAAATTACTTCATTAGATTTGGGTGAAAATTTATGTAAATTATATTTAGTATTCAGAATGAATACTTTGCATCCAAATACTTTGAAGTATGAAACTCTAGGTTTTCTACCATTCCATAACTCATAAGGGGTTTGTTAAGAAAATGTCTAATCAAAACTCGATTTATAGTATAACAAGCAGTACTTACAGCTTCAACCCAAAAATGTTTAGTTATTGAATATTCACTCAACATGGTTCTAGTTATCTCTTGAATAATTCTATTTCTTCTTTCAACAACACCATTTTTTTGAGGAGTTTTTGGTGTTGAGAAGTTATGAGTAATACCTTTTCTACTACAAAAAGTTTCAAAATCAGAATTTTGAAATTCTCCTCCATGATCACTATAAATAGTTATCGATGGAAGATTTTTCTCATTTTTAACTTGGGCTCTAAAAGTTTTGAAATAAGAAAAAGATTCATATTTCTTTGCTAGAAAATAGACCCATGTAAATCTAGTGTAATCATTGACTAAGACATATACATAATATTTTCCTCTAATGCTTCTAGTTTGTGTTGGACCAAAAAGATCCATATGAACCAACTGTAATGAATCAATAGTTGAGACTTCACCGATTTATTTAAAACTTGATTTATGTTTCTTTCCATATTGACAAGGATTATAAACTTTTGAAGAATCAAATCTAAGCTCCAATATATCCTTAACAAGTCCTTTCTTAGAGAGTTTTCATAAATTTATAAGGTTATAGTGTCATAACCTTCTACGCCATAACCAGGAATGATCTTCCATTGCACTAAGGCAAGGTAGATCTTGGCTCCTAAGGTATTTTAAGTTTAGTGTGTATACATTTTCTTTCATATTGGTAGAAAGAATAAACTCTTCCTTAGAATTTTGTACTAAGAACTTATCATTCCTAAAATTCACAAGGTAACCTTCATCACATAACTGACTTATGCTAATGAGGTTGTGCTTAAGACCCTTAACAAGTAAGACATTTGAAATCAATGTTTTTTCAAGAAGAACAATGTTACTTATACCAATAATTTCTCCCTGAGCATTATCTCTGAAAGTTACTTTTCCTCCTTTCATCTTGATAATATTTTCAAAGAAGTTTTTGTTACCAGTCATATGTCGGGAACATCCACTATCCATGTACCATGTATTACTGTTGGTACTATCTTTATTTTCCTAAAAATAAGAATGTTAGACTTTTGGAACCCAAACTTTCTTGGATCCAGAAACTTCATAAAGAAAAATATTAGGTATCCACATTTTCTTAGAAAAATAAGCTTTATGAAAACCTAAAGCCTGGGTTTTATTTAAAGAACAACTTTTTGTCTAATTTCCACCACACTGACATTTAGTGTAGAATGGAGCACTTTGAGGGAAAAAATAGTTATTACTGAAAACTGGTTTAGAATGAGTATAACCAAAACTAGAATTATTCCTTAGAGGTCGAATTTGGGAATACATTTTATCAAATTTTTCCTTACCTAAGGTAAAGTTTGACAAACACTTCCTCAAGGAAAATATTTCTAACTTTAGTTTAATAACCAAGTTTTTATCCTAAAAAACATTAATTTTAGAACTAGATTTAGTCTCTAAAATATTTTTCTTAGAAATTAATTTTTCAAGATCCTTATAAAGTTTATCCTTCTCAGAATTAACTTCCTTAAGGTTTTTTGAAATACTTTCAAAATAAAAAATTTTCTTATCAAGATCTTTAGAAAGATCTGATCACTACTGGAGAAACGACCTATACCCACGGTTCAAAACTGTGGGTATAGCCCCCAAAACCGTGGGTATAGCCTATACCCACGGTTTTGGGAACTGTGGGCTGGAACGGCATCGGTATAGGTCCAAAACCTATACCCACGGTTTTCCAAAACCGTGGGTATAGGTGTTCTGCCACCGTGTCACCAAAATATATCCATTTTCCATGGTGTCAATGGCTTTTACCCACAGTTTCAAAACCGTGGGTATAGGTCCTAAAATAATGCAGGTGCCAAGTTTCGATCCCGCAACCTCATCGCTGCAAACACTGCATCTAACCACTACCCTAACATCATCTATATGTATATATATATATATATATATATTTAGTTAAATATAGTTATAAAAACCGTGGGTATATATGGAAGAACCGTGGGTATAGGGTTCCCTCCAAAAAAAAATTCCTTCCTGCGGAAAAAAAAATTCCCGCGCACACAAAAGTGACCTATACCCACGGTTTTTCATAACTGTGGGTATAGGTAATTTAGCCCAGAACTATCCCCACATTTTTCCCCAAACCCGTGGGGATAGGTACCCCTATACCCATGGTTTTGGGGAACCGTGGGTATAGGTCACTTTTCAGGACCTATCCCCACGGTTTTGGAAAACTGTGGGAATAGACCCCCCTATACCCACGGTTTTGGAAAACTGTGGGTATAGGTCTTGAAAAGTCACCTATACCCACGGTTTTCCAAAACTGTGGGTATAGGGGGGGTCTATCCCCACGGTTTTGAGGAAAACCATGGGGATATGTCCATTTTCCAGTAGTGGATACTTCCTTAGTAAGAATAATATTTCTATAATTTTCCTTATCAACTTTTTTCTTGAGTTTAGAATTTTCATTCTCAAGAAGTTTAGAAAACCTAGAAACTTATTCATAAGTAGGTAAAGTATTATCTTCATCAGAAGAAGATTATTCATCTAAAGATTCATAATATTTATCATCACTATAATTGGAATTTAAAGATACATTGGTTATGGATTTAGCATTGTGTACCTTAGCCATTAGATAATGATTTTCAATAGGTATCTTTACTAGTAGACCAAGATTCTTCTGACCAGAAGATTCATACTCTGAGGATTCATCAGAAGAGTCACCCCCACTAGCACTCTAGGTGTCATTGGCTTTCAAAACTTTCTTAGCCTTAGACTTGTAGTACTTAGTTCTATTTCTCTTAGAATGTTTTTCCTTTCTATCCTTTTTCTTAAGAATAGGACAGTCTGGCCTTATATGCCCTGCTATTTTGCATTCATAACAAGTGACTTCTGGGTCTTTCTTGTCTTTTCTTTCTTTCTTCTTAAATCTATATTGAAAGTCTTTCTTTCCCACTATCTTGTTCATCCTTCGAGCAAGATTAGCTAGTTCATTCTCAGAATGTTCACTCTCACTAGATTCAGATAAAACAGTGACTTTCTTAGACTTAGATCTAGTAACCCTTTTAGGAGTCTTTGATTTAGTATTAGTAAAGGTTACACTTACATTTCTATTCTTCTTCTTATTCATATCAGCATCTATTTTCATTCTTGTCTCATGTTGAATAAGAGTTCCAAAAATCTCACCAAGAGTAATTTTAGATACTTTCCTATTCTCATCAATAGTTTTTCTCTTAGATTCCAATTCATTAGGCATGATATCTATAATCTTGTCCATGAGTGCCTCATCATCAAGACCTTTATCACCCATAGATTGTAAACTGTTAACAATAGTCATAAACCTCTGTTGTACCTTGCATACTGGTTCTCCATAAGGAAATAGAAATCCATGATATTCTGCTCTCACCATAGCTCTTTTAGTTTCTATAACTTTGGATGTACCAAAATGAGTAACTTCCAATTTCTTCCAAATACAATTGGCAGCTTCATAAGAAGAAATATGACTATATATATTACTAGTCATAGAACACAACAAAGTATTGCGTACCTTGTAGTTTAGTTGATATTCTGACTTTTCTTGATTAGTAAAAGTTCTGACTTCCTTATCAGGAATCTTGTAGTCTCCAGTAAGCATAAAAAAGTTATCCACTTCAGTATTAATAAAAAAAGTCTTCATACGATCTCTCTAATATTCATAATCATTCCCATAAAAAATAGGTGGTCTAGTAGGATTTAGATTGTCAATAGAACCAATATTCATTCCTGCCATCTAAAAGAAAATATCTTTACACAGAAACTTGTTAATAGAGAAAGTTTGTAAATAAGGATAAAAATCCAAAAAAATAGAACAATGAAAACTTGAGCAAGAAAACTTATATGTGAATATAATTATTTCAGATCCCTCCTTAGATACCAATTGTAGGATCAAAATATGAATGTAGATGCTCAGTTACAAGAGGGGGGGGTGAATTGTATACTTTAAAAATTCATTTAGAACCTTTAAAGTTGGTATAAAAATTTCATTTTTAACCTTAAGAAAAATTATGTTTAACAAGGTTAAACAAGGTAAATTCACAAGACCTCTTAATTCTAATAACTTGCTAGGTTTTGGAAATATGGTTCCGAAAATGAAACTTAATAAAAGTTTACAAGAAGAAGATTCTACCTTAAAGCGTATAGAATCTTACTAATCAGAGTATATAAGAGTACAAGGAAGTATAAGATAATTATACTTTCCTTATTAATCAAAATGCAGTAGAAAATAAACTTTAAACAAAACAAGTAACAAGTATGAAATATTTTATCCCAAAGAGTAGGGTATCCAACAATCTTGGATAAAGTTCCCTTGATTTATACTTTTAAGAAAGTCTATCTTACCCACACCAGGGTAATCCCTTGATAGGAATATCAAAATCTATCTTGCTATCCCCGCAAGCCCTCAAACTTCAAGGTAGTTGGAACCTCTATCCTCATAACCAAGGAAGTCCTCAAACTTTAAGATAGTCAGAACCTCTGTCTTTCTATCCCCAGAAGCCCTTGATTATACACAACAACAATTGGAGTTTCACGAAGAAAGCTGAACAAGATGTTCAGTATGCACAAGGAATGAGAGTATCTCTCTCTAGAAATCACTTCAACAGCATTTGGTCTCTAGAGTTCTGTAACTATCATCATATTTTGAGCTCATTCAAATGAGCTCCTATTTATAGGCACTTCTCCAACAGTTGGCTCCCTCCTCAAACAGTCATATTTTTCCTTGAATTTTGAAGGGACCTGTACATGTGTTACTCAAACAATGGTTGGTTAGAAACAGAATGTAAAACATTGTTTCATAACTATAACAGGGTAAGCAAAATATGGTTGCTTAACCAAATCTGTTTTTTGAAATCTAAGGTAAAATAAAAGTTCAGAGTCTAAAATACATGGATATTCGGATTTTGTTTTCCAAAGAATTTGGAACCTGAATTCTATAGAATTCAGAGTCTGAATTCTAAGGAATTCGGAGTCTGAATTCTGATCCAAAAAATAGAATACTCTATATCTAAGTATTTATAGAATTCCAAGGTTTTGGACGAGAAACCAAATATTACACTTAGAAAGAAAATGAGTTAGATTTAGAGAAATTATAACATGAACAATGAAAACAAAGGTAAGGATAAAATTTCCTTGGGGAAGGAAAATTTTCCTTATTAAGATAAATTTTAGGGCGAATAAAATTTTCCTTGAGATAGAGTGTTTTTAATTTTCAAATCATAAAAAAATGGAAAATTCATAAGGAAACCTTATTGAATCAACAGAAGAAACATTCTTTTATAGGGAGAGGAGGTGAAAGGTTGGCTCCAAAACAATCATACAAAATTTTCCTCATGTATTCCCCATTAAATGACAGAATTTGGGAAATATTACTTATTTAAAGTTGTTCTCCTATCTCTCTTCTATCGACAAACAAAATTTCAGCTTCATTGTACATGTTTGGAGAGAGATATGGCCAAATTACTGCATGAATTTATTCTCTCCAGGATGACTGTTTGTATTCTAATGTAGTAAGTTCCCATGCCATTATGACCATGATAAAGTGGGAATCAGGCGTTGAAACCTTAATAAATGTTGTTCCCCATGATTTTATCTAGGTCCTCATCTAATTTCAGCTCATTTTGGCCTCTAATTTATGATATATAGTCCCAAAAATAAAATTCATCATATTTGTGCATGGTTTTTGAGGCCTAGGTTTTGAGCTAATTTTAAGACCTCAAATGATGGATTGATTATAGGGTACAAAAGGATAAAATTAATACCAACATTTCTATAAGCCTAAAAAAGAATATTTTTTACATTTGGATCAGTGTATAAAAAGTAATGTCTAAAATACAGAAATAAATTAAAATAGTTAGAATCCAAAATAGGCCATTTTAGCAATTAAGTTCAAAAATGCTTCTAAACCCTAAAATGTGAAAATTGATCTTGAAATAACACTTTGGTGGGATTAAAAAATAAATAAATTAAGAATAAAATAATTGAAAATATTTTCTTTATCAATTCTACAACACTTAAAAATTTTAATCTTGGAAAATCATCTTATACCAAGGTCAAAACAAACTTCCCAAAGCATAAATGACAACACAACTCAATTATCATATCAAAGAAAATATCATGTCTCCTATATGGATAAAAATTTCCTAAATCCTAAAAAAATATTAGAATCCATTCAATTTCATGTTAATCCTCACATGAATTTCGTACCTAACTCCCCAAAAAAATATTTCTCTCTTCACTCGTGGATTTTTTTGTGGAGTTTTTCTCATTCTCAAGAACAAGTGTGATTTACACAGGCTTGATATCCTCCTAGTATATCCACTTCACAGAGTCAAAAATGTGTCAATCATGAGGCATTTTGTATGGGTTTTTTTAGGCTGAGGGTTGGCAGGTTTTAAATGTAAAAATAACTGAGGCATAATGAGGAGGGTTAAACTCTAAAGTGAAGTAAATGCATGAAAACCATTTTTCTCAAGAATGGTGTGGTCCTCAATCAGCTAAAAAAATAATCGTCTCCAAACACCTCTTTCTTTAGGAATTTCACACTTGGAATTTCAGCATCAATGATGAATTTCCTCCCTCTTTTCTCTAATTTTTAGCATTGTTTCAACTTGAATTCATATCTAGATTTCTCTTCAAAATCATGTTTTTGAGGAAAAGATAGGAAACTTTTGATCTTCAAAAATTGGTGAACACCCAGCCCATATGTGTAATGATGTTTTAGCCACCCATCAATATTTCTATCATGAAATTTCTTCCACCATAGAAGTTATAAATATGAAAACACTTTTTTTTCATTTTAGCTCAAATAGATTCTTTAGGAAAGCATAATACAACACATATTCTCTCTCCCCCACACTTGAGTTGAAAAATAATCATGCATTTAACTTCTAGATCAGTTTTTAAAGGGATAAATGACTTATAATTTGGTTTCCTAAAAAGTTATTTCAAGGCTACTAGGGTCTTAAAAAAGGTCAGATGAAAAGGTAGGCCAAAAATAGAGTTCAATGCATAAAGGGTTTTCAAAGTGGTGTCTCAATCATACTTAACACATTCCATGAACTCTAATATATTTGAAAAGGATAAAAACAACAAGTTCTTTATCACACAACATGTCTTAATACTCTCAATAAAAATATAAATTTAAGAAGATGTCAAAAAGGTTTAGAAACCTCTCGGGTTGGGAAAGATATTCAATTTAGATAGTACGAGTGCAAATGAGTTTCACAATCAATCAAACTTCATCAAATGAAAAGATTGGAAATAAAGAAAAAAATACATTTATAAATAATTTATATCCTCAAACATTCAAATCAATAAATGTGAAAAAACACTAAGATGGTTTTAATTTTCCAAAGTATTCAATTTAGCTTAATAATCCTAAAAAACACACAAAAATGAAAAAGTAAAACATGAAAAATTCAGAAAAAGACAAGACAAATAAAATGGAACCACACAAAAAATTACTAAAAACAAGTTAAAATCCATCCCCCACACTTATTACAATTACTACACTCTTTTTATCTCAAATTAGATGAAGAAATAATTTCTCTTGTAATTTAAATTGGGAAGCAAATAAAATAAAATAAAGGAAAGAAACAACCTGATTTATTTTTCAGTGGAAGCCTTGAGTTAAGTTCCTGATTTTCACCACTTTAAAACTATAAGAAATAAATGAAAATTCATAAGGAAAATAAGTAAAAAGAAATAGAAAGGGGGTAATTTTTTTTTTGACCCCACAAGCGAGTATTGGTTTTTTACTACCCCTAGTCAGGCAGTTGCAGTGGATTATCCCCAATTCGATTGTGGATGTGGTTTCTTTGAGATAAACCACCACATGTGACTTTTCTCGATGTCCATGAGTAGACACCAAGAATGGAGAACCCAAAAGAAGATAATAAAATTCCCAAACCCCAAGAAAGAAGAAAGATAGAATTTAAGGTCCAGTGTGGGAGGTAAAAGAAAATAGGGGTGCTCCCTATTGACTTTTGTGGTGTCCTCCTCTATATGGTATGTAAATTATTATTGATGAGGTAGTCGTACCACCAAAAAATTGTCCATCTATTTTTATTTAGTCACCAACACTTGAGTGATCTCTTCATTAACATCCAAGGCCTGCTCTATTTGTGTTGTATCATAAATTTCAAAAAAGGAAAATTCATAAAATAATTCATCTTGAATAAATTAAAACTTGAAGAATCAATAAAGAAATCTTCCCTTTTAAGTAATTCATCTTGGAAATCGATCTCTTCTGGCAGAACCATTGGAAACTCCATCTCAGCAAGTGAATCTTTATTATCATCTTCCAAAGAAAGAGAGAGGTGGAGAGGTGTTGATTTTTTTTTCAATGATGGTAAGATCAAGTTGCAAGTTATCTTCAACAAAGTGATTCTAGGATTATTCCAAAAAATATTGATCTCTCATAAGTATATCAGCTGGCATGTTTTCATCACGGACCTCCTCAAATAATGGTTAAGTGTGGGATGATGTGATTAGTTCTTTTAAAATCTCTTTCTCACCCACCTCAGGTTCTTTAATATAAAAATGATTGGTAAAATCTCTTCCACCACTCTTTTTGGTTCTGGTTCTGGTTCTGGTTCTGATTGTTGCACTAGTAAATGAATATATTCTTCAACCCTTTCAGATTTGATCTTAAATTTTGGTATATCTTCTTTAATTTCTTTCAATTGAGAATTATGAATTTCTTCTTCTGGTTTCACCTAATAAAATCCATTTCATGCATAATAATCACAATTTGAATACATTATGAACAAAAATATTTTTGTTATTTTTTTTAAATTTGTGATTTTTTTGTGTTTTTTTTTGAAAAAGTAAATTATTTACAAAATGTGAGTAAAATAGCGAGTGAAGACCACTTGTATCCCAAAAAATGGTTCCAATTTGACGAATCATTTTCATAGGTGCTCTCAAAAAATATTTATAACTAAGTGCGGTGCAGGGGTTAACCTAGGTCATTCTCTTGGGAGCCTTTACAGTCAAACACCCACTACTTCTAATTCAATTTTTTTTATATTTTTTTATTTATGAAATAAAACTAGAAGAAATGGAGTTTTGAGAAATGAGAATGAAATACTAAAATTAAACATGCATGTGCAATGAAAACATAAAGAATTCAAATAGAATGATGTTAGGAAGAAAGGAGATATTCCTGAGAGAATCACCCAGATTAAACCTTCATTGTCTTATTTTTAGTTTCAAATTTACTTAATGAACACGCTTTGTCATATGTGTAAACATCTTTCTCTTTATATGGTTGTGAATATATGGTTCTCTCAACGATCTCCAAGATACCATACATCCACCTCCTCGATCGAGGGAAAATATTGCAGAAGTGAAAGCTAAACCTTGAGTGGCTAGTGGAGACAAAAAGGAGTCTTGCCCACTATGACCCCCCTTAGCCTAACTATAAGAAAATAAGAAACATTAAGAATGATTGTTCAAAGTATTGGGATCAACACTGGATTACTCCCCTGAAAAATTTCTCAGGTTAGCTACTCATGATCATGAGCATAAGAGTTCACGGTGAATAAGAAAACGGGGGAAGAAAACGAAAGAGAGAAAGAATAAGAGAGAAATAAGAACACTTAAATTAAAACATGAAATGAAATTACATAATGAAAAAAATACAATAATAAACTATAGAAAATGTCCAAAGAAGGATACCCCTAAGTTTCCAACAACTTAAAATGAAGAAGAAACATTCTTTTATAGGGAGAGGAGGTGAAAAAATTGGCTCAGAAAAAATAATCTGAATGTTTGCATGTGGATGACCCATTAAATGACAGAATTTGGGAAATATTACTTCTTTAAAATTGTTTCAATGTCTCTTATATATCTACACATAAACTTTCATCTCCATTGGAAACATGTGCAGAGAGATATAGCCAAATTATTGCATGAATTTATTCTGTCTAGGCTGACTGTTCGTATTCCAATGCAGCGAGTTCTAATGTCGTTATAACCTTGATAAAGTGGTAATCAGGCATGTAAACCTTAATAAATGTTGTTTTCCCTGATTTAATCTTGGTCCTTGTATAATTTAAGCTCATTTGATCCTTCAGTTTAGGCGATATGATCCCAATAATAAACTTCGTCAGATTTGTGCACAATTTTCTAGGCCTGACTTGTTGGCTGATTTTGGGCCCTTAAATGGTGGATTGATCTTGGGATCCATAAGGGTAAAATGAATCCCAACATTTATAGAAACCTAAAAAAGAATAATTTTTCAATTTGGATCAGTGTAGACGGTTAAAATCCAAAATAGGTCATTTTAGAAATTAAGCTAAAAAATGCTTCTAAACCATAAAATGTGAAAATTTTCCTTGAAATAACACTTTGATGGGATTAAAAACATTGAAATTAAGAATAAAATAATTGAAAATGTTTTCTCTGTCATTCATATTGATGAACTTGTTGTCTTAGGGAGAAGCACCAGGGAGATCAAGGTTTTCAAGGAGTATATAATGTCTAAATTTAAGATTGATTTGGGACTACTTTCCTGTTATCTTGACATTCAAGTGGAATAGGAAGAAGGTAGAACCACATTTAAAAATTCTACATATGCCAAGAAGATTCTGCTTCAATTCGGCATGACTGAGTGCAATGTAAATACATATCCCATGGAGCTGAAGTTTTACCTGCACATAGATGGTGATGGATCACCAGAGGCCGACACAGAATACCGACAAGTCATTGGTTACCTTAGATACCTTCTCTATACAAGGCTATTTCTGTGAATTTTTTCTTCACAATTTTTTTTTTAATTAAATGCATTTAATTTTCCTTTTGTTTTGAGAGTTGTTTTATAGCTAGAACTTCATAACTGCCTTGCGTTTTGCAGCCATACGTGTGTCCAGTAGTATGTTCCCCTGCTTGCTGTTAGGATCCATTATCCTCAAGCCCTAGGTCTTCCAGGCCCAACACCTAGGCCCTTCTGGGGTTCCATCCTAAAACTCATGGGTGATATGAGGAATTGTTCATCCAAACTTATATGTGAGCCACCATCCTTGGTAGAATCTAATGTCGGATTTGAGTTTGTACCAAACAATCCTTCCCTCAAACCAAACACCACACAATTGAGCATCCCTTTCAACAATAATGCATCATATCCAACCATCTTGCACCACCGTTTTCTCATCCTCGGGACTCTCCGTCTGACCACCACTATTAGGAAGACTTTCAACACAAGTCACCATGGATTCACATGCTTTAAATGAGCAGTAACTATCGTTGTCAAACTGGTTTTGGGGAATACTCCACCCCACGACTTTGGTGTCCGGAACTGGGAAGTACATGCACCCATCGCATGATAAGAAGACACTCATGAAAGCACAAAGTACAAAATAATGTGTAACAAGTTTACATGGTTCAAACTTTCATCCTACATCCATGGGAGAACAACAACATCAACTTCTTTCAATCAAAAGAAACATATAGGTTACAATAATTTTCATCTTCTGTAACTCTACCAAGATCACTGGAAGATGTGTCACCAATACCGTTCGATCATTGCATCTTATGGCTCCCTCATTTTGGTCTTCGCCCTTGCAGGTCTCAACCTTCGTCTTTGCCTATAGTGCCTTTAACTCTTTATGTGTATCCAAGATGACTTCCTAGGAATGCAGTTAACATTAATTTATTCATCTATTAATATTGAGAATTAAATCTTAATATCACGATAAACTCTTCCATTAATGTCGTGATAAATCTATTCATCAACACTTATCTTCTTCAGCTCTTTGATTCTGCTAGAGTGGGAACTCGGTTTTGGGTTTTTTTCTTTGAGTTATACAGTGGTCCAGATCTACCTCACTCGGTGATCCCGTTCTGGATGAGATCAGAGTGGAGAGTAGATCCCCCTGGTGTCAGAAGCAATATCCTAGTAGCGTCTTGATCCACGATTGAAGATGGATCATGATTCGATCATAGGTTCTTGGACCTATAGTGCGGCCATGATAGAGTAAACAAGTTCTTGATTCACTGTGGATAAGCCAAACGAGGGTTTTCGATTTTGGGGATTTCTCATTTTTCATCGAGAGGCAACGCCGACTGAGATCAACCTTGGAGAGGTTGTGGTCCTCCTTGCCGGTGAAGTGAATTGGAGCTGATGGCTGCCTATTCTTGCTTCGCCGATGATAGGAGTGTAAGTGGACACTGGTGATGTGTCAGGATAGGTCCGACGGATTCGAGCGTCGCCAGCATACTCGGACAGATGCTACGTACCTGGACTGCAGTAACGATCTTGAAGAATTGGACATGTAGAACTCATAAACCACGATTTCAGTGGATCGTAACCAGTTTATTCATCGAAATAGGTGAGACCAAGCCCAGATAAGTGGGACTTTGCACTGTTTTCAGTTTTCTTTGTCGATTTTTTTAAGTGTTGTGTGTGCTGTTTGTTTTTATCATGTGCGTTATTTATGTCTCTTGTCCTATTCTATTCTTGTTTTTGTTGATGTCTTCTTCTTTTACTTCCTTTATCTTGCATAGTGGAAAACCCATGACGATTCCACACGGTGAACGTAGGCTATTAACTGAATCAGTTAAATTCTACTGCCCCTTTTACTGCTTTCATTTCCATTTTTTTTTTCAATCTGTAATACTGAACGTCCCTGCTTCTTGGTTTAATTCAAATACGCCATCATGTCGTGTTTCTGTATTTGAATTAGTTGTTCAAATAGAAGCTTTTTTTGAACCCCTATTATGGTTGGTTTTCATTTCACACTGCTACTTTAATTTTTTCTTGCTGTCAAACCTTGGTTTTGTTTTGTTTTCAATTCTTTAATTTTATTTCTCATATGCAGGAATCTGTTTTAGGTTCTGCAAGCATATTCATCAATCTAGAATTTATTTCCCATTGATGATTGATTATGTTTTGTTGAATCTTCAAGCATAGGATTATTGTTTTTGTTTATGAGAATTTGTGTAAGCACTTTAATTGATGTAATTGCCACTACCCGTATGTAATTTATACCTGCCGCTGTTTTTGGTGACATGGCCATTGCTTTGTCCAGTGTTTTTACTACTGTATGAGACTTTGTTCGCTGCCGGCATGTGTCTTATTCACTACTGTTGATTCATTTGAATATTCCTTATTGTTTGGAATTGCATTCACACTTCTTTCTATTTATCATTTCATAAGTAATAAACAAAAAAAATCTATATTTGTTGTTTGGTTTCGAATTTTGTGAATCAAAACACCCAAAAAGATCCTCACGGCTGGTTGCGGACTGCCTTGGGCAGCGCACCTCCACACAAAAAAGTGGCGCCATAGCCTAATTGAGTTTATATTTTTCTTTGTTAAGGTTTGAAATTGTTTGTTCATTGCTTTAAATGATTTTCTTGTGGTTTTAACTATGCAGCATGCTTTGCTTTTTTATTCATCTTGGTTGTGTGTTCTCTTAGGCTGTAATTTCAACATATTACTAATAGTTGTTTCATTGTTGTTTCCATATTTTCTCTACCAGACTGAGCCTTATAGATGCTTTTGGTAGGTACTTCCTATGTGCGTCCCTGATTTTGGGGTTTTGGAAGGGTTCTTTGTGAGGATGACTTATGTTTGAAAGTTGGTTAGCAATGAGGTGTGTTGGCAGGATCTAGTGTCTCCAGTGTCTTCCATTTTCCTAGGATTTGAGCTTATGTTAGCTCTAGTGTGTTTCTATGCATCCTTTAGGACTGTTTGCTTTGGGTATGGACCTGTAGTGAGTTCCGTGTTTGGGCTTGGGTGGTTTGTAGGGGCACTTCTTAGCTTTATTGTTTGACCCTTTTTGTTGCTTTTTCTTATTGGTTTACTAGTGTTAGGAACCATGTGATGTTAGTAAGACTAAACTAGTATGTGGGGCATTTTAGTGACCTTTTTCCCTAGGTCTCTAACTGGCTCCCCACCTTTGTTCCCGCCTCTAAGAGTTGTTCTAGGATGTTGGGACTGCTTGCCTCTATCCTTGATGTTTTCCTTTATTTGAGGATCTCTTCTTTTGGTTTTTTTTTAGGTAGTCGTCTCCTTAGATGGAGATTCTAAATCCATATTTTATGGATATTCTGACTCTTTGTGTCGAGATTATTCTTGTTGAGTTTTCAGGC
The DNA here is from genome assembly GCA_963277665.1 of Viscum album. Classification (NCBI taxonomy): domain Eukaryota; kingdom Viridiplantae; phylum Streptophyta; class Magnoliopsida; order Santalales; family Viscaceae; genus Viscum; species Viscum album. Next base: position 1,179,126,671 of record OY728135.1, read on the forward strand.
GGGGCGTCCCGGCTTAATGACAACGGTGCAAGGTGCTTTTCCCTCTTGTGTTTTTATGAGTTAAGGTGAGACCTTTTTCTTTGGTTAGTTTTCTTTACTATGCATGCTCTCTCTATTCCTTTGTTTTTGTTTTGCATGATTTCACTGTTTTGTACTAAGTTGCAATTCTTTGTGATTTTTCTAAGTTTTTTTTCCATATTTTGTATGAAAATGGATACTACTGCATTTCTTGGTGTTCTGTAGTCATCAATGAGTTGTTTCATGGAACTTTTATAGCATGTGATTTGCTGGTCCATGATTTCCTCATTGGCATCGTCTCAGAGGGCGACTTAGGTAAGTATAAGTATGAGCTCTATTTATCTTTAGAGTTTAAATTCTAAACATATTTAGCTTTATCATTCAATGTGGGTTTCATGTGTCACTGTGATACATGTTGGGAAACTGTTTGGTGTCATTCTCTGTTGTTGTTACCTATTTAGGTTATGATGCCTAAATTGATGATACTGTAGGTGGTGTAGAATCATCATGTAGCTAGTTTTAATTTGAAAGGTGGAGAGTGTGATGTTGTTGCATATTAAAATTGTTCATACATTTAATTTCCAAGGTGGAGAATTATGATTTTTTATTCAATTTTATATTGTGAATTAAATGCATTTAATTTTCCTTTTTTTGAGAGTTGTTTTATAGTTAGCACTTACGAACTGCCTTGTGTTTTCCAACCATTTGTGTGTCCAGGAGTTGGCACGCCTGCTTGCATCATCTTTAGGGTCTTGTTCGCTTCAGTTCTGGTAGAGCGGGGAACTTGGTTTAGGGTTTTTTTCTTTGCGTTCTGCATCACCTCAGATCTCTCTTCCCCGGTGATCCTATTCTGGCTGAGATAGAGCGGAGAGCAGAGCCCCTTGGTGTCGGAAGCGATCTCTTGAAAGCATCTTAATCTGCAATTGAAGATGGCTCGTGATTCAATCAAAGGTTCTCGGACCTGTAGCACGGTGATGATGGAGTCAGCAGGTTCTTGATTCGTCGCGGAGAAGCCGAACAAGGGTTCCCGATTTGGGGATTTCTTTTTTTAACTGAGAGAGAGGCAATGCCGACAAAGATCAACCTTGGAGTGGTCATGGTCCTCCTCACCGGTGAAACAGATATGAGCTAATGGCTGCATGTTCTTTCTTTGTTGATGATGGGAGTGGAAGTGGACAGTGATGGTGAGTCGGGATAGGGTGGATGGATCTGAGCATTGGCGGCACACTCAGAAATGTGATGCGTACCAGGACAGCAACAATGATCTTGAAGAATTGGACTTGTAGAACTCATCAACCACAATTTCAGCAGCTCGTTATTCATGAATAGAGGTGAAACTGAGCCCTGGTAAGGGTGACTCGGTACTGTTTTCAGTTTTACTTTTTGATTTTTTTGTAAGCGTTGTGCATGCTTCTTGTTTCTGTTGATTTCTCCTGCTGCTTGTATTTCCTGTATCTTGCATAGTATAAAACCCATGATGATTCTTCCCCATGCACATAGGTCATTATCCTAAGCATGAAATTTCTGTTCTCCCTTTTAATGCTTTTATTTCCACTTTTGTTCAATCTGTAACGTTGAACATCGCTACTTCTTGGTTTAATTCAAATCTTCCAGCCTATTGTGTTTCTGATTTGGAATCTATATATCTTCTAAAGTAGGCTTTTTCCTGCTAACGTGTCACCTCCAAATTATTCCACGTCCCCAACATTCACCACTCCACGCGTTTTTCTCCATCCGACGCCATTCTCTGCGCCTCCATCCCTCAAAAAATCAATCCGTCGATCTTAGGGTTTCATTTCTACTGGTTTCCAGGTTCCCCAAACTTGCATCTCCGAAACCACCTCTGCCTCCGCCCTCCAACACGCCTTACCTCTGCCCCCGCTCCTGGAAGTTGACCCTCCTTCCTCTACGGCCTACGGTTCTTGCAAGTTCGCTCTCCGCCTCCCCACCTCTGCTCCCAAGCACCGCCTCCCTCTAGCTGCTCCGCCTATGGTTGCTCTGCCTCCTACAACTCCATCTCCTACACCTACAGATCGTATGCATCCGACTCTGAGAACTCCGGCTTTTACGCGTCCGTATTCCACAGCTTCAGCTCCCACGACTCCGCCTCCGCCTGCTTGGCCTCCGCCACCTACGACTACTGCACATCCACCCGCTCCTCTTCCGCTTGCTCTGCCTCTGCCTCCTCTGTGCTTCCGAAAATAACCTAGGCTGGATTATACTCTGAAAAGTATTCTTATTTTATCTATTGAACTATATTATAATAAAGTGATTGTTTCAGCTCCTAGGTTATGTCGAATGCCTTGCGTTCTCCCTCCTTCTCTACCTTTCCCCATATTCTCTAAACTAAACCACTGGCCTTTCTGAATCTTCTTCTGTAGTGATTTTGATTCAGTTGTTCTAGATCCATGCTTGAATTTAAATTTTTTTGAGAATTTTTAGGATCTTAACTTGGTCTTTTTCATGTTTTGTTTTTACTACAAAGGATTTAAGATGATTGCCTTATGTAATTTTTCAAATTTTTAATGATCAATTTTGTTTGCTGCAGCCATTGCTTGTGAAGCTTATTCTTGGTAAACATTAGAGTAAATTAATGTTCATAGTAAGGGATGTCATGTTTAAATGTTTTTAGCTATGAGTCTCATGAAAATTGTTAGTGATATGGACAGATCGGTTCAAGAAGAGGAAGCTGCATAGAGCTGGAAAAACTCTTTACTTTTCTTGACTGATTATATCCCCCCCCCATCAAGAATTATTTTGCATTCAGGTATAAGGATTTTCTATACTATTTTATTCGACAATACATATTCTTACTAATTCCATAAAACATACATGCTTATAGGTTGTTCAAACATAATTCTTTCCAGATTGTTTACATGTAAGTACCTCCCTATTACTCATACATATATTTTTCTGGATTGTTTATTGAATTGTTTCACAATTGATCATACACAGCATTCTTACATATTTCATTTCGTTCCTAGATCCTTGTGTGACACCTTCATCGCCAATAAAGCTTAGTTTGCAGATACATTCTACAGTCGCGGTCCTTGATTTTCCCTCTGGTAACCCATTAATTCCTCCGCATTGGATATGATCTATAACAAAACATCTATATTTACTTTCTCTCCTATTTTTAGTATTTCAATTTGTTTAATAAATTTTCTTATGCCATTAGAATACTTCTATATTTCTAATTCACCAATTACAACATCTATTTCAATTTGTTTTGTTGTTTGACATCAATATTTGATTGATACATTATTCTGCTGCATCTTCCTTGAAAACAGTGTTTCAGGTCCTTTTTGATATGTATATTTGTTTTAATTTGTGTCTGTTTTCTTTTCATGTAGTGATATTTCAAAGGGAGATATTATTTGGTCAGATTTGTCAAGTTGGAGAAGCAAGCTGGTCTAGACTTTCATCTCAGAATTAGGCCTTATGTATGTGCCCAATGGCATTTTGTGTAATTTTGATGGTTTTTAGTATGTATAATATATTAATGTGTTTGAATTCAAAAACTATGATTGTTTATTTATTTCTTTACAATGTACAGGGGTTTCCCTGTTTGGCTAAAATATATCCGAGGATCAATTTTAGAACCGATAATGGTCCTTTCAAGGTTAGTTTCGCAACATATAATGGTTCATTCAAGAACTTTTTCTATAATCTGTTTTATTTGTGCATTAATTTTTTCACAATTTTGTAATCTTTGTGTATATTGATCTATGATGGTCATTTAAAAAACTTTTTTGGGTATTTATTATCTTATCTATGAATTTTTAGTATACCTGCTTAGATGGTTTTTTAAAACCCTTGGGTTTTCTCTACTCTACTCCAATAGTCACCCAACAACTAGAACACTCTCCATGTGTATTTTATTTTCCTCGGAAAATATATATGCCTTCGGATGTTAATGATTCTCGTCTTGGATAAGTATTTAATAAATATGGGTTGGTAGTTAATGCAAGCATCATTTATGGGTTAGAAACGATCACTCATAAGGGGTTTGCTTTATAACAATGTTGAGCATTGGGGAAATGAATAATAATTTTTATGCTCTTGATGACCAGGTGATACGACTGTCACATATTCAGAGCTAAGTCGGCCTGCCTTTTTTGGTCCGTGCTGTTATATGTGTTGAATTCAAACATTTTATCCTATGACTATTCCATAAAAAACGTACATCTTAAAAAAACACGAACAATGAATTTGGTAACACATAACAGAAAACCTGATAAGCACCCGGATAAGTAGCCTATGAAACAAATGGATCCTAATATAATTGATAATGTCCTATTTTTCATTTTAATGAATTTTTTATAGCAATTACTACTGATAAATCATCTCAAAAAATTTATTTTTCATTCTATAAATTTAGATAGTAATTTTTCTCATTATAATTAATGTGGTCCAATTCATTATCAATGTTTATGAATGTATAATCTGTCTGAACACAATGCATATGTATGACACCAATACATACATTCAATATGAGTAGAATCAGGAGGAGAGGCTGGATGATGAGGGGAAGACAGTTATCAATGGCAGAGTCAGGAGGAGGAGAGGGAAAGGAGAATGGAGAACTTTCCACAAAGGAGACATCGGCGGAGATGACATACCGGCGAAGGTCCGGGGAGAAGCAGCAGTATCCGCGCTGAGTGCGGGAATAACCGAGAAATATGCAGCGGAGAGATTTGGGAGAGAGTTTGGTGCGGCCAGGGCGCGTGTCACGAACATAACACAAGCAGCCAAACACTCGAAGAGGGAGGGAATGAAGAGGGAGAGTGGGGAAAAAAGCCCGAAAGGGAGTCTCCCCCTTAAGGATAGAAGAAGGAAGGCGATTGAGGAGGTAGGTAGCAGTGAGAATGGCATCGCCCCAAAAGAGCAGAGGCACCTGTCGGTGGAAGAGGAGGGCACGGGCAGTCTCTAGAATATGTCTGTGTTTCCGCTCGGCCACGCCGTTCTGCTGGGGTGTATCAGGACAGGAGGTCTGATGAAGGATGCCATTCTCCCGGAGAAACTGCCGAAAAGAAGTGGAGAGATACTCGCGCCCATTATCCGAGCGGAGACATTTGACCGAGAGAGAAAAACGATTCTTAATTTCATGAAAAAAGGTTTGGAAGGTGGAAAACACTTCGGAGCGTTCCCGAAGAAGGTAAAGCCACGTCATTCGCGAATAGTCATCAATGAAGGAGATATAGTATTTATAGCCCAAGTGACTCGGAACGGTACACGGGCCCCAAACATCGGAATGAACCAGATCAAAGGGGTGGGAGGCCCGTGTATCCGTGCGAGGAATGTAGGAAGAGCGATGATGTTTTGCAAAAGAGCATGACTCACAATGAAAAGTAGGAGTCCTACGGAAGTCCGGAAACATCTGATGAATGGTGGATGCAGGCGGGTGCCCTAATCGGGAATGGAGATCAAGTGCCCGAGAAGAGGTAGAGGTGCAAGCAATGGGCGCGGGCCCCTCGAACATGTAGACCCCGTCTCGAAGCCGGCCTCGACCAAGTTCCCGGTTCGTAGCCTGCTCCTGAAACACAACACCAGAGGAGGTAAATATGGCCGCACAGTTATAATCCTTAGTCAGTTTACTGATGGAAAGCAGATTAAAGGGACTGCGGGGCACATGTGCCACAGAGGGTAGATGTATCGAAGGAGTCAGGGTGCATGCGCCGAAGCCCGCTATGGGAATAGTGGACCCATCAGCGACGGTGATGGCTGAAGAACCGGCATAAGGGCAATAAGACGTCAACATACCAGCATCACCAGTGAGGTGGTCGGAGGCACCTGAGTCCAGCAGCCATGCAGGGGAGCAATGGCTGACCAAGGCAGTGGGGCAAACAGTACGGGCCAGAGAAGCCGAGGAGGGAGCGGGGCGGACAGAGGCCGGTGGATCATGAGGCCGCCTGAGGTCGGCCATAGACAGGGCCAGAGACGGGAAAAGAGAGGCGACAGTCGAGGACACGTCCCGGACCGCGGGTTGTCTCTGCCGCAGGTGCTGAGATGGTCGGCCATGCAGGACCCAACATCGGGCGATCAGGTGGCCAAACGTGCCACAATGGTGACAGAAGGGACGTGGACGGCGTGAAGCACGACCACGTCCCGAGAAGTCCGCCATGGAAGCGGCGGGAGCTGAGGCAGCGGGCCGGTGGGATGATCGGGCGCAGGACGTGCGCGTGCTGGAAGGGCTGCTGGAATGAGGGCGCTCTGCGGGGATGAGGGCGTGCCGCCGGGAGAAGGGCGCTCTGCCGGGAGGGTCCGGTGGGACAGAGGCCGAGGGCGAAGCGGGGCGAGTTGGAGACGCCGGGGAGGCGCTGGGAGGCGCGGGGAGGCGCGGGAGGCGCGGGAGGCGCGGGAGGCTGCGCGAGCAGAGGGAGGCGCGGGAGGCGCTGGGAGGCGCTGGGAGGCCGCGCAGGGCAGAGCGGCTGAGGCCGTTCCGGCGGGGCGAGCGGGTGATGGCGTCGGGAGCAGCGGGAGGCCGCCGGGAGCAGCGGGAGGCCGCCGGCGGGGCGCGCGGGTGAAGGCGGCGGGAGCCGCGGGAAACCGCGGGGAGGGAGCGCCGTCGGGGAGCCGCGGGGCGCGCGGGTGATGCCGTCGGGAGCAGCGGGAGGCCGCCGGGAGCAGCGGGAGGCCGCCGGCAGGGCGCGCGGGTGAAGGCGGCGGGAGCCGCGGGAAACCGCGGGGAGGGAGCGCCGTCGGGGAGCCGTGGGGCGCGCGGGTGATGCCGCCGGAAGGGAGCGCGCAGGGCAGCCGGGAGGATGGAGCGCGCAGGGCAGCCGGGACGTCGGGGCACCGGGAGCGCGGAGCAGCGGGAGGCACGGGAGGCGCCGAAGCTGTGGGAGGCGCCGGGTGCAGCAGGAGAGCCGCCGGGAGAATAGAGGGCCGCCGGGAGGTGAGCCGCAGGGGCTGGGCGCGCGGACGCGACGCCGTGAGGAGGTGCGCCGGGACGGCGGGGCGAGCCGGAAGCCGGGGAGCCGGGAGATGCCGCCGGGAGGGAGCGCGCAGAGGAGCGGCGAGGGAGGTGGTGCCGGGACGGGGGGAGGCGCGCGGGGGATGGCGCCGGGAGCCGGGGGGAGCCGCGGGCGTTGGGAGGGAGGGCCTGCCGGGAGGGTGCAGGCCGGAGAGGAGAGGTGCGCCGGGAGGGAGGGCCTGCCGGGAGGGATGGCCTGCCGGGACGGGCTAGGGCAGGAGGGAGAGAGGCGGAGCCGGGAGAACGCCGGGAATCCGCAAGGGAGGGAGGGTTCGGGAAAGAAAAAGCGGAATGTACAAGGGAGTATTCCGATGTGGGACTCGTAAATACCCATAATAATACAAAAGAGGGTTTAACAGTGAGTATAATTAATTTGAGGAGAATCCATATGAATATAATACAATGCAATATAGTGCAACAATCTTTATCCATATTAGTAGAGTCCATTTTGCAATACTGTGCATATGTATGCCTGAACTACATTACATTCTTACTATTGACCATCATACACATTATCCTTTGTGTCTGATCACTTTTCATTTCAATGTACAGTACTCATTCACTTACTTTTTTACATTCTTATTTACTATCTTATTTGATCCACCAGATCAAAATATGTTGTTGTTTAGGTAACAAAAACTGATTTTTTACATTCTTATTTCCGATCACTTTTCATTTCAATGTACAATAATCATTAGTTTTTGAGATTTCAGGTGATGGTAGATAATATGAAGAGAGTGAAACCTGAGACTGAAGGGCTGCGCAGGGGAGCTACAATACTCAGTTTTTGAGATTTTAAATGTTGTATGACATTTCATTATATGTTGGTGTATTTTATTTCCTGTGTTTTTTATCCAACATTTTCTCTAAATATGCCAATCTACTTGACTCTTCTGTTTATGGTGGATACATTGTATAGATATCAAATGTCTTCTGTTGCAGTTTGTTTAGTTGATATACAAAACATGCATTCTGTTTTAATTTTGTCGTTTCAAACGGAAAATCAGTTTAATTTTTTATTAGTAGTTAATTTTTTTAATGAAGTGGTTTGCGTATGTGATGCTTGATTTTCAACAGAATATTCCATTTTTAATTTTGATTAATAGTTAAACTGTTATGTTTTTTGTTAATGGAGTTGTTTACATTTCTGTTACTTTTATTTTTTATTTTCCGTCATAGATTTATATGTTTATCTAAGAGATTATATGTTCTCTGTTACCGATTTTTAAACAATGAATATTTGGTTTGTAAAAGGTTTTATTAGAAGGTTCATATTCAAATTGTCCTTGACGGGTGCCCCTTGATTGTTGAAGCTGAATCATTGTTTTGTTATCTAAAAGGCAGTAGACCCACTTTCTTCCATCATGGCTCACCTCTTCTGTTCTCAATTTTTCCTTATATGTATCGCCACTATCTTTGATATCTTTGAAACTCACCCACCACAGGCAAACACTCTTAAATACGTTTTCACTGCTTTTCTGAATATTCAACTGTCCAACCATATAAGAAATATGTTTATAGTTGCATGCGTGGAATTTCTTACTGTCATCTGGAGAGGTCGAAACAAGGTCTTTCACGAGCAGACCCCTTTCCTATTCCAGTCAGCCTTGGATAATATTTTTGTTGCTATCCCAAATGCCAATTTGCTGCTTGCAGATCACTTCAGCAACTCAGTTCAATACTTGGCTGCCTCCTTTTGCTGGTTGGCTCAAGTGAAACACGGGCAGGGCATCAAGGCGGAATCCTGGTCAAGCTGCTTTTGGAGTGGTCTTCCGGAATCATAATGGTGATGTTGTCAAACGTCAATGTGGACCCTATGGCTTTTCCACTGTGCAGGAAGCTTAGATGATGTGATTGATCGCTGATGGGAAAGATCACTACTGTTGGCATGGCTAAGGGACAAATGTAAAGTTTCTTTTTTCATACTGTTGTAATCTTTGATGTTTATATATTCTAAGAGCCTCTTCTCACATTTTTCAAAACAAAAATTAAAATTTTCAATATATTAATTATAGTCAATATTAATTTAGGGTTTCTTTCCTACATACAATGTTTTAGTGTTTACTATAACATTATTCTGGAAAAATATAGTAGTTGATCATTTTTTTTGTAACAGTTTTTAGTTTCTTGTACTTGTACTATAAATCTCTGTGATACATGTTTTTGAATAATGGATCATGTACTCTATTTGAGCATTGGATGAGGCTTTTAATTTAATCGGTGGATGTTTTTTTAGGTCCTTGAAACATGTATTTTATTTTAGTGGGTCATATTTTTATCAATGATTTATCCTTCAAATGGTTTTCATTTTCATTTATGGAATTGACTTCAGTTCTTTTCATTCAAACTTATTTTCTTCATGGTGTATCTCATAGATTCATATCAAATATAATTAATTTTCCTTGAAAAATGGAATTTTGCATATTTATTTCTCATATGCTTATTTAGGAGCCCATGGGGGGTGATGTTTAAGTATTTCTTATGGGCAAGATGATATTGATGCTGCAGTCCAGTTGCTAACTGAAGAAACTCAAAATAATGGAAGAATGTCTTCAAGTGCGTTTGTCATATATTTTACAGAATTCTTGAAATATTATGAGAGTTCAACTCCTGCTATATACTATATTTCATTGAGCTTTAGTATTGTTTCAAATCCTATTATTGTTTCAACTCCTATTATATGCTCTCTTTCTTTGAGGATAGTATGGGTTCAACTCCTACTATATAATATCTATCAACTCCTACTATATATATGGTTTACCCCAGAAAATTCATTTTTAGAAAACTCTATTGCTCTTCAGATAGTTAGAAATGATGTTCGTGATGTTATGTTTTATTTTTGGAGACATACCACATCCAAGAGTTTTTTACTACAATATTTCTTAAAATGATTTGCAACATTGTGAGGTCATATTATATTTGTGTTGATCAAAATTTAAAAATGACATGATATTTCTATTTGTTGGTTACCAAACCATATGTTTCACACATCCAGTATGCTTTATATTGATATTGATGATGTAGTTTCTCTTCTTTGAGAGCACCGGATCATGTACTCTCTTTGAGCAGTGTATCATGTATTTAATTTGTGCTTTGGATATTTTTAAGATCATTGAGAAGTTTATTTTATTTGAGCAGTGGATCATGAATTTTTATTGAGAATTGGATCATTTTTTTAGAGAATTGGAATCATATCGCCGTGCGAATGCACGGGCGTGTACTAGTTGTTTAAATAGAAGCTCTTTTCGAACCCCTGGTTTGGTTGGTTTTCATTTCACGCTGCCTGCTTTAATTATTGCTTGCCATCAAACCTTGGTTTTTTTTTTTCTTTCAGTTCTGTAATTTTATTTCTCATATGCAATAATCTGTTTTAGGTTCTGCAAAGCATTTTTGTAAATATGGAATTTATTTCTCATTGATGTTTAATTTTGTTTTGTTGAATCTTCAAGCACAGGATTATTGTTTCCGTTTGTGAGAATTTTCGCAATCTTTTGAATTGATGTAATTGCCACTGCTCGTATGAAGTTTTTACCATCCACTGTTTTTGGTGTCATGGCCACTGCCTTGTCCATTGTTTTTGCTACTGTATGTGACTTTGTTTACCGCCAACATGTGTTTTATTCACTATTATTGATTCATTTAAATATTCTTTAATGTTTGGAATTACATTAGAACTTCTGTTTTCTGTTTATCATTTCATATTTAATAAACTGAAAATCTACATTTGTAGGTATCGAATTTTGTGAATGAAAACAGCCAAAATATTCCTCGCGGTTGGCCGCAGACTGCCTCAGGCAGCGCACCTCCACCCAACAGGATCTCTCATATTCTGTTGGGATGGTAAGATGATTCATGGAGAGGGATATCATAATGCATCATAAGGTTTTTAAGCATATTATAAGGTCTCTGGTTGCTTGGATGATTGGAAAATCTCCAGAGGTATGAAATTTTATTTTAATAGCAATCTGGTGTCTTCAAATTCATAGAAACAGAAGATCGTGACGTTTTCATCATGTGAAGCCAAGTTCATGGGAGCCACAACTATGGCGTGTCAAGAATTATGGCTTTGAAATTTTGTAGGAGAATTGATGAGGATTGAACCCAATCTAGTGACACTTTTTGTTGACAACAAATCTGCTATAGCCTTAATGAAGAACCCTATGTTTCGTTGTATTAATAAACCCATACATATGATTCTAATTCATTTGTGTGTTGTGTGATTTTCTTTGTAATGTAATCTATTTTTCCACATCGATTTAAAATTATAGAAAAGGGACAGATTATAGTGGAGTTTGTTGAGTGCGTGTATGTAGTGAGTCTTTCTGGGGGAGTTGGTTTCAATTTGGTGTTTGGTTATTTCAAATTCCTGAATTCTGCTGGGAACATGGAAATAGGTTGGCGTCCCTTTTCAAATTTATGTTTTTCAAATGTCCGTAATAAGTGGCACCACCGCTATAGCCATTTTTTACCCTATAAATACGTGTTTTTGTTTTAGTGATGTATTACGTCCGTTGTAGAAGCTCAGAAGAAAAGAATTCTAGGTTCTCTTTCAAAATGTGGAAGTGCTCCATTCTAGATTTTCCCTCCACTTTATCCTCTTATCAAGTTACTGTAGGGAAGGATAATAGCCAACAAAATTCCAACCCACTAGAAAAACCAGAGCGGATAGATTGTTGAACCAATAAACCTCACTGTCATCGTCAAGACATTACAGATCCACCTTCATTGCGACCATCATTGAAGGGAAAATCTAGAATGGAGCAACAGATGACCGATAAGATCATTACACCTCCGGACAAAGGGTCTTGTGGGGTGTTGGGGAGGTCTTGGGTTCGAGTCTCTCCAGCTTCCTACATATGTGTGTTGCATGTTTCTTTATAGCTTTGTAGCTCTGTTTGTAATGATAATTGCTTAGAACTTGACTACCCAAAACACAACTGCTAACCATTAGAGCTTCACATTTCCTTTTATATTTAGATTTGGGTTTATCTGGTGCAACTTTTTATCATAATTAAAAAAGGTGATGATAAAGAGGGTGATTTTATCACGCTGATAAAATGTATATTTCATAAAAAAATCATATATCGTTAAAAATCATATATTAATATATTTGTATTAATATAAATATAATACATTTTATAAAAAATGATTTATACAGTATGATGTATGTAATCACACTTAATATATGAGATATTTAGTGAAAAATGGTTTATAAAATAATTAAAGAAGAATATAAATCAACAATTTGCTAATTATTATTGAATAATAGTCATTTAATAACAATTTGAAGACAAAAAAATCAATAAATTAATAAACAATTTAAAACAAGTTGATAAAAATCTTACTCGGACTTGAAACAATGGGTGTTCGTTTAAGTCTTACCACTTATCATAAACTCACTTATCAAATTGAATATGATGAAAAGATCTATGATGTTGTGATTGAGGGAGTCCAAGTCATCATTTTTTTGAGGTCAAAAAAGACTCATTAAGGCTTCTAAAACTAAGTTTTTTGTCGGGTTATCCTGGTTTTTTTTAACATTTGATGTAATTTTATTCTCGTTTATAAGATACTTATTATCTTTTTTTTTGTTGGAGGCTCAATTTATTTGAAAGGATTAAAGTCATGGATATTATGACATTTAAAGTTTATCATTTTTCATATTGTACTGTTATTCATAATTAAATATATACACATATATACATATCTGTATATATTCTTACATAAAAATTTAATTTTATAAAAGAACATGTAAACATATTTACATGTAAACATATTTACATATAAAATATCTTTCTAAATATATAAACCATATATAAATAAAAAATAATATTCATTTTATTTATAATAAAAATATATGAATATTTATATACCTATACAATGTACATATAATGTTTATATATATAAACATATTTGTGCGTGTCTTTCTCTATATATTCTAATATATATATATATATATATGTGTGTGTGTGTGTGTGTATTAATATTAATATATAATATATGTAACTAAATAGAAATATGTATAATTATATATATGTATGGATATAAAAATGTAACAAAAAATATATAAATAAATAGATATATAAAAAAATACAGAACAAAACAATATAAGATCGAGGTAAAGACACATATGCGTGAAGTTGAGGATCTCATGTTTGAAACTAAGTGAAGAAAAGGGCGCTCAAGCGAGGGTTGGAGGTGCTCTAGCACAGATAAAAGGCTAGGGAGAGGATTAGATTAGCGCTAATAAAAAGAGGCGTGGAGGCCTTCGAGCGCTGATAAAAGTGGGGTGTCCCCCCTTTGAATCTGTAGCCATTTACAGAAAAACAAAAAATAATAAAAATTTATTTATTTTTGACTTTTCAACGCTTTTTTTAGTGTTGCTGAAAGGGACCCCTTTTAACGGCATATAGAACATCCACATTTTTTTAGCACTGATAAAAGAGATTTATAACACTCATAAGAGATGGTCTATAGCAGTGTGTCTCATCGCCACCTTCATACAATGCCACCTCATCGAAAGTTATCACAGTTTTAGACACTATATCTTTTAAGAAATTTTGTTCATTTGTCCTATCTCATAGATTCCCTAAAAACATATTAGAAATCCATAAAATGAAAGAACTGCATGAGGGATAATTGAGAACAAGAAGTTATGGTAGCCACCAATGTTGAGAGATCAGAGTGGGACTTGGAGGAAAACTAAGGAAGCATTGACGACAAGGGAAAACCAAACCACTAGAGGAAAAAATCAGAAACCACTGATGAACACTTCCCCTGTCATAGTCCCAAGCCATCACAATCACTATCTCGCAAGACCAAAATGTCAAGCATAATGGGTTGTGTAAGTAGGACAGGGGGGATGATAAATGAGGCATCACTTACACACAACGACTACACCAACCAACCAACAATGTTGAAAGATAGCACATGACACATAAACATAAGGAACATGAAATCCTAAAACTAAAAGTAGAAGAGGAGAATGGGAATCGCCACTACATGCTCCCGTTATCACATTCTAAAACCATAAAAACTCCATCGAGTTTGAACATATATGGGGTCTCACTTGATAGATATGACCACTAGGGCAATGATAAAATTAAAAAGTTGTTCTTGACGCCATGAATGAGTACAAAGTGACAAATTATCCAAAACAAGAGGAAGGTGTCGAACCATCAGTGTGGGACTATCATGTAAAAGGGAAGACATATTAAAGCATAAGAATAAAGAGGATTAACATGCAGGGAAGGAGCCTTATCACACCAAGGGAGAAGAGGTGGAGAGGGAACATGGAGATAACACAACCATTGCAAAAATCTTGGGTACTCATAAGAAATATTCTTTCATTGATGTTACATATCAAAGTTTTCCATCTTAAGTGCTTTTAACAACATGTTATGTAAACTAATTTACAATGTCTGAATTTTCATACATGCATATACATCTTGAAATAATTGGAAAGCATCATAAACATTTTAATAGATTTGATTCTTTTTTTAATGCAGAAACATCATATTTGAATGATTTTTTTGTAATAAACAACACTCATTTATAAAAGAATCCCATCGTTAGGAAAAACATATTTATATTCTTATATTGGACCTTGTTTGAACCATGATTATCGAGGGTTGTGTTTGTTGGTTAAATTGGAGAGGTATGGAACTAAGGTGTTTGGATTGGTGGAAGTACAATGTTTGTTTTCAACCATGGTTGTCACCAAGAGATATTAGTGCTATTGGGTATGTTACATGTAACACCCCAACCCAGACTAGAACGAAACTTGAGAAGGGATGCTTTATGATTTCAAGTGTACCACCTCATACGCTAGAGGCTGCTGACTAGCATCAAAGTCCTAAAATAGTTGCAGGGAGAGTATTCCCTCAATAATAAAGCCCACAGGGTTATGCCAGAATCTTTAGAAAACTCGACCAAATCCGTTTGTATAACACGCATCCTAAAAATAACTATAGACATAAAAGGGAGCCAACATACCCACCACAATCCATAATAGAATGTAAGAAATCTATCTATATGATGCATCAAAATGCAATTGAGCAATAACAATAGATATTAAGTAAATTAGATATTATATAAATATATGATACACTGGCTTGTACACATGCTGAAAAAAACTGAAAATAAACCAGCCTCTGTCCCAACTCACAAATCATCATGCCAAATCCTCATCTTCCACAACCTACCAACTAAACCACATATCTAGCTTTATGCAGAACCCATCCCTTGAGAGAATACATGAAGGTTTACCCACTTACATTGAAACCCATGCAATGTACATGGTTTGGGGTGAGTGCAATGACCCAGTAGGAATCCCAAATGACTCAACGATACCGAGTGCTATTGTGATCAAGTGTACATGCAAGAAATACATATAAGAAATTCAATTGTGCTCATGAACCATGCCCACCTAAAAGCATAGCACACAATGCACATACAAGCATGCACGTCTGGTCATCTTGTGCTAACCAAGCCACCAAAACATCCGAACATACCTGACTGAAAATTAATTTTTTATTATTATCATAAAACCCCTTTTAAGGGCTGAGGGGGAACCCAACCAGACTTCAAGAACATAAGACATCAAACTGTGTCCCAACAGTCCAAAATTCAAAAATATCGAATCAAATCAATAGAGGAAAGCCCCGCCTCAGCATAAAAACATGAAGTCCAGTTTCCACCATTCCAATGTAGCTCGACAAGCTGTCCCATGCAAAGATGCACGAGCCTGGTACCGATGGCCAAGGCCATACATTCTCAAACATCCAAGTCCGAATCGAAGGTCAGGTAAAACTCACAGCTCTAAACCTCATCTGGAGCACCCTTTGAAGAAAATCTGGAATCAGAGACCCTTGAACTGCAAACCACAGGCCACACAACAAATCACACCATAACAGATTCACACACCACTGAACATACCTAATTTGGATCCATGTTGGAAGGAGGATAATTACCTCATATCACAACCCAATCCATACCCGAAGATGCTACATATAGTGATATGCCAAGCCATGAACCATACCTGAAGGTGCAGGGTAAGGTGTTATCCAAGTCCTTGACACTACCCAAAGGTGCAGTGTAGGGCGCCGCACTAAGTACTGACCATCCATTATCACTCAAGGGATGCTACACATGAATTACCTTGGTCATCTCATCTCACTCAATGGAGGTTTAAAATCCTATCTCAAGTAACAGATTACCAATCAAGCTTATCCCAAATATCACACATATCTTGGACCCCATTTCACACATGGTGGTCCTTCCAGCTCCTTCTCACTCAAGGTGGGGTCAAGCCTTATGATCCACATCACCCTCATTGGAATCTGACACCAATCAAAAGCACACAATCGATACACACATGAAGCAACAACAAGGCTCATAATCCATCTCAAAAGCTCACTAACTCGTCACCATGGTGCTAGTTCATCAAGACCTAGGCTAGTAAATCTCATCATCCATCTATCCCTAAAGAATAACTTCCCAAACCACCATGATCACACACACCCAACATGCCAAGCCTCTTAACATTATAATCCATCCAATAAGGGAATGCATAAGAGTCCTTCAGACCCATCTCTAACCTTTAGAGGATCGGTAACAACATCACATCCCAATCTGGGCCTTTATACCAAAATCCAAATATCATCTCCCAACACACACAATCATGCATCATCATACAACAACACAATCCATAGGAAATCCCAAATAGGGATCACATTAAGGAAATCAAATTTCGAATTAGGGAATCACCCACACAAGGTTAAATAGAGAAAAACAACTCAATATTTCCCTTCTTATTTCCTTTTAAAACCATGTCAAAACCCCCCTTTAAAATTAGTTTAAAAAAGAAACACATGCTGTCTCACTCATTTTTAGCCCTTGAAAAAAATCCCGTCAAAAAATTCATTAGAGAACCCACTTTCATTTTGAAATAATATTTTAAAACCATCCTTTAAGTCTTCCCATTTTAATCAAAACCATATTTAAATCACATTTTTAAAAAGGAAACCTTTTGAACTTTAAAATACAAAACAAAACATCAAACAATCCATAAAGAGGGCAATCAAAAATTGTTTGACCTAGGAACCAACATCAAACCATTTAAAAAATTATGCAGTTTATGTTGACTACTAGGTCAATATGAATCCATCCTGACTTATGAGGAAATATCACTCAAGCATAAAATATGCTGACTATATAACAATGAAGGCACACAAACATAAAATTTCAATTGAGTAAGAGACTCAATAATGTCAAGACAAACCACCTCAACCAATGATCCATAATCCATCATAATCTCATATCGACCTTCTCCAAGTAGACTAACACTTATCTCATTAATAACACCTTTAAATTACTAAACTAAACAATTAAAACTAAGAACCCAAATTGGAATAAATGATGTCAAACTCACTAGATGACCTTATGATGCCAAAATCACGAGTCACACGGTGCGGTCCACTCCTGATACAGACCCATACCTAAATCACACAAATCCCAAAATTAATTCCTTGAATCAATGACCAATTTCATAAAAAACCACTAAAATAATTAAATAAATCCATGAGATAATATACCTCATGGAGAACAATGAATGACCACTCAGGTACTTCATAGGACCCTCATTACAAGATGCACACAATAACACCATGAAGTGGGATGATTTCACCCCGATCCAATGAACTCATATATCTAAAACCCTAATCAAGAAATCCAAAATTATAGGTAAAGAAAGGGGAAGAACAAGAGAGGAAGGGAGGAATATTATCAAGAATTGATGCAATGAAACCATACCGCACCATTCAGATTGAAGGGGAGACAATGGAGAGAAGAGGGAAGGGGAGTTTGGTCCCCTCTTATACTTGCGTGACTCTCATAATGACACCTTGAGGGGGTTTTTAATTTAGAAGCCCTAAAAAATACATTCTTGGACTTTTAAAATGACTCCTTAGTAGTTCGGTCATGGAGAAACCATGAGGGTCGTGACCATAACTGCCTTATCACTTGAAAAATTCATAGCATGACCATAAGGGTTACATTATGTCTATCCAGTTAGAGAGCCCAATACCCCCACCCAACCCATCATAGAATGTCCCCTATGGGTTATGACAATGACTTACCCAGGCAGAGGGCACGCCCCTCATCCAAACCTCATCATGGAATGACCCCTTGGGTCACGACACAACGCATCCCTAGGCAAAACCATCATCCAAGGCTTAAACCTGCATGGAATTGCCTCTTCACCATCACTGTATGACTCCCTATACTCCTTCCCTCACAGAGCAGCCCCAAGCTCCCTCACCATGATGACCCTTTCTCTAGCCCTATCACAATTCTACCTAAGGGTCATAACATGACCTGGGCCTGTAGCCCAAAACCGGTCAAGGTTCGGGGAACCTGACCCTGCTCCAACACCCACCAGAGCCCCTAAACCATCTTCTGAGCCTCAATCCTCATCCAAAACATATCATAGAGTTGTTATAACCCTCATATTCCCAATCCTTGTATCAATTAAAAACCCCCTGCTCTGGACCAAAAATTAAAATTTATTCTGGAATAATGACTTATAAAATTCTCAATTCATTAAAAAAATCCCTTCATAACACTTCTCATCCTTAAGAATCTAAAACAACCCTCCAACCATACATATGGTCTACCTCGTTCACCAATTTACCTATAAAGTTCTGAATTCTATATCCAAATTCCAAACACACTCCCACTGTGTAACTCCAACCACCAAGCATGAATACACAAACATTACACCAAAAATCCATGTTCAATCCTAAAATCAAATCAATCAAATCCTAAATAATTCTCTTGATGCAGTTTCTACAATACCACATCCAATTCCATGCGACAACACTAGTCGGTCCTTGTCTAACTGATTTACCCCCAAAGTTCTTAGCCTCAAACACCAACACACTAGAACATCCCCCAACAATGATGAATTAATCCTCAGATGTAAGAACCCAGATCTTCGTTTCAGGTATGTTTTTCTGTTTCTGGTCGTTTTTGAGAAAAAGAAGAAAATATGAAAATTTTCTAAGTACACGTCGTGTACTTTATGAGTACATGCCGTGTACTTTTCTCCTGCCCGAGGCCGTGTGTTGGCCATGTACGGGCCACACACACGGTGTGTAGTGGTGATGTGGAGGCTGCTTAATGCAGTGTACGGAAAGGGAGAGTACACGCCGTGTACTCATGAAGTACACGCCATGTACTTTTCTTTTTATTTCATTAATCAGACCGGGGTCACGTCTTAAATCTATTTTCATCTTCTTCTCTGCCTAATTACGTCTAGAGTGTCCGAGGAGGCCGAATCTTCTCTGAGCCACCGATCCGTCACCGGTTATCCGAATCGAACGCCGTCAGTTGTAATAGAATCACAGCGGTGAGTTCTTGGTTCTTCTTTGGCCACGTTTCCTAATTCCTTCTCTTGTGAGAGTTATCCAAGGTTGAAAATTTTAGACTTTTTTGCAGATCTTCTCCATTCTAGGCCAATTCACAGGCTGAGGTTCAAGTATATCGATCTTTTAGGATCGAGGTAGGTGGTTTGTTGCCCTATGTTGAATGTCTTTGAGTTTTTGGTGAAAAAGTGCCGGATACCCATGTATCAGGTATCTCGGGTTAGGGTTTTGATCCTGTATTGTTATCTTCCTTAGATTTCATGCATGCTTGAGGTTATTAGATGATTGATAATTGCTTGTTAGCATGTTTGAGTATCACCCCATGGGTGTTCCCCCTGTTTTGGTTGTTTATCGCCGTTTGGATTAGGTTGCCTGTGAGACATACCTTGTTGCATTGCTTGCTTGCCTTGATATAGTCGGTTGTATGTATTGCCTGCTGTTTATATGATTTTGATGCATTTTAGCTATTAACCAAGTAGTTTTTGAGCTTACTTTGGGCTGCTAACAGTCGATTATGCACGACTACACTACTCAGGGTTGTGGGAACTTGGTGTGGTAGACTAAAGAGGGAATTGACGATTAAGGGCTTCCCTAGAGAGTCAGTTATAAATTAGTATCATTCGCAGGACCTACGGGAATGAGACTTTGAGCTTCCTTAGAGTTTCCTTAGTTATGTATCGAGACTATAAGGGGAATTAGACATAAGTGCTTCCTTAGAGAGTCTATAGCTATCGTTGCAAGACCGCAGGGGAATTAACGGTGAGAGCTTCCCAGAGTGTATGTGCCTTGTATGTTTACTTGAATAGAGGGGTATACCAATTTGAGACACCTAGAGAGTCACCATGAATATTGTTGGTTGGTTGTGATGAGTCCACCAAGCCAAAGGACAAGCTTGGGTTTTGTACTGCTTACTATTTTAGGTAGTCTGTTGAGATACCTGTTGTGTTACTTGCTTTGCCTTGGAAATATAGAGCTGTTTGCTAGATTCCTTGATAGATAATTAAATGATTATATTAAATTAATAAATAAATATGAATGGAGGTCTGTAGGATTGTTTACTTTAGTGTACTTCTATTTCTCTACTGCATTTATTTCCATTACTTTTGCTATATTTCTCACTGACAGTAGGGCACAGATCTTGTGGTGGTTGACCACTGGGATTAGTCTCACACCTTGTTTGGGTCCTGTTTTTCGGCCCAAACGGGTTATATGGTTGCAGGTGTGGATAGGGATTGTGGCCCTTCTACTTCAGGTACATGATTGATGGTTGGAGCTGGAGAGCATAAGACCGAGCTTAGGCTTGCGTTGCTGCTGGAGTTATTGTTTACTTTTAGTACTTTGTTCTCAGTTGTATTTCAGCACGTTGTTGTGTTTGCTGCTTTCCTTAGATATTTGTACATGCTGCATCATTTTCATTATTATTATATTATACATTGCTTCCGTTGTTTAATTTCAGTTGTTGTATGCTGTTTACTGCTTCCACTATTGACTGTTATTTCCTGTACCTTGTATACCTTACCAAACAAGGGCATAGTTTCCCCAATAACCTACCAAGGACCTCACTGCTAGTCGACAGCCTCTAGCGTTTGGGGAAATGCGCTTGAGGTCATGTGGCGAACCGGGCACGGGGCACCAGTTGAGGGGATCCAGATTTGGGTCGTTACAAAGTGGTATCAGAGGGGTTTCTTTCCTTTTCTATTGACTTACTGTTTAGCGACATTAGACAGGGATAGGACGGAATAGGTAAATGGTAAATAGTTGTGCCCAGGAGTTCTAGAACCCGTGTATAGGGAAAAATCCATATTACCTCGAATGTTGCAATTTTTGAGTTTTTGCAAATGTTACACTTTAATTGATTTCACCATTGGGTGGTGCACTTGTTTTGTGCTATTACTGTTTGTATGATTGTGGTTCTATTTTTTTTTAACCTGATGAGATGAGGGTATGCCATCTCATGCATCATATAGGCACTTGTTAGAAAATAACATGTCATGCATTTTGCCATGCCATCTAGATTGCATTATAATTTGCATGCTGTTGTGATAGAATTTGTGATAGAAGATGCATGCTGTTGTGATAGATGCAGTGATAGAATACCTACTATGTTGATAGGGTATCGTTTGTTTAGATCTTCTTTATCATGGACATAAAACTTTAGTCTTAGAGGTGTTATGGTCCCTCGAGGATCAGAATTTGGTGGATCATGAGTTGTTATACTTTTTACTTGTTATATCCATTGTTATGATACCAAGATTTGATTCGCGGGGAGTATGGGCCCCCACAGATTGGAATTTGGCACCTTAACACTTGTTTTCTATGTTTTCTGGGCTCCAGTGCAGTTCTGAGGCTACTGTCTTGAAAAACCTAGAATACACGGCGTGTACATCATGAATACACGCCGTATAGTTTTTAGCTATGTCCCTAACTATGTTGGGCAGTGACATGGGGTTGTAAAGTTTCCTGTAGGAACACGCCGTGTACTATCTTAGCACGCTGTGTAGTCTGGAATAGGTATCCGGTCGTGTCATGAAGAACATGGGCCAGGGTTTTCTTTCAAGTGCACACCGTGTCCCTTGGGAACATGCCGTGTATAGTTGAACATGTAGCTGGCCGTGTAGCCAACAACACGGGTTGGTGTTATCCTTCCGCGTACACGCCGCGTCCGTATGGAACATGCCGTGTAGTGTCGACCGTGTGTCAGGCCGTGTCACTAACACCACGGGCCAGGTAAGGCAGGTCAATTACACGCCGTGTCTCCTTTTCCACACCGTGTAGTATTGGTCCATGTACCAGTCCGTGTGACTAACGACATGGATAGGGGAGAGATCTTTAGGACATGCCGTGTAGCGGTCAAGCACGCCGTGTAGTTTCCTGCTGGGACAATCCGTGTTCCCAGTAGTGTAGGAGTGAACGAGTAGGGAGGAAAATGATTAGTAAAAACCGTGTAGTTTAAGAACACGCCGTGTATCTGGGTGGTTTACACAGCCATGAATAGCCAAGGTACATGCCCAGGGTAAACTTTTACGAAACACGCCATGTAGTAGTACTACACGCTGTGTAGTCATGTTTTCCCAAAATCTTTAAAGTTTTCTCTCCTATTCTGTTTTGATCTCTTAAGTTTCATCTGTGTTCATCGTTAATGAAGGTGTTCTTTTGACCTTTCAGAGCTATGGCACCAAGACGTCCTCCCGTTGCACGTCAGGAACCAGGCAGTGACTGTACGCCTGATACGGCAGATCAGGGACTATCAGTAGTTCCACCTATCATTCCGGACATGGCACCTGCAGTGATTCCAGACACTGGTGCCGACGCTCAGTTCAGAGAGGGTTTCATGAGATTCATGCAGACCTTCCATGGAGCTTAGCATCCTGCCCCATTTATGGAAGAGCTGATGCGGGTTTTTCAGCAGCAGCACCCTCCCACGTTCACAGGGGATGGTGGACCGCAGGCTGCGGAGTCATGGCTAGAATCCATGTGAGCATCTGGAGACACCTCTGGATAGGAGAGTAAATATCGTGACTTATATTTTGTGAGATTCCTCCAAGAGATGGTGGGATGTGGTTTCGCAGACAGGGCGCCAACAAGCTATGGCTTGGGATGAGTTTCAGTGTACGTTCTACGACTACTTCTACCCGGCGACGCTGAGGGCTGACAGAGCCAGAGAGTTCATGAACCTACAGCAGGTTACTCTCACAGTTATGGTGTATTACTCCCACTTTACAGAGTTACAACATTTCACTCCCATTCTGGGGAATGACGAGCTGTTTTTGGCAAGGAAGTTTGAGGAAGGCCTCAGACCGGATATCAGGTCACAGGTGAACATCTTTTAGTTGACTTCTATCACCCTGATAGTCAACCAGATTCTTATTATAGAGAGAAACCTGAGGGAGGATGGAGCTGTGGACTAGGGTGGTTCAACATCTAGGGCTGATTCTCTCCAAACAGACAGTAGGAAGCGCCAGCGAGAGTCTACACGAGGTGACTCGAGGAAGTGAGGTATTCCTTCTGGTAAACAGGATCTTCCCTCCAGCAACCAAGTGGTGTGTTATCAGTGTGGAAGAAGTGGGCATAAGAAGCCCCAGTGCCTGAGGGACCTAGTAGAGTTCCGATCCTGTGGCAAGATGGGTTATCTGAAGCGCTTCTGCAAGGTTCTTCTGCCAGTGGCTAGTGAAGGAGGATTAGTTTCGACTCCGCGTATAGGAATAGGATTACTAGTTCCACAGAAGACTGGGGGATGGATTTCTTCAGGTTGTTCAGGCTAGGGTAGAGGCCATGGACACAGTGATCAGGCTCAGGGAGAAGCATTACAGGGATCTCAGGCTGCTACACAGGGCCGCAGTGCAGGCCAGACTTTTGATGTAGAGCAGATTCATCAGGAGCAGGATCCTGGACCTTCTACAGTTCGAGGTACAATTTTAGTAGCCTCAGTTTTATCCTCTGCACTTTTTGATACATGATCATCTCATAGCTTTATTTTTGTGCATACTATGGAAATCCTTAGACTTATTGTTTATACTTCTGAGGATATGATGACGCTAGACACTGAATTAGAACTGCTAGCATGCGTCAGTGATTAGACTACCCCCTCGAGGTTGGTGGGTGTCATTTTTTGCGGAGTCTCTATGTTTTGGAGATGGCAGGCTATGATTTCATTCTCAGGATGGACTGGTTAGTTCCCTTCTAGGCCTTTGTCGATTGCTATCGCCGCAGGGTGAGTTTCACATCACCAGAGGGTGGATCTTTTCTTCACAAGGGCGAATGGGATGTCCAGGTGAGCAGAGCTGGACTAGAGCATCATGGGTTGGGTGGTGTTACGGCCCAGATTGCTAGCTTATATTTGGATGACCATGGGAATTCTCAGGTAAATATTCCTCCAGTGGTTAATCTCTTTCCAGATGTCTTTCCAGAAGACTTTTCAGGTTTTCCTCTAGAGCGAGAGGTAGAATTTTCTATTGAGCTTGTGCCAGGAGCAGCACCGGTGTCCATTCCTCCTTATAGGATGGCTACACCAGAGTTGCAGGATCTCAAGAAGTAGTTGGAGGAGTTGCAGACAAGGGGTTTCATCTGACCCAGTACTTCTCCTTGGGGTTTTCCTGTCCTATTTGCGAAGAAGGAAGACGACACCCTTAGTATTTGTGTGGATTATCGAAAGCTGAACCAGTTGATGGTCAAGAACCAATATCCATTGCCTCGGATAGATGATCTCTTTGATCGGATTAGAGGAGCCAGAGTGTTCTCGAAGATCGAATTGAGATTCAGCTACCACCAGTTGTGTGTCAGACCATCTGATATACCTCTTACAGCCTTCCAGAGCAGGTATGGTCTGTATGAGTATTTGGTTATGTCGTTCGGTCTCACGAACGTGCCATCAGTTTTTATGGCACTAATGAACAGAGTTTTCCATCCTTACTTGGATTCCTTCGTGGTGGTTTTTGTGGACGACATATTGGTGTACTCTCACACTCTACACAACCATACTACCCATCTTGAGTTCGTTTTGAGTACACTGAGGGAGCATCAGTTATATGCTAAGCTCTCAAAGTGCCACTTTTGGATGGACGAGGTTTACTTCCTGGGTCATGTCATCTCAGATACAAGAGTATTAGTAGACCCAGAGAAGGTGAGAGCAGTAGTCACCTGGGAGCAGCCGAAGAACGTCTTCGAGGTACGGAGTTTCTTAGGGATGGCTGGTTACTACAGATGGTTTATACAGGACTTCTCACACCTAGCAGCGCCGTTGATGGGCTTGACTAAGAAAGGGGTGAAGTATGTTTGGTTAGAATCCTGTGATTCAGCCTTCTAGGAGTTGAAAGGGAGATTGACTTCAGCATCGATTCTAGTTTTGCCGAAGCCAGGAAGGAGTTATACAGTTTTCTGTGATGCATCTGGCATCGGGCTCGGAGTAGTGCTTGTGCAGGAGGATTGTGTTGTTGCGTATGGATCTAGGTAGTTGAGGCCACATGAGAGGAACTATCCTACGCATGACCTAGAGTTGGCTGCAGTTGTTCATGCTTTGCGTTGTTGGAGACATTATCTTCTGGGAGAGAATTTTGTGGTATATACTGACCACAAGATCCTAAAATATATCTTCACGTAGTGTGAATTGAATCTGAGACAGCGGAGGTGGGTTGAGTACCTACAGTATTTTGATTTTGAGCTTGCTTATATACTTGGGAAAGACAACGCTTTGGTAGACGCATTGAGAAGAAGGACACAAATACAGGCAGTTTAGGAGGCTAGTGGCGAGTGACAGTTTATGGCTCTATTTTCTGAAATGCATTTGGAGGTGCATGATAGATAGGGTAATACCTTCCTTTCATATGTAACTGTTACCTCTACCCTTCTTGATCGAGTTCGAATGAGGCAGATATCAGATTCTGAAGGCCTAGTCCTATGGGAAAGCGTGTTAGGAGAGGACCCTCTTCCTGGATGGACCGTAGGTGAGGATGAGATCTTGCATTTCTAGGGACATGTATGGGTGCCAGTAGATATACGTGAGGAGCTGATGCGAGACTTTCATTCCTCAGTTTGGGCAGTTCATCCTGGCATCACCAAAATGTATTGTGATCTACACCACCACTATTGGTGGCTGGGTATGAAGAGAGATGTTGCTGGTTTTATCATGAGATGTTCCACCTGCCAGTAGGTGAAGGCAGAGCACCAATGACTGGCAGGACTTTTACAGCAGCTACCCATTCCCAAGTGGAAGTGGAATGATGTTGCGATGGACTTCGTGACAGGGTTACCGAGATCGCCTCAAGGGAATGACATGGTATGGGTTGTCATTGACAGGATCACGAAGGTTGCTCACTTCTTGCCGATTAAGGATACCTTTGGTGTTGATGAGCTTGGACGGTTGTACATCCATGAGATTGTACGCTTGTATGGGGTTCCGAGTACTATCATTTCAGATAGGGACGCTCGCTTCACGTCGCATTTCTAGAAAGGGCTACAGAGGGCTTTGGGTACACAGGTACTTCTGAGTACAACTTACTATCCCCAGATAGATGGAAAGTCAGAGCGCACGATTCAGGTGCTAGAGGACATGCTACGAGCATGTGTCCTCAATTTTGGAGGTTCTTGGGAGAAACATATACCTCTAGTGGAGTTTGCCTAAAATAATAGTTTTCAAGCAACTATTTAGAAGGAACCTTACGAGGCTTTGTATGGTAGACTGTGCCGATCACCCTTGTGTTGGATGGAGGTAGGAGAGGCAGCTACGCTGGGACCTCGTCTTGTTCAGGAGACCACAGAACATGTAGAGTTGATTTGGAAGAGGATGGCTACTGCACAGTCTCGGCAGAAATCTTATGCTGATCAGCAGGGACGACCTTTGGAGTTTAAGGTCGGGGATCAGGTTTTCCTACGTGTTACCCTGAGGTTGGGACAAAAGAGGATCAGGAGATAGGGTAAGCTTTCACCGAGATACGTTGGGCCATTTTAGGTCCTGGAGAGAGTTGGTCTGGTTGCTTATAGGTTGCAGTTACCTTAGAAGTACCAGGCTATGCACGACGTCTTCCATGTTTCTCAGCTTCGACGCTATTTCTCAGACCCGTCTCATGTTTTTCAACCCGAGGAGGTTGATCTAGAGCAGGATGCATCATTCTAGGAGCATCCTATTAGGATTGTTGATTGTAGTGCAAAGATACTCCGTGGCCGGTCTGTTTCTCTGGTATAGGTGCTATGGCAGCACGACCGTGTACAGGATGAGACTTGGGAGAGGGAGGCCGATATGTGATCATAGTGGCCAAAGTTGTTCTAGGGTTCTTCTTCTCCACCAAGTTAGGGAAATTCGGGGATGAATTTCCTTAAGGGGGGAAGTTTGTAAGAACCCGGATCTTCGTTTCAGGTACATTTTTCCGTTTTTGGTCATTTTTGAGAAAAAGAAGAAAATCTAGAAATTTTCTAAGTACAAGCCATGTACTTTATGAGTACACACCGTGTACTTTTCTCCCGCGCGAGGCCGTGTGCTGGCCATGTCCGGGCCACACACATGGTGTTTAGCGGTGATGTGAAGGCCACTTAATGCGATGTACGGAAAGGGAGAGTACATGCCGTGTACTCCTGAAGTACACGTCGTGTACTTTTTTTTATTTCATTAATCAGACTGTGGCCGCGTCTTAAACCTATTTTCATCTTCTTCTCTACCTAATTACGTCTAGAGCATCCAAGGAGGCCGAATCTTCTCCGAGATACCGATCCGTCACCGATTATCCGAATCAAACGCCGTCGGTTGCAATAGAATCAAAACGGAGAGTTATTAGTTCTTCTTTGGCCACGTTTCCTGGTTCCTTCTCTTGTGAGAGTTATCCAAGGTTGAACGTTTTAGACTTTTTTGCAGATCTTCTCCATTCTAGGCCGATTCACAGGCCGAGTTTCAAGTATATCGATCTCCTAGGATCGAGGTAGGTGGTTTGTTGACCTACGTTGAATGTCTTTGAATTTTTGGTGCAAAAGTGTCGGATACCCATGTATGAGGTATCTCAGGTTAGGGTTTTGATCCTGTATTGTTATCTACCTTAGATTGCTTGTATTCTTGAGGTTATTAGATGATTGATAATTACTTTTTATCATGTTTGAGGATCACCCCATAGGTGTTCCCCCTGTTTTGGCTGTTTATCGCCGTTTGGATTAGGTTGCTTGTGAGGCATACCTTGTTGCATTGCTTGCTTGCCTTGATATAGTTGATTGCATGTATTGCCTACTGTTTATATGATTTTTATGCATTTTAGCTATTATCCAAGTAGTTTTTGAGCTTACTTTGGGCTGCTAACAGTTGATTATGCATGACTACACTACTCAGGGCTGTGGGAACCCGGTGTGGTAGACTAAAGAGGGAATTGATGATTAAGGGCTTCCCTAGAGAGTCAGTTATAAATTAGTATCATTTGCAGGACCTATAGGAATGGGAATTTGTGCTTCCTTAGAGTGTCCTTAGTTACATATCGAGACTATAGGGGGAATTAGACGTAAGTGATTCCTTAGAGAGTCTATAGCTATCATTGCAAGACCGCAGGAGAATTGACGGTGAGAGCTTCCCAAAGTGTCTGTGACTTGTATGTTTACTTGACTAGAGGGGTCTATCAATGTGAACCACCCAGAGAGTCACCATGAATATTGTTGGTTGGTTGTGACGAGTCCACCAATACAAAGAACAAGCTTGGGTTTTTTACTGCTTACTGTTTTAGGTAGTCTGATGAGATACCTGTTGTGTTACTTGCTTTGACTTGGAAATATAGAGCTGTTTTCTAGATTCCTTGGTAGATAATTAAATGATTATATTAAATTAATAAATAAATGTGAATGGAAGTTTTTAGGATTGTTTAATTTAGTGTACTTCTGTTTCTATGCTGCATTTATTTCCATTACTTTTGCTATATTGCTCACTAACAGTAGGGCACAGATCTTGTGGTGGTTGCCTACTGGGATTAGTCTCACATCCTGTTTAGGTACTGCTTTTCAGCCCAAATAGGTTATATGGTTGCAGGTGTGGATAGGGATTGTGACCCTTCTACTTCAGGTACATGATTGGTGGTTGGAGCTAGAGAGCACAGGACCGAGCCTAGGCTTGCAATGCTGCTGGAGTTGTTGTTTACTTTTAGTACTTTGTTCTCAATTGTATTTCAGCACGTTGTTGTGTTTGCTGCTTTCCTTAGATACTTGTACCTACTGCATCATTTTTATCATTATTATATTATACATTACTTCCGCTGTTTAGTTTCAGTTGTTGTATGCTGTTTACTGCTTCCGCTATTGACTGTTATTTCCTGTACCTTGTATACCTTACCAAATGATGGAATAGCCTTTCCAATAACCTACCAAGTCCCTCGCTGCTAGTTGGCAGCCTCTGGTGTTTGGGGAAATGCGCTTGAGGTCATGTAGCGAACTGGGCATAGGGCACTAGTTGAGGGGCTCCAGATTCGGGTCGTTACATCAGAGGCATAAAAGAACCATTAAAATACCCACACTAGAGTAGGGACTTGACACTAAGTATAATACCACACTTGGGTCCATGACCAACCATAATTGCTACTTTCTCACTCCACCCACAAGTATCAACACATCTTCAATTTGACCCACTCTTAGATTCCACTAAATCCATGGCAATGGCCAACATAAGAGCCACACACCCATGGATGATTTATGATCCTCACCATAGGAGTATCCATAACTTCACCTCACTAAATAAAAACACTCAGTCTCTGTTGCCCACATCCCAACCATCATAACCCATAATGACTGGATGCAAAAATCCTCTCATACCCAAGCACCAACATGAAACACTGATCATTAAACACAAGGATGGTTCTCAACTACACCCATCAATCCAAAAAAAAATGTATCTATAAATGAATCATCTTGAGGCTTATAGCGATCCCCACTATAAGACTCCACTACCAACGACTAATTCTGATTAATAGTGCTCCCCACCATAGGAATCACCTATTAAAGACTTATCTCAAGAGGACGAAACCATGGAATCAATAAAAGAAACATTCAATTAATTAAGACCAATATTGAATGTCTATCCTATGAGACCAAAATATGCGTCTCTCTTAAAATATTTATGACATACTCATCGAATGCATAATTTACACACCTAGGTATCCCCATGGTGTACCACTGGAAAACAAGAAAACATTATCTCCAAAAGAACCCATTTCTTTTTCCCATCACCATATCAAACTAGATCCACACTTTCCAACCTCAATTTTTATTTTCCAAACAAACATGACATACAATATGAACACACAATTCAATAATCTAAGTCACTCCATGCCATGGAACTGTAAACCAAGTAATCAGGTTCACATAATCACAATTTTCTTATTTCAAAAACCCATTCAAATTATTTCAGACACACCAAAACTCACCTGAGTATTTCAAGAATCCAGTGGAATCCAAGAGTTTTCACTTAAAACCAAAATCATAAAAATCCCCAGTATAATCAGTCTCTCTCTCCATAACCAATATCACCTTCAAAACCATTTTGAAATCCAATCTCAAAAATCATTTCCATTATATTTTCTCAAAAACCATTAAATAAGATACTATTTTTAAAAAAAATCAACATCTCCATGATCCATTTCAAGTAAAACCAACTCAGAACACCATTTTATGCATATCTCATGCCACCACATGGGTTTTTTTTTTCAAAAACGAGTTTTTTCCTCAAAACCAATCATCCCAAAAATCATTTCCCTGTAATGGAAAAAAATCACAATCAAAATTAATCAACTCCCCTCAAATCCATTTTAATATAATAACCCTATATAACATAATTGAGAAAACATCATTTATATTATAAGATTTTTCAATTAATAATGGATTTTGATGAGTTAACTTTCCATAAAAAACTTCCTATAGGTGCATGTATTATGCCCTAAGCATGACACTATCATGGAGCATGAAAAAATTACTAGATCCCGACCGAGCCCTATCACTCCTAAGCCTCATCCATACTACATTGGGATTCTTTGTACAATTTAACACCTCACTCATCTTAGAGTACCTTGTCTAAATAATGGATATATCCCCTAGAAACTTGGGTATCAACTGGTGTCATGCTAGCTAGGCATGTGCTCAATCAACCTACCGAGTCTTAAAAACCTAACTCCACTACTGACTAACATTGCCCCATCACAAACTATGCTCTAATACCATTTTGTAATGAACCAAATTAGATCGCCTAAAAAATACCTAAGTGGGGACTATCACATGAAGTTTAACGACACTCCTCATATGCAAGAGACTACTGACTAGTGATGAGGGCATAAAACAGTCATGTGGAGATTATGCCCTCAAAAATAAATTCCAAAGTGTCATGCTTGTATCAAAGAAAAATTTGGAATAAATCATCTATATAAAAAACATCCCCAAAATACCTATATACATAAAATGGAACAAATAGAGCCCCCATAGTTTAGAATAGAAAGTAGTAAATCTATTTATATGATGCATCAAAACATAATAGAGCATCAATAGCAGATAAAAAGTAAAACATGCATCATATAAATAGATTTCACAATGGCCAGTACACATGATAAATGATAACTAAAAATAAATTGGATTCCAAACCAACTCACATAATCATCCTACCCTATCCTTAGCCTCTACAACTTGATAACTAAACCACATGTCTAGCTTTATTCAATACCTATTTTATGAGAGAAGACATGAAGGAATACCCATGTACAATGAAATCCATGCCATGTATGGGGGTAGGGGTGAGTCCAATGACCCATTAGGAATCCCTTATGCTGCAATGACACTGAGTGCTACTATGATCAAGTGGAAGTGTATGAAATACATATAATAAGTGCACTCATGACTGTGCAGTACACCCACCAGAAAACAAAACACACAATGCACATACAAACATGCACATAAAGTCATCGTGTGCTAACCAGGACACCATAACACTTGACCATACTTTATTTGGATCCATGATAAAATGAATAAAGTAACCTCATGTCACAACCTAACCCATACCCAAATATGTTGTGTAGGGTGTTATACCAATCCATGACCTGTACCCAAAGTTATCGGGTAGGAAGTTATCAATGTCCTGACCACTACCTGAAGGTGAAAGGTAGGGTGCCACACAATGTCTTGACCATCCCTTATCACTCAATATATGTTGCACATGAATACAATGGCCATACATTCTCACTCAATGGAGGCTATGCATACAATCTCAAGATACACATTATCACTCAATGCTGACCCATACATCACCCACATCTAGGATCCCATCTCATCCACTATAGTCATGCCATTGCCTTCTCACCCAAGGAAGGTCTAGGCCTTAGGATATACATCACTCACAATTTTTTTCACCAACCACATGCACAAAGTCATAACACACATGCAACAATAATAGGGCATGTGACCCATATCATGATCTCAAAACCTTATTTCTTGAGGGCTAGTCCCTTGGGACATAGGACCAAACATCTCATCATCTATCTAGCCTAACAAGATAACTTCCCAACCCACCATGGTCACGCACAAATAACATGCTAAGCCTATTGAAATTCTCATCCAACCCATAAGGGAATCATAGAGTCCCTCAGACCCGAATCTATGTTCTAGGTGATCGACTACAATATTACAACCTAACCGAGGCCTTGCAACCAAAAACTGAACATCATTATCTTACACACACAATCATGCATAATTATGAAAACATAAAAATATAAAACAATAAAAATGAAGAGAATATCGATGAAATCATGTTTTAAAATAGGGAATCATCCACACATGGTTAAATAGAACAAAATAACTCAATCAAGCCCATTGTAATTCCATTTAAAACCATGTAAAAATCCTCTTTTAAAAATTTTTATAAAATTCACCACATATTGTATCACTCATGCTAGGCCCTTGGCCAAAATATTATCAAAAAATTATTTAGAAAACCCACTTTCATTTTGAAATACTTTTTCAAATTTAACCTTGATATCAACACATTTTAATTAAACCCCTTTAAAATCACATTTTAATAAGGAAACCTATTGCTCATTGAAATCCAATTGATTCCACCAAACATTCCATAAAGAGGTCCACTAGTACTATTTTGACCAAGGTTTCTCCATCAAACCATCTATAAATATATGTAGTCCTTAGGCTGATATGAGTCCATCATAATCTATAGGGAAAGATCACATAAGTATGAAATATGATGATTGTATAATAATAAATACACACAAATATAAAACACCAATTGCATATGAGAATCAAAAAATTAAAGGCCACCTACCTGAATTAGAAATCAAAAATCCATTGCAAGATCCCATTGAACTTCTCCAAGTCCACGAACACCTATCTCATTAATAACACCATTTATTTATTAAATTAACAATTAAAATTAGAAACCCAACTTGACATAACCAATGAAAAAATCACTAGGAAAACTCATGATGCTAAAACCATGGGAAATGGGGTGTGGTACACTCATGAACTACACCCAAATCTAAACCACAAACAATCCCCAAATTAATTCCCTAAATCGATGAACCATTTTATTCAAAAATACCCAAAACCCTAAATTAATATATTGGGAAACATGACTCAAGAATAACAATGAATGATGGATTGAATACTCCCGGGACCTCAGAAAAAAGATGAAAAAGGAAATCCCCATCATTAAAGATGATTTTACCATGCTCTAGTGAAATCATATCTATGAAATTCTCATCGAACAAACCAAAATCAAAGGAAATAAATGGGGAAGAACAAGAGAGGTTAAGGGAGGAATCTTTCCAAGAATCAGCATAATGAAACATTCCTAAAACATCCTAATCAAAGAGGAGAAAAGTGGGACAATATGTAAGGGAATTTTAGGCTCCTCATATGTTCACACAACTTTCAATAAGAAATACTAAGGGATTTTATAATTTATAAATCCCCCAAAAGACTTTCCTTCCCTTTCAAAAAGAATTTCCCAACACTCTAGTCACCGTGTGGACATGATGGTCAAGGTTGCAACTATATCATAACCCAACAAGGTCACGACGTGACCCGGGGATCACTGAGTGAATATAGGGATCACTCTGTGACCATGGGGTTCACTGCATGACCTTGGGGGTTATAGCACGACCATGGGGGTCAATGCGCATCCACCCTGGAAGAGGGCCCGACACCTTTGTCTGGCTTGCTGTAACATGTCCCCTATGGGTCATGGATCTATCTACCCTAGTTATAGGGCTCACCCATAAACCATTACCCATTGAAACATGAACCATCCAAGTCACATCATGATGCACCCCTAGTTAGAACCATAATCTAAGGAATAACCCTTCACGGCGAGGCCTCTTCACTGTTATGGTGTGACTACATATGATACTTCCTTTATGGAGTCTCCCTATGACCCATTTCCATGATTAATCTACCTATATCCCTATAATGATGCAACCTAAGGGTTGTGGAACAACCTAATATTATAGCCTAAAATGAGTAAATGTTTGAGGGAACCCTAACCTCGCTCTAATGCCCACCTAACTTAACACCCTGAGATTTTAAAATATATTTAACTTTAATAAATAAATGAATTAAATAACTCGTGAATCCCAAAACCATGAAATTATATGAATAAATATTATACATTATAAAATGAATCACATTATATGGTATATAATTATCGAAAATAATTTTTAATTCATTTAAGAAATACTATTGATCCTAAAGAACTTTTTCGAAGTATTTTGTTTATTAGCATTGTTATTTTCAAGTATGTTTTATTTAAAAATTAATTCATAATATTAAACTTAGGAAAAATTATTTTTTACAAAATAATAAAATGAATTCATTGATTATTAATTGGTTATAAATGAAAATAAAATCATTTGATGGTAAAAAGAGATGTTTTTTATGAAAAAATGCTTATATGAGTGAAATGTGTTTTTATCATAATTAATTAAATTAATAACCATTAATGAATGATTTTAATTAAATTTTAAGTTAATATATTCAATAAAATATTTTAACATTCATTTAATGGTTTTTACTAGGCAAGTAATAAGAATACATTTAGTGTTATGTTAAAAAATGAATTTTTTCTAAAAATGGATTTCATTGTGTTTTACATTATTATTTTAAAATGAATTTATTATAATTATAGGAATTGAATTTGATAAAATGGTTTCCATATTTAGAATAACAATTTTCAATTTTTTTTAAATAGTTTAATTTTATTTTCTTCCATAATGAATAGTAACTTATGTAAAAATTCATTACTATGGTAAATGTTATGTTAAAAAGGGTTAATGAGGTGTTAAAAAAAATAAATAAGGGATAAATTACCCAAAAAAATCTAAATACAATTATAAGTGTATTTAGAACCAAAATTATCTTATATTCTAATTTGGGGTGTTTTTGTGAAACATTCACTTGAATATGACTTTCCTATATTTTAATATTTTAAGTATTTATAAGAGTGTTGATCCCCTCACTTATAAATGGAGGTCTTATCCCCCTTACTTCTTCACACATTTTGAGCCATCTATCTCAGAAAACTGACACTAAAATACCTTACTAAATTCCTTCAACATGTCTTAGGTCTTCTTTTCTTCCCAATAGACCAACTTTTGAAGGATTAAGGTGTAAGCCAAAGGAGGTTTCCCAAAGAAGTGGTAATTGTCATTACTGGTCTATTTTGAGTTTACTTCTTCCTTCAGCTTATAAAAATATTCTATAAACATATTAAAACTATTAAATAAGTATATTTAATTTACTTAACTTTTTTTATGTTAATGGTAGATAATATTTCTACCTCATTTCCATCCTACGAGAAATGATAATGTCATTCACACACACATGTAAACTAGCACCTCCATTAAGTGGTGTGATTATTTTTTCATGTTTTCCATAAATAGATGGTCATATGGTTTAATTTAATTAATATATATGATATTTATTATATTATTATAATTATAAAAATATGAATTATTATTTATACTTCTTTCATTCCATTCATTGGAAAATGAAAACATTACTAATACGTATGTATAAAATACAGTCTCCATAAAATGATGTAATTCATTTTTCATCACCACCTTATATGAATGGTTATAAAATTTTATATAATAAATAAATATTATACTTATAAAATTATTAATCTTATATATTTGATTAAACCATGACCAAGGTGCAAGGACTGGAATCGTCATTCTGAAACATGCATGGAAAACAGACCAGTTTTCACCAGAATATTGTTTTTAATAAAGAATTATTAATAAATGAGTGATTAATTTTTTTAAGGAAATGATATATTGTAATATAATCATAAATATGATTATTTTATATTTATATAATAAATATAAATTTATTATATGGGAACTTGATACTGCGTATGATGAAATTCAAGACCTAAGGTAAGTGTTTATGTTGCAATCTCATTTTTAATCAGGATTGATTATTCTTGAATCTAATTTAAGTGATTTACATTATCTTTATATCATAAAACTAATATATTTTGTTCTGATATTTTTATTTATATATTTTTAATTTTTTCCATTCATTATCCTCTCTTTGTTAGTTAATTCAATCGAGATTTTTTTAAGAAAATTCCATGTTATTTCCTATTTAGTTGATAAACTTTTTTCTTCAATTTGAATGTTCTTTAAAATGTTTTCAAGAGTGTTATTTTCTATAGTAAAATGATTATTTAAATTCATATTAAACATATTTTACTTTCTTTTCAATTTTTTAAAGTAATCTTCTTTCCATTTTATGAACAAGGTACTTTTAGACATTTTTACCTAAAGTGTAAAATGAATATTAGTTTTAACATTTACCACACAAATGGATTTTTATACCATCATGACTATTATTTTCTATGATGATTTCATTACAAGTTTCCATGTTTATTTTCAAAGAAAATATTTTTATCAATATTCTACTATTTTTTTAAAATGTTATCAAAAGAAAAAGATATTCTTATCAGGTTTTAAAAGAAATATTTGAATGTTATTTTAAGTCTATTTTGATTTATGCACACATCATTTGGTGTATGATTCATTGAAGATATTATTTTATGATACCATCCACTTTCTTCCACTGGATTTCTTATGATGATGATTTTTTAAGGATGATTCCATGAAACCCATTACATCCCCTCAGGTTAATTATGTTATGATGAAATCTTTATGAAACCTATATCTTTTACATGGATTATTCTATGATGAATTAATGAATGTTTTTATGATCTTGAGGAACACATATGTATGGTTTTTATTATGTTAATGGTGGGTCCATTAATTACCTCTAATTAATTGGTTATTGATTGATATATCATGAGATAATATAGACTAGAATGGGTAGTGAATCAAATTAAGTAAGGGACTTTACCCACTATAATAGTCTTGGGAATAAACCTTGACAAAGAAATGATGGAATGGGGCATAAACTCAATTAACTATGGTATTTTTTCCTCTATGATAGTATTGGGATTGAACCATTACTAATGAAATGATTTTATATGCTTATTGTTGTTCCATAATTCCTATGACATGTTATTTTTCTTATGATATTCTCTCATGGTTCATGATTGATTAATTATGATTCCTCACACCTATGAATCATTTATTTTGAAATTATAAATCTTTATACCATGTCTCATGGCTTATGATCTATGAATTATTTGGTATTAATGTCATATGTTATGATAATTCTCTCATACCATTATTCTTATCTTATTCTTACTTATGATCATCGATTGATATCTCCCATGTTTACCCTTAGAGAGTATCTGATCTCAAAATTTATTCTGTTTCCATTTTTCCCTAGGCTATAAATAAATGTTTTAAGTAGGACAAGTCTAAGAAGTGTACTATGAGAGAATAAATTTATGGGATATATTTAATATATTTCATGAAATAATTTTATTATGTATATAGTATCTAAATACATTAAACCATTAAGATTCTAGGGAATATATTATTATTATATATAATGAATATTCATCTAAAATGATGAAATATTTATATATTTTATGCTCAGGTTTCCTTGATTGGTATTAGTGTAGGCTTTATTTATTTATATATATTTGGTTTTGAAGAATACGAAGATAAATTAAGATAACCTATTATGAATTGAATGTGATATAGGATGACCTTAAATGTTTCATAGGTTGATAAGAAGGTGTCATAATTTAAGATATATCATGATTTTTTTCTTAATTATATGAATGTTCACTCTAATTATTACAGTTTATACTATGATTTTTTATTTTAATTAATTACTGTAACTTAGAGGAATCATGTTAACAAAAAATGTGTCAGACAATACAATGATTTTTTCTCGAGAAACTGAATGATATAAGAGTTGGAATGAAACATATTGTTGTTATGATCATGAAAATCTATCAAGATATGAATCATGATGATCTTACAAATGATAAAAGGATGGAACAATGTACTATTGAGAATTTTATGAGTCAACATCCACCTTCTTTCAATAGAACCTATAATCCACTAGTTTCTGAGTAATATATTAGTACCAATGAAAAAATATTTTACATTCTCTAATGCTCAGAGCATGAAGAATTTATCCTAATAGCATATCCTTTAGGAGGAAAAGAAATCCAATGGTGTAATCTTATTAAGAATACAAGGCAAGAGGAAAAAAATTCACTCCAAGGAATGAAATGAGTTTAAGAGTGTATTTTTCAGTAAGTACTTTCCCCAAAATCTTCACATGAAAATGAAAAGGGAATTCCATGAGCTTAAGAAAAATGATAATGAATCTATTGGTACTAATGAGGAAAGTTTTATAAAACTTATGAGGAATTATTTTGGTTTTATCATTGAACTTTATAGAAAAATTGATTAGTTGTTTAGTTTCTTAAAACTAAGTCTCTAAAAGGCGCTAACCATAAGGGGCTTTAGTGGCTATAAAGAAATAGTTCAATGTGCTATCAAGGTAGAAATGGAGAGAGAATATTCTCATAATTCTCATGGTTATGATAAGAAGAGAAAATGTATTTTTTAGGAAATTATAATAATAAAACCCATGGTGGAAAGAATATAAATATTACTTTATACCATAAGTGTGGAAATAAGCATGGGGAAGTTTTCTTAAGGGAACTGGTAAATGATTTTTATGTGGAAAATATGGCCATCAAGAATGTGAATAAAAAATATATTTATAGAGGCTGGACAATGAAATGAATATGGTGAGAGATGAACTAAATAATCCACCCACACTCTAATGGTACAACTACAAGGTTTATGGGAATTATGCTAAGCAATAATCGAATCCAAGGGATAATGATGACATGCTACATCGACAACCTCTTAAGCCAAGAAATAAAGGAAAATCTCATGTAATCACAACCAAAAAAGTGGGTCATGACAATAAAATGGTCAAAGTTATACTTATCATCTACTCTAGAACTAAAAATATCATATTTCATTATATTTATTCCCATTATTTTATGTCTGAATAATTTTCTAAGGTTATCATTTCACCGCCTCAATGATTATATGTCAAATTATTAGTGAAAACTTATAATGTTATGATGATCACATTTCAAGTCTCTATATCCTCTATGATATAATTTTATGGGAAAGTGTTTCCTAAAATTCATGTGATTCTCACTTTAGTTGATTTTTATTTGATTTTGGTATGGATTGACTCTCTCTATATATAGATCCCATATCAATTGATGAGGAAGGGAAGTAATATTTGATATTACAATTAGTGATAGGATGAATACAAAATTCTAATGGAAACAAATTACATTTGTATGGGTCTTACTACCCATTCATGAGGGGTATTTATCTTTAATGGTTGGGGAGAAACTCATCATTGAAGATATTCCTATCATATGGGAATATACCAATGTGCTTCCTGAAGAGTTTCCTAGTCTCACCCTAAATCATTAAGTTGAGTTTTCTACAAAACTCATACATGGTGCTATGGATATTTTAATGAATCCTTATATAATGGAATTGATTGAGTCATATATTTTCAAGAATAAACTATTATAAAATCTTGAAAAGGGGTTCATTCAACCGAGTGCATCACCATAGGTTGCATCTATTCTTTTTTTGTTAAGAAGAAAGATAAACAAATGTGTCTTTACATTGATTATCAGTAACATAACAATATTACTATCAAGAACAAGTATCATCTACCTTGTATTGATTATTTTTTTAATTAATTATGAGGTGCTCAATACTTTTTAAAGACTGACTACTGATAAGGATATCATCAGTTGAGGTTCAAAAAGGAGGAAATATCCAAAATAGATTTCTATGTGAGGTATGATCATTATGAATTTATAATGATGTAATTTAGAATTAAAAATTCCCCATATATATTCATGGATCTAATGATTAAAGTATTTAGATATTACCTCAATTAGTTTTTAGTAGTCTTAATAGATGATATTCTTTTATATACCAAGAGTAAGGATGAGCATGAAGATCTTTTTAGGATTGTGTATAAGACCTTAAGGAAGGAGAATATGTATTCCAATTTTAGTAAATGTAAATTCTGACCATAGAAAATTTCATTATTGGGTCAGATAATTACAAGAGATGTTATATAAGTGGATTCCTCTAAAATGGATGTTATTTAACATTGGACCAAACTAACCCCAATGATGGAAATTTTCAGTTTTATTGGGTTGTATGGATACTATCAATGATTTATGATAAATTTATCATTGATATCAAATCCACTAACCATAATGATCTGGAAATGAGACAAGTTCCATTAGATAAATGAATGTGATGAAAATTTCAAGGGACTACAAAGAAGGTTGGTCACTGAACCTATGCTTAAACTAATCTGTAGTGGATAAGGGTTTGTGATTTATAATAACGCATAAAATAAGGGTTTGGGATGTCTTATTATATATAAGTATATGGTATTATATTATTCCTCATTCCAATTTATGTTTAATGAGAAAAATCACCCGACACATGATTTAGAATTATAAGCGATAATGTTTTCTTTGAAGATATGGTGACATTATCTTTATGGTGAAAGGCAATACACATATATTGATCATATATTCTTGAAGTATATATTCACACAAATTTTTTTGAATATGAATTATAGGAAATGGTTGTTTGATCATAATATATATGTATATGTATATTATATGGCACAATACAAGAGGGGGGGGGGTGAATTATAGGTTTAAAAACTTTGTATTCAAACACTTAAGAAAGAACTTAGTTTAAGAGGTCTTAAACTAATACAATTCACAACCAATACAATTGATCATATAGGTCTTGGATCCGATGGATATGATATGTTTTAATACCACTATTAATGAAAAACAATTGTATTCTAATTGAATATAATGATCAGAGTAATACAAATGTAAATGATTCTACCATACAATGAATAGAATCTATTAATATAGTATGTAATGAATGATTCACAATTGAAACAATTACAATAGAAATGAATATGGATAGAAAGAGGAAACAATACAATTTCCTTTGTATTTAAAACAACAGCAGAAAGTAAAGGCATTAAAATTATTATATCCCAAAGAGTAGGGCATCCTTTCTCCTAGGATAAAAGGTTTGTCTTACCACCACCTTGGTAAGCCCTCGATATGATGATAAGAATGACTATCTTTCTATCTTCGGAATCCCTTGATTAAGAAGGTAATCAAAACCTCTATCTTTCAAATAATTGAAATATCTCGATACAATGACCGACAACACGTCTTCCTATCCCTGAAATCCCTCGATCGTTATCACAATGATCAGACACACAAAACAGAAACAAATCACTTATAGAAATACAATAACTTGGAACAAGTCGTTCACTTCTTGTTTCTTTAAGGCTTTTTCATGAAGCAAGAGAGAATTAACAGTATCTCTCTCCAGAACTTGATGAAAGCAAAAATTTTCGTCTCTGCTTCAAATGGCCTTCTATTTACAGGCCTTAGGTTCCAACGGTCATATTTTCTCTAACGGTCATATTTATCTGGAAAACTTGGAGGGACTTAGACACCTGACATTGTAATGGTCATATTGAAACAGAAAACATGACATAATTTTGGTTAAAACAATAGGTATATAAAAATGATAACATGATTATGATTGATATAGAACATGCGTTTTGATAAATGAATAAAATCATGCATGTGATAAAAGTATAACATGAGTACGATTAATATTACTTAGTGAAAAATACTAATATGATGTAAAGTGATTACAATGCACAATGTGAGTATGATTAACATAGTTAGTACAATAAACAAATTAAGTACAATGTCCAGAGTTAGTATGATAAACAGAGTGGTTACGATGGCCAGAGTCAGTATGATAGATGAAGTGGGTACAATGAACAGAAAAACCGAATTCAAAGTATGCCCTTTATTTGATAAATGAGTATAAAGATATTTGTGATTTCCAAAACAAAAGACATAAAATTTAAAAGAATACCTTTTTACTTAATAATGTTTAGAACTAATTAATGATTATGACTTCTCAATACATTACAACCCTGGTAAGAAGAACATGGTTATTAATGTTGTGATTCAAGACCATGCTAGTTTATCTATGAAGAGGATTGAAAATGATTCAATAATTATAGATTTATAGAGGATGTAACTTGAAATATTAAGTAAAGGAGAAATATCTTATATTTCATAGATGAATGTTCAACCATATAGTCATGAGAAGATTAAATAGGTGAAAAAGGAAGATGTGGATCTATAAAATAAGGTAAGGATTATTCTAGATTTCAACCTTGAACATAATGGAATGATAAGGTTCAGGAAGAGAGGATGTATCCTGTAAATTCTAGAATTGGAGAAGGATATATCAGATGGAGCTCATATGTAACGACCTGAACTTTTTAATTAGATTTGTTCCCTAATTTTGTGTCATTTTATTTTATACTCAACAAAATTATATCCTTTAATTAATGAAGTGGGTATAATTAAAATGAGACCATTGGGTTTTGATTGTTATATGACCGTTGGTCAATATGACCGTCGGTCAATATGACTGTTGGAAACTATAATCTTAACGTTGTGTTTTTATAAATACGGTTATCTTGGTTACTTAATATAGAAAGAAGATTGAATGGCCTCATCTAGTAGACTCGAGCCTTATGAAGCCCATATGTCAGAGCTTGGGAAGGAGGTAGCATCACTAGACTTTTCTCTGGACCAAACCCAAGACGAACTTTAACGTATAAAGCTTGAACAAAATTTCTTAAGGGAGAAGTCCAAGCTGATAGAAATCACCACTCGGGCAATGTTATCCAAGACACCCCATGATTCTATCACCATAGCACACCTAACACTTAGGTCCTATGCTGGTGTAATAAGGGGCTACGTAACGAGACCTTAACTGCTTTATATAATCTTTTTATATAAATAAAATTGTTATTTCTTCTTATGGAAAAGTTTTTGAATTTAAAATATTCGGATAAATATAGGATGTGTATTATTGATGAATTTAGGAAAAAAATGTTATTTTAAACTATTTTTGTATTCATTAAATAATTAATAATTTGAAATTATTTTCAAGAAATGGTCTTCTCCAGTTGTGTCCACTAAGAAATTTAGAGTCTAATAAGATCAACTTGGCTTTTAGTGAATAGTAAAGTAGGAATAGTAACATACCCAATATGAATAGTAATGAATAGTAATTTGACCAAAAAATATAAACTTCACCCATGAATGTATAAATACATTTTAGACATCTTAAAAGTGAAAAAACGATCATAGTTTAAGTTTTGGTATTTTTGTATGTCATAAATATTTTATTTGTAATTTTATAATTAATTTAATAATTTAAAATGGAAATTTATTTTCATAACATTTAATCATAAATTGTTACTTTATTGTCTTATAGATATTTTATAATTTTATGGGACCTTGATTACTCTTTTAAGGTGTTACAAAATGAGTTATAGTTTTAAAGTTTTATTTTTGGGATAAATAATGATTTTATTTAAAAATTAAATTAAAAATATTTAGAAAATTATTTTCATAAAATGGACTTAATTTTTGAATTCAGAGCATTGATATTTGGTTAGGGTGAATTTTAGGGATTTTTCTGAAACAGTTGAATTTTCGGTGAATAGTAAAAATGCATTTTTGAGTTTCGGGTGTTTAATGACATCATTAATGTTGTAATAATGATGTAAGATTTATTTTAGACTTATTAATAGTGATATATTCTATGAGGTTTCCCAAGTGTCCAATACCATGAGAAAATACCATGGGAATCCCATGGTTTTGCAAATACCATCGATGAGGTGTCCCTTGGAAATTAATAATTTATTCACTCACTTTTCCTATAAATACCAAGCCATTTCCATCATTAATTTGATTCCAAAATCATCCTAAACGAAGTTATGGTCTACTTAATTCCCAAGGAGTCCTCCCAAGGTTCCCTTAAGCCTCCCAAGGTCCCTACCTTCAAGCTTTCGAAGTTACTCTTCATGGCAAGGGAATCTTTCACCCTCCTCTTTTAAGTCATGAATTCCTTTTTGTTGTGTCTTCTAGTTTACATATATTTATGTTGAGGGTATATCCTTATATGTCCTCATTACTTTCCATTTCATGTCCAAATGATTAGATACCCTTTATTCTCTCATCAATTTGTTTTCTGAAATTTTACGTGACGCCATTAGGATGCCAAATTTCTCGTAAAAGAAATCGCATCTTCTCTTTCCTTTCAAGTTTCCTTTTCTTGTGGTATGTAATTCAAATATCCATACCATGTTATTATCTC
This sequence comes from Viscum album, assembly GCA_963277665.1. Classification (NCBI taxonomy): domain Eukaryota; kingdom Viridiplantae; phylum Streptophyta; class Magnoliopsida; order Santalales; family Viscaceae; genus Viscum; species Viscum album. The sequence continues at coordinate 1,179,171,313 of OY728135.1, forward strand.
CATGTTATTATGTATTTATATTGTAATATGAGTTATTTATGAGTGTGTTACCCTTGTACCCCTCTTTTTATTATTTTTTAAAACCCTGTTATATAGCCGTTACGCTGCAGAAATTTCTTCTCAAAATTTCTATCTATTTCTTTCAAGAAATTATCTTGTTTATTTATGTGAATACCCAGAACTATTTAGTTTCTATGGGTGTTCATAAATATATAAAAAGGATATATTTTATTATTTAATGGACATACATATAACCCTCACTCTCTTTCCATGGGTTATAAATGATATAATGATCTTATTTTTAAGAACTTTTAAAATGTCATGATTTTGAAATGAAACCCATTTCTTTGATTCTATTTGGGTTATTTATGAAGTGGTTGATTATGATCTATGTGGATCACATGAAATTAAATACATATTAAGGGTTCACCCTGATATTTCTCCAATTCATTGGGTAAATAATTAATCTCTAGAGATGACAAGTTTCACGATACCTTGGTGAATAACCTTGGTAATTTTTATGACACCTTGAGGATGGACCTTGGTGATATGTTCATGAATGTCTAAATGAAATGTTATAGCCACATATTCAAGTTATGTTCCAAGTTATTTTCATTATGATATTCTTATTATTCCATTGCTCATGCCTTTATGACTTTTATCATGTTCTTATTACTCAAGATCACATGTCAACTGTTTTATTTTTTTTCCTTACTGAGCCTTTTGCTCACCCTTTACTTTGATGTATGTCTCCAGGTTATGAGATGTAGTAATTGTACTTAGGAAGAACTTATGATGAGGCCTTACATGTGGTTTAGAAGAATGTTTTATGTTGTATTCATGTTTTATTGTTCCTGATTTCCAAGACACAAGACTTTAAAGATCCTCTGTATGTAAAATGTAATGTAATAAAAAGGAGGGATGCTATAGTTAGTATCAGAGGATAGTTTAGTTATTTATGGAAATTAGGATATAAAACCTTTAGGAATAATCCTATAGAAAAGTTTAAATATAGGAAAACTTCCTAGTATTTTGGTGAATATTGAGTAAGTGGTTTATCAAACAAATATATCCCTGTCTGGATATGAGCAGGTAGAGGAGGCTCTGGCACAGATGTACATAGGGGTAAAACCCAAAAACACCACTTTGAGATAGACTCAAACGGGAACTGGTACACGAAAAATTTCCTTGCTGCACTCTTGGTTACGACACCCTCAGGGGATATGTTTGGTTAATCATAAGATTTTTATGAATCATTATGAAGGATTTATAGAGAAATCACTACCACAAAACTGGGCAAGGCAGACGCCTGCCTTTATCAACACTAACGGAAAAGCGCTGATAAAGGGGTAGGACTTTATCAGCACTAACAAAAGCTCTGATAAATGTACCCTTTATCAGCACTAAAACAAGCTCTAATAAAGGTGTACCCTTTATCAACACTTTTTTTAGCGCTGATAAAGGGTACATTTATCCGCACTTTTCTTAGCGCTGATAAAGGTCACATTTATCAGCTCTTTTCTTAGCGCTGATAATCATTATTGTATACATTAAATAAAAAACACATGTTATAACTTTATATATATATATACAATTAAATAATTATAAGATTAATAATAAATATATTTATTATATTTATAAGATTTATTAGATTTATTAATTCATTATATTTATTATATTTATTAATTCATTATATTTAATATATATATTTATTATATTTGTTTATATTTAATGTATTTGTTTTATTTATAAATATATAATACTTTTTAATATATATGTATAATTAAAATTATTGAATATATATGTGTTTTCAAATAAATTGGGGTCAATGAATATATCATGCGTATATATATGTGCATGAATAATGTTCATTTATAGATTATAATTACATGTCACGTTGATGTGTTATTGATTTATAATTCATTATGTTACCCATATAATATATATGTTCTAAAAATTTACACTTATAATTAAAATTACATTATATTTAAAAAATAAATATATATTTTATTATATTTTCAATGATATATATATAAATATACCTTTCAAATAATTTTATAAGTATAAATAAATATATATTTATTTAGAGTTATAATTATTAATAAATAAATATATATTTATCATAAATATCATTTTAAATAAATATATACTAATATAAACAAATTATTAAATATATACATTTATCAGTGCTTTTATTAGCACCGATAAAGTATGTCTTTATCAGTGCTACAAAAGCGCTGATAAAGGTCCACACAGGATTTATAAAATCCACCAAGTCCTCCTCCTCCTCCCCGCACCCTGTCAAGCTTTCACGAAAGCCCTACCTTGTGCCACTGACTCCTCTCCACCGCTGCCTCCTTCTCCTCCTCCTCCGCCGCAGCCGCCTCCTCCTCCTCCTCCGGTGCCTACTTCTCCTCCTCCTCCTCTTCCGCGGCTCCTGTTCCTCCTCCTCCTCTACCGTGGCTCCTCCTCCTCCTCCTCCACCGCGGATCCTCCTCCTCCTCCTCCTCCATCGCGGACTCCTCCTCCTCCTCCACCGATGTCTCCTCCTCCTCCTCCTTCACCTACTCTACTGCCTCTGCTGCCTCCGAGCTACCCCCGCTGCCTCCGGTGCCTCCGTTGCCTCCGCTTTCAACACCTCCTCCTCCTTCACCATCGGGTCCTCCTACTTAAGGTGAGTAAAATTGAATTTGCATGAATTAATTATGTTTTCATTTATTGTCAATATTGAGATTAATTATGATTTGGCGTGATTCTTGTGTGTGATTCTTGTGTGTGTGACACATGTATACGTGGTTGGTAACTTGTTTGATCTTGATTAGCTCTCCCCACTATAGCCTTGTGATAGAAACCTGAATAGAGAGAGTATTTTTTGTGAAAGGTTGTTACACTAGATTATTATTTCACTCCGTCTAGTGGCCCTTAGTATGGATCTTTTTATGATTTTGGATACTACCCCATAGTTAGGCCAGGTAGGGTTTGAATCGTCCGTGTTGGTGAATTCATGTCATCAGGTGAGGCATGCCAACAGGATGAGACATATGTTTAGTATGTTCTATATTGTACACTATATTGTACACTATTCTCTGGGTTGGGTCATATACCAATTTAAATATCACATCCTTTCTTATAACATAATAGTGCCACCAACCTCTCACATTGGGTGTGATTCACATATCCTCTAATTCCACAACATAGTAGCTACTCCCCTCTCACTTACAGTGGCTCTCACCATCACATCACATAAAAAACAATTTGAGGAGGGAATCTCTATAGAAAACCTCTCACAAAACTACTCCAAACCAATACTAAGTGATCCCCATTTCCATATCTCACATCATATTATCATAGAAAAAATGATCTAAGGAGGGAATCACAATATCCAACCTCTATCACAAGTAAAAATTCACCATCAATAGGTGGATCCCATGGAATTCACACACCAATCCCATTTGACCAATGCATTCTCACTCAAAGTAGGGTCCTACCAACACCTTATCACTTAAATAAAGGTTATATATCTTGTCTCATGCCACAAAACATATAAATAATAATCTAAGTAGGGTATTTAGATAGAAAACCTCTCATACTAGCTAAACCACATCATCAATAGGTGGACCCCATGGATGATCATAATTCAACTAGGTGAAAGTCATATGAAGTCCCAATCTCTTAGTCAGTCTGACCCTAAATGAAAAAAGTCACCATCCATTTAGCCTTGCATAATAATCTCCTTAAAACCATCTTGGTTATACATGAAAATTATTCCCAACCTATCAACATTCTAATTCCTCCTATAAGGGAATATACTGGGTTCTACAAACCTAACCCATATATACTCATTGATACTAACACACACTCATCTCTACATGGTAATGTTACAACCCACATGCTATACTTGATCTAGGCCTCGATAGTCTAGTCTATATCATCTTCTAATTCCCACATTAAAACACATTAAAACTAAATAATGACCATCCTAATAAACTCACACTAAGAGACTTGGATACCCTATGCTAAGTCATCCAGACTATTACCATGACCCTCACTTAGGTACCATATCATATCTCCCCTTGGAGATCTCTTAATCCAATTATAAGGAGGAAATCCTCTATGTCACACTTCACTAATCCCTATATGGAATATCCTACTCATCACACACACCATGACTCTTATATATCCTTAAGAGGGTGTTCCCCATCATACGTGATATATAAAACTATATTATCCATCTTCTTTAGGCCTAAGACTCTAATACCTACTCAAATAGACTTAGAAAGCCTAACTAGGATATACAAATCTCATACCAAACCCGATACTCTCATAAACACAACTAGAAACCTCACCTCCATGGAGACATAATCTCTGGATGATCAAAAAATCACAAACATTAAATAGAACCCTCACTCTATCTCTTGGTGGATCAAAAACACCCTATTTATTTACCTAGGTTGCTCTTGATTTCTATCCCTTTCACTGGAACACATATACTCATGCAAAAATGCACAATCATGCATAAATTGGAACATGGTTTTGTATTATAGGGTCCACATACCTCAAAAAATGGAGTAACCCCTCACCAAGATCAACTCATCCTCAACCAAGATTATACATGCCTTATCTAATCTTGTACCAATGATTGAGACCCAATATCAAGGCACAATTCCCAAATAATTAATTATATAAACTTATAATTAATTATTCACCATAATATAATTAGGAATAATCTTTTAAAAACTCACTGGGAAACACAACACCACCTAAAACACACAAAACACGGGGCGTTCATCATATGAGGATAACCTCTAGCCAATACAAACAAAATCTACATCATCTTAATTTATTTGAAGATGATATAGTGAAATCATCACACAAATCCTAGTTAAAATCATCCCAAATTATAGGGAAATAAAGGATAATAGTAATGGAGGAATTATGAGGGAAGAACTCACAAACGCACTATAAAAAACTCCCAAGAACCACCCCTCATCAGGGGGGGTCGAAGAGAGGAAGAGAATGGATGAATCCCAAGAACCACCCAAGATTTTCTATTAATGAGAATCCCCCCCCACCATTTTTGAATTATCTAGTTTTTTATCTAAATTATACTCATATTCCTTCTCCCCTAACCTATATACCCATCCTTTGGATTTCAAATAGGATGAATATAAATAAAGAATGGATGAATGCCAATCGGTTGACAAAAGAGTATGAAGAAGGCGTGAAAGAGTTTATCAAGTTTGAAAAAGATCATTCATATGACCCTTCTCAAATACTTTGTCCATGTTTACTCTATTGTTATTCAACAAAAATTAGTCCAGAGGAGTTGGAAGAACACTTGATCTGTCATGGAATAGATCAGAGTTATACATGTTGGAATAAACATAGGGGAACAATGAATGTAGGTAGTGGCTGGGATAACACTGTGTTTTATGGATCATATGATATGATTAAAAGTATGAACAATGAAGATGACCGTATGGAGGATGTGATTATAGATGTGAATGATGATAAAGATAATATTGAGGAAATGACAAGGACCATCGAAGATGAACTTCGTGATTGCCCAAAATTATTTGAGAAGTTAAAAAGTTGTGAAAAGACGTCATTGTATGCTGGTTGCACTAAATATACAGCACTGTCAGCCATACTGAAGCTGTATAATTTGAAAGCAGACAATGGGTGGAGTGACGCCAGTTTTACAGAACTACTTTCTCTCCTGAATGACATGCTCCCAGAAGATAATGAGCTCTCGAGCCGAACATACGACACTAAACGAATGCTACGCTCGATGGGTATGATCTCTGAAATAATACACGCCTGCTCGAATGACTGTATACTGTTTTGCAAGGACCACAAATCACTTAAAGAATTCCCAAAGTGTGGTGCTTCTTTATACAAGAAATATGAATCCTGTCCTACTAAAGTTTTATGGTACTTTCCAATCATTCTAAGGTTTAGGCGCCTATATGGAAGTGAGGAGACTTCAAGACAATTGACATGGCATGTAGATACAAGAATTAAAGATGGGATATTATGTCACCCGACAGACTCTCCTTAGTGAAAGAGAATTGATCATGAGTATCCTGAATTTGGAAATGAGTCGAGAAACCTTCATCTTGCGTTATCTACAGATGGAGTGAATCCTTTTGGTTTTCAAAGCAACAATCACAGTATATGGCCAGTTATGTTGGTAAATTATAACTTACCACCGTGGTTATGCATGAAACAAAAATACATCATGTTATCTATTCTTATATCAAGACCAAAACAACTGGGTAATGATATTGATGTTTATTTAGCTCCATTGATCAAAGATTTGAAATTATTGTGGGATTCAGGTGTTACATTGTATGATTCCTACAAAAAGAAAGATTTCACTTTGAGATCCATGTTGTACGAGATGATAAATGACTTCCTTGCTTATGGAAATTTGTCAGGATATAGAATTAAAGGAACTCAAGGGTTTCCCGTTTGTGAACAAGGTACACAATCAATTAGGTTGAAACATTCATCGAAAACCGTGTTTCTAGGACATCACATATTTCTACCCTGACGACATAAGTACCGATCTTGGATGACATCATTCGATGGAAGTTCAGAAGAACGTACAACTTTGTCACCAATAACAGGCAATCAATTCTTTGAGAAAGTTAAAAATATGGACACTACTTTTGGTAAACTGGCTTCAAAAAACCTTACGAAAATCAGTTGGAAAAAGAGATTAGTTTTTTTAAATTACCACACTAGAATTGTCTGTACATCAGACATTTTCTTGATGTTATGCATTTAGAAAAAAAATGTATTTGATAGTGTCATCGACACATTGCTAAATACACCTGAAAAAACAAAATATGGAATTAAGGCTAGGTTGGACATGGTTGAGATGAGAATACGAGAAGAGTTGGCACCAGTGAAGGGTGAAAAACGAAAATTTCTTCCTCCTGCTGCTTACACTCTTTCCAGACAGGAGAGATATTAGTTTTGCAACTTCTTGAATGACGTAAAGGTTCTAGAGGGGTATTCTTCAAATATCAGAAACCTCGTGTCAATGATCGATTTGAAGTTAAAAGGTATGAAATCACATGACTATCATGTTTTGATGCAAGATCTCATTCCTATTTATTTACATTGCATTTTTTCCAAGAATTTACACCATACATTAACGAAACCGTGTTTCTTCTTCAAAGCTATATACAACAAAGTTATAGACCCATCGAAATTTCCAACTATGGAAAGAGAAATTTCCGTCATATTATATGAATTAGAAATTTTCTTCCCGCCTTCAGATGGATGTACCCCATTGAACGGTATATGAAGATTTTGAAAGGGTATGTCAAAAATCAAAGTCGGCCAGAGGATTGTATTGCGGAGCGATATATTTTTGAGGAAGCCATTGAATTCTGTAGCGAATAACTGTATGGTGTGGAAAGCATTGGCCTACCGAAATCTCGTCACACTGGGCGGTTTGAGGGTGAAGGAATTTCTGCAAGACAGGTTGTCACAATAAATATTATAGATCAGGAGCAGGCCCACCTTTATGTTTTGCATAACAATTTCGACGTTGACCCATATGTTAAAACCCACAAAGAAATTCTTAGGCATTTGAATCCATCTAGGGCTCAAAAATGGATATCATATACACATAATCGACAGTTTATAGGATAGTTTCGAGACCATATTTTTAAGAAGTCAGATGAAAATCCATAGTCAATTTCAGACCGACTTTGATGGCTAGTCTAAGGACCAAGTGTGTATGTATTATCTTATAATGCTTATATAGTTAATGGTTATACATTTTATACTAATGAACATGATGAAGACAACACCATGTAGAATAGTGGGGTTACACTTGTGGATGAAGCGATGCATGTTTCTAGTGCTAAGGAAATAAATCCAATTTATGTGAATATGTCATACTTTGGCATCATCAAACAAATTTAGGAGTTAGATTATACAAAATTCCATGTTCTGATTTTTCAATGCAAGTGGGTTGATAACAGGAGTGCTGTTAAAATATATGAATTGGGATTCATGAAAGTTTATTTCAGTAAGGAAGTGGAGAAAGACAAACCATTTATAATGGCATCATAGGCATTAAAAGTCAATTAACATAGCTCATGAGCCGAGCACCGAGCTACCCGTTCCAAATGACGATGACGACATTCATACGGTGGAAAAAGCTGTTGGAACATTCGTTTCATGGCCATTGAATCTTGTAAAAAACATGTCGACCAGGAGGTATTCATTTCCAATTCATTTTTCAAGAATAACCTTTAACATTTAATTAGAAAAGGGCTGTCACACCCCGACCGCGGATGTCCAAAATTATTATTTTTTCTCTCCTTTCCTAGTCCTGGTTTAATTTTTTTCGAAGATTAATTGCGTTGGCAGGTTCGCGCCGGTGCGCGGTCACTGCATCGTTAGCGGTGACCGTGCATTCAGCCCGGGTGACCGTGTATTCACCCGACATGTTTAAATATTATAATTTTTATGTTGATATTTTATTATTAACTCTATTTAAGTTGTGTTATTAATATGATAGTTAATTTTATTTTATATATGTTTATGTATGTTATATATATATATGTATAATAATGTATATATACATATAGGTCTATATATGTTCATGTATATATCTATATATGTATAAATATATACATGTGTAGTATCTTTAAATTATTTTATTATTTTGAATATTTGATCAAAATAATTATTGTTAGAATTAGCTAATTTATCATTTATTATTATTATAAGTTTTATTATTATTATTATAAGTTTTATCATTATTATTATAAAGTTTTTATATTATTATTATTATAATGTTTTATTATTATTATTAATATTAAAAGGTTTTATTATTATTATACATTTTTTTATTATTATTATAATGTTATTATTATTATTATAATAATAATAATTATTATTTTTATCATATATATATGTATACTAATTTAACCCTAATCCTACCCCCTACCCAGCCGCCACCCCATCCCCCTCTCTCCCTCTTCCCCCTCTCTCCTCCCTCTCCTTTCTCTCTTCCGCGCGCAACACACCCCGGCGGCCCCCCCCTCCTTCAGCGCCGTCCTCTCCTCTACGCACCCCGCTCCCCCTCCGGCGCTCCGCCTCGCCGTGCCCGCGCCCGACCGTCGCCCCGGCTCCCCTCGCCGCACTGCCCCGGACCCCCGCTGCACCGCCTTGCCCCTGCCTCCTTCGCCAGCCCGACCGCCGGCCTCCTCCGACGAACAGCCGGGCGACTCGCCTCCACCCTCATTCTCCCGGCCTCTCCGCGCGCCCCAGCGTCGCCCTCGCCGTCGTCCGACCTTCCCGCCGGCGCCCCAGCCTCATCCCGGCCTGTCCCGACTCCCTCTTCCCCATCCCGACATCCCCGCACCCGGCCTCCCGATCCGCAGCCTCTCCGCGCGCCCCGCCGTCGCCCTCGCCGCCGTCCCGGCTCCCTCTCCCCCTGACCCGACCTCCCTCCTTCAGCCGCTCCCTCCACTACCCCCTGTCCGGCAGACCGCCGTCCGGCGACCCCCCATGCGCGCTCCCTTCCCCCCTACGCTGTGAGTTTTTCTTCATTTTATTTTTATTACGTTTTGTTTTTGTTTTTTTATCATATTAATAATAATAATATTATTAATATTATAATGCTAATATTTTTTTCTATTACTAATATTATTATCATTATTATATTATGCTATTATCTTATTATTATTATTATTATTAATATGTTATTAATAATATTATTATTATTAATATTGTGATGTTGTATTATTATTACTACATTATTATTATTATTATTATATTATGTTATTATTATTATTATTATTAAATTATTATTATTATTATGCTATTGTTATTATATTATTATTATTAATATTATTATGTTAACATTATTTTATATTATTATTATTATTATATTATTACTATTGTTATTATTATTATTATTATGTTATTATTATTATTTTTATATTATGTTATTATTATTATATTATTATTATTATTAATATTATTATTGTTATCATTATTTTATTGGGTATGCTAACATTATTATTATTATTATTATATTAATATTGTTATTACTATTATATTATTATAATTATGCTAAATTATTACCGTTATTATTATTATTATTATTTTGTTCTTATTATTATTATTATTAATATTATTAATACTGTTATTATTGTCATTACTAATCTTGTTATTATTATTATTATTATTATAATTATAGTTGTTACTATTATTATCATTATTATTACTCGGGCTTTCGCTTTTGCTTTGTTAGGGGTTTTTCATCAACTTATATTTGTTTTTGGTGGGTTTAGGATTTTAGGACCCGCGCAGGGCGTTTCCAAGAGAGCGTTATCGCTGCGCCTTGTTTCCGAGGTTCCGCCGTCTCTGTGCCTCAGTTTCGAGAGTGTTGGACTTTATCACGTGGCTTCGGACACACGTCGTGTCATCGCGCCTTGGTTCCAAGGTCATTTTACCTCCGCGCTTGGATCTTGAGGTAGGTCTCCCTTTGCACTCGCCTTTAAATTTAGAATTTATTTATTCCTTGACTTTTTATTAAGTTTCAGTAAATTTAAAAGTATTATTAAGTAGTTATCTATAGTTTGGTGATCTGCTGATGATAAAAGTTGTTTTAATTCTAGCGTTTCATTAAAAGCGTTTTCTTGGATTTAATTGTGTGCTTCCACGGTAGTGTTGCTAGATGGTTCTTCCTGAATAATGAAAGACATGTTAAATTGTGTTTTGAAATGTTTTTAGCGTGTGTAAATTAGTAGATGTATTGTTAATAAAAAAGAGGTGTTTATTAGGACCTGGATTAGAGAAAATGACCGTATGTCCTTTAAACTTGATTTTGGAAACTTGAAGTGTGGTTCTTGGTTGACGAGAAATGTTTTCCTTTGTCGCGTGAACAAAAGTTTGGATTTCATTTGAGAAATGGTGTTCCTTCAAAAAAATTATTTAAGGCCCGTTTGGCTCTTGATAAAAGTGGGTGCGTTTGGATATTGGAAAATGATTCTACTTGTGGAACCAGTGTGTTTCGGGTTTAATATGCTGATTTGAGTTTCTTAAATAATGTTCTAAGTGTGTTTCTGGTTTTCAATGGCATGGCGTGTGTCATATCCCTTTGGAAATGTTTTAGCATTAAATGTTAAAAATGTAAATGATATGACGGCCCGGTTGGCACTTTAATAAATGTGAAGTGATTATATATATATATATATATATATACATACTTGTGATGGAATTTCTACAGGGGGACTTCCCTTCGAGGGTTTTCGTGTAGTGATGTCCGTGTAAGGGGTTGGAAAGTGCGGTGAGATGAGTCACGCGTGCGAGGGTCTCCCACTTACACAGTGTTACTAAAACCACCACGGGTTCCTGGGCGTCTTGTAGATTATCGAGTGACGGTTTCTTGCTAACCCTGATTAGATGGGTTGGTATCCCCTGGAGTCGTGGACAGGCCAGTTGGATGTGCCACTGGTTGGATATTAGGGCGGCCAGTTGGTTATTGACTGTGGAGTACCATGCCGGCAGGTAGTCTGAACCCGAGTACGTCCAGGGGTTTTCTAGGGATGTTCAGGATCGCCCATGGTTATTGCTGATAACTTCTGGTTTATTTTTTTTGCTTGCACTTGGTTTTCCTTGCTTGTTTACCTTTACTTGAACTTGTTTTCCCTACTTGTTTACTTTCAGTCATCCTTCACAGCCTGTACTGTTAAACTTTGGGAAAATGGTTTTCAAATGAAAATGCTTTATTCTCTTTGGGTAAGATTTGAAAATGTAACACTTTGCTTTTTAGAATGAGTTTAAAACCGATGAAAGGGAACTAACTTTCAAAAAAAAGAATAAGGGAAACGTCTCGTGTTTTATTTTCAAGTAAAGAATTATGAAAAGTTACTTTTATACATTATAGTTCAAACCTGGATTATGTAGATTCTTTATTTACTGGCGGTGCATTGGGACCTGTTGTGGGGCTCACCTACTGAGTACTTTTGTGCTCACGCCTATCTTTTACCTTTTCAGTTGCAGGTTCCTTGTGTTCAGGTCTTCTATTTTGAGTCGCTCAGTGTTGGAGCGAGGTTTCTCTCTAGTTGGGTGGTGACCTGAAAGGTCACATGGAGGTACGTGGTCGTGTAGCCTTTATTTCTTTTCCGCTGTTAGTGTTTATTTGTTCTGTTCTATTTACTTTTGTTTGGGCTGAAATCGTTCCCAACGATCAAATTTTAATGCCCGACACTTGTTGCCATCCCGGGGGGATCGGGAACGCCCCTCGGGACTTGCCACGGACCGGCTCGGGTGACCGGTTCAGGGTCGACCCGGGCTGGTTCGTGACAAGGGCTGAACCGATGAATGTTATTACAGAAGGACAAAAGGAAGGAGCTAAAATGAAATAACGGCTCAAAAGGATCAACCAACCGATCAAAACGATCTACTGAGGGCACCTTCACCCCACCTGTTCTATATCCACATTTAATATCATTGCAAGCTCATGTGGATACGAAAATGAAAGGCAGAAATAATCACACAATTGTTTGTGAAAAAGATATGTACGGAGAGGAAACATTAGATTTTGTTAGTGCTGACACTGTAGCTGAAATCATCACATACGATTGGCTAGGCTCCTCAGTTATAAATGTATACATGAGGTATGTTTTCATGATTTGATTTTAAAGAAGATGATATACTATGATAATTATGTCTAAATACATTTCATATTTTTCGCAGGCATATATATGAAAAACAATTGAAGGGATTTGCATGTGAATACAAATTTGGACTCATTAGTCCTCACACCATGTCTACACAACAAAAAGAAATAGATTCCGATTTTCAGGCTGAATTAATATCAAACCTGCTTAGAACGTTTCAATGAAAAATTACGACTGACATGATCTTTTTAATACCAACGTTACATGGGTAAAACTCTAAATTTTAATCATATAAATTATATTTTCATTTCTATCATTACTTATTACTTTTTGTGTTTTTAGGCAGTATTGGATGCTTATTGCAGTCAATTTGGACACTCCAAAGATTTATTTTCTGGATTCACTGCATGGATATCCAATAAACCGACCACACATAATGGAAATTTTCAATTTGTAATACACTAGATCCAACATTTTAGAACTAAATAACTAGTTATATAATTTATATTATCTTTTAATGAGGATTCTATTATGATAGGGTGGTTTATGAATATCGTCTAAAGGCTGGAATGAATCCAGTGTCTAAGGAAGAAAAGGTGCACAAGATCTACAAATGGACAAGTATTAGGGTATATATAATTATATTTCACTATCCAAATACATATAAAAACAGATTACTTATTTTTCTCGATGTTTCTGCAGTGTCCAAAACAAACAAATGGAAAGGACTGCGATTATTATGTTTGTAAATTTATGAAAGAGACCATATTTCATGAACAAACTAGCATCCCTGAAGAGGTATTTTTGAAAATAATTACTAGTTCATTTAAAATATTTATTAATCCTTTGTGTATTTATATTTTTTCATTACTACTATGACTGTCATAAAAAATCTTATTCAAAAGATGATATAGATGTGTTTAGAAACGAATGGGCAGTATACCTGATGGAAGAATGTAAACAAATAGGACAATGAAGGTGAATTCATACTACTTATGTTATCTTTATATGATCATTGATATCTCCCTTGTTTACACTTATTGAGCATCTATGATCACCCTTTCTTATGTTTCATATCCTTAGATCATGAAAAATGGTTTTAGAAATGATTTGAGTTTCTAGTAAAGAATAACTTAATGAGAGACTCTTATAAACTACTGACATACGAAAAACCAAGCAAATGCATTCAGATTGTTTTGATACTTTAGGACAACGATCCATGAGTAATTTGTGACATGTACGAATTGACACACCTTAATCCGACACATGATGTGACCGGTATGTCTAAAAGTTTCTGATATCAGTTTGAAATTGATATTAACTTTAGAAAACAACACTACTGACATACAGAATACCAAGAAAACGTGTTCGGATTGTTTTGATACTTTAGAAAAACAATCCACGAGTCATTTGTGATGTGTAAGAATCAACCGCACCTCAATATGATGCACAGTGTGACCTGTATGTCTAAAAGTGTCTGATATCAGTTTGAAATTGACATTAACTTTAGGAAATAACACAAGTGACATATGGAAAACCGAGAAAACATGTTCAGATTGTTTTTATACTTTAAGAAAACAATCCATGGGTCATTTTTGAGGTGTAAAAATCAACCAAACCTCAATCCGATGCACGGTGTGACTGGTATGGCTAAAAGTGTTTGATAACAGTTTGAAATTGACATTAACTTTAGAAAACAACACAAGTGACATATGAAAAACTGAGAAAATGCATTCAGATTGATTTGATACTTTAGTAAAATTATCCATGAGTCATTTGTGACGTTTACGAATCAACCGCACCTCAATCCGATGCACGGTGTGACCAGTATGGCTAAAAGTGTCTGATATCATTTTCAAATTGACATTAACTTTAGAAAACAACACAAGTGACATATGGAAAATTGAGAAAATGAACTAGGATTATTTTTATAATTTTTGAAAACGACACATGAGTCATTTGTGATGTGTAAGAATCGACTGCACCTCAATCTGATGCATGATGCAACAGATACGGCTAAAAGTGTCTAATATCAGTTTGAAATTGACATTAACTTTAGAAAACAACACTAATGACATATGGAAAACCGAGAAAACGCATTCGGATTGTTTTGATACTTTAGGAAAATGATCCATGAGTCATTTGTGAGGTGTAAAAATTGACCACATCTCAATCTGATGCACGATGCGACCAGTATGGCTAAAAGTGTCTGATATCAGTTTGAAATTGACATTAAATTTAGAGAACAACACAAGTGACATACGAAAAACTGAGAAAATAAATTCATATTGTTTTGATACTTTAGGAAAACGATCCATGATTCATTTTTGAGGTGTACGAATCAACCACACCTTAATCCGATGCACGGTATGACCGGTATGGCTAAAAGTGTCTGATATCAGTTTGAAATTGACATAAACTTTAGAAAACAACACAAGTGACATATGAAAAACTGAGAAAACACACTCAGATTGTTTTGATACTATAGTAAAATGGTCCATGAGTCATTTGTGATGTGTAAAAATCAACCGCACCTCAATCCGACACATAGTGTGACCGATATGGCTATAAGTGTCTGATATCAGTTTCAAATCGACATTAACTTTAGAAAACAACACAAGTGACATACGGAAAACTGAGAAAACACATTAGGATTGTTTTGATACTTTATTAAAATAATCCATGAGTCATTTTTGAGATGTACGAATCAACCAAACCTTAATCTGATGCACAGTGTGGCCGGTATGGCTAAAAGTGTCTGCTATTAGTTTGAATTTGACATTAACTTTAGAAAACAACACAAGTGACATACGAAAAACCAAGAAAACACATTTGTATTGTTTTGATACTTTATTAAAATGATCCATGATTCATTTTTGAGGTGTACAAATTGACTACACCTCAATCCAATGCACGGTGTGACCGGTATGGCTAAAAGTGTCTGATATCAGTTTCAAATTGACATTAACTTTAGAAAACAACACAAGTGACATACGGAAAACCAAGAAAATGCATTAATATTGTTTTGATACTTTAGTACAATTATCCATGAGTCATTTATGAGGTGTAAGAATTTACCGTACCTCAATCCGACTCATGGTGTGACCGGTATGGCTAAAAGTGTCTGATATCAGTTTGAAATTGACATTAACTTTAGAGAACAACACTACTGACATACGAAAAACTAAGAAAACGCATTTGGATTGTTTTGAAACTTTAGGAAAATTATCCATGAGTCATTTTTTATGTTTATGAATCAACCACACCTCAATACGATGCATGGTGTGACCATAATGGCTAAAAGTGTCTGATATCAGTTTGAAATTGACATTAAATTTAGAAAACAACACAAGTAACATACGAAAAACTGAGCAAACACATTTGGACTATTTTGATACTTTAGGACAACGATCCATGAGTCATTTTTGAGGTGTAAGAATCAACCACACTTCAATCTGACACACAGTGTGACTGGTATGGCTAAAAGTGTCTGATATCAGTTTCAAATTGATATTAACTTTAGAAAACAACACAAGTGACATATGGAAAACTGAGCAAACACATTAGGATTGTTTTGATACTTTAGGAAAACGATCCATGAGTAATTTTTGATGTGTACGAATCAACCTCACCTCAATCCTATGCATGGTATGACCCGTATGGCTAAAAGTGTCTGATATCAGTTTCAAATTGACATTAACTTTAGAAAACAACACAAGTGACATACGGAAAACTGAGAAAACGCATTCAAATTCTTTTGATACTTTAGGACAATGATCCATGAGTCATTTTTAACATTTAAGAATCAACCGCACCTCAATCCGATGCACGGTGTGACCTATATGGCTAAAAGTGTCTGATATCAGTTTCAAATTGACATAAACTTTAGAAAACAACACTACTGACATACGGAATACCAAGAAAAAGCATTCAGATTGTTTTTATACTTTAGGAAAACTATCCATGAGTCATTTTTGACATGTAAGAATTGACCGCACCTTAATCTGATGCACAGTGTGACCGGTATGGATAAAAGTGTCTGATATCAGTTTCAAATTGACATTAACTTTAGAAAACAACTCTACTGACATACGGAATACCAAGAAAACACGTTTGGATTGTTTTGATACTTTAGGAAAACGATCCATGAGTCATTTTTGATGTGTACGAATCAACCTCACCTCAATCCGGCCCACGGTGTGACCGGTATGGCTAAAAGTGTCTGATATCAGTTTGAAATTGACATTAACTTTAGAAAACAACACAAGTGACATACGAAAAACTGAGAAAATGCATTTGGATTGTTTTGATACTTTATGAAAACAATAAATGAGTCATTTTTGAGGTTTATTAATTGACCGCACCTCAATCCGACGCACGGTGTGACCGGTATGGATAAAAGTGTCTGATATCAGTTTCAAATTGACATTAACTTTAGAAAACAACACAAGTGACATATGGAAAACTAAGAAAACACATTCAGATTGTTTTGATACTTTAGGAAAATGATTCATGAGTCATTTGTGACGTTTCAGAATCAACCACACCTCAATCTGACACACGGTGTGACCCGTATGTCTAAAAGTCTCTGATATCAGTTTCAAATTGACATTGACTTTATAAAACAACACAAGTGACGTACATAAAACCGAGCAAACATGTTCGGATTATTTTGATACTATAGGACAATGATCCCTGAGTCATTTTTGACATATAAGAATCAACCAAACCTCAATCTGATGCACGGTTTGACCGGTATGGCTAAAAGTGTCTGATATCAGTTTCAAATTGACATAAACTTTAGAAAACAATAATAATGACATAAGGAATACTGAGAAAATGCATTCAGATTGTTTTGATACTTTAGGATAACGATACATGAGTCATTTTTGATGTTTACAAATTGATCACACCTCAATCCGACCCACGGTGTGACCGTTATGGCTAAAAGTGTCTGATATCAGTTTCAAATTGACATTAACTTTAGAAAACAACACTATTGACATAAAAATACCAAGAAAATGCATTCATATTGTTTTGATACTTTAGGAAAATGATCCATGAGTCATTTGTGACCTGTACGAATCAACCTCACCTTAATCTGACGCACGGTGTGACCGGTATGGCTAAAAGTGTCTGATATCAGTTTGAAATTGACATTAATTTTAGAAAATAACACAAGTGACATATGAAAAACTGAGAAAACGTGTTCGGATTGTTTTTATACTTTAGGAAAATGATCCATGAGTCATTTTTTAGGTTTAAAAATTGACTGAACCTCAATCTGATGCACGGTGTGACCGGTATGGATAAAAGTGTCTGATATCAGTTTCAAATTGACATTAACTTTAGAAAACAACACAAGTGACATACGAAAAACTGAGAAAATGCATTTGTACTATTTTGATACTTTAGGAAAACGATCCATGATTCATTTGTGATGTGTAAAAATCAACCACACCTCAATCCGACACATGGTATGACCTGTATGGGTAAAAGTGTCTGATATCATTTTCAAATTGACATTAACTTTAGAAAACAACACAAGTGACATACGGAAAACTGAGAAAATGCGTTTGGATTATTTTGATACTTTAGTAAAACGATCCATGATTCATTTGTGACATGTACGAAACAACCACACCTCAATCCGATGCACGGTGTGACTGGTAAAACTTTTCATTAGATAAAGAATCAGTATTTATTAAATGAGATAGATCATCCAAAAACATATTGATTTTACATTATTCCCTTTAATTGTTATTAGAATGAAAATATTTGAGTTTATCATTTCCATATTTTAGTTTCAAATTTCCATATTAATGTATTCTTTCATATTAATGTTTTAATTTATTTCATTATTTTATTACTAACATAATATTTTTTTCTTATATAGGTGAATTTTTTTCCTTGAGTTCGAATGATTTGTTCGACAACAAATATCGTGGATGAAAATTTTTGAGAGAGGATCACGAATATCAAAGGATGAAACATTAATGTTTATAACTATTGTTGGATAATTGTAATTGTAACCATGTAAAACATTTTTTGAAATGTATATAGTAGTGTGTTTTTTGTATTCATGATGTTAAGTAAATGTATATAGCATTGTTTCTCAAAATATTGTGTGCAGGTGCTATTTTGTACAGGTGTGAAGGTGCTATTTTATGTAGGTGTGTAGGTGCTGGTTTGTGAAGGTGTGCAAGTGTGCAGGTGCTGGATGTGCAGGTGCAGGGGAAGGTGCCTTTATCAGCGCTTTTTTGAGCGCTGATAAAGGACACCTTTAACAGCCCTAAAAGAGCACTGATAAAGGGACCTATTATTAGCGCTCAAGATAGCGCTGATAAAGGCACCCCTTTATCAGAGTTAAAAAAGCACTGTTAATGCCAGCGTAGATAGGGGGGGGGTCCCCTTTATCTGTACTCTGAAAAGCGATGATAAACTCCACCTTTATCAGCGCTAAAAAAAATGCTAATAAAGGGGGTCCTTTATCAGTGCTTTTTTAGCGCTGATAAAGGTCAATTTTGTCAGCACTTTTCAGAGCGCTGATAAAGGAGACCCCCTTTATCTACACTGGCATTAACATTGCTTTTCTAGCGCTGTTAATGTTGGTTTTTAGCGCTGATAAAAGGCCAAGTTTTAGTAGTGAATGTAATTGCTTAAAGAAGTTTTAAGACATAAATCCTTTATAGTTAAAAGATTTGTAAATGAAATAAGTTTCTCATTAAGGTTTTATTCTTTTAGAAATGGACGGAAATAGGAGGAACTATGAAAATAGTGACCGCAATGGACCATGCATTGACGACCCTCTGATGGAAGCCGGAATGGAAACATTCATGCAAATGATGAACCAACTGACTCAAGTTATGGGAAATAACTTGAATCAATCTAAGAGAATGATCTCACCGCGAAGGGAAAAACATTTTGTTGAGTCCTTTATGCATCAATGACCACCAACCTTCAATGGATCGACTGACCCATTGATTTCTAAGTAGTGGATCAGCTCCATCGAGAAGATCTTTTCTGTGCTCCGCTGTTCAGAGCAAGAGAAGGTCACCCTAGTTGTCTACCACTTAGAAGGAGAAGCTGATCAGTGGTGGGATCTGATTAAAAACATGAGGCAAAGAGTGGAGGTTGAAGCTATAGAGTGGGAAGAGTTTAGAGGGATTTTCTTCAGTAAGTATTTCCCTCGATCTATGAGAACAAGAATGGAGAAGAAGTTTCTCGAGCTGAAGCAGAAGGAGAAAGAATCTATCAGAAGCTATGAGATGAACTTCACCTAACTTTCACGTTAAACCTCTAGATTTTTCATGGATCCAAATGGCAAGGTTGATAGATTCTTTGGTGGACTGAAACCTCATCTATGGAAGAATCTAGCCAACCGTGATTATGACAGCTATGAAGAGATTGTGCGAAGTGCAATGAAAGTCAAACTAGAGTTTGGTGAGACGCAATGGTCTCTTAAATCAAACAAAAAAAAAGAGATCGATGGAGCCCAACTTAGGGAGGACCTTTGACCAAGGAAGAGGAGGCAAGCAAGTGCAATATCCCACGTGTAATAAATGTGGGAAGAATCATTCAGGGAACTGCCTACTCAGGAGCGGGAAATGCTACAAGTGTGGAAGAGATGTCCATATCGTGAGGAATTTTTGTAGTGAGGTGAAACCTCAACTTCTAAACACTAACAATAAGGGGAATATGGTGCAAGACCTACCTGATGTCCAGTGTTTTAAGTTTGGACAACTTGGGAACTTTTCCAATCACTGTCCAAATCCGAGGGCAGTGGAGGGGAACCACCATCATCCTCAAAAAAGGACAAGGGAGAAAGGTCATGATTTTGCTATCACGACAGCTGAAGTTGAATCTCCAAATGATGTGGTAGCAGGTACTCTTGTTGTTCTATCAAATCTAGAAAGTACTTTATTTGATTCTAGTTCTATTCATTCCTTTATTTTCTCCACGTTTTCAAATAATTTAGAATCAACCCCAAACTTTCTAAAAGTAGAGTTATCAGTAAAGACTCCTGGTGGGATTATCCGAGCATCATCGATGTTTAGAAACTCTAGTATTTACTTTGGTGAGCACAATATTATCTCAAATCTTGTAGTCATTCCCATTCTAGAATTTGACATTATACTAGGGATGGAATGGATCTCAAAGCATAATGCTAAGATCAAATATAGAAGTAAGGAAATATCAGTAGTCTTGAATGGAAAACCTATAGTTATCTTCCAAGGAGAGATATCTCAACCTGATCTTTGTCTAGAAGAACATCCTATATCATTCTTTATGGAATTGATTGGTGAATAAGAAGAAGGAAATGAGAGTTTGAGGATAGAAAATGTACCCATCGTCCAGGAATACATTGATGTATTTCCTGAGGAGTTGCCTGGACCTCCCCCAGAAAGAGAGGTAGAGTTCTCCATTGAACTCATACCTTGATCTCATCCAATATCAAAGACCCTGTATAGAATGGAAAATGTGGAGCTGGAGTAATTAAAGAAACAACTCCAAGATCTTTTGGAGAAGGGGTTTATTTGACCGAGTGTGTCTCCTTGGGGAGCACCTATTCTCTTTGTGAAGAAAAAGGATGGATCAATGCAGCTATGCATTGGTTATAGAGAACTAAATGGGATCACAGTAAAGAAAAAATACCCTCTTCTAAGAATTGATGAATTATTTGACCAACTTAGTGGGGCTCAATTCTTCTCTAAGATTGATCTTCGATCTGGTTATCATCAATTGAGGGTGAAGAAAAAAGATACTCCAAAAACTGCCTTCTGATCAAGACATGGGCATTATTAGTTTGTTGTTATTCCTTTTGGACTGACTAATACACATGCTATTTTTATGGATTTGATTAATAGAGTCTTTAAAGACTACCTTGATAATTTTGTGGTAGTTTTTATTGATGATATTCTGATATATTCCAAAAATCATGAGGATCATGAGGATCATATAAGGGTTATTTTGGAAACTCTATGGAAGGAGAGAATTTTTGGAAAGTTCAATAAATGTGAATTTTGGTTACAACAAGTTGATTTCTTAGGGCACATTGTTACCAATGAAGGAATCACATTTGACCCTGCAAAGACAAAAGTTGTAGAGGAGTGGCCTCAACCTACAACAATAACTGAGATTCGTAGTTTCCTTGGATTAATGGGATATTATAGGAGGTTTGTGAAAACTTTTCATGAATTTCTAATCCATTAACCAAGTTAACCTGAAAATGGGTTAAGTTCATATAGACAAAGGAGTGTGAGGAAAGTTTCCAAGATCTGAAGAAGAGATTGGTTACTGCACATGTGTTAACTATTCCCTTAAGTGGAGAAGGATTCATTATTTTTAGCGATGAATCTTTGAAAGGGATTGGGTGCGTCATCATGCAAAATGACAAGGTCATTGCTTATGCATCTCGACAATTGAATACTCATGAGCAGAACTATCCTACGCATGATATGGAGCTGGCTGCGGTCGTTTTTTCTATGAATATATAGAGGCACTATATTTATGGGAAGAAATGTGATATATACACAGACCATCAAAGTTTGAAGTATATTTTCACACAAAAGGAATTGAACATGAGACAAAGGAGATGGTTGGAACTCCTTAAAGACTATGATTGTTCAATTCATTATCATCTCAGAAGAGCTAACAAAGTTGCTGATGCATTAAGAAGGAAAGACCCAATTGTTCTTTCCATGATGAGGATTCAAAAAGATCCTTTGATAAATGACCTAGTAAAGCTGGACATGGGAATTATAAGGGAAGGGACATCATCAACCCTAACCCAAATGATTTCTCAACCATCATTACTAGAGAAGATCAAGAAAGCTCAGAAAGAAGATCCTTTGTTACAGAAGAAGTTTAAGGCTGTGAAGGATGGAAAGTTTCCTGAGTTCAATACCGATCAATAAGGTGTACTGAAATTTCGTACAAGACTATGTGTTCCATCTATTCTGTAAATAAAGGAGCTGATGGATGAAGCTCATAACCCTACTTTCTCTATACATCCTGATATAAAAAAATTTATAGGGACCTTTGTGATCATTATTGGTGGGATAATATAAAAAGGGAGATTGCTGACTACACTTCAAGGTTCCTGGTATGTCAGCAAGTGAAGGCAGAGTGAAAACTTCCTAAAGGGGTATTGCAACCACTACCTATACCAGCATGGAAGTGGGACAATATCACTATGGACTTCATCACTGTTCACCCAAGAACTTCCAAAGGAAATAATGCGATATGGGTTATTGTGGACCGTCTCACCAAGACTGCCCATTTTATCTCCATTCGGAAAGATTTATCTCTTGATCAACTTTCCAAGATTTACGTGAAGGAAGTGGAAAGGCTACATGGAGTTCCACTTTCTATCGTATTTGATTGTGATCCAAGGTTCACATCAAAATTCTGGAGAAGTCTTCAATAAGATCTGAGCACTGAATTGAATTTCAGTACGGCCTATCACCCCCAAACTGATGGATAGTCTAAAAGGACTACTCAAACACTCGAGGACATGCTGAGAACTTACTCAATGGAATTTAAGGGTGGATGGGATCAACATCCCTCTTTAGTTGAGTTCTCTTACAACAATAGCTTCCACTCAAGCATTCAAATGGAACCCTATGAAGCTCTATATGGGAAGCGATGTAATACTCCTACTTGTTGGGATGAATTTGGTGAGAGAAAGCTTCTTGGGCTTGATCTTGTGCAAGAGATGACAGCAAAGGTTCATGCCATCCAATAACACATTAAGGCTGCTCAGAGTCAGAAAAATAGCTATGCCGACAACCTTCGAAGGGACTTGGAGTTTGATGTTGATGACAAAGTCTTTCTTCGTATTTCACCTTGGAAGAGAGTCATGAGGTTTGGGAAGAAAGGAAAGCTCAGCCCTAGGTACATTGGCCCCTATGAAATCCTTGATCGTGTGGGAGCAGTGGCCTATCAGCTTTCACTTCCTCCAAATCTAGCCCAAGTTCATGATGTCTTCCACATATCCCTCTTGAGAAAGTACATACCTAACCCTTCAGATGTACTAAATCTAGAGGTGGTACAACTGGAACATGAACTCTCTTATGAGGTGCAGCCGGTGGAGATCTTGGATCGTAGAGACAAGGTTCTATGCAACAAGACTACCCACCTTGTTAAGGTGTTGTGGAGGAACCACAAATGTGAATAATACATGTGGGAACCAGAGGAGTCCATGAGATAGAAGTACCCACAACTTTTCCCATCAGAGGATACAAGATAAAATTTCAGGGATGAAATTTCTTAAGGGGGGAAGAATGTAACGACCCAAACTTTTTAATTATATTTGTTACCTAATTTTGTGTGTTATTTTATTTTATACTCAAAAAAATTATATCCTTTAATTAATGAAGTGGGTATAATTAAAATGAGACCATTGGGTTTCGACTGTTATATGACCGTTGGTCAATATGACCTTTGGAAAATACAATCTTAACATTGTGTTTTATAAATACGGTTATCTTGGGTAATTAATATAGAAAGAAGATTGAATGGACTCATCCAGTAGACTCGAGCCTTGTGAAGCCCATCTGTCAGAGCTTGGGAAGGAGGTAGTATCACTGTGATTTGCTTTGGACCAAGCCCAAGCTAAACTTCAACGTACGAAGCTTGAACGAAATAACTCAAGGGAGAAGTTCAAGGTGATATAAATCACCACTCGAGAAATGTTGTCTGAGCCACCCCAAGATTCTATCACCATAGCACACCTAACACTTAGGTCCCATGCTGGTGTAATAAGGGGCTATGTAACGAGACCTTAGCTGCTTTGAATAAACTTTTTATATAAATAAAATTGTTATTTCTTCTTATGGAAAAGTTTGTGAATTTCAAATATCTGGATAAATATAGGATGCGTATTATTGATGAATTTAGGAAAAAATGGTATTTTAAACTATTTTTGTATTCATTAAATAATTAATAATGTGAAATGATTTTCAAGAAATGGTCTTCTAAAGTTGTGTTCAGTAAGAAATTTAGAGTCTAATAAGATCAACTTGGTTTTTAGTGAATAGTAAAGTAGGAATAGTAACATACCCATATGAATAGTAATGAATAGTAATTTGACCAAAAAAAATAGAAAGTTCACCCATGAATGTATAAATACATTTTAGACCTCTTAAAAGTGAAAAAACGATCATAGTTTAAATTTTGGTATTTTTGTATGTCATAAATATTTTATTTTCAATTTTATAATTAATTTAATAATTTAAAATGGAAATTTATTTTCATAAAATTTAATCATAAATTGTTACTTTATTTTCTTATAGATATTTGATAATTTTATGGGACGTTGATTACTCTTTTAAGGTGTTAAAAAATGAGATATAGTTTTAAAATTGTATTTTTGGAATAAATAATGATTTTATTTAAAAATTAAATTAAAAATATTTAGATAATTATTTTCATAAAATGGAATTAATTTTGGAATTCAAAGCATCGATATTTGGTTAGGATGAATTTTAGAGATTTTTCTGAAACATTTGAATTTTTGATGAATAGTAAAAATGCAGTTTTGAGTTTCGGGTGTTTAATGAAATCATTACTGATGTAATAATGATGTAAGCTTTCTGTTAGACTTATGAATAGTGATATATTCTATGAGGTGTCCCAAGTTTCCAATACCATGGGAAAATACCGTGGGAATCCCATGGTTTTGCAAATACCACCGATGAGGTGTCCCTTGGAAATTAATAATTTATTCACTCACTTTTCATATAAATACCAACCCATTTCCCTCATTAATTTGATTCCAAAATCATCCTCAACGAAGTTCTGGTCTCCTTACCTCCCAATGAGTCCTCCCAAGGTTCCCTCAAGCCTCCCAAGGTCCCGACCTTCAAGCTTTTGAAGTTACTCTTCAAGGTAATGAAATCTTTCACCCTCCTTTTTTAAGTCATGAATTCCTTTTTGTTGTGTCTTCTAGTTTCCATCTCTTTATGTTGAGGTTATATTATTATAAGTTTTCATTACTATAAATTTCATGTCCAAATGATGAGAGACCCTTTCTTCTCTCATCAATTTGTTTTCTGAATTTTTAAGTGACGCCGTTAGGCTGCTGAATTTCTCATAAAAGAAATCACATCTTCTCTTTCCTTTCAAGTTTCCTTTTCTTGTGGTATGTATTTCAAATATCCATACCATGTTATTATCTCCATGTTATTATGTATTTATATTTTAATATGAGTTATTTATGAGTGGTTTACCCTTTACCCTCTCTTTTTATATTTTTCTAAAACCCTATTATATAGTCGTTATGCTGTAGAAATTTCATCTCAAAATTTCTATCTCTTTCTCTAAGAAATTATCTTATTTATTTATGTGAATACCCAGACCTATTTTGTTTCTATGTCTGTTCATAAATATATAAAAAGGATATATTTTATTATGTAATGGACATACATATAACCCTCACTCTCTTTCCATGGGTTATAAATGATATAATGATTCTATTTTTAAGAACTTTTAAAACATCATGATTTTGAAATGAAACCCATTTCTTTGATTATATTTGGGTTATTTATGAAATGTTTGATTATGATATATGTGGATCACATGAAATTAAAGACATATTAATGGTGTGCCCTGATAGAGCTCTAATGCATTGGGTAAAGAATTAATCTCTAGAGATGACAAGTTTCACGATACCTTGGTGAATAACCTTGGTAATTTTTATGACACCTTGGGGATGGACCTTGGTGATATGTTTATGAATGTCTAAATGAAATGTTGTATCCACATATTCAATTTATGTTCCAAGTTCTTTTCATTATGATAATCCTATTATTCCATTTATCATGACTTTATGACTTTTATCATGTTCTTATTGCTCAAGATCACATGTCAACTGTTTCATTTGTTTTCCTTACTCAGCCTTTTGCTCACCATTTCCTTTGATGTATGTATCCAGATTATGAGATGCAGTAATTTTACTTAGGAAGAACTTATGATGAGGTCTTTCAAGTGGTTTAGAAGAGTGTTTTATATTGTATTCAATTTTTATTATTCCGGATTTCCAAGACACTAGACTTTAAAGATCCTCTGTATGTAAAATGTAATGTAATAAAAAGGCGGGATGCTATATCATAGTTCATCATTCTGTATTCATCTAATATGTAAAAAGATGTATTGATCCAACGAGCCCATACCCGAGTGGTAAGGGCTCCTGCTTAGTATCTAAGAGACCCAGGTTCAAAACCAGGTGGAGGCGAATTTTCAGGTTACTGTAGTAGTACTATAGCATTCATTGTAACAGTTTCTATTCGGTACTGTAGCAACCAGAACTATTCACCTGATTTGGGACTTTGGGCCACTGGTTTGGGCCTACGGGTCTCAAGGGACTTAGGGTCATCAAAGGCCTTCAGGACACATAGACCATTGAGTAGCCCAGTTTACACAAAACAAGCCCCAAAAGAGGATCAAAGCAACAAGAGTACTAGCCACCAGAAGCAGAGCTAACCGGATTGGAAGAATAAGAGGGTATGGAAGCCGCCATCGGGATCAGGCACCGTGTAGCTTTGTACGGGGAAATTCTAGCCGATTATCAATGCAATGTGGGGAGCTAGGTGATCAATAATGAAAAATCTGGGGAGGGGTAGTTCTAGTGGGTTGGGCCTATGGGTCATGTAATCGGCATGGTATGCCTCTGGGACTTCAGGTCATGTATTGCAGGTCAGTCGAGCCTTATGCCTTGGGCCTTTGGGTTATGTACAGGTTCCCCTTCAACCCTTAAAAGGGAGATTATCCATAAAAAAATAAAAAAAATAAGGGCTTCGGGCCATTCAGGCAAAAAGATGTATTGAGATCTTCAAGATAATTTCTAGTAGAAAAACATGAAGAGAGATATTACAGTGTATATTAATTATTTTTATGATGAAAAATGAAGGCTAAGAAATAGAAGTATTAGGGTATGTTAAAACCATTACCCATACTTGAGTGGGAATGAGAAAACATCACCATGGAATTCATTATGGGACTCCCTAAGACATCTAAAGGGTACAATTTTATTTTGGTTGTAGTTGAACACTTTATGAAATTAAAACATTTAATTTCCATCAAAGATTAGTCTATATTGATTTTATCACCATGTTATACATTAAAGAAGTGGTAAGGTTTCACAGAGTATCACTATCAATCACATCTAATCAAGTTTTTAGTTTTAAATCAATTTTTAGAGATGTATTTAGAAAAATTTGAATACAAACATGAGCTTTAGAACTTGATATCACCCTTATATAGATGGTTGGTCTGAAAGTACCATTCAAACCCTAAAATATATTTTGAGATCCTACTACATGGTTTTAATTTTTTTTTGATATTAACACCTTTATTTAGTTTAATTTTCTTACAAAAATATATTTCACTTGATTATTCACATGGATCTTTATGAAGCTCTCTATGGAATGTAGTGCTGGACTTCAATGTGTTGGGATGATGTTGGGGAGAAAAATATATTGGGTACTAAGATAGATGAGTAAATTGTATAAAAGGTTATATCTAATTAGAAACACATTAGGGAAGCTAAAATTTAATAGAAAAATTAAGTTGACAATCGTTCGTGATATCTATAGTTCAAATTTAGTGATAAAGTGGTCCTTTGAATATCTCCTTGGAATAATTTTATGAGATTTGGAAAGTAGGTAAAGTTAATCCCTAGGTATTTCGATCCCTATGAGATTATTGATCATATCAGAAAAATATATCATCACTTGGTTCTTCCTCTAAGACTCTCCCAAGTCCATGATGGGTTCTATGTATCACTTTTAAATAATTATTTACTATATAATTCACATGTACTGAACTCAAAGGTCACACTATTAGAGCATGATCTTTCTTTTGAGGAGTAATCGATAGAAATTTTGGATCTTATAGATAAATCACTATAGAATAAAAATACTCACCTAGTTAAGGTTATATAGGGGAATAAATTTTTTTAGGAATATATATGGTAACCTAAGAATGTGAGAGGCATATGCATCCTCAGTTTTTTGTATCATAGTGATGGAATTTTGAGGGATAAATTATTATAAGGGGGTTTAATGTGACAACTTGAGATTTTAGAATACATTTTTCTTTAATAAATAAATGTGTTTGATAACTTTTGAATCATGGAATATTTAACTTATTTGAATAGTGATTCTAAATTATAAATTTATGCATATTATATGGTATATGATTGTTCACAATAATTTCTAATTCCTTTAGGAAATACTATTGATCCTAAAGAAATTTTTTGAAGTATTTTGTTCATCACTATAGAAGAATTATTTTAATTAAATATTAAGAATATATATTCAATAAAATAATTTAACATTCATTTAATGGTTTTTATTAGGCAAAGAATGAGAATAAATTTAGTGTTATGCTTTAAAATAAATTTTTCTAAAAAAAGGTTTTCATTGAGTTTTGTGTGATTATTTCAAAATGAATTTATTAAAATTATATTAATTGAATTAAATTTTTTCCCATATTTTTAATTATCATGCCAAAAATTTTCAAATAGGACAATTTCATTTTTGGGCATAATGAATAGAAACTGAGGTAAAAATTCATCACTATGGTAAAGGTTAACAGGGGTTAACGAGAGGTTAAAAAAAGATACAATGGTTAAAATAACTTAAAAAATTATATAAATACTATTGTTTTATTGTATTTAGACCAAAAAATATATTATATTCTAATTTGGGTTTCTTTGGATCCACTTTCACTTGAATACGACTATATTATATTTTAATGTTTTAAGTATTTATAAGAGTGCCACTCCCCGAATATATAAAGGGAGGTCCTATCCCCCTCACTAATTTACATATTTTGATCCATATATCTCAAAAAAACCTAAAAATACATTAATAAATTAATTCCCCATATACTAGATATTATAGTCTCCCAAAATACCAACCTTTTAAGGCTTAAGGTCTAAGCCAAATGAGGTTTCCCAAAGAAGAGGTAATTGTATTTACTGATCTATTTTGAGTTTTTTTCTTCCTAAAACTCCTCTAAATATTATATAACCATATTAAAATGATGAAATAAATATATTTACTATTTTTAATATTTTTATGTTAATGGTGAAACTATTTTCAACCTCTTTTCCATCTTATGAGAAATGATAACGTAGTTCATGCGTACGTGTATAATACCACCTCCATGAAGAAATGTGATTCATTTTTAATGTCCAAAATATATGGGTGGTATCATGGATATATTTAATAAATATATATGATATTTATTATATGATAATTATTCTATAAGGATATATATTTTTTTCTTTCCATTCTTTATAAAATGAAAACATTACTCGTGCACACATACAGACTACCGTCTCTATGAAGTGATGCAATTCATTTTTATTAACCAAATTATATGAATGGTTATAAAAGTGTATATATTTCATAAATATTATAATTATAACATGATTAATATTCAAGATATGATTAAACTAAGACCAAGGTGCATGTATTGTAACCGTTGAACCAAAACATGTATGAAAAACATGCCAGTTTTTACATGAATATTGATTTTAATGAATAATTGTTAATAAATGGGTAATTGGAAATTATAAAGGAATGAAATATTTTAAAATAAATTTGAATTTATTGTTGGTACATATGTATAATAAATATAAATTTATTATACAGTAACTTAAGAGAGCATATGAAGAAAGTCAAGATTTGAGGTAAGGTTTTATATTGAAATCTCATTTTAAATCAGGATTATTTATGCTTGAATCCAATTTGGGGGAATTATATTCTATCCATCAATTAAAAAACCTTTTTTTATTATACTATGTCTATTTCTAGTTTTTTCATGTTTCCCTTTCATTATCTGATATTTTTTACTTAAAAATATTGAGAACACATTTTTAAGAAAAGGTGACCTTATTTCCTCTTTGGTCAATAAACGTTTTCTTCAATGTCCATGTTATTTAAAATGTTTTTGATAATGTTATTTTATATGATCAAATTATTATTTAAATTAATTTAAAATAATACTTTGCTTTATTTTCATAATTTAGAAAGGAATCTTATTATCCTTTTTCTAGTGAGGTACTATTGTACTTTTGTTTACCAAAAGTGTGTAAGGAATATTTATTTTAACATTTACTGCAGATACTGATTTTCACACTATCTTGAATGTTATTTAATTTGAATATTAACTTATAATTTTTCCATTTTTATTTTCATAGAAAATCATTTTATCAATAATATAGTAATTTTATTAAAAAATTTATTAAAATAAAATGTTATTTTCCCCATATTTTCAAATAAAGGTTCAAATATTCTCTTAAAGGTATTTTCAACTATGTCAACATCCTTTTATGCATGCTTCACTAGAGAAATGATTTTATGATACCATTCACCTTCATTATTTGGATGGATTATGATGATGATTTTTTAAGGATGATTCTATGAAACAAGTTACATTCCATTGGTTTAACTAAGTTATAATGAAATATTTATGAAACCTATTTGTTTTCCCTCGGTTATGATGTGATGGATTGATGATTTTTTATGAAAATGTGGCACACATATGTATGGTTTTTATTATGTGAGGGGTGGGATCATTAAATAACTATAATTTATTGGGTAATTATTGATATCTCATGAGATAATATGGACTATAATGGAGAGTGAACCAAGTTCAGTAAAGGAATTTATCCAATATGATAGGTTTGGGAGTAAAACCTGTCTAAGGAAATGATGGAATGAGGAGTAAACCCAATCCACTATGGGAATTTATCCAGTATGATAGTCCTATAATTAAACCTTGATTAATGAAATGATCTTCTTTTATTATGATTGTACCTCAATTCCCATGACATGCTCTTATTCTTATGATATGATCTCATGGTTTATGATTGATTAATGACGATTTCTTAGTCTTATGACTCATGAATTTTGAAATGATAAAGATTTATGTCATGACTAATTATTTATGATATATGAATGATTGGGTATGAGATTCCTAAGTTATTATTATTATCTCATACCCTTATTATTATCTTATTCTTGTACATGATCATTGATTTATATCTCCCATGTTTACCCTAATTGAGTATCTGACCTCACCCTTTCTTATGTTTCCATTTTACTAAGTTTATAAAGAAATTTTTAATTAGAATATGTCTAATAAGAGAAATATTAGAGAATAAATTTGTGGAAAAATTTTTAAGATCCTTCATGAAATAAATTTATAATGTATCTGGTCTCCAAAGACACTAAACCTTTATGGTTATGAGGTTCTTATTATTATAAAATATAATAAATATTCATCTAAAATGATGTAATATTTATATATGTTATGCTTGGGCCACCTAAAAGGTTTCTTTTATTTTATCATCCATAGATAAAGGTAGTCATAGTGGAATGTTATATCCCACTCCATCAATAATATTCCATTGGACTTATTTACTTTGGGTGTTTAGACTTCATTCCATATGGTTCATGGCCATAGTGAAGTGATTCGAGTCACACTACAATGAAGACCTTGTGGAATTTTAGTTCACTTATATATTTATTATAAAATTTACACCAAAACATAAAGGACAACAAAAAAATTAGTGATATATAAGATTAAAGTATAGGTCATTAAAATGGTTCATGGTACAACTCTTTGGCATAGAAAAATGACATTATTATTCTTTTTGTGGAACTGATGACTCATGAAACAGGGAATAAATCATGTCATAGTAGCGCATGGATCAAGAATACCCATGATCTAATAAATGTGATATAATTATAAGGATAAAGTTTTATTAGAATGTATTGAACTCCCAGATAACTCAAACATGCGAGGAAACACAACAACTAATGGACTATGTTGTAACATGTATGACCATTGATGAAATTTAAATAGATAATAGTGAGGTTTCTTTAAAATTTTAAATATTATTTCAACAATATTTTTTGGATATGATTAATTAAAAAATATATTACTATAGTGTATTATATCATACTACAACATTTTAGTTTTTAATGAGAAATATTCCAAAATAAATACAGTCATTCCATGAAGCAAGAAAATCTTGAAGGTTTTCAAAATTAAAATTTATCTCAGATTTTATGAGACTATGATTGAAATTTTAGAATATAAATAAGTATTAATGGATGGTTTTAAGACCCAATTAGATTAAGACACATAGTAAACTCATGGAGTATATTTTTAGGATGATTTAATCCATGAAATTGGAGAATTCAAGAGAGATGTAAAGAAGTGAACCAAATGCGATATCTGAATAATTGAGGGAGTGACTACTAATATAAGTAAAAAATTAAATATTAATTATTGGTAGAGGTAATGGAGGATTAATTACAAAACCCATATTGATTTAGTGTATATTTCTTGTGAATAATTCTTGAAATAAATCATCAAGTCATGAAATCCTTATAACTCTTATTTGAAGTAATAAATAGTTACAGAGAAATATGGGGTGGGCCATAGATCCATGTAGAATATTTTGTAAAAATTATAATAATATATAGTGAGTATTTATATCCCCTAAGATGTTAATAAAACATTATTTTATGCTCCTTAGAGTATCCCATAGTGGCAAACCAAGTAAAATATTTATATTGCTACATTTATTTTTCTATATCTGGATATTGTGTGTTCTTAAGATTCACATGATTGAAGGGTTCTTAAAAATATGAGAAATATATATTATTAAATAAAAGAAAATAATATCACTATAATCACCCATCCTTGTGTTTATTTGGGCCTCTGGCTATAACAAGTGGTATCATAGATACAAGGTTCAATCATAGGGAATATGTAAATTCTAAATTTAAAACATGGAGAATGTCATCAATGAAAAATGTGTTCCTTTATTTAATGGATGAAACTTCCAAATATGTAATAATAAAAATATATATCATATATGATATTTCATACTTTAATTCTACATAGTATTAGTTCATGGAATTCACATAAGTGATTTCACAGAGATATTGATGACTAAAGTGGATGGGGAGCTTCTCAACACTAACACAAAGACACAAAATACATTTTTAGAGCTTTGTAAGATAAAATATATATTAATTTAATGAATTTTACTTTAATAAAATAAATTTGGGATAATTTTTTTGATATATATTAAGGATATTATAAATAAAAATAAATAAATTCATAATTGTTTTATAATAGGTTTGGTAATTTGATGATGATCCCAAATAAGAACATCAATAGTTTTTTTAATCACATCATTAAAGTTTTAGGATATCTACATAGACTTAATTATGAGTTGAAATATGATTAAATAGTAACTAAATCTAATAAAATATTTCCACCATTATACTATCCATATGTATCAGTGATTGAAGAAGGAAACCTTATTGATTTCTCTTTTGATGATCTGTATAGAATATTAATGTCATATAAAATAAAATTGAAACCACAAAGTATATAAATTTATTCAGAAAAATAGATAACATTCATGGATATATAAAAACTTTATGTTCAAGAAGGTAAGTAAGTGGAATAATATATTAGTGATGAATTCTAATCACTTATGTTAAGAAAGATTAAGTGAGGAAAAGGGAGGTACATAAGAAAGTAACATCCTGCCCACTTTAATTATTAAAAAGTTATAATATTACTGTGAGGTGTTTAAAGAAGGATGATAGATAATAAGAATATGAACTCACATAGGAAAAATAGAGAAAATATCTCCCAAAAAGAAAATTTAAATTTAGAAACATATTTGGGAAATAGTTTCAATGAAAATTCGTGGTAAGAAAAGAATAGATAAAATATAATGGGGTTGAATTTATCATTGATACATATAATGTAATGATTGAAATTATTGAGAATTTTAAATTTGAGACCAAGGAAGAAGATGAATCAGTTGGTATAGTCATATTAAAATTCAAACACAAAGGATCACTCAAAGAGTTATATTATCAATTTAAAAAGAATAAAAAATAGCAGGTTATTAAAAGAATCATAAGAATATACTAACAAAATAAAAGTTTAAATTACTTTAATAGAGAAGATATTGGAATACATATAAGTACTAAAACTATATTTGGAGATTTTTTTTGATTTTAATGTAAATTTGGAGGAATAGATAAATATAAATGATGACCTTAATTATCAAATAAAAAAGAGAGAACAAAAATGGTTAAATCACTTGAAGCTGAAGTAAAGGATGGTAATCAAGAACAAAATTTAATTATAGGAGTTTATTTGATAAAGAATTGATATAAATAGAATGATGAGGTATATTCAGTGTTCATAAAATTATAAGTGAAAAAATTCCCATGTATAAGGGAAAATGTTTACTTGGTTGAACAGGTAAAGCATCTAAAACTAGAGGATTTTTATAAGATAAACTGAAAATAACTCTAAAATATTGATAACTTATCAAAATCCAAGAAGCCACTTATAGTTTGGAAATTTGTAGAGAGATTGAAATATTATCTTTATTTTGA
Source organism: Viscum album (assembly GCA_963277665.1). Taxonomy (NCBI): domain Eukaryota; kingdom Viridiplantae; phylum Streptophyta; class Magnoliopsida; order Santalales; family Viscaceae; genus Viscum; species Viscum album. The sequence goes on from OY728135.1 coordinate 1,179,206,429, forward strand.
TGAAGTGTAAATTTTATGGTTATCTTGGCCACACAATGACTTTTTACAAGCAGAAGGTTACTTAAAAAGATAATCACCTAAGAGTGAATAAATGAGGATAATAATGTATCATATACCTAATATAAAGAACACATTATATGGATATTGTTATTATTTTTATAACTTTAGTCACAAGGCTATGGATTTTAGGCAATAAAAGAATAAAAAAACACCCTTATGTAAATCAAAGGAGAATGGATGTAATGTAAAAGAATGTGATTACTTTAAAGAATAGTTTTTACAAGTTAGAGGAAGAAGTATATAAAATCACTTCCAATACTGAAGAAAATGTGTAGAGACTATCCCATGTGTCAAAAAATTGAGAGTCTAATATAAAGAAAATAAGAATAAATAGAAATAAAAATTAGACCAAATCACTCTTAAAGAAATAAATAATGGAAACACATAGATCCTTGACAGTGGGTGATCATACCACACGGTATAAAACCTAAAACTCTTGAATAATGTGAAGGTTAATATTGATGGATTAGTTTTTTTGGAAATTAATGAGAATTAAAATTCAAAGGAAGTAGAAATATAAGGCTCACTATAAATAAATTGAATAATATATATTTTCTTCTTGTGGATGGTCTATGACATATTCTTTTGAGTGTGAGTCAATATTGTGACTTGGTAATTGATTTTAAATTCAATTTTAAGGGATTTTTCATCAAATTTAGAGCCATAAATTCATTGATTAAAGGTTTGAGAACAAATGAAATATTATACCAGGTGGATTTTAAATTGAACACCCATCTCTATAAACTAAAAGAAGAATAAAACCTTTAGCATTGGAATATAGAGCATATTCATCATCAAAGAAAGAGGAATTTTTCAAAATTTAAATATTTAATTGATATTTAAAATCTAATATGTGATAAAGAGAAGAAATTTGATGCTTGTTTATGAGAAAAAATTATGAGAAATATCTATTGTTTGAAAAATAAAATAACTTCAAATTTATTCGACCTAATTTACATTGATGTGTGAATCACCATAAAGATTCTTAGAAAATATAATGATAGATACTTCCTCTAATTTGTTGATGATTATATAAGAATTTTTTGAATCATGTTCATGTGTGTAGAATAGAGGTAATTTATTATATCAAGTGGTTTCTAAGGTGGGAAAGAAATTAAATTGGAAGAATAATCAATTTTTTGACCAAAAAATGGAATAGAATATATATCCAATGAGGTAGAGAGACACTAATAGAATCATGGAATAAAGAATGATGTTTCATCAGTGATAAAACTATAAGAAAAAGTTTTTTAGAAATATATAATCATATGGTAAATAATATGACATAAACCTTGATTATTGAGAGTTTCATCTCTCTACATTATTAGAAAGAATATATTCAAGTGGTGGTTTACTTAAAAAATATATACTTATTAAGTCCTAGTGAAAATAATATAAAGTATGAAATGTATCATGGGTTAAAGATAACATTAAAACACTTTATATTTTTTTTTGAATTAAATGGTACATTAGAAAAAAATAATGAAATTAGGGAAAATACAGAGATATAATGGATGTAGGGATATTTCTTGGCTACTCATTTAATATTAAATAATATATGTGTTTAAACAAGAGGTTAGAAAATATGGTATAAAGAAACATTGTCAAAGTTTTTGATGATTTTTTTTGAAATAGATCTGGAATTCAATATTTAAGAAATTATTTTGAAGAAAAATATGATATTGATATGAATTCTGGTGGATCACATAATTTGATGTGTGAAAAGGATTATATGATTGAAATAATGTATGAAGAACATTATGAAGGGAGTCTACCATCAACATAATTAAGGAATATATGATATGAGGTTAATGAATGAAACATAATTAGTGATAAAATTACTCTTACACAAACATTAAGGATGAAGAATGTTAAGCACACTTGTCTATTATACAAAATAGAGTCAATTTTATTTTAAGTAGTAAAATTTGAATCATGGATAAATATTATGAATGAAGAGTTAGAATAGATCTAAAAGAATCAATCATGGGAACTGGTGAGGAGGATAACAAGACACAAAATAATCTAGATGAATTGGGTGTTTAATAATAAATATGATTAATAGGAAAGAGTGGTAAAAAATGAAATATTAGTTTATAATGGATATAGAAAAGCTGAAGCTGTTGATATGGAAGAAACTTTCACACGGGTGGTAAGAATCAATTCAATAAGACTCTAATTTAAATTTTAATAAATTTCAAAAATTAAAAAATGTATGTCAAAATGGTGTTTCTAAATTGAGTTCTTAAGGATGAGGTATATATAGAACAACCAGTGAGTTTCTTGATTGATAATATTGAATCATAAAATTAGTGGGTGAGAAAGGATTTGTGAGACTTGAAACAAGCACCTAGAGCTCGGTATGATTGATTGAACACCTTAGTGAAGAATTTATAATTTATAATAGGTTTCTTCAATCATAATATTTATGTGAAATAGATCAAGGAAGAATATTATATGGTTCTTGTTTACAATGAAGATATCATATTTGGTTTTAGAAAACTGAAATCAGTAGAATATTTTACATGGTTAATGAGTTAAATTTTTTCAATATCAATGATCATAGAGATAAAATTTTTCTCAAGCTATAAGTAAATAAAAGTTTTCAATGTCATCGATTTCAGTTGGAACCAATCTTGAGATTCCCACACATGGAAAACCTATTTATCCCACACTTTACCAGAATATGATGATAAGTTTTTTGTATTTCATAGAAATGAGGCAAGTTATTTTCCACACTATATACTTGGATTCTAATTTTTGATGCTTTCAAATATAGGAACATCTCACTATAGTTAAAAAAAATCATATAGTGCATTTAAGGAATGATTGATTATATTTTGGTGTAATGTATAAGAAATGGTCAAATATTCTATACCTATTCAGATATAGATTGGGATGGAGACATTGTATATATAAAATCCATAAGTTAAGGATCTTACTTTATTGAGAGAATGTTCACTGGATGTCTTATAATTAAGTAGAGAACTACTTCACTTAGCACAACCAAAGATAAGAATATTTCATGAAAAAATTAATGTACACAACTATTGTAGTTGAAATAATAATTGGATGATTTTAGAGAATATGTGAATGCAACACCTTGAGATTTTATGAAATATTTATCTTTAAATAAATTTGATTTATTTTATAGCTTAATTTACATGCAACACCAAGCTTAAACAAAAAACAATATAATATATAATTATTATTATTAAATGTGACTATAATCACCTTGTTGCTAGATTAGAGGGTATGAATAGATATAACTAAATTACAGAAAAAATATATAAAAAATTTCTTTAATGAAAATATATTGAAAAATTATTAGTAAATAAGTACTCAATTTTATATGTTAAAAATGATATCATTTTTTTAAAAGATCAATTTCGAAGTTTTTTCTATATATTTTGTATTTTTATCATTAAAAACTATAATTTTGATGAAATATATTGGTATTGAATTAAAAAAAATATTCATACATTGATTACTAATCCATTAGAAGTTAAGATATAATCATTTCAAGAGAAAAGAGTTATTTTATATATTTTTTATATGGACATTGTATTTTTATCTTAGAAAATTAATTTAATCACAATTGATGAATGATTTTAATCTAATTTTTTAGGTCATAGAAAATGTTAGGGGTCAATTTCCTTTTTAAAAATTAAAGCAAAAAATAAATAGTTACTATAAAAGATATGGAGATATAATAAAATAATGCGATAATACCAAAGTAAAGGGTATCAAAAATTAAAACAAGTAAATTTAGTGAAAGTATTATAGAAATTAAAATATAGAAAATAAATAGATAAGGAACACTTTGATAATGGAGTTTAAAAAAATCATATAAAGGTGCCCCTATGTCTCCTCCCCTCAATAAGGTTTGAGATATTATATAACCTCTTGTTTTAACATAATCCAAGAACCAAAGAAGTCTGTTGCTTTTGAATAGAAAAATCAAGAAACCAAGAAAACATGGTTTTAATAAGAACCAAGAACCAAAAAAAGAAACCATTACCATTAAATTGAGAATCAATAAACCAATTAAGTAAAAGAGGGATAAAAGTAACCGTTTTCCTTGTAAAACCTATTATACAATTGTCTAAAATATCCCTAAAATAAAAGAAATAGAGAGAAGGAGAGTGATTACAATTGATAGAGAGAGGGATAAAATGGGTTATAAAAAACAATAAAGGATTAAGAAGAAGAAAGGTAAAGGGACAAAATAAAGAAAAGATAAAAAAAGATTCAATGGAACTTGATGAAATTCATTGAAGATCATTCATTTGGATGGTTCCCTTTGATGATCACAAATCCCACAAATAATGACCAGTTTGATATTCATTGGAAAACAAAGAGAAATAATAGAACATTCAAGATCTTTAAGGATTGAGAATCCATTGGCGATCTAAGATAATTTCATTTTATGCACACTATAATTAGATGATGTTACAAGACTCCCTTTTCCTCCTTTTATAGCCTCCAAGGATGCCTGGGTGGTCCAAGGTCAGACCACCTCTTTATGAGCTGAGTGAAACCATAATTGAAAATCATTAATGATTCCCTATATGATCTATCCTGACACCACCATATACCTGATAGCTACCATTGGGTATCCGGTGGCCTACCAAGAGATTTCTGCACACTGTCTGCTTCCACCGCTGGCCGGTGAGCTCCACCGACAAACCGATGGGACTTCTCAAACTATGGAGGGTTTCTTTCATGATACTGGCTAGCTGGTAGCACTAAATTGGATAGTTAGTGCTTCATACTGAATTTTACATTTTAAAAATCCTTTTTAACCCATTTTGAATTCCACTTAAGGTCGAATTACTTCCATTAAAACTCAACTAAAACACAAGAAACACATTGGAAACAACAAGAAACAAGTTAGAAAGAAATTAAATTGTTTATGATCATTAAAAAAATTTAAAATACGAGTTAAAAAAATTTATTGATCTTATATTAAATCAATTATATTAACATTAATATGATGGTTGTTACTAGGAAAATAACGATAGTAAAATCATTTTATATACAAAAATACATTTTCAATAAAAATGGGTTTTACATGTTTTGTGTGCGGATATTAAAATTAAAATTTTAAACATATAATAACTGACTCTAGTAAAATGGATTCCATATTTGTAATAATAATAATTAATAATATCTTATAAGGCCAACTTAATTTTTTCTCATAAAGAATAGTAACCATGGTAAAAATCTTATTTCCACTGTAAAGGTTAAAAAGATTAAAAGAGGGGTTAATATAAGAGATAGGTTTTAAAATATCACAAAACACTTAATTAAATTAATTTTTTTGATTTTATTTCAAAATTAACATTATTATATTCAATGATTTTTAATTTTATAACTACTTTACCATGAGAGTGACATTATTATATTTTAATGTTCTTAATATTTATAAGTTTTCCAACAACCTCACTTATAAAAGTAAACCTACTCTTATTTACTATCCACACCAATTTACACCTTTATCTTGACCTAGATATTACCCAATACTCTCCCAAAGATGTTTATTTTGGGAATACAAGTACCTAAATGAGGATACCTAAAGAAGATGTATATGTCCATGCCGATATTTTTCATGATTATTTCTTCTTAAACCTCCTAAAAATGTTTTATAACCATATTAATGTGATGGAATCATCATATTTACTATAATGATATGTTTTTGGTTAATGGTATATCCATTTTCTATCTCCTTTCCATCCATTGGAAAATGGTAATGTCATTCGTGTGTACGTGTAGACTACCACCTCCATAAAGCGATGTGATTATTTTTTCATTTCCTCTTTAAATTGATGGTATTAAGGATATATTTAATGAATATATATGATATATATGATATAATTATAAATATATAAAGTTTAATTATTATGTACATTTATTTTATTGCATCCAACAGAAAGTGAAAACATCACTCATGTGTATGTACGGACTACCGTATCCACAAGTGATGTAATTCATTTTTAATCACTAATTTATATGAATGGTTCTAAAAGTGTATATAATAAATAAATATAATACTTATGACATGATTAATATTCTAGATATGATTAAACCATGACCAATGTGCAAGGACCAGAGCTTTGAAACCAAAACATTCATAGAAAATAGACTAGATTTCATCCACATAATATTTTTAATGAAGAATTGTTCATAAAAGGATAATTGAAAATTATAAGAGATTTATATATAGTAATATTTATAAGAATATGTTTCTTTAATATATTTAAAATAAATATATATTTATTATATAGGTGGTTTGAACATGCACAAATCAAGATAAGACTTGAGGTAAGGGTTCTTTATCTCAATATTGTTTTGTTGAGACATGATTCATGTTATGCACCTATTTTTGTGTATATGGTGTATATAATACACCTTTGATATATTATATCATTAATATATTTATATTCATGGGTTTTAAAGTTCTATTTTAAGTTTTTTCTTTTAATGGGATTATGAATCAAAATTTACCAAAGTGGTAAGGGTTTATATTACAATATCATTTCTTTTTATGATTATTTATGTTAAATTTTTAATGAGGAAAATTATACAATAATTAAAAATAAAATCCTATATATTTTATTCTATCAAATTTATTCCTAAAATATTCAAATTTTAGTACCTTTTTTCTCTCTTTGGTACTTAAAATGATCAAGAAAATGTTTTTAAGAAAAGTTGACTTTATTTTCTATTTGATTGAAAACTTTTTTTACCTATCCATATTATTCATAATAGTATAGGGATGTTTTTAGGCATAAATTAATGTTTTATAAATATGTTTTAATATATTCTAAATTTTATAAAATTAATTAAAATGGATATTTTAAAAAATATTATATAAGACTCACTTTTTCTTTTTTCAAATGTGTGAAAAGAATATTCTCTTTTAAAGTATATGAAAAGAATTAATTTTACCATAATAATGACCATTATTTACTTTGAATCTTACTTTAAATGTTTTTATTTTTATTTTCAAATAAAAATATTTTTCTCAATATTTTAGGAATTTTATGTTTTTAAAAAATACCGAAATAAAATGACATTTTCCATGTTTTTAATGCTAAGTTCAAATGAACTTTTAAAGTTATTTTTCATCTTTGTCAAAATCCTTTTATGATTCATTGGGGGTATGTTATTATGATAATATCCACTTAATTTATCCAGATAGCTTAGGATTATGATGTTTTAAGAATATTTTTATAAAATACATTTCTTTCCATAGGTTAATTTAGTTATTAAGAAATATTTATGAAACCCATTTATTTTATATGGGCTGTACACTGATGAGTTGATGCATGTTTTTATGATATTTTTTCACACTTATTTTATGGTTTATATTATGTGATTTGTTGGCCTAGAATTATTTATCCCTCCAATTCATTATAAAAATATTGATATCTCATGCGATAATATTTACTAGAATGGGGAGTGAACCTAGTTCAGTATGGGATACTATCCACTATGATAGTCTTGGGAGTGAACCTTGACTAAGGAAATGATGGAATGGGGAGTGAAAAAAAATCTAATATGGGACCTTTTCTTCTATGATAGTCTTGAAAGTGAACCATTACTATGGAAATTATTTTCTATTCTTATGTATATGCCAAAAATTTATGTCTTGTGCATATGATATATTCTTATGGATCATGAATGATTATTGATTATTCCATACTCGTATGACTTATGTATTTTTTTATGATAAATTATTATTCCATGAATCATGATTAATGATCTTTGACTGATTGGGTATGAATTTCATAAATTATAATCATGTTCTCATACCATTATACTTATCTTGTGCTCACTTATGATCATTGATTGATATATTCTATGTTTACCCTTATTGAGAATTTGAGCTCAAAATTTCTTATGTTTCCATTTCCCTAGGTTATGAAGAAAGGTTTTAATTAGGGTATGTATAATAAGGGTATTATGTGAGAATAAATTTGTAGAGGATATTAAATATCTTTCATGGAATAAGTTTATTATGCATACAGTCTCTAAATAAAATAAACCTTTATGGTTCCAGGGTGTGCATTATCATGATATTAATTAAATATTCATATAAAATGATGTAATATTTATGTATGTAACTATTGGACCACCTTGGTTGGTATTAGATTAATGTTTAGTTATTTTTTGAGATTATTATTACAAAAATTTTGAGAAATACCTGGGGATATTCTATGTATATTATAATATCGTGATGTTTTAGTAAATAGATATTTTGTGGTTTCCTAGAAATATCATCCATGTGTAGATGTAAAAAAGATGATATAATATTTAGAATAGATGCACGTAAGGGTAATAACCCTAAAATTTCTAGTTATATACGAACTCAATCATCACCTAGTGCGTGTCAAAGATGCCTAACTATACACCTAGTTTTACACTCTTAGGGGATATAAATTGGTTAATTCAAATTCTATTTATAAACCATTATGATGAATGATAGTATAAAATCTATAACAAGCTATTATAATCTATAATGAAAATAGATGAACTTAAAGTGTCATGGTATAAAAGAAGGTGTAATAATTTAAGACACTATAAGAATGATTTTCATAATCATATGATTTTTTACTCTGATTATTGATGTTTTATACTCAAAGTAATTTTTTTTGTTTTAGTCAATGACTGGAATTTTGAGTAATTATGTGAACAATGACTATGATAACTAATGGAATGACTATCCTCAAGAGATACTAAATTAAATGAGAGTTAGAATTAAAACATTGTGATTATCATAATATACTATCCTGAATTATGATTAACAACCAAAACCTGGGTGAGTTTTTGAATGAACCAAATAAGAGAAAAATTGAATTTTAGGAAAGTTCATGTGATAAAGGCCATGGAGGGAAGAAGATTCAGCTTCTTACATATCAAAAGTATGGGAAGAAACACCCAGGGGAATATATCAAATTAAGAATAATATATTTTATGTGTGAGAAATAATGGAATATAAAAATTATTTTTTAAGGGAAAATGAAAATTCTGATGGATTGAAATAAATTTAAACCAAAGAATCCACTAATAGTTCAATGTATTATATGTGGTGAACTTGGGAATTATCAATAGCAATGCCTTAATCCAAGGGATAACTCTTATACCAAGGAAGGGAAAATTCTATTTTAATCACTAAAGTAGATAATGGTGGTTGAGGAACACTTATCCTTCACTCTAGATTTAGGGATTTCAGGTTATATTTTTTAATAATGTTCCCTTTACAATTATTATTATTTTTTTCCTTTAGTGGAATTTGATGTGTTTTTGAGCATTGATTATCTCTCTCTACATATATCCCTTATTAATGTATAAATCATAGAAATCACATTTGATATTCTAAATCAAAATATGATTATCTATAGGTGTGTGGATGAACATGAAATTATAATAAAAATTACTTCCATTGTATAGATTTTACTACTTATTCATTGGGGATATTTATCTCAAATGGTTGAGGTGAAACTAAAAATTGGATAGATTCCTATTATTTTGGAATATTATAGTGTATTTCTTTTGAAGAAATCCCTAGTATTACCTTAAATCATGAAGTTGTGTTTTCAATAGAACTAATACCTGGTTCTACACCTATTTTGAAGACTCCATATATAATTTATCTGATTAAGTTGTAGTAATTGAAGGGAAAACTCTAGGATAATATAGATAAGGGATTCATTCAACCTAGTGTGTCACCATGGGATGAACCTATTCTTTATGTTAAGAATAAATATGGTAAAATGAATCTTTGCATTGATTATCATGAGCTTAATAATATCATGATTAAGAATAAGTATCATCTACCTTGTATCGATGATTTGTATGATTAATTACAAGGAGCTCAATATTTTTCCAATTTTGATTTATAATCTGGATATCATTAGTAAAGGGTGAAAAAGGAAGATATAAACAAGATAACCTTACCTTGAGGTTTGAAAAATATGATTTTATTATGATTCCATTTAGATTAACCAATTACCCAACCATCTTCATAGATTTAATGAATAGAGTCTCTAGATATTAACTTGGTCATATTTTAGTAGTCTTTATAGATTATATTCTTTTATATTCCAAGAGAAAGGAAGAGAATGGAGATAATTTAAGGATTGTGTTTAAGAAATTAAGGAATGATATGTTGTATAATAAATTTAGGACGTATTAATTATGGATATAGAAAGTCTCATTCTTGGCTCATATAACCCCATGAGAGGGTATATCAGTGGATACTTTAGAGATGAAAGTTATTGAGAAACGGACTAGACCAACCATGGTGTTTGAGATCTATAGTTTTCTTGGACCGGATAGATAAAATCGATGCTTTGTGAGAAATTTCACATGTATATCTAATCCAATAACCAAGTTGACTTGGAATAGATCCACGTTCCACTGGATAGAAGAAAGTGATGAAAATTTCCTGGAACTGAAAAGAAGGCCAATCAGTGCACTTATACTCACACTAACCTAAAATAAAGAAGGTTTTGTGATATATAGTGACGTATAAAAGAAGGTATTGAGATTCATTGTTATGTAAAATTATATAATAATAGATTATGATTCAGACCAAATGAATATCCATGAGAAAAGCTACCTGACTCATGATTTAGAATTTGCAGTAGTAATTTTTGTATTTAAAATATATAGGAATTATTTTTATGGTGGAAGATGTGATATATATACTAATCATGGAATATTTAAGTATATATTCATATATAAAGAGTTGAATATTCACCTAATGAGATGGATCAATTTTATTAAAGATTATGACTGCTCAATACATTACCACCCTAGGAAGGTGAACAAAGTGGCTAATGATCTGAGTTAGAAGGCCCTTCCTAGTTTTTCAAGATGAAAATTCAAAGGGATCTAATAATTATGGATTTATAGAGTATGGGATTTTAAATCATAAGGAATAAGGAAATGTATTATCTTTCTTAGATGAATGTTCTACCATCCATCTAGGCGAGGATTAAAGAGGTGAAAAAGGAGTATGTAGAATGGAAAACAAAGGTAATAAATATTCCTAAGTTCAACCATGATTGTGATGGAATGATAGGGTATAAGAACTTAGTATGTGTCCCATCAATACCATATTTGAATGAGTTATTGTATAAAGATCATAGTTCAGTATTCTCTATTAATACTTGAAGTATGAAGATGTATAGAGATCTGAAATAGAATTTATAGAGGGATAACATGAAAAGGGATATTGCAGTGTATGTATATTATTTATGGGTACTCCTACTTGGGTCGTTCTAGAGAGGTGGCTATCATGAAAGATTTGGGAGGTGTTGTTTGAGTGGATATCAGTGTTCCAGGAGGCATGATCTTCATTCAGTTGATGTAGTGTCCTTTTATGTTGGTATGTGGTCTGGTGATGGGGGATAACGACATGATGATATTGATGGGTTTTGATGTTCTGGTGTGGTGTTCGATTGACAACACCGATGGTGGTGGTGGATAAAAGTTTGGTGCAAGTGGTGGATGTCAGAAGAGGCCAGTGGTGAAGCTGATGAGGATGATGACTATGGTGACATGATGATGTGAAATTGGAGACAATGGTGAGATGTTAGGCTGACAATGTGATGATGGCAGTTAGGTCTTCCTTGATGGTGGGTTTCTTGGGTGTTACACTTTTCCCACAATTCCAATTTTTGAATTTGAACTTTAAATTTTGAATGTGGCTTTTGGGATCAGGTTTGTGGTGTTTTCTATTTAATGTGGGTGATGTTTGAAATTGATATCTGGTTTTTTCTAAGGTTCCCACTCAGCCAAAAAGTGATATTTTGAAAATAAAAAAGGGATTTGAGTATCTTATTGATGGGTATGTTATAAAGTAAGGTTGAGTGATATAAGTATAAGGGGATTCTAAAACTATCACCCATAATAGAATGGAAATGGGTAAATATCACCACGGATTTTTTCATTGGACTCCCTAAAATATCTAAAGGCCATTATGCAATTTGGGTTATAGTCGATCTCTTTATGAATTCAGAACATTTTTTTTCTATCATAGAATTTTTCTATCTTGATTAACATGTCATTATATATATCAAGGAAGTATTAATGTTGCATGGGGTACCATATTATATCAAATATGATCTAGATATGTGGTTGACCTTAAATTTATAGAGATGTATTAAAAAATATCTGAATATGGATTTGAATTTTTGAACTATTATCTTTAGTTGATTTTTATTAGGGCATGTTCTCAGAACTAAAAACACCCAGTAGACCCCATATCCATGACAAGTTGTGTCATGTGGACCTATTTTATAGAGGTAAGTGGTCACCAGGGTTTTATTAGCAATGATTCTTAGGGATGCACATTGTTCTTGAGGGTGGAAGTTTGGTCTCATAGAACCTTTTTAAAGGGATTATTTTTTACCCTTGGACCCTCTTATAGAAATAAGATAATTGTTTTGAATATTTTCCATGTCCCAATGTAGAATAGGTTACCACCATTTTAGTAGTTAGTAATTAATATGTATCAATGTGAACATCTATTTTTATCATAGGTTCTTTTTCAATGTGAATATATTTATGTATCAGAGTTTCTCCATTAGTGATTCCATCTATTTGTATTAGAGGTTCTCTATCTTATTCCATTTTACTTGGTGATTCATAATTTTAAGGGACTATAGTTTAAATCCACATATCTAGGAACCCTAGAGTTTATCATCATCCAGGGAAGTAGAACATATTTGTGGTGCTGGGATCAAGCCTATAAAAGGGGATTCCTATATATCATTGTGAAAAAATCATAAACCTTGTAGTTAAGTTCCACTTAATGGGGTACATCATACCTTTTAAGATCATGTGAAAAGTTCCTATCCATGTAGTTTAATGTAATGTGGTAAGGATGAATAGGTAAAAGATGAAAAGTAAGGGTTGGTATAGGAATTATAAATGATAGTCCCTTTATGGTTGACCATGAATAGAATATAGAAAAATGAGGATAGGTTAGTGTCAAAAAGAATGTGGCCCCATAGGGATGGGTCTCATATGGGATATGACCCAATGAGTGTAATATTATGGGACTATAAGAGAATATGGAACTTAGGGTGGGGGAATGATTTTATTGGACATAATCCTAACATAGGGATAATCCACATGTAATATGGCCCTAGTGGTGGTGAATGAAATCTCAGAGGAAATATGACCCAATAAGTTATGATGTTTAAAATCATGAGAATTTGACCAGTTGAAGAGAGAGATAAATGATTTTGATGCTAGGTTTGAACCTCATAGAGGCATACTATGTATGAAATTTAATGAGAATAAAATCCAAAATAGTTTTAAATTCATAGTTTAAGGTCATGTGATATGACCATTCCATGAAGTTTAACATCATGTGATAAGGACGTGTTCAAGGGAGTTTAAAGGCATAAAACTTGAACTACTAGATGAATCCTATGATTCATCTAAATTATGATAACAAAAAGATCAAATAAACCTATAAGACCATGTTATTCACTATTGGTGTTAGAAATAATAGATAAAATAATAGTCATATCACATTAGAGCACACAATTAGGGATTTAATAGGGCTTACACACTGGTGTTAACCTAGTAGGATTATTATGTCATAAAATTTTTAACATTCGGAAACTGAGTAAGTTATATGAATGCGATTAACTTAGATAACTAGCCTATTAAGTTAGTTATTTGAAGATATGTTTTGAAATTACACCTAAGATGATGCCCATGTGATCAGATAATAATGGGGCTTACTAAAAACTAAAGTTCATATTGGATTCTTTTTAACTATACTAATGACATGATCAACTTAAATCTAAAATCCCACATGATTCATGATCAGTGTGAGAAATAGTATATACCATAATATGATGTTTATTGTATGAAATCACACAATTAAATTTGAATTATTATTATGAACCAAGGATGCCCATGAGTAAAGAGTTATCTGATGCTTGTGACACAAGTCATGTAATGCTCCATGCCTTCCCAACCCATTAATTTTCCAGTTTTGTGGTTGTAAAGTTCTTGGATGAGGGACCAAAGGAGTTGGAGTTGTATATGTGATGTAGCAGGTGGTTTATGGAATAAAATAGGGGTTTATGCCATAATTTTTTATTTTATGTCTTGATAAGCTGGTGGTTTATGTCTTGTATGTGGTAGAGGGGATACCACATGAAATGTGTTTACACCATAAGAAAGGGTTTTATACCATAAGTTTATTCTATCCCAAGGAGCCATGTTTTCCAGAGGAAAATGGGCTTATGGACAAAAGGATGGTTTTATGGTGTATGTTTTGCAGAACCATGTAATTTAAGGCCTAAAATTTGGTTTATGTAGTAAATTGGATGAGTTATAGGTTTTCTTATGAAACTAGTTTAGATTATTCTCCTCTCATTCGAACAATTGTCTCCCTCTCATTTTGGGTGAAATATCATGAACCATTTTAGATACCCTAGTACCCTGATACCCGAGCTAGCATCGACATATCCTGAAGAGTGTTCTTGATATCCACCAGTCGAAAACTAGCACCTAGAATTATAAAATATAAAATGGGTAACATATTTTTCACAATAAAAATGGAAGATAAAGATACATATTAGTTTTCTTAAAAATCTTCAAGGAGATAGTACTAGAAACCAAATAGGTATATCAAAATGAAAAATAGTACATCATCAAAGTAATCAAAGAAGACAAGAAAAATCAAACATCCCAAAGGACATGTCATTGCAATCCCTAAGGGATCAAGAACATAAACCACCTCTAAGAGGCGCTTTCCATTTTCTCAGACATGGGAGAAGAAAATATAAAAACCCCCAAAGTAAAAGGTAGGGTGTGAGATAAAAATCCCAATAGGTTCTCACCAAGTGTTCCATAATAAGATTCTATAATAATGAAAAAATCATGATTTCAATTTTAATCAAAACAGGCATGGTGGTATAATTATAAATTTAAAAAATTATTTTCATTTCAAATGATGAAAAACATTTCAAAAAATGGATTAAGTAAACATTTTATATAAAAATAGTTTATATAAATCACTAAACATGAGTAAATAAGCTTCATAATCAATGGAATATATATCAAAATAATCTCAACAAGCACCATAGTCATCTTCCCTATGGTACAATAGTTACTAGTTATAGGATTCTCACATTCTCATATTAGTGATCATGGCATGTGTGTACACACATTCCTTGGGATTAGGCTGTATATGACTCATCAAAGTTCCATCCATAATATGATATGCCTAACTAGATTTTTTTAGATATTTCAAAATCAATCCATTTCTAGGGAATTAACATCCTAGCATGCTTGTCCCAAATAACCCACTTACTACCCAAGATCCTATGTGATAAATCAATCAATCAATAATAGGAAAATTATGTCAAATAAGTTTAAAATACAATTTCCCTATTTTTAGTCTCAATATTACAATTTCATTTCAAAACCAAAACATTGGTTTTTTTCATCATTTCATACCTTTTCAAGTAAAACCAATCATAAGTTTTCATCATTTCAATTTAATCCATTTTTCTCAAAATCATTTAAAAAATTCCATCAATTTCAAATTACACACCAATTTCCAATTCCATTGGAATCAAGGGATTTCAACCAAAAACCATATCAATTTAATTACAAATATAGTTAACAAAAAATTGAGTTTTAATAATTCAATTGAGATAAAATAAAATAAAATCAATCAATTCAATGTTTAACTATATTTCACAACTCAAAAAGAACCACCTACCTTTATCATAGAGATCACATATCAAAACCTGGAATGGGATTTTCCAATGAAGAATGATGAAAATAAAGATATAGAAATATAACCTATATTTGAGATCCAAATCAATGAATTTTAGATCCATCAATCACATGATTATATAATAAATCCTATCGATAAAAGAAAGAGAGATAGGGAGATAAGGATTGGGAGAAGAAACACATGTAAAAGAGGGATTGAATGAGATCCCCCATGCTTCAATCTTCCTAGGAATATGTTTTAAGGATCCAAAATGGATTCTTAAGAGCTCCCAAGACCCATGAAATCATTCTATATTGATTTATGTTTGAGAGGATATTTAAATGAGGGTTTAGAAATTTTAAAATAATTTTTTCAGAATTAAAATCACTGCATGCATAGTTAGCAGGGAAGGGTTGCACAGTTAGAAAAACCATGCGCCCTAACCACACACCCCTCTACTAGGGTATACCATTTATATTAGTTAGGTAAATGGTTTTCCAAATTATGCACCGACCATGAAAACCTCCACTGTATAGGGTTGTATAGTTTTCACTGGGTGGGCAAATAATTTGGGAAAACTATGCGCCAAACTTGAACCACCAAAAATTATCCAAAAATTTAAAATTTCCTCCTAAAACCACCCGAGATAAACCCCAACCAAAGAATGATAAAAATGGAGGTTTTAGGAGTACCTAAAAACTATTAACATGATGTTATCACCACCCCACCATAGAAAATTTCTATCCCCAAAAAGCCTGTCAAGAAGTACCCATATCAAAAAGATGAGGCCACTCCTCTTTCATCAGTGCCTCTCTCTCTCAAGTCTCATAAAAAATAAGAAATGTACTTCCATAGAACTTGGACCAAAGGTATCATACTCTGATGAAGTATGTTTATCTCAAAATTAAAAATTCTTATTAGATTCCCAGTAACGGATAAATCAGGATCAATGTCAAGATCACTCTAGCTCAAAACATGAGATGGATCAATAAGATACTTTCATAGCTGTGATACATGGAACACATTATGTATCAATGTAAACTATAGAGGATGAGCTGAATGGTAAGCCACTTTCCCCACAATACCAACAACCTCAAAAGTTCCCCCAAAAAAGGAGCAAAACTCCCTTACCTCCCAATCCATCAATGACCCAAATAAGGTGAAACTTTCAAGAACAACCGATCACCAAATAAAAGTTAAAATGGTATATAATGATGACAATAATATGATTTATATTGTCTCTATTCCATAAAAATTATCTAACAAATCCAATAAATATTTTTTGCTATCTCTTGGACTGTGATCAGTCCAAACAAGTAACTTTCACCAATCCCCAACCAAAAAAACAAATATTTACAAGGTTGACTATACAAGGACTCAAAAAGAGCCAGTATTATTGTAGACTGGTAACTATTGTTATAATAAAACACAACCAATACCAAATGGTCACCACAAGCCCCACCAAATTCAAGGATGCAAGCATGAATTATATCCTCAAGAATCTGTATATCCCTCTCTATCTTTTCATCCTTCTAAGGATGGAATGCCATACTAAAATGAACCTGAGATCCCAGTGCCTCCTGGAGGAATATCCAAAAGAGATAAGTAAAACAAGGATCCCTATCAGAGACTATAGTAGATGGAACTTTGTGAAAATGAAAAAACTCTCTCACATAGAGATTCCCATATCCTTAACATTGGTTTTATCTAAAATGGTTATAAGTGAGCCGATTTTTGTGAGCCTATTGATCACAACCCATATCACATTCTTATTTTTATGGGTATGTGGAAACCCAACCAAAAATTCCATAGAAATATCATCCTAATTCCAAGTCAACACTGGGATTGGATGAAGAAAACCTAAAGGCTTCTAATGATCAGCCTTAAATTGTTGGCAATTGTAGCAGTTTAAAACAAAGTCAGCGATGTATCATCTCATACCTGGACACCATAATCACCACTACATATTATAAACCATATTTATGGTTCTTGGGTGCACAAACCACTAGGAATTATGGAAACCCCCCAAAATAGACTTTATCATGGGTAATGAAATTAAAAAACAATTCTAGAAACATAGAATACCCTTCATGGAGAACGACTACTCACCAACGGTATCTTCATAATAAAGAGAGTCTCTAATTCTATGGAATTCTTCATCAAACTACTATTTTTGAATAATTATATAGAGAAGATTGGAGGTCAACTGAACACTATCCAAGACAACCTTGGCCTATATTTCCTAAACTCCAATATGGAATTTTGCAAAAAGAGCCATCAAGTCCCACACTTTAAAGTGAGAGAAGTCATCAAAGAAACCAATTTTGAGAAAATATTTACAAACCTATGATAATATCTAGATAAACCCAAGAAGATATATATTTTGAAAAAATTATGCAGTTACTCCCATGTCACAATAGATTTCACCTTTCCAGGATCAAATGAAATACCATGTTTCATGACCACGTGTCCCAAGAAATTCACTTCTTGAATCCATAAATCACATTCAATAGCTTTACATAAAGTAGGTGATTTTTAAAAATTATAGAACTTCTCTCATATGATGCATATGATCCTCCTCATAATAGGAGTAAACCAGGATGTCACCCATAAAGACCACGATGAAAGTATCAAGATAATCATGAAATATCATATTCATAAAATCTATAAAGACTGTAGGAGAATTGGTTAAACTAAATGGAGTGACAAGGTACTCATAATTTCTATACCTACCATGAAAAGAGGTTTTATGAATGTTAGATTATTTTATTCTCAATTAGTGATAACCATACTGAAGATCAATTTTTAAAAACCACTTCACCCCTTTCAAATGGTCAAAAAAATCATCAATATGTGGAAATGAATACTTGTTCTTTACCATAACTCAGTTTATTTTTTGATAATCAACACATAAGAGAAGTTTTCCATTATATTTCTTAGAAAAGAGAATAGGCACTGCCCAAGATGACACACTCTAGCGTATAAATCCTTTCTCTAATAGATCATCCAACTGAATCTTCAACTTTTTCATTTTAGCCGGTTCTATATAGTAAGAAGTTATATATACCAGTTGTGTACTAGTAACTAAATCAAAATAAAAATCTTTATCTTTTAATAGTGGAAATATAGAGAAGTTAGAAAAAAAAACACCTGGAAACTTGAAAAAAACTGGAGGGAGATCATCGCTCAAAGATTCCCACTCCAGATTAAAATCATACCCTGATATTACTTTCCCCAACTTGATATAAGAAGGTATGGTTCTACTCAACCTCAGTTCCCATCCTCCCTAAAATACAAGGAACACACCATCGGGCATAGTAAAGGATTTTCGTCAAAGATAACAATCAATTTGGTCTTTATTAGAAATGATCCAATCTGTCATGACCCATCCCCCGGGGCCCGTGTCATGACTACCCCAAGCTCGCCTTCCATAGGCCAAGGGTTGGTAACTAGCACCGTAAAGGTGTATCCCCCTAATGGGAAGACATTTCCTTTAAACCTGTACAGATAAAAAATATAAGAGCATAAAAAGAAACAACCACAAAGTAAACTACTGTAGTAAAAGTATACTAAAAGTAAAGGGGACTAAATACAAGCCCAACTGGAAAGTAAAAGTACAACTGAAAAGAGAAAACAACTCTTAGAACGTCCACCGAGGATCCTACCTGAAGGGTAGGTAGAGCTCACGATCAGTAGTCACTGCGTCATGTCACGTCAAATGGTCCACCTCTGAGTACCATCCAGTCTTGGCTCCCTCATCCTTGATCAACGCTGTCTGTAATCTGCACAAGACACAACAAGGTGCGGGAATAGCCTATGTAGGGGTGAGTATAACAATACTCAGTAGGGACCCCGAGACTCCCGAAGGTCTCCCAGAGTTCCAAAAAGGAATAACCAAAATTAAAACCTCAATTAAAAATCATGAACCATTCATCAACTCTACTTAGGTATATTCCCGTACATATACCTAAGTTATCAAGATATACTTGTTTCATTCATGAGGAAACATGGGGCTACAACTTCTAATCCATTTTCACAACTGATCCACGAGGGATGAATAAAAAAAAGGTAACAACATTAAGGTAACACCATGAAGGTAAAGGTACCACAAAGGTAACACAATGAAGGTAAATGCACCAAAAAGGTAACACCATGAAGGTAAAGACTCAACTCACACCAGAATATAAGTAAAGCACAGAAGTACAGATGATTAGTCGAGAAGTTAGATCATCTTATTCTATCGAGAAGCACTACTGCTGTACATACGAAGTATGACCCACACAGGATCAATAGGTACCAACCCCCACTGACCCACACAAGATCTGACCCACACAGGATTGGTAAGTGCTGACCCACACAGGATCGCTCGGTACTAACCTCCGTATAATCTGTCTCCAACCTCTGCCTCACTGCCAGCCAATGGATTCCCACTCAAATCATGCTTGATTTCAGGAGGATTCTCTCCTAAAGCCATCATTTTTACCTCAACTACCACAAATCTCCATGAATAAGTATCCCAAAGTACCACTATGTGGTAAGGGTTCCAATGTGACAGACGACGCGTCAATCAGACACTCGATCTGTGACTTATAAGTGTTTTAGTTCTGAGGGCCCGGTTGGATTCGGGTTCAATCCAACTCGGACATATTATAAATTTCTCTAAAACTCAAGTGAAGTATACCAAAAGGACCATATCACTCCAAGGGTCCCAATTCCACAAACGGTTTGTCAAACAGACGCTCGGATTTCAAGTTATGGTCCTTCAGGTGAAACTGGACCTGGTTCGGTTCAGGTATGATCTGACCCGGTCGGACCGACCCAGCCTAGGAAGACCCAAATCGGTTTGGGTTAACCCATATCGACCCACCTGGGTGGCGCGGCCCGCTGGCCTGGCGCGACCCGACTCACAGAGGGGCACAGCCTGCTGGGCTCGCTTGGGTTGGCCCTTGAAGGGCGTGACCCGCTGGGCTCATGCGGCCTGACCCGCGGAGGGGCGCGACCCACTAGGCTGGTGTGGCCCATTGGAGTGGAGCCTGACCTAGCTGACATGGGGGGGGGGAAGTCCCCTGGTTTTCCCGAACGTCCAAGTGGCTGTTCGGTTTCCTCCACAGCAGGGGTGCAATGTAGTGCCGCCTCATTTGCCACAGGACCTGCAGGGAGCGGTTCCTATTTCCATGGCATCAGAGCCATGGATACTCCGGAGGCCCACAGTTGTGTGCCGCTACCGCATCATATGATTAGCTGATGTCGACCGGTTCTTTCATTCACTACGTCTAAAAAACCATGACCACCTTCTCTGGCGGCCTGCGTGGGCGCGCCGCCCTCCCTTCTGCGGCCGACCGGTGTAGTCCGCTGCTGGCCGCTGTAGCTAAAGAGCCGCAGCCCACTTCTCCCAAAGTGCGTGATGGCACGCCACCACCACCGCGACCGGCTGGTTCTGGCCACTTCCATAGCCTGTCGACGGTCTTCCGTGGGTCACCGGGTCAGCTATGGTGACCTGTTTTTCCATCCGATCATGCCCACGGGCTCCCTGAGACGCCCCCTTCACCGCATGACCCTTCATTCCAAATTCCATTCAACCTGAAAATTTTTCCATGAAGAACGCATAGATTAAACAAAGTAGTATAGGTTTTGAGCCTTGTTCGTTTGGCCCGCGCTCTCCGCGTTATCTTGATAACAAGAGAGAATCAAGAAAACTTTCATTAAATCTTGGAAACAAATCAAGATTGAACCCTACCTTAAGATCATTAGAGAACGTTGCATTTGAGGAAGAGTCAGTGTTCGTTGATTGGTGGTGCTTGTCACCACCCACTGGTACCAGTCCTATCCTCTAAGTGTTTGGAATCGCAGCACTTTATTAGAACTTCGTCGCTTGGTGAAGCCGTGCCAATACTCCTCCCCAAGCTCCATATAAATAAAAGAGGGGGAGGGTGAGTAACACACGTGAAATTAATGGGGGTTCATTTAATAGAAACCTTCCTAATTCCAATGGAACTGTTACAAAGAATTTGAGGAGTCAATCCATTTAATGGCTTGATACATCATTGGTCCCACCACCGCCACTTCTTTGTTGGAGAAAAATAAAAGAAAAAAATAAAATAACAAAGTTATTTTATTATTCTTTAAAATTTTGAAAATATAACTTTTTCCCTCGACCTAATACGGTCGAAGTGAAGCCTCCCTTAAGAGAATCCTAGTACTTTGGATTCAACGGTGCCCTCAGATTTTTAATCCGAGCACCAGTTCAAAAGATAGAAAGCGTTGCTCACGCGTTTACTGAACATACCTTAAAAAAAGTTCAGAAATTCATTTCGGGCACACCGGGCCTCAGAATCACGCGCCATAAATTTTTGTAGACTCGTAATAATTCTATATAATTAAAAAAAATTACATGAAAAATTTGGGTCTTTTCAGAATCCATCCAAAAAATGAAATCAAGAGGTTTCATGTCAAAAAACTAAAAATACCAAGAAAGTTCAATCTCTAATAAAGAGAATACATAAGAAGGAAAACAATGACCCTACTATCTTTGTTTCGAGGGGTGTAATAATATCCATCACATAAGATGAAAGATCCCTAATAAGATTTATTAGGTTCACAATATGAGTTAATATAAATGAATGAGATGTACCAGTATCAAATAAACCAGTCACTAAAGATGAAGCTATAGTGATAGTACCTCTCACAGTCATTAGACCTGTATATACTTCCTCTAGAGACTCTTCCATTGTGTGAAGAAGCTTCATTCTGGATACCTAAGGATAGAACCCCTTAGATATTAAGGCATATAATTGTACCATATCACTTTTTGGTGTTGATGATTCTATTCCACTACATGGGGAAGGAAAATATATAGCAGAATTTCTTCAAGTGTCCTAAATGTCTATAGGATCTTCAAATATTGGGTGCCTCAGGGAAAACCCATTTTGTATACCCAGGCCTATCACACTGGAAGAAAGTCAAAGGGATTATGTCAGGAAATTAAAGAGGTCTAGAAAAACCATGAAATCTATAACTACCATGAGACTTATCATGCTTTCTCTTCCCTTTATTGGAAATCACAAAACTTCCATTAGGAGAAAAAGGAGCTCCTGTCAACCCTGAATTACCAGCCAAATCAAGTTTGACCATCAAAACCCTATCAAGAACATCAACATAAGAATATAACTTTAGTAATAATACCTAATAATGAATATAACATCGAATTAAAATCTCAAAATATTGAGTCTTTATATTCTCATTCAATACAATATCAGGCGAAAACTGCACAAGATCAATGAATCGATTCACATATTCTTTCACAGTCCTGTCATCCTACTCGAGTTTGAAAAAATACATAGCCTTTTATAGCACCATAGAATCTATATAGAACTATAAATTGAAAATAACTTTAATGTACTTCCACTCTAAACCCTCATTCTTCTTCGATGTCACCATTGAGTCCTTCCATCTTATGCTAGGTCCCTCTAGCTTAAATTTGGCACATTTCACCGTGATTGAATAAGGTGTTTCCAAGAAATTAGAAATAAGATCTATCTTTCTCATTTAATACTCATCGTTTTGAGTATCATTAGAACCTTGGAACTTTTACAAATTCTAGTGAAGGAAATCCTGAGCACAACTCTGGAATTCATCCCTCTGAGGTTCCACATCTGGAGCCATAATGGGAATGGTTGCATGTTCCTATCCTAGAGCTTGGATATCATGTACAATAACCACAACTATATTCTATTCCATGGGAGTATTTACTCATTGTGTTTCATCAACATCTTCCTCCTGATCCCTATTCATATCTCTTCTCAAAGGCATGATGCTACGCAACATTGGTAAACAACATTAAAGACATCATAAAGGTACCCTGATCAACACTCAAATGAGAGATACAAAGAAATTAATCCCATAAGATAAGAAAAATGGATTTGTATTTATGCCTATCCAAATCTAAATCAAGTAAAATACTAGAATTAATCCTCAAGACTCTTTTCTCAAACCACCTATGGTGAATTAATACTTATTTTGATAAGAGCTAGAAAATCACTAACTCGTAACTACCTCCTAAGTCCCGTCAAGATCTCTCAACTGCATAATGAAATCAAGGAAAGATGCACAACTTACACCTTTGATACCAATTTTTCACAAACCAACCCATATACCCTAGTACCCTGATACCCATTCTAGTACCAACATATCCCAAAGGGAATTACCAATCCCCATAGGTTAGTGACTAACACCTGGCATCATACAATATAAAATAGGTAATGAATTTTCCACAAAAACAACAAAAGATAAAGATACATATCATTATGATAAAAAATACTCAAGGAGATAGTACCAGAAACCAAGAAGGTATATCAAAACCTAAAACGACACATAATCAAAGTACTCAAAGCAGAAAAGAAAACTCAAACTTCCTAAAGTTCACATCACTAAAATACCTGATGGATCAAGAACATTCGTCTCCTCTAAGAGAATATTTCCCTTTTCTATTACTTGGCGTAAGAAAATCTACAAAACTCCCAATGGAAAAGGTAGGGTGTAAGATAAAGAACCCAGTAGAGTCTCACCTAGTGTTCTATAATAAGATTCCATAAAAAATAAACAAAATAATGATTTAAATTTTAATCAAAACAGGCATGGGAGTATAATTTCATATTTAATAAAAAACATGATTTTCATTTCAAATGATGGAAAACATTTCAAACAATGGCTTAAGTAAACAATTTATATGAAATTTTTTCATATAAATCACTAGGCATGAGTAAAGTAGTTGCATAATCAATGTAATATATATCAAAATAATCATAACAAGCATCATGGTCATATACCATGTGCTATTATAGTTTCTGGTTATAGGATCCTCACATTATCATATAATTGATCATGGAATAAGTGTACATAGGTCCCTTAGTCTTAGGCTGAATAAGACTCATCAATGTTCCATCCTGAGTATGATCTACCTAAAAATATTTTTTTTATAGTTTCCATCATCAATATATTTCTAGGGAATTACCATCATAGCGTGCATGTCCCAAATAACCCACTAACTACCTAGGCTCACATGTGCTCAATCAGTCAATCAATAATGGGAAAATCATTTCAAATCATTTTAAAACACAATTTCCCCATTTTCAGTCTCAATATGCCAATTTAATTTCAAAACCAAAACATAGATTTTTTTCATCATTTAATGAAATTTCAAATAAAACAATCATAGGTTTTCATCAATTCAATTCAATACATTTTTTTCTCAAAATCATTTCAAAAATCAATTCACAAATTCCATAAATTTCATATTTCACCCCAATTTCCAATTCCATTGGAATTAGAGATTTTCCCCCCAAATCCATATCAATTCAATTCCAATTCCAATTCTAATAAAATTATATTTTCATAATTCAATTGAAATAAATTTAAATAAAATCAATTAATTAAATGTTTAACTATATGGCACAAATCAAACAAAACCACCTACTTTATCATAGATATCATGTATCAATACCCGCAACGGGACTTGCCAATAAAGAAATATGGAAAGGACTATATATAAATCCAACTAAGATTATAGATCCAAATAAATAAAGTTTAGATCCATCAATCATGTGATGATCAAATAAACCCTATATAGGAAATAAAGAGAGAAGGGGAGATAAGGAACGAGAGAATAAACACATACTAGAGAGGGATTGAATGAGATCCTTCATGATTTGATCTACCCAAGAATAGGTTTTGAGGATACAAAAGGGGATATTGAGAGGTTCTAAGACCTAGGAAATCATTATAGGAAAATTTAGGTTTGATAGGATGTTTAAATAAGGGTTCAATAATTTTAAAATACTTTTATTGGAATTAAAATTACCACGTGCATAGTTAACTGGGAAGGTCCGCACGGTTAGAAAAAATGTGCACACTAACTATGCACCCCTATACTTGGGTGAAAAATTTCTACTAAGTGGGTGTATGATTTTCCAAACCATGCACTGGCTATGCTAAACCCCACTATTAGGGGTTTCACAGTTTTCACTAGGAGGGAACATAATTTAGGAAAACTGTGTGCCAATCATGAACAACCTATAATTATCCTAATATATTGAAATTTCCTCCCAAAACCACCCGAGACCAACCCCAACCAAAGCATGATAAAAACAGAGGGTCGAGGAGTACCTAAAAATTAGTAACAATATGTTACATAAACCCTAAATAGTTTTTAGAGATATTCCATCCCCTTTCCTCATGCTTCAATACATGGGTTCAGGTGATCAATTTCTGTTGATTGGTGGTGAGTTGTTATTCATTCTATGTTGTTTTTCTCCCATTCTTCTTCCATGGATTCATTGAGGTGTTGTTTATTTGGTTCAGGGTATGCGTGGGCTTTGTTTTTGATGATCCCTTGATGTGTTATAGGTCAAGTGTGGTTATGGGTTTCATGCTATTTCTTCTTTATCCTATGGTGCACAATGAGATCGAAAATCTTCTTCGAGAAAGGGTATATTCATTGTCTCATTATTTATATGAAATGTATGAGATTTAAATAGTTTTCCTCCCTTTTTTTGGATAGTAAGGGTCTATATAATAAGCTAATTAATTTTCATAATTAAAATTGATGGGTATGAGGATATATTGCATGTTTTGAAAAGTTTATATTTTTGATGATGATATTATTCCTTATTGTTTCCTTAATAAAAATAAATATTATTAGAATCCTTGATTGTGAAATAGATGATATAATTTGATACCCTTTTAGTGGTTTTATTTGATCACACCCTGAATAAAAGGCCAATGAACATATATTCAGTTAATAAATTAGTTACCCATGGAATCTATATTGTGTGATAATATCTATACTAAATAAAGGAGTAATGAAATAAAATCCCTTGAATAAATTGTGGAATCTAGGATGTTTTATTATTATGTCTAGTTTCTTTATTATGATGCCCTGTGTGGTTTAAGCTATCATAGAGTGATGGAGGTTACCAACTAGGCTATGTGATGCATGGGGATGTGATATAGTGGTTAGTTTGAATGGATGTGATGTGATAAGTGTAATGATGAGGTGTGTAGTGGTTGTGGTGTGCATAGGTTGCGGTGCATAGTAGTTTTGGTGCATAGTGGAAATGATGTGTGGTGGTGTTGTGTGATGTGGTTATGGTGTGTGGTTTGTCTTGGATGTGTGCTGATGTTGTGTGAAGCATAATGAATGTTTTGGGGTGGTTGTGGTTGAGATTTAGTGTTGGTGTGAAGTGGATGAGACATGTGGTTGTTGTGGCAAGATGGTTTAGATGGTGTAGTGTGGAAGAGATGGTTGAATTGAGATGGGTTGTTATTGTGTTGTGTGAGGTTGTGTTATTTCCTGGTTATAATTGGAATAAATACTAATGATAAAATAATTAAATATACTAGTAAATAAATGAGATGGGATATAAATTGATGTGTGGTAAATAAATTTAATGAACTAAATGATAAATTAATGGGTTGTGTAAATGTGAATAAAGTGGTGAAACCTATAAATGAAAGTGGGAAATGTTGTGTGGATTGTGTGGTGGTGGTGTGGTGTGTTGAATATAGTAGAGGAATTAGTTGTAATGAATGATGCGTGGTATAGTGGTGGTGATGTGGTGAGAACTAGTGTAGTTGATGTGAACCCATAGGTTGCATATTGTGTGCAATCAATATATCATGTATTTTATATTATTTCAACATCATCCCCATCCAAGTTGGATAAAATTACCAATATCCAAAGGTTATAGGTTCTAGGTGTTTTCCCCAATATCTATTATGGTGGTGATATATATGCTTGGCTACCCCCTCCTCCCCACTCTTCCTTAAATAGTTATAAACCAAGTGTCTTTGGGTGAGATGTGTAGTGATGGACCAAGTTTTTTTGGGAAATATGTGATGTGATTAGTCTATAATGAGATATGATATGTGGTGGGGGTCATACATGGTAGGAGGAGGTTATGATTTTTATGTCCTTCACATTCATGATATCCTACTTCTCTGGTTTTGTGGCGAGATGTAGTGTGACAACCTAGGTGTATTTGGGTGAGATGTGTTGTGATGACCCATATATATTTAGGTGAGATGTGTTGTGATAGACTAAGTTTCTTTGGGATATATGTGATGTGATGGTTCCTAGTTCTAGTATTGAATTCTAGACCTTGGGAGGTTGGGGCATGTTGGGATGCATCCCGACCCACATCAGAAATAGAAAGTATGTGTTGCGATGTGATGTGTTATGTATGGAAGGGATGAAAGCACAAGAAATTCAACACTAGGGCATGAGAGTGGAAAATAAGTGGAGAAGAGGTATTGTGGAACCTTTATTGTTATGATATCGATGCTATAATTCTATATTGGATGCATGATTTGGTGAGTGAGACATGGTGGGGCTGGGATGGTTAGTTGACCCATATAGGTGCTTGTTGGTTCTGTTGTTCGTTCACTAGCACATTCACATGTTCTTTTCACATATGGACTTGAGACCTTGGTTATGTCCCTAATGAGTATATTTTCTATGCTTACCCTATGTATATAAACTATTTTTAGGTTTTTTGGAGGACATTGGGGACCTATCTCGACATTACTAGCATGGGTTGGAGCTGTTGTTGAGGTGCTGTTGTAGACTTGTCTTTTTGTTATATTGGATACTTTTATTTGTTTTAGTTTTATTTATACATGAATTGTTGGATAATTTTGGGTTTATTTTATATTATATGATAGAATTATTTTGTGGTTTTTTATCCTATATCTCAATCCTATTTTATTATAGAGGGTAATGCCTCCCATATATGTGATATTTTTATACCCTTGGTACTAGTCACTAACCTGGGGCCTATTAGAGGTGGGACTCAGGGCTCATTATCTATCTTAGTTCATTTCAGTATATTTGGAGGGAGGGTTCATGAAAAGGAACCCCATATTATTTATAAGAGGAATATTATACGCATTGTATTGGGTAAACTTGTAGTTTTATATCTTTCATTAAGGATGTTGGCCATGCAGTTTAACATTGTGTTGTAGAGACGTTATGTTATGCAGTTTATCATTATAAAACTCAAATGTTATACTATGTAGTTTATCATCATGAATATAGAGTTTTTTTCTATATATTTTATCATCATTTAGTTCAAAATATATTTTTTATTGTTTATTTTCATGAAACTCGAATGTTATGCTATCCAATTTAACTTCATGCAACTCCAATGTTATACTATGAAATTTATCATCATGTAGCTCAGAATTTATGCTATGTATTTTATCTTCATGAACTCATATATTATATTATACAACTTAATGTCATGTATATGGGAATTTATATAACATAAGGAGTGATAATGAAAGGTTGTGTAGGGATTACACATTGATCTTCCCATGAATGATATTTCATCAATAATATGGCCCTGATGAGTAATTTTGACTATCGATAGGAGGTGTCAATAAGGTCATTTGAGTTGGAGTGGACCTAGTGGGTGACCTTAATGAACTGTATAATATGGGATAAACCCATTTTTATTATTATTATATTAATTCATTTATTTTATAAATAACCATAGGGAGTCTAAAAGTTGTTCATGATGAGAGCATGAACAAAATAGCATAATAAACACCTCTAAATCCTCCCATTTCTTTTTCGAGAAAGTGTTGTACAAAATAGGTGTGTACTATGAAGGATATTTGGGGGTTATTTATGAAATATCTTATGCAAAATATCTCATAGAATCACCATGATAAAATCATCACCCACAAATAATTAGACATAAAGCATCCAATATAAAGCACCTCTGTAAACTATGTTCATAGAGTCCCTTTGCAACAAATCTTAAATGAAGAGGAATTTCCTAGAGGATATTCTTCATAAATTCTTCATGAATAAGGAACTTAGTGAAGTTCCCCTATTTAACTTTTTGATACTTATTCACTTCCCAAAATAGAAAATCATCCTTATAAAAATTCCATACATTTATCCTTCAAATTTCATCTATGTTCCCCACTATTTCTCTTTCCTTTATTTTGGGAAAGAGTGGAGTATTTATAGGTAGTGTCAGATAAATTTCTTCCCAAAATGGGTAATGTGGTGGTCTGTAAATGAGGTTTTAGACCGAATAAAATCACCATTCGACTACATAAAATATTTTTTCCTTACAAAGGGAATCATGATTTTATAGGGGTTCACCTATCCACTATAAATGAGGAGTGTATATAAAGAAAATGATTTGTGGAGAACATGATTCATGGTCACATAATGATCTAACTGGTTTCTGTAAACAACGAGGGAATACTATGTGGATATCTTAATGATATTCCTTGACTTTATAAATGACAAGGCCTAGTTTGGTGAATGTGGTCATATTTTTATTGATGGAAAGTGACTCGCTTCATGATGTGCAGAAACCTCATAGATGAGGGTTTCTATTCAGTGATGGCATGTATATTTTCCTTTACCAATTATCTTGATTCAACTTGGATCATTTCTTGAGTTCATGTTTATCTAGGAATGTTGGAGACTTTTTAGGCCTCAACAAACCCCCCTTGGAATACGATATGATAATTTTAAAGAAGATACTATTACAAGGAGAAAATAAGAGCTTGAAAAGTGATACACGGTCCATATAGAAGAGGACACCCTATATAAACCATGTCTGGAACCCATATTTTTTTAGTTTTCTCTAAAAAGTGATTTGTGATCATGGGATATTTTGCGATTTGATATTCCTTTCACATAGGACCAAAACTTTTCAATCAATTACATCCACCAAAGAAGTTTTATTTATATGCCCCACCCTTCAAAAATAATCAAGTCCTTTATCCATATAGTGGTAACTCCCACAAAATATTCTTTGTGAACTTATTTCATCTACATAGAAATGTTAT
Organism: Viscum album; assembly: GCA_963277665.1. Lineage (NCBI taxonomy): Eukaryota > Viridiplantae > Streptophyta > Magnoliopsida > Santalales > Viscaceae > Viscum > Viscum album. The sequence goes on from OY728135.1 coordinate 1,179,237,120, forward strand.
GTCACTAGTATAGTTCTATGAGGCTCACATAGAACTATTAGGATCCCATAACATTTTATGGGATTTTTTACCTTTTATTTTTTATTCATCGAAATCCCTTAGAGCTCACCGAGGTCCTATTTTCTACAAAAAGGAAAGTCAAATTAATCTAGAATAGATCCTTAAAGATGTTGAGAAGAAGAGGAAAACCTTAATCTAAAGTGTTGAGGTCATTTATCAATATCATGTTCCCTTAAAACTTCAGATTTTATTAATTCTCATGGGATGTAGCCTCCAAGATTATCCGGTATCAGATAGGCTTCCAATATATGGTTTTGGTTTCTGACTTCTATTATGATTCAAACACCTATATATAAAAAACAATAGGTTTTCTATATAAATTTCCACAATGATAATGTTTGAGTGAACATCTCAGTGAAAGGACACTATATCAGAGAAACTAAACATGAAGAAGTTTACATCCTAGGATATAGTAAACCAAAAATTTTATACATATTTTTATATGATTTTAACATAAATATCCTTTAAATAAAAACCAAGTATTGAAAATCCTAGTTTCTTTGGAAGAATAGGTATATAAATAGACAACATGAAACTAAAATAAAACATATTTATTTTAAAATACATAATGAGGTCGTAACTTCCTTTGATCTCCTTAATCTACATTGGAAAACCTGGGGAATACATTGACCAAAAGGGTGAGCTGAAAATCCTAGTAAGGAAATAAATATGGAAATAAAGCACATCATATGAGTCGAAAATCATAACATGATAACATAAAAGGCATTGCTCATAAATAATCATATGGAGGAATAAAATATATAATATGGAATCATAATATCATTGAATCTTAAGAATGTTGTAGTAAAATATATAATGACATAAACATGATTCAAGGACAAATTCTAAGATGATATCACATTGTGGATAGAGTCTCATAATGGATTAGGTTTACTCACTAATCCCATACATATTAGTTCATGAGACCAAACATTACTCAATTCATTGGAAAAATATTTGGGAATATCTATCATAAAATATACATGCATATGTGTGCCATATAAAGAAGTCAAACAGAAGGCATAAGCATAAGGATTACCCATGGAAAGAAATGGGTTTCATAGTCATGTCATTAGACATAACCAATGGGTGTATCATAATGGTTTCCATTAAATAATGGATTAAATAATTATTGGACAATCATAAAGAAAAAATTAACATATATAATGATAAATTATGTCTAACTAAAATGGATACATTAAAAAAGATTGATTAGGTAACATTATAAATATGCTACTTAAGCGGGGTTTTAAGGAAATAGTAAAGTGTCTTTAAAGGGGGTAAAAGCATAATGGTTCCCATAAACTAGAAGTGAACTAAAATAATTTTATTTATAAAAATTAATGTTTTTAGAAACTATGTATGTTTTAAAATATTTCATTTATTGGTACTTTAAAAGTTGTAAATAAAATAGATAAGTTCCCTTTAACCTTTTTTTGAAAGGAATTGAGAAGGGAACCATTAATACAGGTATATACCCATCAAAGAAAGGTTAAATAAAATTGGTATATACATGTGATACATATACATACATATACATACATACATATATATATAATTTAAAATAATTATATAAGAATAATTAATAGATAAACTAAATTAAAGAGAGAGAAATCATAACCCAAAGAAAATAGGGAGGTTTGGAGAGATCCCTTAACTTATGTTCCAGAATAATTATGCACTTGACCTTAATGTCATGAATATTAAAACTAGATTAATTAATTACTTAATTGAGAAAATTATCCATATAAATTTGATTTATTAAAATTTTATTATATTTATTTACAATAATTTCAATGAGATATGAAGTTATATTCTATTGTTCTAGGGGAATTCATTTCATGATTCCAAGGTTGGATCAATAATGTATAAATATGGAATTTATTATCATATTGGAATAAAAATAAAGAAGTGAAAATAAATGGTATTCATGTAATTTTATAAATTTAAATGGTCCCAAATGTATTTTTTTAATGACATATGTAATATCCATTTAGTTAAAATGTTAGTGTTATATGGTTAGTTTTTTTGGAGGTTTTACCGACTATCATGAACTAGTTTAGTTTTATTTAATATTATTTATATATATTAATTACATAACATAAAATAAGTTTTAATATACTTATTATAATATTATTTAACCATAATAATATTTTTATGACCATCCTTGAAGGTGGTAATGGAAAATGAAAACTCATTATCCACAGAGATGGTTAACCAACATAATATGGACAATGGTTTCGTTCTTAGAAGAGGAAAATTAGATTAAAGGATTGATGGTAGATATTCCAATATAACCATTAAATTATATTATATATATGATACTAGAGTCATTAGTTCATGTTGGATGAGGGTGGCGAGGGGAAGTTAGAAGAAGAAATAATTTAAAAGAGGTAGAGTTAGAATATTACCTTTTAAATGACGCCTCCTTGAAATACTCCTTATGTCATGACCTGACCCGTATTAGGGTTCAAGACTCAACTACCCCAAGCCCACATCTATAGGCCAGGGGATGATGACCAACTCCGAAGGCATAACAAACTCAGGGAGGCCTTTGCCTAAGTACCTGCACACACACATGCAACCAACTCATCGCAAAAGTGCAGAGGGAAAGGAAAAACAAGATACAACACTGCTATATATAAACCAAAAATATGCATCGACCTCTAAATAGTACAAGTACAAAAAAGTAAACTGAAAGATAAAGGGGAAAAATACACGTCCAACCAGAAAAGTGCCACAACATGGCAACAGGTGGAAAAGTAAAACAGTTGAGAGAGACCCACTCCTAGATCCCAAGCTACAACCATCGCACACAGTCCAACCACCCCATATCCCTATGATCCTCTGAATTTATGATCAACCTATTCTTCATATGCATGGGAACATCAAGTGCAGGAAAATCTCGTGTAGGGATGAGTATAAAAATACTCAATAGGATGCCTCGAAGGCTCAAGGGAATAATAAGTGAGGTACTGAAGAGGGAATCAGTAGATAGAACAAGGTACAATAAAAGAGTACAACTCTACCCAACAAAGAAGTGAAGTAATATTTTCAAAAAAAGAGGAGATAGAAATAGTGAGAAGATGAACTTCTTGTCGATTCTTCACTACCTATAGTGGGAGAGTAGAATCATCTAACCATGAGAAGCTAGACACAGAAAGCACGTGGCATACCTTGCGTGTCTTCACCTCTCCCAGAAGGAGAGTAACAAAAACCCAAGGAGTGGGTACTGCAAATACGATATATATATGCTCAACCAAAGGAACCCAAATGAGAGAGTAAGGGGATTTATATATCACTATATTAGCCCAATAAAATAGTCGCTAATATTTCTAGAAGTAACCACCATTGATGCCCAACATCCCACACATCTTCCCTGAATTGAAAGTCAAAGAGGATCAATCAATGCACCTTGATACTATCCACTTTGGGCAGGTCTGACTCGCCCATACAGTTTTACTCCTGACACAAGGATGCTTCTTGGTGGGAAAAGTGCCCCTATTTCTTGAGATTCCAAAGTCACATCAAGAACATCTCATCACCATTCCACACAGTTGATAGATCATGTCACAAATTCATGAATTCACTTCCCAGTCCCATTAGAGGGTATGCTTAGAAGAGTCATCGGCGAACCCACTGCCCAACCTAGGTAGAGGGTAATCCCGAAAGTGTAAATGGAAAACCTCACTACCCAGCCACTCTAGAGGGTAAGTCTTGAAAGAGTAACTAGTAAACCTCACTACCCAGCTGCACTGGAGGGTATGCCTGGAAGATTAAACGATGAACCTCACTGCCCATCCCCACTAGAGGTTAAGTCCTAAAGAGAGAACGATAAACCTCACTGCCCAGTTACACTAGAGGGTAAGCTGATACTGCTTTGGTGATTCTGAAAATATCACTTCCATCATTTTCATCATCAAGCATCGCCATAGATTGGCGTTGTACCCAGAACATTTAGTGTCACCTCAGATAGGCATCACACTCAAGATATATCACATCATACCTCTAAATCCACTATAGAGGGAACCATCACATTCTACATAGAAAAAAACTCAAGATAGGCTACTTTCAAGCTAAAATCTGAGTTTGGAATAAAGAGATATGAGACGTAAAAGATTCATAAAGTGGTACATGACACATGTGGGGCCCACACTATGTGTGACCCTGCCTCATAATCTGGATATGTACCTAGCCATACTTGGGTACTAAACTATGAACTAGTACCCACAAGGCATGCCAGTGTATTCCCAGAGTGCATGGCACCACTAGTCAAATAGTTAACGAGCACACATTGCTCATTACTGATCCAAAGGGAGAAAACGTAAGTCTACTGACATGCCTCTTGAAAACGGTCCCGGATAACCAAACAGATCACACTGTTGCGATCCTTATGGAAAAACGCTCATGATCGACTATTCATTCGACCAAAACAGACCCCTGGTGAAGAAACTGCATTCCACCATGCTGCGCAAAAATAGTGCTCCATGGGGCCAATGCCTCAATCCAAAAACACATCACACAGATCGTGCCATTGTGATCCCCTTGAAAAAGAACACAAGATCGACTATTCATTCACCCAAAATGGACTTCCGGTGTAGAATTTGTAAAATGATGCATTACAATCGAAAGGAATCCTATGGTGACCACATCTCAACCTCGTATTTAGTTGGGTGGACCGCACCATTACAATCCTAATGGAAAAAACACACAATATCGACTTCTTGATGATCCAAAACATATAGATGGTGAAAAAGTCACATTCCACTACAAACGCCCAAAACGGGCCTCATGGGTCTTACACCACTGTTTCAGTTTAATCACCTGAAATCAGCTTTGAAAAGTCCACCTCAACTCTAGGGTCACAACACCTCTGGTGGCGCATCAATCAGATGTTAGATGTAGAAGTTATGTTAGGTACGAGAATCATCGAATAATAATAATAATAATAATATTAAAAAAAGACATTTCATATCATCAATCCTTAAGCCTAAGACAAAAAGAACTAAAAACGGCCTCAAAAGGTCTTCCATTAAGTAGGGATCGCATGGCCGTAGACGACACACAAAATAGACTCCCGGATTGAATGACACCTGGTTTTTATTAAAAGCCCTAGTCCAAACCGGCCTTGACTGGCCCAAACCAGCCAGTTCAGCTCGAACTACCACGTCACCATGGTGGAGCCATCATCTGTCGCAGCTTCACCACTGACCGCTGTGCTCCACCACGCCCTCCGCGCCATCTGTCGTGCTCTATCGCACCAGCTGCGCTCCACCACCCGCCAGATCCCCTCGATGGAAATCACCACTGAAAAGCCTCCGCAGACCACCGAGATCACCCCAGTGGTCCAAATTGCGATCCAGGACCATATCTGGACTCTCCAAGATGATACCTTTAGAGATCCAGCCTCCTATTGATGATCCATCAATGTTTCAGCGTGACATAAAGTAACTAACGCTTCTGCTCGCTGCTGCACTTCCTCTAGCACCCGAAACTCAAACCTGAGCACAGATTAGGACTCCACCGGTCGAGGGCTTCACATATATGGGTCCAACTCCATGATGGAGGTTGTTTGTGCAAAATGAATTTTTTTCCGACCAAGAATGTGAAGAACATGAAATCAGAAATTGAAACAGATGAGGACCATTATTTGTTTGGCCATATTTAAAGGATTCCATAACAGTGAAAACAAACAAAAGTTGAAAATGATGAAAAAATATTCAACTGAGGGGCTACATAATCTGAAATAGAAATACTACCTCGAATCTGAATCTTCCATTGTGTTCACTGTGATTTGATCTATCAGCGTTTGAAGTTTCTTTGCGATCCAATGGTCAGACGTCGAATCACCGTCGACCAAAGCTCCGCTGTTCGAGAGAGAAATGAGCCAACCCCAACTCATTCCTCTAACATCCTATTTATAGGAAACTTCCAATGGACACAAAATCTGAATCTCCCACTCCCTGTCAACTGAGATCTACCCTATGGTGAATACCATGCTACGAAATCAATGACGATCTTGGGTTTAAAATATGAGTCACTGTGCAGAAGTTATTCAAAGTAGCGTTTCAAATAAAAAAATTTAATTTAATTATTTAATTTATGATTTTTGCCTCCGAGACTTTTTTTTATAGGAGAGTTGTGCCGAAAAACATATACCCATCCTAGGGTAAATATAATGCTCTAGACTCAACCATGGCCTTAGATTTTTGATTTGAGTTACCATTGGAGAGTTATTTGGGTTTGATCTATTAAATGAATGAATTAATAAATTAATTCATCCATTTAACATTCCGCTAATGTGTGAGGGGTCCGAACGTCCCACAACGACATATTTTATATCATTCCTAGGGTAAAAACCACGTTCCATACCCAACTATGCTCTAAAATTTATGATCTAATCAACCGTTTAAGAGATATCAAATTTTTGTTGCGTGAATAGTATGAAAACACTTAATATTTGTGTATAATTTATTTCAAGCACATCGGGTCTCAGAATTGCATGATTCCTTAGTCCATAGCTCTAAAAATATATTTAGAAATATTCCAAAGTCTTACATGGTAAAAAATAGATCTCTAAATCATTCCCTCTTTCAATATTTCCATCCCTGAAAAGTAAAACTAGGAAAAGCTATTCGGGATATTGAGCTCACACCTGGCTCTCTCGCTCCCAATAAAATCTGAATGTTACTGTACTGGAACAACACACAAACAAAAGGGATAGTATGTACTCATAAGTTATGCTTCTTTCAATGACATTCATAAGAATACGCACATAACTCATTAGCTGTGACATGTGGAAGACGTCGTGCACCCACTCCAGCTATCGGGGGGTAGGGCCAGGCGGTAGGCAACCTTGACATCTCTTGAATGATTTTGAATGTCCTGAAGAAACTCTAGGAATAGTTTACATCCCTATATGAACATATACATTCAACATCACAAATGGAATCACGGTTTGTCCCTATAACAGGGTCCCGTGACTCCCTTCTTTAGAATATCCACCCAGTGAAACACCTAAAGATATTTGGTTGCACAAGATTTCACAGTCGATGCATTAAAACCAAGAATCTCTAACATGCTCAAGAAGCGAAGGATTCAACACCATATACTGAAGAAAATTTGTACCATATAGATCCACCAGGGTCAGTTGAAGGGAAGATAACTGCTACGAAACTTACCACACCTAGCGAGCCTAGGATTTCTTGCTAAGGTAATCTGCTACAATGCTTCCACTTTCTGGAGCATAGACTACCTCGAAGTCATGTTACTATAATAATTTCAACCAGCACTTCCATCTTAGATTCAAGTATCTCTGGGTGAATATGCACCCGATACACTGGTGGTCTGTTCAAACCACAAAGCATTCTCTCAGAAGGTAGCTTCTCCACATTCTTAGGGAAAAGACCACCACTGCTATCACCACATAGTGAGTTGCGTAGTTCTGTTTATGGGGTGTCCATCACCTCGAACTATACTTAATGATGATATAAAGATTGACGTTGATCATAAAAGTTACCAACAAACATGTCAGTTGAGAAAAATCATCCAACTACAAGAGGCTAGACACAAAAATCACGTGGCATACCCTAAACATTTTTTAATCTCTTGGAAGAAGAGTAATCCCTAAAACAAGAACTCTTCCAAACCCACTAGTGGAACCTCAAGAAAAGGGAGGTCAAGTAGCAAGACTCCACTAGAAAATCCAATAATTTCTCTGACACTCCACTGCACAACCCCTCCATGAATACACAAGTCAAAGGGATTCATCCACCACATGTTGATACTATCCACTTTGGGTGGCACTGACTCTCCCTCATGGTTTTGATTACATCACAAAAACGTGTCTCAGTGAGGGAAGAACCCCTCTTTTGTGTGCCTTCAAAGCTAAGTTGAAAAACACCAACACATGGTTACACCGATGACCTGCATCACCCTTGTTTACTCCTCGAGTAAGGGGTTGGAAGAAAGTAGTACCTCACATATTGTCTAAAAAATTATAATAAAGAATCTAGAAAATACAAAAAGCATACCTCTTATCATCTCATGCATTGCATGATTTTTGGACTCCATATAATGAAATTTCCCACGGCCCCAGCCGCCAGCTCCCTGAGCCTGATGTGGGATACCTAGTAGTGGTGGAAGGACCTCACAATTTTGTCCACCAACCACAATTCTTCCTAATCTTATTATATCAATGCCTCCCTGAGGACCACCCTATCCTCTCCTGGGAGATCCCTAATCACAACATTTCCATTGTCATGGCGGTGCATCTACTAAATGCTTGGAAAGCTCAGTACATATGGTTGGAAAGTCTCATGCCACGTGACCTCATGTGTCATAAGTATAACACTAACCCATCCAGGGCTTCCCTAGTGCTCTACGTTATCCCTAGACATGTGCATTAGTCTTATCAAGGGGTGGACTCCTACATCGAGGGCCTGCCAAATGACGTCTACTAGATGAGGCAGAGGTCCCAAATTTTTTGCGTCCACTGCCAAAACCATCCAACTAGAACCCCTATGATATAAAGCACTCTGTGACCCCAAGATAAGTGAGGATGCACAAGGGCACTACATTGTTGGGAATCTCCTCTAAGGAGACCCTACTCCAACTTCTGTTCCCAGAAGTTGTTATTATGAATCATGTACAAAGAGTACCGAGTAAGGTATCCAAACCTAGTTGCGTACTCATCCACCTTCATACCTCCCTGTTTAAGCTTCAGTAGCTCCTAAAACCATATAGAGTATAAACAAGAAGGGTATTACTCCTCACAAAATTTCTGCTGAAAGTCATTCCATGAGAGTACTAACTCATTGTGAATTTTAGTAAACCAGCTCTACCAATACCAAGCTAGTCTGTGGAAAAATACTGTCTTTTAAATCCACCATCCGATCCATTGGTGTTTAAAAAATCACGAAGAGGTGAACCACCGACTCTATCCAACCCTTCACTACCTGAGGTTATGTCTTATCCTTGAAACTCAACGATCTCTGATGATGGAACTTGGAAAGTGTGCTCAACCTCTGCACGTCCTAAATTTTCTCTTCTAGGACTAACCGATACTCCACAAGTGGAGGTGCTACTACCCACCCTCCTAGAGAATGGGGAATTGTATGATTGATCCTGAACTGAGGCCTCATCAATCACAAAATCATCATCATGAAGCAGAGCTAGTATCATGGATGGATGCCCTCACAGAGGTATCCTAAATCCGATCAAGGAGTACCACAGTCAAATGAGAATATATATCAACAGTAATGGGGAGATGACTCAAGAAGGATAGTTAAAGACTCAATCCTATATGATGCATGTACCATTGTCCCCTGTAATAAGTGTCTCAGCACACTGAGTCAAAAAGTGGGTAATCAGGGTCCTGGTGAATGGATACGTCAGCCGCCACACCATCACTAGACTCCCTATCCTGAGAGCCACTCTCAAGACATGTTGAAACTATTGCCCTAAAACCCATCCAATTCTTTTTTAGGGATCGTTCAAACAACATACCAAGGAATGAACTACCTTTGATACCACTTTTTCATGACCCAACACATACCGGGGCTCAAGCCTCAACTACCCCAAGCCCACCTCCATAGGCCAAAGGTTGGAGAATAGAACCAAAGGTATAAAAAACTAAGGGAGGCCTTTTCCTATGTACCTTTACACACACACAACCAACTCAATGAAAAAGTGCAAAGGGAAATGAAAAACAAGATACAAAACTACTATATATAAACCAAAAATATGCATCGGCCTCTAAAAATTACATGTACAGAAAAGTAAACTAAAAGGGAAAGGAGAAAAGTAAACACCCAACTAGAAAAGTTCCACAACCTGGAAATAGGTGGAAAAGTAGAACAACTAAGAAAGACCCACTCCTATATCCCAATCTATGACCACCACATGCTATCCAAGCATCTCGTATCCCTTTGCTCCTATGAAGTCACGATCAACATGTCTGTCATCTGAAAGGGAACACCGAGTGTGGGAAAGGCCTAATCATGGGAAGGTATAAAAATACTCAATAGGATGCCATGAAGGATAAAGGGACCAGTAATTAAGGTACTAAAGAGGGAAGTAGTAGATAGAACAAAGTACAGTAAAAGAGTAAAACTCAAACCAACAAATAATTGAAGTAATATCATCCAAAAATGAGGATCTAGAAACAGTGAGAAGATGAACTTATTATCCAGTCTTCACTACCTATAGTGGGAGATTAGACTGATCCAATCACGAGAAGATAGACATGGAAGGAACAAGGCATACCCCACGCATCTTCACCTCTCCCAGAAGGAGAGTAACCAAAATCCAAGGAGTGGGTACTGCAAATACAATATATATATGCTCAACCAAAAGAATGCAAATGACAGAGTAAGGGGATCTCTATATCAATAGCTCATCCCAGGAAAAGAGTCACTAATAGTTCCAGAAGTAACCACCATCGATGCTCAGTATCTCACATGTCTTCCTTGAACTGCAAGTCAAAGTGGCTCAATCACCACACTTTGATACTATATGCTTTGGGTGGGTCCGTCTCACCTGCATGATTTTAATTCCATCACAAGGATGAATATTGGTGGGAAATCACCTCTCTTTCTTGAGAGTTCAAAGTCATGTCATGCAAGTCTCACCACTAAGCCACAAAGTTGATAGATCATGTCACAAATTCATGAACCCACTTCCCAGCTCTGCTACAGGGTAAGCTCAGAAGAGTCATTGGCGAACCCATTAACCAGCCTAGCTGGAGGGTAAGCCCAAAAGAGTAAACGACGAACCTCACTACCCAGCCCTGTTGGAGGGTAAGTTCCGGAAGAGTAACTGGGGAACCTCACTACCCAGCCGCGCTAGAGGGTAAGACCAACAGAGTAAATAATGGACCTCACTGCCCAACCCCATCGGAGGGTAAGTCCTGAAGATAAAACGATGAACCTCACTGCCCATCTGCACTGAAGGGTAATCCGGTACTACTCTAGTGATTCTGAAAACATCACTGCCATCACTGTTTTCATCGAGCGTCGCCTTGGATAGGCGTCGTGCCCAGAATATTGAGCATCACCTCAAATAGGAATCACACTCAGAACATCTCACATCATACCTCAAAAGCCACTACAGAGGGAACCATTGCATTCTACGCAGAAAAAAAATTCAGGATAGGCTACTCGTAGGCCAAAATCCAAGTTTAGAAGAAAGAGATACGAGAGTTAGAAGATTAGTAAAGTGGTACACGACACATGTGAGGCCCACATGATGTGTGACCCCACCTCATCATATGGTCGTGTAACTAGCCATACTCGGGTACTAAATTGCGAACTAGTACCCACAAGGAGTGCCAGTGTACTCCCAGAGTACATGGAACCTCTAGCCAAAAGGATAACGAGCACATGTTTCTAGTTACTGATATGAAGGGAGAAAATGTAATTCTACTGACATGCATCTTGAAAACAACCTCAAATAACCAAAAATATCACACCGTTGCGATACTTGCAGAAAAGCACACATGATCGACTATTCATTCTCCTGAAATAGACTCTCGATGAAGAAACTACATTCCACCATGCTGCACACAAATAGCTACCCATGGGGCTCATGCCTTAATCTTGAAATACATCACATGGATTGTTTTATTGTGATCCGCTTGAAAAAACACACGGGATCAGCTTTTCATTCTCCCAAAATGGACTTCCGATGCAGAATTTTTATTATACTACATTACGCTTGAAAGATGTCATGTGGGGCCCATGTCTCGGCCTCATATTTAGTTGGGCAGATCATTCCATTGTGATATTCATGGGAAAACACACAAGATCAACTACTTAATCATCCAAAATGGATACCCAATGAAAATGTCACATTCCATCGTAAATGAACGAAACATGACTCATGGGGCCCACAACACTATTTCAGTTTAAGAATCCAAAATCATCCTTGAAAATTCCACCTCAACTACAGGGTCACAATGCCTCTTACGACTCGTCAATCAGACTTCGGACGCAGAAGTTACATCCAGTATGAGAATCGTCGAATAATAATAATAATAATAATATTATTATTATTATTAAAAATGAACTTTTCATATCACCGAGCCTCAAGCCCAGGACAAAAATATTTCAAAACAGCCTCAAAAGGTCTTCCAAGAAACAAGGATCATGTGGACATAGACGACACACAAAATGGACTCCCAGATTGAATGATACGAGGTTTTTATTAAAAACCCTGGTTCATACTGGCCTGGACCAGCCCGAACCAGTTGGTCCGGCTCAAACTGCCACGCTTCGTCGAGCCCGCCTTGCTCCGCTATGCCGCCACCGTACTTTGTTGCCCGACGAAGCCCCTCATCAGAGCCTGTCACTAGAAAGCTTTTGCAGACCACCTAGATCACCCCGATGGTCCAAATCACGATCTAGGACTAGATTTGGATTCCCCAGGATGAGACCTTCACAGCACCAACCTCTAGTCGACGATCCATCGAAATTTTGGAGTGGCATAAAGTAACTGCCACTTTCTCCCACCATTATGCTTCCTCCGATGCTCAAAAATCAAACCTAAGGAAAGATCAGGATTCCTCAGGTCAGGGCTTCACAGATATGGGTCCAACTCCACGATTGTAGGTCGTTTGTGCAAGATGAAAAGTTTTGTGATGAAGAATGTGAAGAATGAGAAATCAAAAATTGAAACAGATGATGGACATTGTTTGTTTGGCCATCATTAAAGGATTCCATAGTAGTAGAAACGAACATAAGTCAAAAATAACAACAAAATATTCAACTGTGGGGCTGTAGAATCCAAAATAGAAATCCAACCTCGAATCTAGAACCGTCGTTGTGTTCATTGTGTTCTGATCTATCAGCGTCTGATGTTTCATCGTGATCTGATGACGTTCGGACATCGAATCACCATCGAACAGAGATCCGTCTTCTGAGAGAGAAATGAGTCAACCCTGACTCATTCCTCTATTATTCTATTTATAGAAAACTTCTATCTGATGCGAAATATGAATCTTCCACACCCTCTCAACTGAGGACTCCCCTAGGGTAAAGACCACACTACAAACTCAATGGTGGTATTGGATTTTGAATCTGATTCCCCATTAAAAAGTTATTCAACGTAGCATTTAAAAGAAAACAATTTAATTTAATTATTTAATTTATGTTTTTTTCCCTCCGGGACTTTTTCTATAGGATCCTTGCACCGAAAAAACTTATACCCCTCCTAGGGTAAACAACACGCTCCAGACTCAACCATGGACTCATATTTCCAATCCAAGTTACCGTTTGAGAGTTATTTGGGTTTGAGATATTAAATGAATAGATTAATAAATTAATTCATCCATTTAATGTACCGCTAATGAGCGAGGGGTCCAAACGTCCCGCGTCGACAGATTTTATGTCACACCTAGGGTAAACACTATGTTCTAGGCCCAACTGTGGTCTCAAATTTCTGATCTGATAAAAAATTTAAGAGATATCCATTTTTTTTACGTGAATAGTACAAAAACACTTAATATTTTTGTATAATTTATTATGGGCACCCCGGGCCTCATAATTACCTGTTGTTTCAATGCCTAAATCTAGAAATATATGTTGAAATATTTCAAAGTCTTACATAGTGAGAACCTGATCTCTACACCTTAAGGAATCTAGAATCGGTATTTTGGGAGACCAGTAGCACTAGGATGTGGGGGATAGGTTTAGGAATAGATTTGGGTAGAAATTTGGAAATATACAAGGCTTATATTGTGTGAGGAGAAGGGGTGATATTTTTAAGGGAATGAGAGGGGTGTTTTTGAATATTATATTCATTCGTTTATTATTTTGGCTCAAGAATAACAATAGTGATGAATATTGTGAATATATATAATAAATATTGGGTTTGAGTTCTATCCAAATGGTTATTACATCATCCATGACTCCAAAATTCAAGTATTACCTTATAATATTAAATACCGTAATTTACCATGTTTCACTATTCACAAAAATTTAACTATTTTAGAAAACTACCAAAAATTCATCCTAAATATTTTTCAACAATTATATTTGAAAAATTAAAACCATTTTATAAAAATAATTTTCTAAATATGATAAATTTAATTTTTAAATAAAAACATCATTTATTTTAAAAATTCCAATTTTAATACAACGATCAATTTTATAGCCCTTTAAAAAATTACCTAAGGTCTCATAAAATTTTATTATCATTAGTTTACAACATAATATTAATTCATAAACCCATTTTATAAAGATAAAATTTATTTTAAATCACTATATTTGTAATAAAATTCAAATAAGACATATTTGTTTTACAAAAATATGAACACTTATTTTAAAAATTTCAAATCATATATTTACTTGTATTATGATATAAATATGATATATTTCCTTTTATTGGATACCTAAATATTATTTTACATTTTTTTAGGTAGGGTTACGGTTCTGATGGTTAGGTTACTATTCCCAATGGTCAAATTACTATTCTAATGTCCAGGTTACTATTTCTGACAATCAGATTACTATTACAATAGTCAGATTGCTATACTAATGGTCAAATTTTTAATGGTCATATGGTTTCCTTAATTTATATAAATACCACTCAATTCATTCATTATTAATTAAATTCTTTTTTCTATCAATCCTATATGCATTTTCATTTTCAAAATGGATATTGAATTACTAATATTATGCATCTTTTTTATAGTGTTGTTTATGAGTACGATTATTCTAGGGGATCAAGAAGATCAAAATTTTCCCACTCTTATTATCTTATTTTATATTTATTGTTCCCTTATAATACTTTCAATTCTTATGGATATATTTTTCTCTAAATTTAATTTTCAAATTATAATAATAAAACATTATTGGTTTCATCATGTTGTATGTGTGCATTATATAATATTATATTACAAAATGTAACATGATTATGTTTTTAGAATAGAAATCCTATTGATAAAATTTTGGGTTGTTACATTATTCCCCCCTTAATAAATTTCACCCTTGAAATTTTATTTTACATACTAAGTCGAAAATAAGTAAGGGTACTTCTCTTACATGGTATCTCCATAATACTTTGACTAGGTGAGTTGTCTTGTTGTATAGAAATTTTTCTATATGGTCTAAGATCTTCACTAGATACTCCTCATATAGGAGTTCATTTTCCCACTGTATCACCTTTGAATTTAATAAATGCGAGGGATCCTGTATATAATTCATTAATAGGGATACATGGAATACATCATGTACTTGAGAGTGGGTTGGTGGGAGTAATAGTAGATAATCCACAACTCTAACATGATCTAGAATCTCAATGAGGCTGATATACCTGAGACATAGATTTCAATTATTCTAAAATATCTTGGCTCTCTTCTATAAAGATTTGTATAAGAATAAATTATATCTAAACTCAAACTTCAGGTCTGGTTGATGATTATTAGCATATCTCTTCGGTCAACTCTGAGTAGCCCTGATGTGCTGTTGAATGATCTTGACCTTTTCTACCATTTCCTATACCATTTCACATCCTAGAAGCCTATTTTCACCAACATTATACCAACATGAAGGTGTTATAAATCTCCTCAAATAAATGGATTCATATGGGGTATTTGGATGGTTGAGTGGAAACTACTATTATAAGAGAAGTCAACCAGAGGAAGATGTTTGTCCTATACTCTTTTTAAGTCCATCAATCATTCTCTCAACATGTATTCCACTATATGAATAGTCTTCTTTAGATTTTATATCTATTTGGGGGTGATAAAACATACTAAATTTCAATTTAGTGTTTAGATCATGGTAGATACTCTTGCATAACTTGTAGGTAAATCTTATATCTTGATCAGATATAATTGATAATGGTATTCCATGTAGCCTCACAACTTATCTGATTTATATCCATACAATATGATCAACTGAGAAGCCTTCATAAATTGAAATTAATTGAGTAGTCTTTTTCATATGATCCAAAACAACCCATACAACATTATTTTCTCTGGATGTCTTCGAAAGACTAGTGAAAAAGTCCATAGTGATGTTTTCACATTTCTAAGTATGTATGTGAAATGTTTGCATCATCCCCTTAGATTTTTTCCTTTCACCATTCACTTGATAACATATCAAACACATTGATGTATGTTTTTCAATATCCTTTTTCATATTGTCTCACCAGTAACGCTCTCAAATATCTTGATACATATTCATACTCCCTGGGTGGATAGAGGGGGTTGAGCTATTTGAATCATTATAAAGCTCCTTATTTATCTCATGATTTTATGGTACACAAAGTCATGACCCAAATATTATGAATCCTTTATAAATTTTAAAATACAAGGAGTTCCATTTCCTTATAGATCATAACTTCTTCTTCATTTCCAAATCATCTCTTAGATCATCCTTCATCTTCACCAAAATGGATGGTTGAGAAATGATTTTAGAAAGGAATGATTATATTCATTACTTTATTATTCTCATGTATATTATTTACAAGTATAAGAATATTGGATCATTTCTAAATTCTCATCATTGATAAGGTCATAGGATCATTTATACTTAGAGTATTTGGAAATTTATTTTCTTTTTTGAGATGGGAGTTGATTGAGAATTCATAATCTTTAATCATCTCTAACTATTTTCACTAGCACATATTAATCTCTCTCTGTATGAATATATACTTTATGCTCTTATGATATATATATTTTTCACACTTCCACCCTATATATAATTCCACTATATTTTCAATGTGAAGATCATAGTATCCAACTATAAATCATGCATGAGATTATTATTATCATGTAATTTCAACTGTCTTGTGGAATTATCAATCACTATACCATTCTACATTAGTACACATCCTAATACCTTCTTTGAAGCATTGTTGTATACCATTAATAGGTCCCCACTTATGGGTACTGTAAGTACCGGTGAAATGATAAGCCTTTTTCAACTCCTTAATTCTATTTTCTCATTCACAAGTCTATAAAAAAATTACTCCCTTCCAAGTCATCTTGGTTAGTGAGTTTGATAATGATGAGATGTTTCTCATAAATCATAAGTAATACCCATATTGTACAAGTAAATTATGTATCTCCATTATAGATGATGGAATGAACCACTTATTAATTTTATATATCTTAGAAGGGTCCATAGATATCCCTTTTTTAGTGATAACATTCCCCAATAATGATACCTCATCCATCCATAAATCACATTTATTGTAATTTTCATATTTTTTTCTCCTTTAATAATGTCTTATGAACAATATTCAAATGATCCTCATGATCCTCCTTGATTTTGGAGTATATCAGAATATTATCTATACATACTACCAAAATTTGTCAAGGTAATATCTAAATGATCTATTAATTAAGTCCACAAAGATTTCTGGATAGTTAGTGAGTCGTAAGTGCACCACTATGAACTCATAGTGTTCATACCTTGTTTGAAAATAAGTTTTGGGAATATCTTCCTTATTCACCTTTAATTGGCGATATCCTGATTGAAGGCCCACCTTAGAGAAATATTGGGCCCCATGTAATTGATCGAACAAGTCATATATCCATGTAAGATGATAGTTTTTATTTATCATGATTTTGTTGAGTTCATGATAATCAATAAAAATGTGCATTAAACCTTGATTCTCTTTGAAAAATAGAAGTGTAACACCCCATGGTGAAGCACTGGTGCATAAAAAACCCTTTTCCATATTCTCTTATAATTAATTCCTTAGTTATTCTAACTCTATGGTGTCCATTCTATATGGAGTATTTGATATGGAAAGAGATTTAGGTATAAGTTCAATTTTGAAATCAACCTCTCAATCATGAGGAAGGTTGGGAAACTCTTTAGGGAATAAATTAGTATAGTCTCTCACAATGGGAATGTATTTGAGAATAATTCTCTCATTTATCTCAATAATTTGATCTAGATATTATTTATCATATGGAAATAATAACCATGATTGATAATAATATTCCAAAGGATATTCATCCTCCTACTTACATTTGTATAGAATCAGAGGATGACTTGAGATGTGAAGAGTGATCTCCCTTACCAAATAGTCTATGTTAGCTTTATATAGTGATATATAATCCATTACCAATATGGAATAAAACTACACTAAAGGAAGTAAGACAAGATTTTTTTGGAAGGTTCATTCCACAAACATTAACTGGGGGGGTTATAAACTTGCGATGTAATAGTTTCTCCATTTTTTGTTCTTAAGGATAACTCAACCTCCATATTTTGAGGTGGTGTTTAAATAGTTATACTAAAAATTGACCATATAAAATAATTAATAGAAACATAATCAAAAAGTTCATTTTTTTATTATTGAATGAATAACTAGAATACCTATCCGCACATCATTTTCTAGATACACCTCAACAATAACAATAATTTATGACCTTTCTTGCATCCTTGGTGGTTATTGTTATTTATTTTCTCCAATAACCATTGGGTTGGGGCATTTTCTCATATGATTATTATGTTCTTTATAGTTGAAACACTGTAATACATGTTAATTTTTACTCTAAACCTTCTTTTCTTATTCTATATTAGTGATTTTATTCATTTCCTTTCAACACTAATTAGCCTTATACCCCTCTTTTCCACATTTATAGTATCTCCTGGTTCCCTTTAGATAGTTTTTTTGGATTCTTCTTCCTAAATTTTTGAAACATGTGGTGTTTCATTTTCCTTCTTCCATGAGATTTATCTGATGATCCTCCCAAAGTAAACTCCAATTTATGCTTTTTATCTCTTAAACCATGAGACCACCAGGAGTTAATAATATCTATCTTGACCTTAAGGGCACAACACACAATATCCTTACATTTTTCAAAGTCTTAAATCGCCAATCATTTTTTTATACTCTAATTTAATCCACTAAAGAATCAATACACCTTTCATTCAGTGCTCCTAATAATGTTGTAAGTGTGTCATGAAAGCCTTGAAATGTTTTCCTCATACTCCCTTATATACTCATCTTACTTTTTTTTAAGTTTGAGGAAGTATCTTTCTATTTTAAGATAGAGAATTCGGGGAAAATATTTACTCAAAAATATTTTCATGAATCCTTCCCATTACTTGAAATCAATTTCCTTTGTAGAATTTTTTTCTTGATCAGTTTCCACCACTAATCAGCTTCCCCATCAAAATGATAGACCACTAGTATGAATTCCTCTTCTTATGAGCATTTTAGGACAAATAATATCTTCTCAATGGTGTTAATCCATAGTTTGATGATTAAGGGATTAGATGATACACTAAATGTAAGAGGTAATTTTCACATAAAGGATTTGGACACAACTTGATATTTCTTAGGACAAGGAGGGTGTTACACATGATTCAAGTTATTATTCATAACTTGATCTAGTTTATCCAGTAATATCATAATGTTATGAGAACCCGCTCCCATCAGGTTTAGTATCTTGTTAGGTAAATCATCACATTGCCTATCACATTGGATGTTGGAACAAGTTCTCAAATTTCCCACCATTACTAAAAAAATTGAGAAATAAAATTAGGGGTTTAAAAACATTGCTAATGAGCATCTAAAAAATAAATTTTGAACATAGAAGGAATAAATTATAAATGAAAAGTATATCCTAACTCATGAGTCCCTAAGTTTTAATCGAGGTTATCTATGGTAATTATTCATATACATAGACTTATCCTTAGGGTTCTAAGTAAAGTTTTCTATACCAAATCACAAAATATAACTAGACTTTCCTATGATATCAACTATAGAAACCCCAAACCTTTACACATATTATTACTTGGTTTTCAACATAAATATCCATTAAATACAAACCAAGGATCGAAAATTCTAGTGTATTTGGAATAATTAGTACATAAATAGCCAAAATTAAACTAAGATATAACTAATTTATTTTAAACTTTATAATGAGATAATGTATTTATTTGAGCTCATAAAACTATATAAGATAACCTAAGGAATACATAGACAAAATGGGTGAGCTAAAAAGCCAAGTAAGGGAATAAATATGAAAATAAAGCATAAAATGTGAGTTAAAAGGAATAACATGATAACATAGAAGGCATGGATTATGAATAAAAATATGGATGAATAACATATTGAACATGAAATCATAAGATCGTGGAAATATAATATTATAGAATAACACGAGTTAAGGCTAACTACTGAGATGGTATCACATAGTGTACAAAGTCCCGTAATGGATTAGGTTTACTCCCTAATCCAATACATATCATCTCATGAGATGAAAAATTACCCAATGAATTGGATTTATAATTGGGTTAACCCATAATAACATGTTTATGCATATGTTTTCCACATAAAGAAGTCAAACAGAAGGCATAAACCGAAGGATTACCCATGAAAAGAAATAGTTTTCTGTCATGTCATAAGGAATAACCAATGGGAGTATCATAATGTTTTATATGAATAAAGGGATTAAATCATTCTTGGAAATTAATAAAGGGAAAATAATCATAGATAATGATAAATTATATCCAATCAAACTAGAGACACAAACAAAGAGTGGCTAGGTAACTTTGGAAATGTGCCACTTAAGCGGGGTTTTAAGGAAAAGAGTAAAGTAGCATTAAATGGGTAATGAAATAATGATTCCCATAAAACCAAAAGTGAAATAAAATAATTTTTCTTATAAAATTATTGTTTTTATAAATAATGTAAGTTTAAGAAACAATTAATTGGAACTTTAAAATAGGTAAAGAAAATAGAGAAGTTCTCTTTAATTGTCTTTTCAAAAGGAATTGAGAAGGGAACCTTTAAAACATATATATCCCCATAAAATAAATGTTTAATAAACTTGTTATATATATGTGATACATATATATAATATAGAATAATTATATAATAATAATTAAGA
Source organism: Viscum album (assembly GCA_963277665.1). NCBI lineage: Eukaryota > Viridiplantae > Streptophyta > Magnoliopsida > Santalales > Viscaceae > Viscum > Viscum album. Next base: position 1,179,258,040 of record OY728135.1, read on the forward strand.
GATAAACTAATTTAAAGAGAGAGAAATTATAAACCAAAGAAAATAGGGAGGTTCAGAGATATCCCTTACCTTATGTTCCATAATTATTATGTACTTGAATTAATGTCATGAATAATAAAATTAGATTTATTAATTACTTAATTCATAAAATTTTACTTCTAAATTTTATTTATTATAATTTTATTATTTTTATTTATAATAATTTCAAATAGATATGAAGTTCTATTCCATTGTTATGGGGGTGTTAGTTGCATGATTCAAAGGTTAGATCAATTATGTATAAATATGGAAGTTCTTATCATATATGAATACAAATATAGAAGTGAAAATAAATGGTATTCATGTAATTATATAAATTAAAATGGTACTACATTTATTTTTTGAGTTCATATATATGGACAATCCATTTAGTAAAATTGTTAGTGTTATATGGTTAGTTTATTTTGGCAGTTTTACCGACCACCATGAAGTAGTTTCATTTTGTTTAATATTATGTCTATATATTAATTAAATAATATGATAAAAGTTTTTATATACATATTTTATTATAATTTAAAAAAATAATATTTTTATGACCATCATTGAAGGTGGTAATTGAAAATGAAAACTCATTATCCATAGAGATGGTTAACAGACATAATATGGACAATGGTTTTGTTCCTAGAATAATAGGATAAAAAAGAGTATGTATGGTATATATTCCATTATAAGAATGAAATTATAGTATATATATGATAATATATTCATTAATTGATATTGTATTAGGGAGGTGAGGTGAAGGTAGAAGAAGAAATAGTTTAATTATGGTAGTGGGAATATTACCTCTTAAATGACGCCTCCTTGAAATACTCTTCAAGGCACTTAGAATTTGTCTTTTGGTGATACCATCAGCACTAATACATGGGGTATAGGTTTGGGAAGATATATGAGATAAAATTTTTAAATATACAAGGCTTATTAGTTGTGAGGAGAAGGGGTACTGAGGTGTAAAGACCCGTAAAATTAAAGATCAGAGTCCCAAGTTCTGTGGTAGAACTGAACTCCTCTGATACCAATTTGTGAAGCAATAGTGTTAAGTGTATTGGGTGTGGTTATCAGTACAGGGAGTCCAGTGTTGGTGCAGTGGCCGACGTATCCGTACACCATGACCCTGACTTCTGATTTCCGACTTAATGCACGAAAACATTGATTGCATGTGTGTTTCAAGTTTTCTTTGTGATTACTTTATGTCAGCTCACCAGGTATACTGTTCTGATCGTGGCGCACCTGTTTCCTTTTCAGGATGGCCCCACGACAGCAGCCAGCTAGGGTTCCGAGAGTTGTGCGTGATGACAGCCCACTGAGCGATGAGGCCTCGGTGCAGGGCCCTTTGTCAGCAGAGGCACCGGCGGTAGCTCTACCCGCCGAGCCACCGATGCTTCCAGCCCCAGCCGCTGACGATGCACGTCGCCTTAGTGCACTCCATGAGTTCCAGCGCCAGCGACCACCCAGGTTATGCGGGGAGACGGACCCCCAGGCAGCCGAGGAGTGGCTGGAGGCAGTGGTGAGAGTTTTCAGGTTAGTGAGGACACCATCAGACCTCATGGTGATCCTCGCAGCGAGCCTACTGCACGCAGTAGCAGGCAGATGGTGGAGCTTGATGCTCCAGGTGCACGTTGAGGCATCTCTTCTCTGGATGGACTTTGAGAGCCTCTTCCGCTCGGAGTTCGTCCCAGCCACCCTCCGTGCGGTGCACATCCAGGAGCTTCTTCAGCTGCGGCATGGGAGCTTAACAGTCGCCCAGTACTCGACGAGATTTACCGATCTCTCACGCTACTCGACCAACATGGTACAAGACCCATTATTCCGGGCCCGGACCTTTGAGTAGGGATTGAGGCATCAGATCAGGGCATCGCTGATCTCCCTCAGTATTCTGACTCAGACAGGAGTACTGGAGCGAGCTCTTCTCATCGAGAGCTTTCTTGCTGAGTCTACACCAACGGCGAGACCTACTGCAGGGCGACACGTGGCGGAGTCTTCTGCAGCCGGCAGTAGACAGATGTCGCAGAGGTCCAAGCCGGCCAGGCCAATGGGCAGACAACCACAGGATACTGGCTTGGAAGTGCGGGGCACACGCAGCAGAACCAGTCTTACGAGTGGAAGACAGTGCTATGTATGCGGCGGGCAGGGCCACATGACTCGTGACTGCCCGACCCTCCATGCAGAGGAGCAGCAGACGGTTGAGGAACCACCTAGGTAGAGGCAGAGGTTCGACCGTGGTGGTCCACAGGGAGTAGGCGGACGAGGCAGAGGAGCTGGCCGAGCAGCAGGTGGTGGGCGACGCTTTGAGGTTCTACCACCACCACCACCAGGAGGTCCACCCCGACCTCAGGGGAGAGCACAGCTTCAGGCAGCTGAAGCCTACGATCATGGAGCTCCGGAAGTGGGTGGACAAGTGCGGGACTAGCTCCAGGCATAGAGGCCCTTGACCATAATGCCTATGGCTTCTTTGTTTGTGTTGCCTTGTGTCCTTGTACTTTGAGTTGAAGTAATAAAAGACGCTTGCAATAGTGACATTTGATTTCTTGTCTTTTGTTTGTTAATACTAAGATGTGCCAGTTAAAAAACTGTTGACTTGACCCTCACTTGAGAGATTCTTACTGGAGGAGACCCAATGACCACACACTGATGCCGACAGTGTGACTCAACCCTTGGAGGCGAGAGTAACATTTGGATCTCTTGGTAGCAGCGTCGAGGCCTTACGACGTCATCCATGCCATGAATTAACTAATCATGACTGGATTGACTGTATTAGGCAAGGAACGTGGTTCATCCAGGGGATGAGACCAGATTTCCCTTTTCGGAAAAGGAGAAATCATTGCAGCTTTGCAGAACGTTAAGGAGGAAGGGGAAACCCTTCGTGTGGTCAGACAGATGTCATCAGAGCTTCCAGGAGATGAGACAGAGTTTGACCAGCATCCCTAGAGGCGTGGATAGAGATAGAGCAGCCTTCCTTCAGTCTCTTACAGTCACCCCTCCACTATTGCAGCGGGTCAGAGAGGCACAACGTGGGGACGCTGACTGTGAGATGCGGCGTGCACAGATATCCTCAGGACAGGAACCTAATGGTTTCTCCTTTGGAGCAGAGCACGACATACTTTTCAGAGGACGTACCTTAGTACCAGTTGCTTTACGAGAGGAGGTGCTAAGAAAGTTTCACACTTCTCCTTTGGTGGTACATCCTGGAGTTGTGAACCCCTTAATACCGAATCTTTTTCGGTCGGATGCCCATAACTTGTGCTACGGGACTCCGATCGACGCACCGTCAGTTGAGATGCGATCCTTGGATCGAGACGGTCGTTTCGGTATATCAAACTCAAGGTTTCAGAATAATTTGGGTTCAGCCGGGTTGGTTCGTACACGAAACCAACCGGGCCCTCAGAGCGGAAATGCTCATATCTTAAGCTCCGGACGTCCGATTGACATGCCATCAACTTTGTTGGATTCCTCTTAGTGAGACGGATCTTTTGGATTACTCTGCCCGAGGTTTGGATGTAGGTGGAGTACAGTCGGGTTGGTTTTTCCTTAAAAACCAACCGGGCCCCTGGGACGAAAAAGCCAATAACTCTCAGACCGAGCGTCCGATTGACGCACCGTCTGCGACGTTGAGTTCCTGTTGACGATACAGAACTTTTGGATACATAAACTCTGGACTATGTGTCAGTTGATGTATCAGCCTCTCGAGTCGTGGAGCAGACCCTCCCGAACGAGCTTGCTGTGTGCGGGAACCCTAGTGCTGGCTGTGTTTGCGACTGTGACGACGACGACGACTGTACAGAGATCCTCAGTGGATTCGACGGTGACGAATATAGCACTCAGCGATCCTACGTGGATCAGTGCTACCGATCCTGTGTGGGTTTGATCCTGTGTGGGTCAGCGCTCAGCGGTTCTGTGTGAGCCAGCGCCTACAGATCCTGTGTGGGTCCGATCCTGTGTGGGTATTTGCGGGGGTTAGTTACCTATCGATCCTGTGTGGGTCCGATCCTGTGTGGGTCTTTGCAGGGGTTAGTTACCTATCGATCCTGTGTGGGTCAGACCCTTCCTGGGTCATTACGGGGGTTAGTTACCTATCGATCCTGTGTGGGTCAGATCCTTCCTGGGTTATTTCGGGGGTTAGTACCTATCGATCCTTTGTGGGTCCGACGACTTAGATGAATCAGTGGATATATATGATCATATCTATTGTCATATGAAGAAGTATACCTATGTGAGATGAATCCTGTTTGCTTTCCTTTGTGGATTGTGTTGTGCTATCCTGTGTGGATTTACGTTTTGCTTTCCTGTGTGGACTGGGTTGTACTTGGGTTCGGATGTTGGAGCCGAACGAGAATTGATGACTTAGGTATATGTATAGGCATATACCTAAGCAGTGTCGGATGTTACTTTGTGATTGTATCCTTTCTTTGTGGATTATCCTTTGTGGATTCTGGGAGACCTACGGGGGTCTCGGGGTCCCTACTGAGTAGCATATACTCACCCCTGCACGGGCTATGCCCGCACTACGTTGTGTTTTTTGCAGACGACGGACAATGCTGATCGTGGTTGAGGATTGCGGAGCAAGATGGTACCTGGAGGTGGACCACTGGCGGGACGTACTCAGAGTGGACGGTTGGACCCGAGGAGCTGTGGAGGCTATCTGTACTCAACCTTCAGGTGGGAGTCCCAGTGGACGGCTCGACGCTGCGACTTACTTTTCAGTTGCTGTTTTCCCTTTCGAGTTGTACTTTACTTTCAGTTTGGGTTTGTATTCTGGCCCACTTACTTTTCCGCACTTACTGTTGTGCCAGCTTTTACTTAGAGTTTACTTCTTCGGCTTGCTTACTCTGTGGTGTTAGTTTACTTTACAAAAGGCAATGCCTTCCCTTTTTAACGGGATTTACGCCTTGGTGCTAGTCGCCAGCCCCTGGCCAATGGAAGGCGGGCTTGGGGTAGTCACGGCACGGGCCCCGAGGACGGGTCGTGACATGAGGGGTGGTATTTATAAGGGAAGAAGAGGGGACTTTTTTAATATTATATTTATTGGTTTTTTAATTTGGTTCAAGACTACAAATAGTGATAAATATTGTGACTATATATAGTAACTAGTTCATATGTGTTTGAAATAGAGGGTTCTTACATATCCCATGACTCAAAATTCAATTATTTAACATATAATAATAAATACCGTAATTTATAGTATTTCACTATTCACTAAAAATTCAACTATTTTAGAAAAATACAAAAAACTTACCCTAACCATTTTTCAATATGAAGATTCAAAAAAATAAAATAAATTTTATGAAAATAATTTTCTAAATATGAGAAATTTAATTTATAAATAAAATCCTCATTTATTTTAAAAATTCCAATTTTAATACGATGATCGATTTTTTTACCCTTTGAAAAATTAATTAATTTCTCATAATTTTTTTATCATTATAGTAAAACATAATATTAATTTATAATCCCATTTTATGAAAATTAAATTTATTTTAAATCTTTATACTTATTATAAAATTAAAACAAAACTTTTTTGTTTTACAAAAATATGAACAATTATTTTATAATCTTTAAAACATCTATTTACTTGTATCATGATATAAATATGATATATTTTCATTTTCTTAGATAATTAAATATCATTTAATATTTCCATCGGTGAGGTTACTATTCTAATAGTCATGTTACTATTTCCAAGTCACATTATTATTCTAAGGGTTAGAATAGTATTCCAATGGTTAGATTTGTAATGGTCATAAAAGTTCCTTATTTTTTTATAAATACCTCTCATTTCATTAATTATTAATTCAATTCTATTTTTTATCAAGTTTATATATATATATATATTTTTTTCAAAATGTATATTTCATTACTAATATTCTATATATTTTTTATAGTTTTTTTCATGAGTGAAATTATTTTGTAGGGTAGAGAAAATATAAATCTTCCTATTATTATTGTATTATTTTTTATTTATTATCCCAATATATTATTATTATAATTTTAACATTACATTTAGAGAATAAATATGTCCATATAAAATTTTATAATATTATATTACTAAATACAACATAATTAAATTTTCATAAGGGGAATTCTATTAATAAAATTCTGATTGGTGACATGTGATATACTCGCCTAACGTTGGAGGAGGTATAGTGAGGACTATAGAATGATGTTCATAGCTATGGGTCAATCCTGAAGAGACCTACAATGAATCATAAGTTAGGGTGGTCACAAATTTGGGATCTTCACCCTTGTAGAACTTTCATAATGGGATGAGGATGAGTATTCTATATGTGAAAGGTATATGATTATTTCATGAGAGAACTTAAAGTTATGGTTTTTTATGAAGATATATCAGTTTCCTAGACATCCTAACGTCATAAAAGAGACATCCACCTAGACTTACTTACCAGATGAATCCTAGATACCAAAACTTTTCACCTAGTGCATGGGTAAGTTGGAATCATCCTCTTGGATGTTTGAATTATTATAAGAGTGAAAATAATGGGGGAAATGTATGCCAAGTTAATTCCTCTAGAATATGTATGGGAGGATGTGGAGAGGACTCCTCCACTTGAAAAATAATTATTCATGATAATTAAAACCCTATTAGAGGGGGTGGACATTTTAAATAATATTTAAATCCCTTTTTTATATTTTTTATAGACATTTTCAAGAAAAATAGTCATGAACCAATAGTTATGAAGTAATAGAGTTTCCCACCATGTTAGAATTGAGGGTTTGAAGATGCATACTACCCAACTCTGGAGGAAGGATTCTATAATAAGTGGGGTTGGGAAGTTACCTCGAGATTCGATTAGCTAGTATAGCTAGTAGCCTTTATATCCATGTTTTAAAGAATCTATCTAGTATATATACGTGAGTCTCATAAAAAAAGTCATAGTTTCAATGTTTGTAATGGTGGAATAATTGGTAATAGGAAAATTCATCAATCAGATGGTCCCTGATTTAGAAAATGTATATCTCTTAATTTGAAATATCAGTAGAGGAAATATTATTTAAGGATTTTTGACCCATTCTAGGTTACTTAGGTGTAGAATGTATATTATTTTGGGTTATTTGTGTTCATAAATGACCAAAATATCCCAAAAATCCATCTTTATGCTATATTTTCAATGAATTGGTATAGTCCAATTACAAAATTTATACAAGTGGAGTATGAAGAATAAGTTAAATCTACATGAATACTTTTTATTCATACCTTACAATTCTCCAACTTGAATGAACAATGCATTTGGAACCCATGTAGAGTGGGGTACCTCATGTCACTTAGAGAGGGAATTTTGGTCACCAATATCAACACAAAGTTGAATTGTGAAGGGTATTCACCATGTAGATTTGGGTGAAAATTCTCATGAATGAAAAAGATATCTCCATCTTCTCTCAATAGACCACTTACAAATAAGAATATTCTATTCACATGTTAATTTTGGCTCATGTTTACTTGAGAGGATATTCATATCCAAGTGGTATTTCCCCCTTTCTAGGCTGCAACCAATTTCATGAAGTCAAATTCTGAATCATGAACTCATTCATACCCAAAAGGGTAGTTAGACAAACTTGTTCCACAATTCAATGGTACATCACCGGTCAAGGAGGACTAGTATATGAATAAGAAAACCCACCTGGAGTGGAGAAAGGGAGGACTTGTAAGTTATTAACTCCAAGGAAGCCACCAATTTATCATATACCAAAGTGGAAAATTAGATGATTAGATCCTGCTCCTTTAGTAGGAAATGTGCCTCTTTATAGTAGTAGGGTATCCCACCAATTTATTCCTTTGGATGAATCATTCCACCTCAGATGGAAATAATGGAATTCTTAGAGGACCATGTGATTTATATATGAGGTTTGGATAGTTCTACAAAAGGAATTGTGTTAAAAAATCTGGGTGTGTGACTGTCCCATTTCATATATCTTGTATATATTATCCCAAAGAGGTGAAGGGATGCCTCAATGACTTTGAAGTTAAAATCCACTCTCACAAGGGTAGGCCTTTTTATACTAATCGAGTCTAAGAAATACCAACAACTCATGGAGTTACTTTCGATGAGGATGAGAGAACCTCTTGAGAGGAAGTAATATAACTAACCTATTCATACTTTTCTACTATCATTGGGAGTGATATACTAATTCATTGGTTATTATATTTTTAGGAGGCTTAAATAACAGATTCACTCATATTCTCTTCGGTGTATATAGTTGGAGGAATGAAAATCAATCTAGGAACTCCTCCAGAGTAAAGGGATAAATGAAAAGGATCCCCTTTAGTGATTGAACATATACAGGAAGCGATAACTAACCTTAAAGAAGTTTTTCCAAAACCGTTAGTGCTAACTGTTCCTTCCTTAACACTACTTCTATGGGAGCTAGATAGGCGAGGAGTACCAAGAACACTAACAGTTCGTATACATTTGGGGACGGAAAGAAAGTGTAATATTTTCTTACACATCCTTGTATCATTCTCATGGATTCACTAATACATTGATTTTATAGTTGTTGAACCAATATTCAAATATCCAATGCTATGATCCACTCGAAGACATAAATCTATCATTACTTAAAAATTATTGTTTATAGGATTGGTTGTGGATTTATAGAGATATTTAATCATATTTGAGAACCAAATTGTTCCAATTATCACACCCGAAGATCCTAGGATAGTGAATGAGGTCATAGGAGCACTAAAATCACAAATACCTTTTCCCAAAGAATGATTATTCTTTGTGCCTCCATAAATTGTATATATAGTGGTAGAAATAGATAGAATACAAGGGAGGTCAAATCAAATTGTTCTAGTTCCTCCTTCTACCAAGGAAATATTAGAATATGATACAGTGATGGATTTAGATATGAGGATTCCACCTCCCTAGTATCAAATGGATTCCATGCCTCTAGAAGGGGGTTCAGTAGAGGTGGTAACAGATGAAGCATAGAAGTGGTTAGATTCAACTACATTGGAACTCATTCCTATCATAACAATGCTGATGGATGATACCACAAGGGTTTCAAATTCAAGAATATTATTTTTCCCAATGGGATACTATATATATTATACTAGATGAGATAAACCATTGAAAAGAAGATAACTAAAGATATAGATGATTCAGAGTCATTAATCAATCCGAGTTTATTTATTATCATCCCAATGAGTTTGACATCGATTGACGACCTCACATAGTTCATGGATCTAATGAAATATTTTATTATTTACTATAACATGGTACACATGTATATGGATGATGTTTTGTGACTTTTACATTTGTATAAACCCAAAATTTGTGTGATTATATTGACTATTGTAAAACCACATGTGAAACCCTTAACCTTGGTAACTCTGGTGTGCCTGGATTAGAGACACTTACTGGGTACACCACTCCAATAGAGGGTCCATAGTGGAGATGGTTCCCATAAGGAACGATTTAGAGTCCTATAGCACATTTCAAGAGTTTATTCAAAGGGATCTTCCCATTACACTCACTAATTGGTTAATGATGGCTGTAGAGGCCCATGATTCAATAGATGTAAGTAAGTGCACATTTATATGGATATCTTATTTTTGCCTCTTCTATATTAACATGTTTTGAGTTCCTATCGTATAAGATATTTCATTTCAATTCACCATTGCTCTAACATCTATATATATATATATATTATAGATAAATTGGCTGATACTGGGTTAGATCACTTATAAGGTGTTGAGACTAGAACCTTTCTGATTGATCTGGTCCTTGAATATGTTCTGCTATCTGAGATCGATTATGAATATGATAAGGAAACTCTTAATGACTTTCATTTAACTCAATATACCAATGGTAGAGACATATGGATGTTGATCTCTCAAACTCCCCTGTATGAATTTCTAGAAAAACTACCCAAAATCCACACCTTTTTTCATTTCTTTGGTATGGAAGGTTAAATTACCATTCCATTCATTCCATGGTGAAATAGGTTGTTAGTGATAATGTACAAACAAAATTAATCTAATTAAAAATTGTGGCTATGGAATATATGGCGCATTTTGTTTTAGTTAGGAACATCATGCTTAATGAATCATCTGAGTTTTATGGAGTGTAAGTAAGGCAGTAGGGTCAGATATGATGAAACTAACCATAGTAGATAAAATTATCCAAGAGTCATATCGACCTCGCCAATAATTTGATTAGATTAATCAATAACTAGAATATGTAGAGGGAGTGTTTGATGAGTAATAATGACTGGTAAAGGAAACAAATAATATGTGAAAGGATGCCACTGCAAGGGAGGATGCATTACCATATTATGTAAATATAGAGGATATAACATTGGTTGGATTATGCTAAGATGCAGTTGATTCTGTGTTAAGAATAAATTTTCTTCATGCGACAATAAAGTTTTCCTTGTAATGATAACTTCTCCATATATATGGGTGATACTAAAAATTATAGATGTTACTATCATTTTATTAATAAAGGAATGGAAACTCATTTTATTCTTGATTATTTATACCTTGCTTCAATTTTATTTTCGATTAAAAATAATCTATGAAACCCTATAAGATAGCATAAAAATGGATTTAAACCATTTGAATATTTAACTTTAAATGAATAAACTTAATTGAGGCTCTCAAAGAATTAATTTAAATTGAATTTATCTTGGTAATGGCTCATGGATGAGTATTGGAATAACTACCATCACCATAAAACTAAAGTTGGTTCATTTGGATGAAAGAGTTCCTCTTAGGTGTGGCTCAAAAATGGGTATAATAATAAATACCATCACTTTAACACTAGAGTAGGTCTATTTGGATGAAATAGTTCTTCCTATATATATGGATGTGTATAGACATGAATATCATCACCATAACATTGGATTTGATCCATTTTGATGAATGAGTTCCTCTTGGGAATAGATCATAGATAGGTATTAGCATAATTACCATCACTACTACACTAGAGTTGGTCTATTTGGATGAAAGAGTTGACTCAATGTGTTGAGAATCATGAAGGGGGATTTTTGGATTATGGATTCCAACATCCAAAATTGTTTGAGCTCCCTAAATTTCTGTATTTTTACATTTTACATGGATCCTTTGGACTAATAAACTAGGGATGAGAGAATGAGAGAATTCTCTAAATTTTTCTTAGGCTAAGGGGCCTAGAGATAATAACCTAACATCATTTAAAGTCATATTATGGACCCCACAAGCTTCGAGTCTTTATTTAATCTTTATAACTTTTTACTAATACTCATATTTGGGAGGATTGGAAGGCAAGTAATTGGAATTTACTTAGATTTCCCTTTATGAGTTTTTGACCTCATATTTTTTGGGCATTTTTAACTATAAATGCTTGATTTTTCCTAAATCATGTAAGGTTTATATACAATGAGTGGATAATCAACTTTTTTCTATGTTTTCTCTTTACATGTTTTCAACATGGTGAGTTTTGTGTCTCTTTACTTATATAGTTTTAGGTAACATGAGTCAGACTGATATGGATGGTGTTTAAGGTCTTTCTAATTTGACCCATGTGTACATAGTTTAAATTCATGATGCATATACCAAAAGTTTAGGCAGTATGCATGGAAACATGGGTGATGTTCACTTGATATGAATTAGTATAGCCTGATGTCACATATACAGATAGTCTCAATAATAAGTACAATCTGATCAACTAAATTAGAAAAACCACTATTGTTGATGATGGTTTGTGGGAACTCTCTAAGAGTGTTCCATAGCTTGATTGTGTGATATATGGAGGAAAATACATATAATATTTGAGAATATTCCAAATCTTGATTGTGTGATCTCACAAGGTAGATATGTGCACTCTCTGAGAGTCAATGGAAGAAGAGACATAAGGGATAACCCACTTTTACAACATGGTCCAGAGGTTTCAGAGATTCCTTGGAATAAGGGGCATTTAGTTTACATTCATGAATCTCAAAACATTGTGTCATATGATTTAGAGTCACACAATAGGGGCCAATTAAATTTTAGAGGATGGCATGTAAAACTCTTTCTTTGAAAATGATATTTATATTCAAGTGTGTAACATTTAGGGTATTGTATCCACATGAATAATAGGATTTGGGATTATGTAAATAATTACTCAAGAATTTTTAATCAAGAGTGATGAGATAAGACACATATGTGTGGAATAACCACAAACCATGTTTGAAAAATAGGTTCCATTGTAATGGTGTCAGTGAATACAAAAATTAGCGGATTCTATTATTCTGGGATAAGATGACCCCAGTTTACATGCCATATTAGGGTCACATATATAGATCCATATCTAGATATTTGTATATATAATAAATTAGAGGTGTCCTTTGGAGTCAAAGGAGGTTATTACTGATAACCAAGTAAAAGTTTTGAAGGTTTCGAAAACTTGTTAAATGAAGTAGGTTCATAGAAGGAAGAAATATACAATAAGGGTTTTGATAACCTAAAGGAAGCACCATTGCGTACGAACCATATAATTAGGGTTAAGAGATACGATGTGTCACTGTATTAAACTTTTCATGAATATTGGGTCTATATAGCAATAATAAGCTTTTGATAGTGCCATATGATGGTCCTAATAATATTTTTTCCTTTTTTATATTTAAGATCACTTTTTTTCTTAAGTCTCAAAAATGTGGAGGCTTAGAGATACGAGACTTTACTTTTTACTAGTCTTCCCTTTACTGATTTTCTTAATGAAAATGTTTATGTATTTTTGAACTATTATTTAAGGTCTTATAGTCTAAAACACTAAGGGGATAGAGTTTAAGGTCATATAGCTTTGACTAATAAATGATGAGTTTTGGGTCATGAAACTTTGACCACATGTGAATTTAGAAAACCTATATGGAAAGGGAGAGGTAAAAACATGACATGAATGTAGAGCCCAATACTAGTATAGATTATCTCATAGGGGAGGTGCACATAGTTTAAGTTCAAAGTTCTTAGACCAAAAAGGGTTGAGATAATTCATTTAGTTTGAAAAGGGTAATGTTTTTCCTATGTGAATAGAGATCCCAATGCCACTATAGAATATCTCCAGGGGGCACATAGTTCATGTTCATGATGCATGGACCTGATAAATTAGAAAAAAAACAAAATGGGGATTAAAGTCTAAGGATGTCTAAACACATTTTTGAATAGGGAGTGATGAAATTATAAATCAAAATTTATAGTTCTTGAATCAGGTGTAGTGATGTAGATAATGTATTCAAGGGATGACCACATGCCATATTCAAAAATGAGTTACACTGTGATGCTTTGAAGGTGTAAAACATTTAGTGGCTCTTACTCTTCTAGATAATGATTCCTTTGGATGGAAGGCCAAATCATGGGAACATATGCAGATCCATATTGAGGCATAATATGCATAGTCAAGAAGAATTGTCCTTTGGAGTTGAATGTGCTCATTACCAATAACCAAGGAATGGTTTTTGAAAATCAAATACACTTCAAGAAATAAGTGTTATTTATGTAAAAAGATGTTTAAAAAGGGTAATTGAGGTATTTTAGACTCAAGCTAGTCATAACTTGGATGACATGGTAACCTTAAAAGGGGTGGAATTGAATGAGGACCTATAGTTGGATCCTGAAAATGGGGTTCAGACAAGTGTCCTAATATTTCAGGATTCAAGATATACATAGTCCTTATATTATAGGTAAGGCTATGAACATTAATATATAGTACTAAGAAAAGTTAATTTTATCCTGATGTTTGTTTGGAGAACCACCCTATGTCGTGTACCCTCACATGGATCTAGCTCTCATATAGGGAAATTATGGCATATGTTGAAGGCTACTATAAGTAATTTTAAATTCATGAAAGGTGCACCATGTGTCATGCAGTTTAACATAATTTGAAAAGGAATCCAATTCCTTCATTTTAAAATGAGGATATTTTATTATAACATGGGTGTGACAACTAGTTCCCGGTGACAGCACAACCACCCCGCCTTAACATGGTCATCGGGTCCTGGCCCACCAAGTACCATCAGTTGCCCTGCAGACACGTGGTCCCCACCCAAGGGTCCACCCACTTGCCCGAACAGGTTATCGAACTAATGATAGTCCCCACAAGCCAACACATGTCCTTTCTAGTGTGCTTTGTCCTCACTCACACACACCCTGGGAAACTTCCCAAAAGGTCACCCATCCTGATCACTACTCCAAGCCAAACACGCTTAACCGTGGAGTTCTAATCAGGAAGTCTCTCGAAAAGGAAGGTGCACCTGGTTGACATGAGCCATATCATTTAGTCATTTAACCCTTTATCATTTGAGGGTGTTATAATCACCCCACCCCTTTAGAGAAAAACGTCCTCGTTGTGGGCCCTAAAACTCAACCTAGGCAGTGCACCACACTTAAGGATGGCTACCACCCCTGATGTTTGTTTGGAAAACCACCCTATGTCATGTACCCTCAACTGGATATTTCTCTCATATAGGGAAATTAAGGCATATATAGGAGGCTACTATAAGCAATTTTAAATTCATGAAAGGTGCACCATTTTTCATGCAGTTTAACATCATTTGAAAAGGAATCAAATTCCATCATTTTAAAATGAGTATATTTTATTATAACATAGGTGTGACAACTAGGTCCCGGTGATATCACAACCACCCCGCCGTAACATGGTCTTTGGGTCTTGGCCCACCAGGTACCACCAGTTGCCCCGCAGACACGTGGTCCCCACCCAAGGGTCCAACCACTTGCCCAAACAAGTTATATAACTAATGACAGTACCCACATGCCAACACATTCCATTTCCAGTGTGCTTTGTCCTCACTCACACACACCATAAAAAACTTCCCAAAAGGTCACCCATCCTGATCACTACTCCAGGCCAACCACGCTTAACTGTAGAGTTCTAATCAGGAAGGCTCCCAAAAAGGAAGATGCATCTGGTTGACATGATCCATATCATTTAGTCATTTAACCCTTTATCATTTAGGAGTGTTACAATCACCCCACCCCTTTAGAGCACAACTTCCTCTTTGTGGGCCCTACATCTCAACCCAGGCAATGCACCGCACTTAAGGCTGGGTACCACCTCTGATACCAAATGTGACAACTGGGTCTCAGTGACAGCACAACCACCCCACCTTAACATGGGAGTTGGATCCATGTGAGGTTACACGACATAGGGTGGTTCTCCAAACAAAAATCAGGGGTAGTACCCATACTTAAATTAATGAAAGGTGCACCATGTGTCATTCAGTTTAACATCATTTGAAAAGGAATCAAATTTAATCATTTTAAAATGAGGATATTTTATTATAACATAGGTGTGACAACTAGGTCCTGGTGGCAGCACAACCACCTCGCCTTAACATAGTTGTTAGGTCCTGGCCCACCAAGTACCACCAGACACGTGGTCCCCACCCAAGGGTCCACCCACATGCCCAAACAAGTTATCTAAGTAATGAAAGTCCCTATAGGCCAACACATGTCCTTTCAGTGTGCTTTGTCCTCACTCACACATACCGTGGAAAAATTCACAGAAGGTCACCCATCCTGATCACTACTCTAGGCCAAACACGCTTAACTGTGGAGTTCTAATCAGGAAGGCTCCTGAAAAGGAAGGTGCACCTGGTTGACATGAGCCATATCTTTTAGTCATTTAACCTTTTATCTTTTGGGGGTGTTACAATCACCCCACCCCTTTAGAGCACAAATTCCTCGTTGTGGGCCCTACATCTCAATCTAGGCAGTGTACCACACTTAAGGCTGGGTACCACCTCTGATACCAAATGTGACAACTGGGTCTCAGTGACAGCACAACCACCCCACCTTAACATGGTCGTCGGGTCTTGGACCACCAGGTACCACCAGTTGCCCCATAGGCATGTGGCCCCCAACCAAGGGTCCACCCACATGCCCGAACGAGTTATCTAACTAATGAAAGTCCCCACAAACCAACAAATTTCCTTTCCAGTGTGCTTTGTCCTCACTCACACACACCCTGGGAAACTTCCCAGAAGGTCACCCATCCTGATAACTACTCAAGGCCAAGCATTCTTAACTGTGGAGTTCTAATCAGGAAGACTCCTGAAAAGGAAGGTGTAGTTTGTTGACATGATCCATATCATTTAGTCATTTAACCCTTTATCATGTGGGGGTGTTACAATAGGTCTATGGACATATCTCTAATACTAGGATAAGGAAATTTTTTAAGGAACCCAAGGATTTGAGGAAGCGTGAAAAGGGTATTTTAAAATTTTGGGTTTAGTTTCATGTTAAAAATATTGAATATGTAATGCCCTTTGCTTATATTGTTTCATGGATGATGTGAAATTAAATTTAAGCATGAAGAACAAAATTGAATGAAACTGTAAATGATACCTTGTTCGTTTGAAAATGATAATATGATTTTCTCATATTTAACTTTCCATAGATCAAAATTTCCAATCAGGAAATCCTATAGATCATACACACATTAACCACTATGCCTGGGTCATCATTATTTGATTCCTAGTTACTAGAGTATGAAATCAAAGTACTTTATAATATCCCTTTGATTGTGTGATGAATGGGTGATCAATTCACCAGAGGGAATCAATCAAGACTTGTTATTCATTTGTTTTATCTCTCTTAAACTTAACAGGGGGAGGGAGATCCAAATTCATGAAATAGGATGACACCCTAATTTTTAGGCAAAAAATTGTTTATATACAAAGGTTTAAGTTTCCATAAATTTTGTTTTG
Source organism: Viscum album (assembly GCA_963277665.1). Taxonomy (NCBI): domain Eukaryota; kingdom Viridiplantae; phylum Streptophyta; class Magnoliopsida; order Santalales; family Viscaceae; genus Viscum; species Viscum album. Next base: position 1,179,274,777 of record OY728135.1, read on the forward strand.
GCCCCTACAGATACTTAACCTTTTAAAACACCCAAAAAACACACTTATGACCTATTTAACTTATCATATGAACTATAAATATTTTATCACTATCTTGTGAAATTATTACATGTCACATGATAAAATTAAAACAATTTACTTAGCTCATAAGCACCCATAATGATTTAAAAAACCTTGAAGTTCATTTGAAAAATAATATTTTCTCACATTCACTTTTATAATTAAATAACTTATGAATACCCTGATAAATAAATTCAATAATTATTATTCATAACATTAATAATATAATTGAATTATTTTACTTCTAATCATTCACACTTGGACATTAATTGAACCCCACATGTGGGGCCCACTTTGTCTTAAAATACTATTCATCCAATTAGGAAAAACTTGTAGACACACTTAGTATGTGACCCTATAGGCCCTTATCTTGATTAAAGTTAGTGAAAATTATAGAATAGGAGTAGATTATAACAACCCATCATGACCCCTAAAGAGATAAGGAATGGAATAGTAATGACAACCTTCTACGAACACACTGTGTGATATAATCTCCTTGTATCAATATATCTCATAATGCAGAATAAACACTCTATGTCACTATTCTTTATTTATTTATAAATTTATTGATGGTATGAGATAAAATTACCTTTAATCACCATGGCCATGGTTTTAATAAAGGTACTACCATCATGGTCAAGTGGGCTTGAAATATCTCTTACTTTTGGAAGAGACAAATCCTATTTTGATCATTCAACCAGTGCCATACCGCCAATGAAACATCCAATGAAAGATACCTCACAACAACTTCAATACCATGGTTTTAATTTTACATAAAATTTTGAGATAAAATTATACACATTGATAATGATCTCAAATCAAGATTCCAATACACATGCCTATAGACAAGGACAATGAACGACACTCGAAAAATGTGGTGTTCCTATTATCGAGTCAGTCCTCATTATATCCTCTACTCAAGATCACCAAGTTCAAACTTCCTGATAAGAAGTCTCAATGATTATAATCCCTCAACACCTAATAGTTATACATCATATCTATCTCATCAGTATGATGTATCTTAACCATAAGACATATATTTAATATTACTATCATAGTGTCTCTAGGTTTTCATTATAAATGGGAATTTCTATAACCTTTTAATATGAAATGTAATCTGAGGACATTACCATACAAATAGTACATGTATAAGAAACATTACTATGATGGAAAGAGAAATAAATGCATATATAAAACTATATACATGTAATTGTAATAAATGTATATACATGATTTGGATATAGGGAAACCACTCACAATACTCCCACATTCACTAGAGATAACTTCTAGAAAATTTCAACCCATTAGCTCTCACAAGAGAATCATGATTATGCTAAGATATCACTACTAAAAAATAATAGATTAATGGATTTTTTTAGAGGGGGTTAGGAAAAATCCCCTCTAAATTCAATTTATAGGGGGTTATTCACAACCCCCACTAATAATCGAATTTAGAGGGTGTTCACAACCCCCTATAATTTTTTTATCATTTTTTTTAAATTTGGATGGATTTCTAAGGCGGTTATGTCAAAAAAATCATTAATTTATTAATTAGTGTTGTTGTATGTTTGGTTGGATCGTAGAGGTTCTATATATATATATATATTATTCATTTGGATATTAGAGTATATATATATATATAATAATATGTAATTTGTTTTTTTAAAAGGAAATAGTGGCGGTTCACAACCCCCTATAACATCTTAAATTAGTAGGGGTTTAAAACCCCCACTAATGTGTTCAATTAGAGGGGGTTTAAAACCCCCTCTAATATCTTACATTAGAAGAGGTTGTAAGCCCCCACTATTTAAAAAATAAAAATTCCATAATATATATATATATATATATAATTAAAACACTATATATAAATGTATTTAAATACATTATATGAACATATTATATAAAATAATTATATGATTTTATTTAATTGTATTTATATATATACATAAATATAATTGTATAATTTTATGTACATTAATATATATTTATTTGTATAAATTTTATTTCATATAATATTAATTATATATAATATAAAATAATAAACATATTATATAAATATATACATAAATATAATTTATTTAAAAAAATATATCATATAAAAACCAAAGATTATAGTTTTTATAATTTATATTATACTAATAATAAATATATTTTTAAATAATAGGTTTATGCTTTTAAATTATATATAATTAATATTATATGATATACAATTTGTACAAAAAAATATATATTAATGTACAAAGTATTATACAATTATATTTATTGATATATATACATATCAATGTACATAATATTATACAATTATATTTATTGAAATAAATATATATTAATATGCATAACAATAAATATATGTGTTGAAATACATTATTTAATTTTTTTTATAATTTTATTTCATAGTAATATGAACATTATTACATGAAGAGTTTTTAGTTGTTGAAGATAATGAAAATGTTAATTTTCATGGAGAAATGTTGTGAGAAGTAGATCAGAGGACCCATTATTTAATTCTCCCACCCCCATCTGATAAATTTCAGAACATTTCAAGGGATATGAATGCATCATATTATTTTTGTGGGGTCCTTAACATAAGAGTACAACTGAAAAACTGTGGAAAAGAAAATATGTGGTGGTTCTTACCATATAATCCCCATCCACTATTGGATTGGGGATGGAAAACTAGCTATTCAGATACAAACAATATAAAAATAAGCACTTCTTGGGGGGGGGGGGGTTAACCCAAGATTTCATTTCCGTTTCATTCACATTTTGTTTAATTTTAATTTTAGTTACTAAATTTCAATAAAAATTTAAAGTTTTCTTGTTTTTCCTATAGAAAATATATAAGGCCCCAGCCTTAAACCTTACTTAATCTTGAGTTATTACAAGATTACACATTGAGGATCTTTTCAGGTTTAGAGTTTTAGAGAATTAGATCATAAAACTTGCATTACATTCCACATATAAACAAAGTGGTTACATAAAGATAGTATTCTTCATTCCCATCAATGGAAACACATTTAAAATAAAACATGGATTATTTCTTGACACATCCTTGACTCTATCATCTTATCATGTACCTTTCCCTTGACCTGTGAAAAACATTTCAAAAACTTGGGATGAGCATAAAAACTCAGTATGGGTTATAAAAAAAACATGGAAAGGAAACATGAGTTCATATATACATAAGAATGAAATCATACTTTACCCATAAAACATAGGCACTTTAACATACCTCATAAAATCATGAATAAATCATAGAAATCATAAGACATAAAGGTAACTTGAGGCATTCATAACATTCTTACGTAGGGAGTAACCCTCTTGGTTACGTTTGGAATACCCATCACAGTATATTACCTAAAATATCTTCGGAGAAACCTTAACGTTTCACTCCTTCACGTTACCCAATGCATTGGAGAGCTATAACGGGCTCACCCGCCCTTAGTTTATCACGGAACCACCCGTCTTCATAATAATTCCCAAGAACCATAACATAATCATATCACATAAAACATGCATAAAGGAAACATAACATTTCCACATTTCAATCACGAGATATCAATACAACACATTGATATAATAAAAACATTATGAAAACCATTTTCAATACCAAAGTAAAACATGGTATTTTTTTCGTTTAAAAAAAAGTATGGCTTGTAGAGGATGCCGAAACTCAAATAACGGTCACGACGGCGGAGAAGTCGTTGTCGCCACTTACGTATGACAAAAACATTCCCTTTTGTTGTTTAGTAAACGCTTCGTATAAAAAAGACTCCTTTTGAATAAACGCAAAAGTCAAAGGGGTTTATACACCGTATAAAAGAAAGTTGTGTATAAAATAAAATATGCCTCAACGAAAGGAGATTGAGATGAAGTCCCATACCTCGTATCCGACTTGACCCGACCATTCTTTAATCTCCTGAATAATAAACTTGAGTTAATCTCTACTTGCTTATGAACATTTTTCAAGTTCATTATTCCTTTTATACCATGTTATGAACATCATGTAATCAGTTAAGTTAATAATGTTCATTTTGTCGGTATTTGGTTATTAAGTCAAAAATAGACTTCTTACACTTACATGTTGTTAATTTGGTCATAGGTTCGTTATATCCAGAATGATATTAATGATTTGGATAACATATATATCATATATATTCATCATATATATGTATTTATAATATTACATCACATTTAGAGGTAAGAAATGAAATGCACCGTTCATGGATACAGTAAGTCGTACGTACGCATGAACGCTACTTCCATTTCTATTTCATATTTTCTGGAATGGAATCATAATGATATAAGAGTATATTATAATTCCAGTATAATAACATATATAATATCATTAACTTTATCCTTTACACATCTCACATATGGTATTAACGAATCAAATCATTTTCAGGGGGCGGTAGTCCGCACTTCCTAAAATGAAGATATCGTGTTTACCCATAATGGAAACCATAAAAGTATGCCCAAAATGAAAAAAAAACAGAAGCTTAAGGAAAACATAAACATATTATATATCATATATAAAAATATTGACATCATAATGGCCACCTTTGAAGGTGTTAAATGAGTGTTGAACAATCATCGTTTCGGGAGGCAGGATTTCGCCATCCACGGAAACCATATGTTCTTTAACCATTTGATATACTTGTGTGAGAGTGTAGCTCAAATAAATATTATAACAACATCCTTGTATATTGAAGATACTGCTTTTGTTACAAAATAAGTAAATAAAAAGAGTTTAGGGGGTTGGAGAAGCAAAATAAAACAAATGAACATGAGAGAATGAATTACCTTTAAAAGTGTAACTCCTTTTGATTTGAGCCTAAAGGCTTCCTTTGAAAGGATTCTTCCAAAAGGGAATCCTCTAGGATGAGGAGAGGGATGTGGAGAGTGTAAATGGGCAGGGTTTGGCCGAGCCAAAGGCTTGAGGAGTGTGTGAAATGAGGTAGAGGTGGGGGCCTTTTATAAGAGGAGAGGAGGGGCACTTTTGGAAAGTAAAGAAATATTACTTTATTTGAAAATGTGTTTCGGTTTTAAAAGGTCCCACATTGATATAATTCGTGGATAAGGTGATAAGGGTTCTAAATCCACTCATCCAATTGGTTTTGTCCATGTTTAGTTCATAGATTTTACATTGTCTTTCCATTTTATTTAAATCGTCAAATAATGATGTCATCGCTGCATCATTATTATGTCATAAATAATTTAATTTATTTAATGTCTAAAAATCATAAAAAAATACTATGATGTATGAAATCTTTTTATCTTTCCAATGACTATTTATAATCAAAAATCTGATCTTTATAACCCCATGTAAAAATTGTTTTCGTAAAACATATTATGTTTGTGTCATTTTTACTTTAACATTTAATAAAACGTTATTTATGTCATTTCCCAACCAAAGTGTCTCCATGGGGTCCCCAAGTTGACCCATGACTTGTCTTGGTCGGCCATGACACAACCAATGAGGTTAGGACATGTGTCTAGGTCATTTCATATTATTAAAGCATTATTTATACCTTAAACTACCCTAATTACCACTAATCGCGATTAAGAACTTAATAAGTTACTATTCACCAAAAAAATTATTTTAATCTCATTGAACCACATTTTACTTATTAATGACAACCATGTATGTCGGATTTTCAAAATTCAATACACATTAGTGGTAAACATTCATTTAACTGAAAAATCAGCTTGCTTGATTACCACTTAGTGGTTTCACTATTCATCAAAAATTGAAGTTTTTCAGAAAATTACCGAAAATTCACCCTAAGCTATATTTGATATTACTAATTCAAAAATGAAGTCTATTTTACAAAATTAAAATCATATAATTCACATTAATTAATTTAATAATTAATTCCCGCTGCCAGAGCAAATAGTGGGTTTTTACAAAACAATAAGTATCAAAAGATTGACACCAGTTTAAGTCTAATTTCAAAGTGAAATTGATTCCAATGACCACCATTGGATAAAATGGTAAAAATATATTCTAATTTCATTTCAAAACCAATTCAAAACATAATCTAATCATATAAATAAATTAGATTAAAAAGCAGTTTTGATGTAAAATGCAGTATTTTTCACTGTTCATTAAAAAAATGAACATTGTCAGAAAAATACCAAAAATTCACACAAGGTAAATTTTGATGTCCCAATCATATATAGTAGGTTTATTTTAACAAAAATAGTTTATAAAATTGTCAAAATATAGATTCAAAAATGGTTTTCCATCAAAAGGCAGTAAAACAATCTTTTAAGAATATTAGTGTATTCCATACATAAGATTGTATTTATTTTCATTTTAAGCCTCTATAACACTATCTTAATCATTAATAGACATAGATAAAGATATCTATTATTCATTACTTACTTGGGATGTTACATCCTTCCCCCCTTTAGAAAATTGCATCCCCGCAATTTATTTACTTATCGAATAAATGAGGGTACTTATCCCTCATTGCATTTTCAGATTCCCATGTTGCCTCTTCAATCATGTGGTTTTTCCACAAAACCTTTACCTGCTTAATCACCTTATTCCATAACACTTGCTCCCTGTGGTCAAGAATCTGGACTGGTTGTTCCTCATAAGATAGGTTCTCTTCCAGCTGAACTACCTCTGGACTCAAAACATGAGATGGATCTGGCATATACTTTCTCAACATCGAAACGTGAAAAACATTGTGTACCTGAGATAAACTCGGAGGTAAAGCCACTCGGTATGCAACTGATCCAACTCTCTCCAGAATTTCATATGGTCCAACAAACCTTGGACTCAACTTTCCTTTCTTACCAAATCTCATCATGCTTTTCCAAGGAGAAACCTTGAGAAAAACATGATCACCTACCTCGAAAGATAGATCCTTCCTCCAGTTATCCGCATAACTCTTCTACCTACTCTGAGCTGTTCTCATGTGTTTCTGAATCAGCTGAACTTTTTCTGCCATCTCTTATACCAATTCTGGTCCCATCAACTTCCTTTCACCCACTTCATCCCAGAAAGATGGAGTTCGACACCGCTTCCCATATAATGCCTGAAATGGAGCCATCTGTATACTGGAATGAAAAATGTTATTATATGAAAACTCAACCAAAGAAAGATGTTGGTCCCAACTTCCCTGATAATCCATAGAACAAGCTCGTAGCATATCCTCAAATGTCTGAATTGTTCGTTCTGACTGCCCATCTGATTGAGGATGAAAAGCTGTACTAAAATTTAATTCAGTACCCAACGACTTCTGAAGGCCTTTCCAAAAGTTATAAGTAAACCTGGGATCACGATTCGATACAATGGAGAGAGGGACTCCTTGTAACCTGACTATCTCTTTAAGATACAAACGGGAAATTTGATCAAGAGAGAAAGTATCTTGTATAGCAAGGAAATGAGCAGATTTGGTCAAGCGATCAACAATAACCCAGATTGCATTATTACCTCGAGATGTCTTCGGTAATCCAACAACAAAGTCCATGGATATATTCTCCCATTTCCACTCTGGAACTGGTAAAGGATGAAGCATCCCTTTCGGTAACTGCCGCTCTGCTTTAACCTGCTGACAAGTCAAACACTTCACAGTAAAATCAGCAATATCTCTTTTCATTCCATCCCACCAGTAATACTCCCAAAGATCTCTATACATCTTAGTACTGCCCGGATGAACTGAAAACGGAGAACTATGAGCTTCACATAACAATTCTCTCTTCAACTGTGAATCACAAGGCACACACAATATCTTCCCAAATCTCAAAATGCAATCATTATCAATGTTGAATTCAGGCAACTTACCTTTCTGAACCAGTTCTACCTTTTTCTGCAACTCACTATCTTGCTTCTGTGCTTGCTTGATTCTATCTGATAGAGATGATCTCACTGATACCTGAAACAAAACAGAAGGAATTCCTGCACCAACAACTTCTATGCCAAAGTTCATCAAATCCTTAACCAAAGGATCACGTTCCAAACGCAACATTGTTAATGAAGCATTACTTTTTCGACTCAAAGCATCAGCCACTTTATTTGCTTTTCCCGGATGGTAATGAATTGTACAATCATAATCCTTGATTAATTCCAGCCATCTCCTTTGTCTCATGTTTAACTCTTTCTGAGTGAATATATACTTTAAACTTTTGTGATCGGTATATATTTCACACTTTAATCCATACAAATGATGCCTCCAAATTTTTAAAGCAAAAACAACAGCAGCTAATTCCAAATCATGTGTAGGGTAATTTACCTCATGAGTTTTCAACTGTCGTGAAGCATAAGCAATTACCTGATCATTCTGCATTAGGATGCAACAAAGTCCTTTCAATGAAGCATCACTATATATAACAAACTCACCATTCCTGGAAGGTAGTGCCAAAACTGGAGCATTCACCAATCTTCTTTTCAATTCCTGAAAACAATCATCACATTCTTTTGTCCAGATAAACTTAACACTCTTCCGAGTTAGCTTAGTCATTGGACTAGATAACCGTGAAAAATTTCTAACAAACCTTCGGTAATAGCCCGCCAAACCAAGGAAGCTACGAATCTCGGTTACATTTGTGGGTCTTGGCCATTCTTCCACAACTTTTGTTTTTGCAGGATCAACAGTTATTCCATCTTTAGAAACAATGTGACCAAGGAAAGAAATTTGTTGCAACCAAAACTCACACTTGCTGAATTTCCCATACAGTTTCTTTTATTTTAAGGTTTGCAAGATAAGCCTTAAATGTCTTTCATGCTCTTCTTTACTTTTAGAAAACACCAAAATATCATCAATGAAAACCACCACAAACTTATCCAAGAACTCATGGAAAATTCTATTCATTAAGTCCATGAATACAGCAGGTGCATTGGTTATCCCAAAAGGCATTACTACAAATTCATAATGGCCATATCTAGTACAGAACACAGTCTTCGGAATATCTACCTCCTTTACCTTCAGCTGATGGTACCCCGATCTCAAGTCAATCTTTGAAAAAAACTGAGCTCCCTGGAGCTGATCAAACAAATCATCGATATGAGGCAAAGGATATTTGTTCTTAACAGTGATATTATTCAAGGCTCTATAATCAATGCAAAGTCTCATATAACCATCTTTATTTTTAACAAATAAAACAGGAGCACCCCATGGTGATGTGCTAGGTCTAATGAAACCTTTCTCTAATAAATCTTGCAATTGCTCCTTCAACTCTAAAAGTTCAATTTGTGCCATTAGATAAGGGGGTTTTGAAATTGGCTTAGCATCAGGAACTAAGTCAACAGTAAACTCAACTTCCCGATCTGGTATTATTCCAGGAAACTCATCAGGAAAAACATCAGGATACTCATTTACCACTGGCACATAATTAATCTGAACAGTTCCTTTATTTTCAACGACGTGTGCAAGGTAACATTCATTTCCATATTTTACAAGTTTCTCAGCCTCTTGATATGTTATCAAAAGTAAGGGTTCGTTCCTGTAAACAAACTGAAAGTCTTTCTGAAAAGGAACTTCTTTATCTCTATAGTCAATCTTAGCATGGTAAATAGAGAGCCAATCCATACCCAGGATAACATCAAACTCAACTAGAGGTAGAACAATAAGGTTTGCAAGTAGGTTCTTTCCACAGATAAGGATAGGAAGATTCTTATAAATTCTTTTTGCCTCAACATTTCCCCCAGGTGTTTTTACCAAAATTTCAGGAGTCATTTCTTGAGATGGTATTCCCATTTTACTAGAAAAGGTTTCAGAGATGAAATAATGTGTAGACCCCGAATCAAACAACACACTGGCATAATCTGAAAAAATAAACAAAGTACCTGATACAACTTCATTTGTTGGCCCGACATCTGCTGAAGTAGTTGCAAAGGATTTCACCACCCCTTTCTGCTTGTAGTCTAACTGCTTCCCATCACTCAAGCTCTTTGTCGGACACTCGTTTGCATAGTGACCCATCTCATTGCACTTATAACATTTCACTAACTGTAAATCAAATTTGTTCCTACCTTCACCTTGATCCTTTTCAGTGCAATCACGAGCCTTATGTCCCATCTTACCACATCGGTAGCACTTTCCAGAATTCAGAAGACATTCCCCAGCATGCCTTTTTCCACATCTATCACAAACTGGAAACTTAGTTCTCTTACCATCAGACTTTTTTGAAGAATTCTTACCTTTCTCCAGCCACCTCGGTCTCTTCTTCTGCTGGTTGGTATAGAAAACTTGGTCATCGAAAAACTCCATTTCCACCTTCTCAGCACATCTAACAAGCTTTTCATAACTTTTAAACTCACTAGAAGCTAATGCCCTTCGATATTTTGGCTTTAATCCTGAGTAAAAACGATTTATTTTACTATCAAGGTCCCGGATAAAATTTGGAGCATACCTTGCCAATCGAGTGAACCTTTCTTCATAGGCAGCCATTGAGTCTTCCTCTTGCCTCAATTCCAAGAATTGCTTTTCCATCCTAAGTCTAACAGCCTTAGGAAAATACTTCTCAAGAAACATACCTTTGAATTCATCCCAGTCAAGAGAATCAATCTCATCGGCGTCCCTGATATTTTTAACCATAGACCACCACCGATCTGCTTCACCCTCCAAACGGTAAATAGCAAGACTAACCTTTTGATTGTCTGAACACCCCATGGCATCAAAAATCTTCTCCAGTGCTTTAATCCACCCTTCAGCTAGCACAGGGTCAGATGATCCTCTGAATGATGGTGGATGTTGCCTCATGAAATGTTCCACCAATGACATGTTCCTCTGCGGTTGATCTGGCTGATCTCGTGCATGGATACCACCACCATTTATCGCTTGAGTCAACTGCGCCATTACTGCAAAAAACTGTTCAGTTCCAATTCCGACCATTTCTGGATGCTGATTCGGAAGGTTATTTCCTTCTGTATGCCTTCCTAGCACTGCTTCCCTGTTTCCTCTACGGAAAACCATTCTGAACAAACATGTCTTAGATAAAGCAACATGGTAATCTTTAAATGCTATATCATTTCGAAAAAAAATATTTTTGGATAATAATTTAATAGAATTCTAACTCCTAAAGTTATCTAAACCGACCTCTGATACCAACTATAAGGCCCCAGCCTTAAACCTTACTTAATCTTGAGTTATTACAAGATTACACATTGAGGATCTTTTCAGGTTTAGATTTTTAGAGAATTAGATCATAAAACTTGCATTACATTCCACATATAAACAAAGTGGTTACATAAAGATAGTATTCTTCATTCCCATCAATGGAAACACATTTAAAATAAAACATGGATTATTTCTTGACACATCCTTGACTCTATCATCTTATCATGTACCTTTCCCTTGACCTATGAAACACATTTCAAAAACTTGGGATGAGCATAAAAACTCAGTATGGGTTATAAAAAAAAACATGGAAAGGAAACATGAGTTCATATATACATAATAATGAAATCATACTTTACCCATAAAACATAGGCACTTTAACATACCTCATAAAATCATGAATAAATCATAGAAATCATAAGACATAAAGGTAACTTGAGGCATTCATAACATTCTTACGTAGGGAGTAACCCTCTTGGTTACGTTTGGAATACCCATAACAGTATATTCCGTAAAATCTCTTCGGAGAAACCTTAACGTTTCACTCCTTCGCGTTACCCAATGCATTGGAGAGCTATAACGGGCTCACCTGCCCTTATTTTATCACGGAACCACCCGTCTTCATAATAAGGCCCAAGAACCATAACATAATCATATCACATAAAACATGCATAAAGGAAACATAACATTTCCACATTTCAATCACGAGATATCAATACAACACATTGATATAATAAAAACATTATGAAAACCATTTTCAATACCAAAGTAAAACATGGTATTTTTTTCGTTTTAAAAAAAAAGTATGGCTTGTAGAGGATGCCGAAACTCAAATAACTGTCACGACTGCGGAGAAGTCGTTGTCGCCGCATACGTACGACAAAAACATTCCCTTTTGTCGTTTAGTAAACGCTTCATATAAAAAAGATTCCTTTTTAATAAACGTAAAAGTCAAAGGGGTTTATACACCGTATAAAAGAAAGTTGTGTATAAAATAAAATATGCCTCAACGAAAGGAGATTGAGACGAAGTCCCATACCTCGTATCCGACTTGACCCGACCATTCTTTAATCTCCTGAATAATAAACTTGAGTTAATCTCTACTTGATTATGAACCTTTTTCAAGTTCATTATTCCTTTTATACCATGTTATGAACATCATGTAATCAGTTAAGTTAATAATGTTCATTTTGTCGGTATTTGGTTCTTAAGTCAAAAATAGACTTCTTACACTTACATGTTGTTAATTTGGTCATAGGTTCGTTATATCCAGAATGATATTAATGATTTGGATAATATATATATCATATATATTCATCATATATATGTATTTATAATATTACATCACATTTACAGGTAAGAAATGAAATGCACCGTTCATGGAGACGGTAAGCCGTACGTACGCATGAACGCTACTTCCATTTCTATTTCATATTTTCTGGAATGGAATCATAATGATATAAGAGTATATTATAATTCCAGTATAATAACATATATAATATCATTAACTTTATCCTTTACATATCCCACATATGGTATTAACGAATCAAATCATTTTCAGGGGGCGGTAGTCCGCACTTCCTAAAATGAAGATATCGTGTTTAACCATAATGGAAACCATAAAAGTATGCCCAAAATGAAAAAAAACAGAAGCTTAAGGAAAACATAAACATATTATATATCATATATAAAAATATTGACATCATAATGGCCACCTTTGAAGGTGTTAAATGAGTGTTGAACAATCATCGTTTCGGGAGGCAGAATTTCGCCATCCATGGAAACCGTATGTTCTTTAACCATTTGATGTAGTTGTGTGAGAGTGTAGCTCAAATAAATATTATAACAACATCCTTGTATATTGAATATACTGGTTTTGTTACAAAATAAGTAAATAAAAAGAGTTTAGGGGGTTGGAGAAGCAAAATAAAACAAATGAACATGAGAGAATGAATTACCTTTAAAAGTGTAACTCCTTTTGATTTGAGCCTAAAGGCTTCCTTTGAAAGGATTCTGCCCAAAGGGAATCCTCTAGGATGAGGAGAGGGATGTGGAGAGAGTAAATGGGCAGGGTTTGGCCGATCCAAAGGCTTGAGGAGTCTGTGAAATGAGGTAGAGGTGGGGGCCTTTTATAAGAGGAGAGGAGGGGCACTTTTGGAAAGTAAAGAAATATTACTTTATTTGAAAATGTGTTTCGGTTTTAAAAGGTCCCACATTGATATAATTCGTGGATAAGGTGATAAGGGTTCGAAATCCACTCATCCAATTGGTTTTGGCCATGTTTAGTTCATAGATTTTACATTGTCTTTCCATTTTATTTAAATCGTCAAATAATGATGTCATCGCTGCATCATTATTATGTCATAAATAATTTAATTTATTTAATGTCTAAAAATCATAAAAAAATACTATGATGTAGTAAATCTTTTTATCTTTCCAATGACTATTTATAATCAAAAATCTAATCTTTATAACCCCATGTAAAAATTGTTTTCGTAAAACATATTATGTTTGTGTCATTTTTACTTTAACATTTAATAAAAAGTTATTTATGTCATTTCCCAACCAAAGTGTCTCCATGGGGTCCCCAAGTTGACCCATGGCTTGTCTTGGTCGGCCATTACACAACCAATGAGGTTAGGACATGTGTCTAGGTCATTTCATATTATTAAAGCATTATTTATACCTTAAACTACCCTAATTACCACTAATCGCGATTAAGAACTTAATAAGTTACTATTCACCAAAAAAATTATTTTAATCTCATTGAACCACATTTTACTTCTTAATGACAACCATGTATGTCGGATTTTCAAAATTCAATACACATTAGTGGTAAACATTCATTTAACTGAAAAATCAGCTTGCTTGATTACCACTTAGTGGTTTCACTATTCATCAAAAATTGAAGTTTTTCAGAAAATTACCAAAAATTCACCCTAAGCTATATTTGATATTCCTAATTCAAAAATGAAGTCTATTTTACAAAATTCAAATCATATAAGTCACATTAATTAATTTAATAATTAATTCCCGCTGCCAGAGCAAATAGCGGGTTTTTACAAAACAATAAGTATCAAAAGATTGACACCAGTTTAAGTCTAATTTCAAAGTGAAATTGATTCCAATGACCACCATTGGATAAAATGGTAAAACTATATTCTAATTTCACTTAAAAACCAATTCAAAACATAATCTAATCATATAAATAAATTAGATTAAAAAGCAGTTTTGATGTAAAATGCAGTATTTTTCACTATTCATTAAAAAATGAACATTGTCAGAAAAATACCAAAAATTCACACAAGGTAAATTTTGATGTCCCAATCATATATAATAGGTTTATTTTGACAAACATAGTTTATAAAATTGTCAAAATATAGATTCAAAAATGGTTTTCCATCAAAAGGCAGTAAAACAATCTTTTCAGAATATTAGTGTATTCCATGCATAAGATTGTATTTATTTTCATTTTAAGCCTCTATAACACTATCTTAATCATTAATAGACATAGATAAAGATATCTATTATTCATTACTTACTTGGGATGTTACATCCTTCCCCCCTTTAGAAAATTGCGTCCCCGCAATTTATTTACTTATCGAATAAATGGGAGTACTTATCCCTCATTGCATTTTCAGATTCCCATGTTGCCTCTTCAATCATGTGGTTTTTCCACAAAACCTTTACCTGCTTAATCACCTTATTCCATAACACTTGCTCCCTGTGGTCAAGAATCTGGACCGGTTGTTCCTCATAAGATAGGTTCTCTTCCAGCTGAACTACCTCTGGACTCAAAACATGAGATGGATCTGGCATATACTTTCTCAACATCGAAACGTGAAAAACATTGTGTACCTGAGATAAACTCGGAGGTAAAGCCACTCGGTGTGCAACTGATCCAACTCTCTCCAGAATTTCATATGGTCCAACAAACCTTGGACTCAACTTTCCTTTCTTACCAAATCTCATTACGCTTTTCCAAGGAGAAACCTTGAGAAAAACATGATCACCTACCTCGAAAGATAGATCCTTCCTCCGGTTATCCGCATAACTCTTCTGCCTGCTCTGAGCTGTTCTCATGTGTTTCTGAATCAGATGAACTTTTTCTGCCATCTCTTCTACCAATTCTGGTCCCATCAACTTCCTTTCACCCACTTCATCCCAGAAAGCTGGAGTTCGACACCGCTTCCCATATAATGCCTGAAATGGCGCCATCTGTATACTGGAATGAAAACTATTATTATATGAAAACTCAACCAAAGAAAGATGTTGGTCCCAACTTCCCTGATAATCCATAGAAAAAGCTCGTAGCATATCCTCCAATTTCTGAATTGTTCGTTCTGACTGCCCATCTGATTGAGGATGAAAAGCTGTACTAAAATTTAATTCAGTACCCAACGACTTCTGAAGGCCTTTCCAAAAGTTATAAGTAAACCTGGGATCACGATCCGATACAATGGAGAGAGGGACTCCATGTAACCTGAGTATCTCTTTAAGATACAAACGGGAAATTTGATCAAGAGAGAAAGTATCTCGTATAGCAAGGAAATGAGCAGATTTGGTCAAGCGATCAACAATAACCCAGATTGCATTATTTCCTCGAGATGTCTTCGGTAATCCAACAACAAAGTCCATGGATATATTCTCCCATTTCCACTCTGGCATTGGTAAAGGCTGAAGCATCCCTTTCGGTAACTGCCGCTCTGCTTTAACCTGCTGACAAGTCAAACACTTCACAGTAAAATCAGCAATATCTCTTTTCATTCCATCCCACCAGTAATACTCCCGCAGATCTCTATACATCTTAGTACTGCCCGGATGAACTGAAAACGGAGAACTATGAGCTTCACATAACAATTCTCTCTTCAACTGTGAATCACAAGGCGCACACAATCTCTTCCCAAATCTCAAAACGCAATCATTATCAATGTTGAATTCATGCAACTTACCTTTCTGAACGAGCTCTACCTTTTTCTGCAACTCACTATCTTGCTTCTGTGCTTGCTTGATTCTATCTGATAGAGATGATCTCACTGATACCTGAAACAAAACAGAAGGAATTCCTGCACCAACAACTTCTATGCCAAAGTTCATCAAATCCTTAACCAAAGGATCACGTTCCAAACACAACATTGTTAATGAAGCATTACTTTTTCGACTCAAAGCATCAGCCACTTTATTTGATTTTCCCGGATGGTAATGAATTGTACAATCATAATCCTTGATTAATTCCAGCCATCTCCTTTGTCTCATGTTTAACTCTTTCTGAGTGAATATATACTTTAAACTTTTGTGATCGGTATATATTTCACACTTTAATCCATACAAATGATGCCTCAAAATTTTTAAAGCAAAAACAACAGCAGCTAATTCCAAATCATGTGTAGGGTAATTTACCTCATGAGTTTTCAACTGTCGTGAAGCATAAGCAATTACCTGATCATTCTGCATTAGGACGCAACCAAGTCCTTTCAATGAAGCATCACTATATATAATAAACTCACCATTCCTGGAAGGTAGTGCCAAAACTGGAGCATTCACCAATCTTCTTTTCAATTCCTGAAAACAATCATCACATTCTTTTGTCCAGATAAACTTAACACTCTTCCGAGTTAGCTTAGTCATTGGACTAGATAACCGTGAAAAATTTCTAACAAACCTTCGGTAATAGCCCGCCAAACCAAGGAAGCTACGAATCTAGGTTACATTTGTGGGTCTTGGCCATTCTTCCACAACTTTTGTTTTTGCAGGATCAACAGTTATTCCATCTTTAGAAACAATGTGACCAAGGAAAGAAATTTGTTGCAACCAAAACTCACACTTGCTGAATTTCCCATACAGTTTCTTTTATTTTAAGGTTTGCAAGATAACCCTTAAATGTCTTTCATGCTCTTATTTAATTTTATAAAACACCAAAATATCATCAATGAAAACCACCACAAACTTATCCAAGAACTCATGGAAAATTCTATTCATTAAGTCCATGAATACAGCAGGTTCATTGGTTAGCCCAAAAGGCATTACTACAAATTCATAATGGCCATATCTCGTACGGAACACAGTCTTCGGAATATCTGCCTCCTTTACCTTCAGCTGATGGTACCCCGATCTCAAGTCAATCTTTGAAAAAAACTGAGCTCCTTGGAGATGATCAAACAAATCATCGATATGAGGCAAAGGATATTTGTTCTTAACAGTGATATTATTCAAGGCTCTATAATCAATGCAAAGTCTCATAGAACCATCTTTATTTTTAACAAATAAAACAGGAGCACCCCATGGTGATGTGCTAGGTCTAATGAAACCTTTCTCTAATAAATCTTGCAATTGCTCCTTCAACTCTAAAAGTTTAATTTGTGCCATTCGATAAGGGGGTTTTGAAATTGGCTTAGCATCAGGAACTAAGTCAACAGTAAACTCAACTTCCCGATCTGGTATTATTCCAGGCAACTCATCAGGAAAAACATCAGGATACTCATTTACCACTGGCACATCATTAATCTGAACAGTTCCTTTATTTTCAACGACGTGTGCAAGGTAACATTCATTTCCATATTTTACAAGTTTCTCAGCCTCTTGATATGTTATCAAAAGTAAGGGTTCATTCCTGTAAACAAACTGAAAGTCTTTCTGAAAAGAAACTTCTTTATCTCTACAGTCAATCTTAGCATGGTAAATAGAGAGCCAATCCATACCCAGGATAACATCAAACTCAACTAGAGGTAGAACAATAAGGTTTGCAAGTAGGTTCTTTCCACAGATAAGGATAGGAAGATTCTTATAAATTCTTTTTGCCTCAACATTTCCCCCAGGTGTTTTTACCAAAAGTTCAGGAGTCATTTCTTGAGATGGTATTCCCATTTTACTAGAAAAGGTTTCAGAGATGAAAGAATGTGTAGACCCCGAATCAAACAACACACTGGCATAATCTGAAAAAATAAACAAAGTACCTGATACAACTTCATTTCATGGCCCGACATCTGCTGAAGCAGTTGCAAAGGATTTCACCACCCCTTTCTGCTTGTAGTCTAACTGCTTCCCATCACTCAAGCTCTTTGTCGGACACTCGTTTGCATAGTGACCCATCTCATTGCACTTATAACATTTCACTAACTGTAAATCAAATTTGTTCTTACCTTCACCTTGATCCTTTTCAGTGCAATCACGAGCCTTATGTCCCATCTTACCACATCAGTAGCACTTTCCAGAATTCAGAAGACATTCCCCAGCATTCCTTTTTCCACATCTATCACAAACTGGAAACTTAGTTCTCTTACCATCAGACTTTTTTGAAGAATTCTTACCTTTCTCCTGCCACCTCGGTCTCTTCTTCTGCTGGTTGTTATAGAAAACTTGGTCATCGACAAACTCCATTTCCACCTTCTCAGCACATCTAACAAGCTTTTCATAACTTTTAAACTCACGAGAAGCTATTGCCCTTCGATATTTTGGCTTTAATCCTGAGTAAAAACAATTTATTTTACTATCAAGGTCCCGGATAAAATTTGGAGCATACCTTGCCAATCGAGTGAACCTTTCTTCATAGGCAGCCACTGAGTCTTCCTCTTGCCTCAATTACAAGAATTGCTTTTCCATCCTAACTCGAACAGCCTTAGGAAAATACTTCTCAAGAAACATACCTTTGAATTCATCCCAGTCAAGAGCATCAATCTCATCGGCGTCCCTGATATTTTTAACCATAGACCACCACTGATCTGCTTCACCCTCCAAACGGTAAATAGCAAGACTAACCTTTTGATTGTCTGAACACCCCATGACATCAAAAATCTTCTCCAGTGCTTTAATCCACCCTTCAGCTAGCACAGGGTCAGATGATCCTCTGAATGATGGTGGATGTTGCCTCATGAAATGTTCCACCAATGACATGTTCCTCTACGGTTGATCTGGCTGATCTTGTGCATGGATACCACCACCATTTATCGCTTGATTCAACTGCGCCATTACTGCAACAAACTGTTCAGTTCCAATTCCGACCATTTCTGGATGCTGATTCGGAAGGTTATTTCCTTTTGTATGCCTTCCTAGCACTGCTTCCCTGTTTCCTCTACGGAAAACCATTCTGAACAAACATGTCTTAGATAAAGCAACATGGTAATCTTTAAATGCTATATCATTTCGAAAAAAAATATTTTTGGATAATCATTTAATAGAATTATAACTCCTAAAGTTATCTAAACCGACCTCTGATACCAACTATAAGGCCCCAGCCTTAAACCTTACTTAATCTTGAGTTATTACAAGATTACACATTGAGGATCTTTTCAGGTTTAGAGTTTTAGAGAATTAGATCATAAAACTTGCATTACATTACACATATAAACAAAGTGGTTACATAAAGATAGTATTCTTCATTCCCATCAATGGAAACACATTTAAAATAAAACATGGATTATTTCTTGACACATCCTTGACTCTATCATCTTATCATGTACCTTTCCCTTGACCTGTGAAAAACATTTCAAAAACTTGGGATGAGCATAAAAACTCAGTATGGGTTATAAAAAAAACATGGAAAGGAAACATGAGTTCATATATACATAAGAATGAAATCATACTTTACCCATAAAACATATGCACTTTAACATACCTCATAAAATCATGAATAAATCATAGAAATCATAAGACATAAAGGTAACTTGAGGCATTCATAACATTCTTACGTAGGGAGTAACCCTCTTGGTTACGTTTGGAATACCCATCACAGTATATTCCCTAAAATCTCTTCGGAGAAACCTTAACGTTTCACTCCTTCGCGTTACCCAATGCATTGGAGAGCTATAACGGGCTCACCTGCCCTTATTTTATCACGGAACCACCCGTCTTCATAATAAGGCCCAAGAACCATAACATAATCATATCACATAAAACATGCATAAAGGAAACTTAACATTTCCACATTTCAATCACGAGATATCAATACAACACATTGATATAATAAAAACATTATGAAAACCATTTTCAATACCAAAGTAAAACATGGTATTTTTTTCGTTTTAAAAAAAAAGTATGGCTTGTAGAGGAAGCCGAAACTCAAATAACGGTCACGACGACGGAGAAGTCGTTGTCGCCGCATACGTACGACAAAAACATTCCCTTTTGTCGTTTAGTAAATGATTTGTATAAAAAATATTCCTTTTGAATAAACGCAAAAGTCAAAGGGGTTTATACACCGTATAAAAGAAAGTTGTGTATAAAATAAAATATGCCTCAACGAAAGGAGATTGAGACGAAGTCACATACCTCGTATCCGACTTGACCCGACCGTTCTTTAATCTCCTGAATAATAAACTTGAGTTAATCTCTACTTTCTTATGAACCTTTTTCAAGTTCATTATTCCTTTTATACCATGTTATGAACATCATGTAATCAGTTAAGTTAATAATGTTCATTTTGTCGGTATTTGGTTCTTAAGTCAAAAATAGACTTCTTACACTTACATGTTGTTAATTTGGTCATAGGTTCGTTATATCCAGAGTGATATTAATGATTTGGATAACATATATATCATATATATTCATCATATACATGTATTTATAATATTACATCACATTTAGAGGTAAGAAATGAAATGCACCGTTCATGGAGACGGTAAGCCGTACGTACGCATGAACGCTACTTCCATTTCTATTTCATATTTTCTGGAATGGAATCATAATGATATAAGAGTATATTATAATTCCAGTATAATAAAATATATAATATCATTAACTTTATCCTTTACACATCTCACATATGGTATTAACGAATCAAATCATTTTCAGGGGGCGGTAGTCCGCACTTCCTAAAATGAAGATATCGTGTTTACCCATAATGGAAACCATAAAGGTATGCCCAAAATGAAAAAAACCAGAAGCTTAAGGAAAACATAAACATATTATATATCATATATAAAAATATTGACATCATAATTGCCACCTTTGAAGGTGTTAAATGAGTGTTGAACAATCATCGTTCCGGGAGGCAGAATTTCGCCATCCACGGAAACCGTATGTTCTTTAACCATTTGATGTAGTTGTGTGAGAGTGTAGCTCAAATAAATATTATAACAACATCCTTTTATATTGAATATACTTTTGTTGTTACAAAATAAGTAAATAAAAAGAGTTTAGGGGGTTGGAGAAGCAAAATAAAACAAATGAACATGAGAGAATGAATTACCTTTAAAAGTGTAACTCCTTTTGATTTGAGCCTAAAGGCTTCCTTTGAAAGGATTATTCCCAAAGGGAATCATCTAGGATGAGGAGAGGGATGTGTAGAGAGTAAATGGGCAGGGGTTGGCCGTTCCAAAGGCTTGAGGAGTGTGTGAAATGAGGTAGAGGTGGGGGCCTTTTATAAGAGGAGAGGAGGGGCACTTTTGGAAAGTAAAGAAATATTACTTTATTTGAAAATGTGTTTCGGTTTTAAAAGGTCCCAAATTGATATAATTCGTGGATAAGGTGATAAGGGTTCGAAATACACTCATCCAATTGGTTTTGGCCATGTTCAGTTCATAGATTTTACATTGTCTTTCCATTTTATTTTAATCGTCAAATAATGATGTCATCGCTGCATCATTATTATGTCATAAATAATTTAATTTATTTAATGTCTAAAAATCATAAAAAAAATACTATGATGTATGAAATCTTTTTATCTTTCCAATGACTATTTATAATCAAAAATCTAATCTTTATAACCCCATGTAAAAATTGTTTTTGTAAAACATATTATGTTTGTGTCATTTTTACTTTAACATTTAATAAAAAGTTATTTATGTCATTTCCCAACCAAAGTGTCTCCATGGGGTCCCCAAGTTGACCCATGGCTTTTCTTGGTCGGACATGACACAACCAATGAGGGTAGGACATGTGTCTAGGTCATTTCATATTATTAAAGCATTATTTATACCTTAAACTACCCTAATTACCACTAATCGCGATTAAGAACTTAATAAGTTACTATTCACCAAAAAATTATTTTAATCTCATTGAACCACATTTTACTTCTTAATGACAACCATGTATGTCGGATTTTCAAAATTCAATACACATTAGTGGTAAACATTCATTTAACTGAAAAATCAGCTTGCTTGATTACCACTTAGTGGTTTCACTATTCATCAAAAATTGAAGTTTTTCAGAAAATTACCAAAAATTCACCCTAAGCTATATTTGATATTACTAATTCAAAAATGAAGTCTATTTTAAAAAATTCAAATCATATAAGTCACATTAATTATTTTAATAATTAATTCCCGCTGCCAGAGCAAATTGTGTGTTTTTACAAAACAATAAGTATCAAAAGATTGACACCAGTTTAAGTCTAATTTCAAAGTGAAATTGATTCCAATGACCACCATTGGATAAAATGGTAAAAATATATTCTAATTTCACTTCAAAACCAATTCAAAACATAATCTAATCATATAAATAAATTAGATTAAAAAGAAGTTTTGATGTAAAATGCAGTATTTTTCACTATTCATTAAAAAAAATGAACATTGTCAGAAAAATACCAAAAATTCACACAAGGTAAATTTTGATGTCCCAATCATATATAATAGGTTTATTTTGACAAACATAGTTTATAAAATTGTCAAAATATAGATTCAAAAATGGTTTGTCATCAAAAGGCAGTAAAACAATCTTTTAAGAATATTAGTGTATTCCATGCATAAGATTGTATTTATTTTCATTTTAAGCCTCTATAACACTATCTTAATCATTAATAGACATAGATAAAGATATCTATTATTCATTACTTACTTGGGATGTTACAAAATAAAGTGGAAAATGGTTCTATACATGACTTTCCAAGGTTTTCCACCATCTTATAAGTTTGTTGATTAACCATGAGAAATCCACTAGGGGATTATCTCCATCATTTTGAGCAAATAATTTATAATTTTCATAATAAAATGGATTTATAAGCTGAAGAATATTGGATCAACACCTTCAAATCATAAGCTCTAGTTCAATTTTTTTTAAATGAATTTTCCAAGATCTAATGTTAATATAATTTCATTTTTTAGTATATTTTATGTTAACAATAGGAAATTCATTAAAGAAAAAAGGGGTGTATTTGAATCTATGAAAAAAAGAAAAAATATTATAATTCAGAATGTTTTTTAGTTTTAAATCCTGCTTACTTTTATTTTTTTTATTTTTAATTCATTTTAAATATGTTACTGCTTCTGATTTGGACTTTGATTTTTTTTTTTGAAAAAAATGAATTTGGAAGAAATTTTCATGGTTAAATTATTGCTAAAACTTTTTGGTTATTTTTATAAAATTGACTATTTTTAGATTTTTAATTAGTGCTGAAAATATCTTGACTTTTCTGAACGTTTTTGTTCATACTTTCTTGAAATGAAATAATATAAAAAACTGATCTTTGAGATGAATTTTTTTAAGTGGTTACAAGAAGTAAAATTCTATGAGTGGTGTTCATTGTTGTTAATTATTTTAATTGTGTAGATTTTTTTTGAGATTTATTGCAACCCTTTTAATATATTTTTAATATAGTGAATTGTTAAACTATTTTGATCTTTAAAATTGAATTTTCATGTTTTCACCACCATGAATTAAATATTGAGGATGATGTTCAGATTTACTATGGGGGTAGAGGGTATTTCAACATGTTAAACTATACCAAAATGTGAGTCCATTAAAACCACCATTTTTTCAAATTTGATTGTTTATAAAGTTATAATGAAAATTTTCAATGGATTTAAAATTTGATGATGTTTGATTGTTGTGTAGCCAATTTAAGGAGATTAATTCTATATTACCCCTTGTATATAGTTGAGTTTCACATTTTTCATTATCCCCTCTAAAATTGGTTAATTTTGGTAAAAAATTTGTGTGAATGTTATACAATTATCATTGTCTTTGATTTTTTGAAATTGGATTTAAAATCATAAGGTATGCATTCAAATGGATTATGAAATGAAAATACTAATTCAAGATGAACTAAATCATTTATTCTTTAAGATGATGGATGATTTATTTATACTCTTTTTAGTTTATTAAGTTTTCTTATCCAAACAAATTATAGATACCTAGGCTTCTCATGCATGGATATTATATCTTTTAGATGGATATTCATTACATTATACAAATATTGCCTTGAAAAATTCAAACACAATATTCTTAAAATTTTAAAATCTTAAATGTATCCCACAAATATCTTCCCTTTTAATACTCTTATCTAAAACCTTTATTCATAACATGGGGAAAGGAAACATAAGAAAGAGTGAGATCAGATTCTAAGTAAGGGTAAACATAATAGATATCAATCTTTGATCATATGAAATCATAAGATAAGCATAAGGGTATGTGATCATGAACATAACTTAAAATTTCCATACTCAATCTTTCATGTATCATAAACATGATTCATGGAATAAAACACTACTATTTCTAAAAAAATGGGTCATCAAAGTGAGAAATCATCATAAATCAATCATGAACCATAAGCTCATGTCATAAAAGTGTAGAACCATTATAAATATAGAAAACCATTTCATGTTTCAAGGTTAACTACCAATACCATTGACATAGGGGATCATGATGCATCTTTTTTACATAGTGGGTTAGGACACACCTGTTTACCATAGTGAACCAGGACACACACCTATTTCCCATTGTAGATCAGGACACAACTGTTTCCCATAGTGGATCGATCCTATCAACTTTTTTATTTTTTTATATCATGATATATAAATATTTACTTAATGCATTTTAGGGATAATAGGTCTCACCATTCAAATAATAAAAACCATACACATGTGTTCCACAAGTTCATAAAACATTCACCATATCATAACCCATGAAATGAATTAGGTTTCATAAAAATTTCACTATATAATAACCTGTGGAAAAGAGACAGGTTTCATAATCCTTTCATCCTTTCATCATTTCATCATAACATAACCCATTAAAAAGATATGGGTTTCATAATAATTCTATCATGGTATAAACAATGAGAGATAAATGGGTTTTGTGATAATTTTATCATGGTATAACCTGTGAAAGATAAATGATACTTATAAAAATATTTTCACCATAAATATAAACTATTCAGAGAAAGAATAAGAATGATATACTTGGATAATATCCCTAGTAAATCACAAGTCACCTTAAATAATTATATCTTAATAGAAAATAATTTTGAATGACTAATTTGGACATTTTTTAAGGAAAATATATTTTATATGAAAATAAATTTTTTAAAAATAAAACATTATAAAAATAATTTTATTTAAAAATAACCTTGAAAACTTATAAAGGTATATTCTAAAAATCATTTAAAACATTTCTTGATGAAAATATCCTTTCCAATTTGAAAAATGAATTTCCAAACATAAAATAGTTTAAAAACATTATTTATTGAAAATAATTTTGAAAAAATATAAAGGAATATTAGAAGAAATGATTGGCCCTAACATAAAAAAATTATGTTCATGTCACACATTAAAATGAATATTCCTTCCACATTTTTGGTAAAATCGAAACATGCATTGTTTTGGAAAATGATATGAAGATTCCTTTAAATTTTTTTTTGAAAAAAGTAAAATATGGGTAAAATTTTATTTTAAAAATAATAATAGAGTAATTAAATATTTTTTAAAACACTTTTAGAAAAAATGGGTTTTAAAGAAGATATATTTTCGACTAAAGAGATAAATAAAGTTAGATTTTCTTAAAAACATTTTCTTGATTATCTTCAGTACCAAAGAGTGGGAAAATGGTACCATTACTTAAAGATATCATGAATAACTAGTGGTGAAGAAAATAAATGATAATTATTGATAGGTAGATCATGGGATTTTAACATTGGAGACTTTATCATAAATAATCTTGATAAATGATGTGATTGTAACATAAAATCATTACCACTTTGATAACCTTAAATTGTAAACCCCATGAAGGATGAGAATAAAATGAAACTTAAAATATCATGAGAATGAATAAATTCAATATATTCCATATAAATGGGATTTTATATACACCTCATATAAGAATATAGGTTCATAACATAACATATATCTTAATGAAGGTAAATTGAGAGAAAAATATCTACTTTAGTAACTTTTGAATCATAATTCCCATGAAAGAGTAAAATAAATGGAAATATTAATTATCATGAAATGAGGTAAATTAATGATATATAATTTCATAGGGAAGTATATACACCAAAAAATCTAAAAAGTGGTGAATATAAAATAAATATCTTATAAATAAAAGTGAGACTAGAAATCCCGTTACCGATTTGTTAACTTTTGAACCATAAACCCCATGAAAGATAGATCCTCAAATGGATATGTAATCCCTAATAGTTTTCAGTAGAAGAATAATAATATAAATTCATGGGTAGTATATACACCACATAAAATAATTATTTGGTGAATATTTCATGTGTCTCATGAAATTAAAAAGTGAGATGAAATTCCCTTAACTTAAGTCTTGACTTCCATCATACTCATTCAAACTTCATCTTCTATGGGTATCCTCCTTAGGTTTGTAATAAAATCCATTGTTGGTTAGATTTATGTAACAAAAAAGGATTATATGATGAGTATAGGGAATTTGGGAAGTGATTTGGTTAGGTATTGGATGAACCAAAGAGGTGTGAAGTTTATAGAAGAGAGGATAGGGTGTGACCTTTTATATGTGGGGTGAGTGAAAAAATTATAAATTTTTTAAAGGGAGAATTTGACCCACATTTTTCATATGTCACTAGGGTCCAAATTAGACCATTCTCAAACATTATAGGTTTTATGGTATATATATGTCCATCCAATGGTTTTTAGACAAATGGATAGGTTATTTTTACCATTATATTTTTAGTTTAACCCCCAATAAACACATTTTTACCTCAACCTTGGTAAATAATTTTTACTGCTTTTACTATTCATTTTGGTCAAAAATTAGGTTAACCTTATTGAAAATTATAAATTATAATGATTCAAAATATGGAATCAATTTTTTCAAATTGTAATCATATAATTTTCAAAAATTAATTTAAAATTAATACAAAAAATGTGATGAGAAAGTGAGTCTTTAAATAGAAAATGATCAAAAGTTTATAAAGTTTTTATATTCAATTTCAACATTAAATTGATTCGAATAAACTAAATTGGATTAATATATGTATAATTGAACTAATTAAACTTTAAAAATAAATTAAAATATAATTTAACATTATAAATAAATTAAACAAAAAGTCATCTTTCAATTAAAACTCAGTATTTTTCACTATTCATTACAAAAATAATAAATTAAAAAAAACCCAGAAAATTCACTCTAAGATAATTTTTATATTATAAATTCAAAAATTAAGTTATTTTTATCAAATTAATTTTCTAAAAGTTTCAAAAATTAATTTTATTATTATTCACAAAGTAAAAAATATTTATTTGAGAAAATAGTATTTTCAAACATATAAAGAATTTACCAAAAATTATGTATCTTTTTATCAATATGTTTCCTTTTTGTAAAACAATTATAATTAATAATTAAAATTAGTTATTAATATTCATTATACTAAGTCTAAAAACTAGGTTATTATGGTCACATTTGAATAATATTAATAATATAATGTGGTTTTGTTAAAACTCATGGTCGCATGTCACACAAGCTAACCGAGTGTTGCGTGTAGTGCAAGATAACCTAGGGTTGAGTGTAAAGCAATATTTACTTGATTTTTATTATAATACAAGTATAATTTTTTTTAATTCAATCCATCAAAGATATTTAATTTATTCAAAAAAATAATTCATAAAATCAGGGTGTTACATTCTACCCCCTTAAAATGAATTTCACCCTCAAGATTTGTCACTTTGATAGAAAAAATGAGGATACTTCTATCTCATAATATCATTAATTTCCCATGTATATTCCTCAAATTGGTGGTTTCACCACAAAACATTGACCATTTAAGTGTTCTTATTTCATATAACTTTCTCTGTATGATCCAAAATCTCTACTTATTGCTCCTCATAAGAAAGATCTTGCTCTAGCGGTATGCCGTATGAGTTTAGTACATGTGAAGGGTCAGGTATGTACTTAATAGAGATATACGGAACACATTGTGAACCTGAGAGAGGTTTAGTGGAAGTTCCAAATGATAATCTATTATCCCAATATGATCAAGTATTTTAATGGGACCGATATACCTAGGGATTAGTTTTCCCACCATTATTCCACAGATAAATTTGTAGAAAGACCTTCTCAATAACTTCAAATTTTATATCATGTTTATGATTGTCATAATAAAATCTCAATTAACTTTGTGTAGTACTTATATATTGTTCAATGTATTTAACATTCTCTTCCATCTTATCATCTTTCTCTTGTCCAAATAGATTTCTTTCTGCAACATCATTCCAATACGTTGGAGTTCTATACTTTCTTCCATAAAGGGCTTTATAAAGAGCCTTCTGAATGATAAAGTGAAATATATCATTATAAATAAACTCAACTTTAGGAATGTGTTGATCCTTAACACCTTTGAAATATATAGTACATGATCTTAAAGTATCCTTTAATCATATGTCCACAAGTTTTAAAGGCATTGCTCCTCATATAGCTTTTCCACTACCTATAATACCGAGGGGTTTTATTTCCATAAATGTATCTTAAATTATCCTTAATGTTGATAAACTTATATCACGTAAAACCTAAAAGGGGGTGTTAATAAATCTGAACTTATGATCAAACTTATACTCATAAAACCATGATGGTATCCATAACTCTTAAGTTAATCAGACCAAGAGACATATATGATTCCAAAATATAATTCACCCTTTATTCTTTAAATAATATCTTAAATTATACAAAAAAAATTCATTAGAATATTATGTTCATACTTGTATTGATATAATATAAAATGTGATTTTATTATTCTAGAATCCATGAATAGGGATATAATGACACAAAATTTCATTAAAGGATGAACAATAATATTTTCATAGGGCTCATTCATACAAAATCAAACATAACATTCCCAACTAAGGAGGGGGGATAAGTATTCCCTAATTATCATGACTCACTTTATCCATTTTGATTGCATAATATTTCCATTTTTTCTTTTTTATTTAGAGGTTGTTGCAGACTATCATCCACAATATCCCTTGTATTGAGGAATTGATTCTCATAATGCCCAAACTCCTTGAACTTGAAACATTGGAGTGTGGGTGGTGCATTAGTTTTGGTTTTCTTCTCCTCCATTTTATTAACCAACCCATTAATCGTATTTTACATTCATGGAATTTATGACATTCCTTTCCACTTTTAAAGCACCTCATAGTTTCATTCAATAAATTCTATTAATGCTTCTTCCCGCATTTATGGCATAAAGATGCATGGAATTTCTTTCCACCATTTGAGTTTTCATGAGACTTGATCTTCTTTTTCTTATCAAAACCAGAGGAATGGAGAGAATATCTAATTTTAATTTCTACCTTTAGTGCACATAGAATGTATTCTTCATAGATACTAAATTATCTTATAGCTAAGGCCTTATTAAGACTTGGTTTAGACCACCAAAGAATCAATAAATTTTTATTTTAGGGATAATGATTAAAACAACAATGTACCTTGAAAATATTGTAAAATTAGCTTTATATGTACCAATAGATTCATCTTCATTCTACTTAATCTCAAGTAATTTTCTTCTTTATCCTTGTTTGTGGGATACAAGGGAAGTACTTACTGGAAAATATACCTTTAAACTCTTAACATTCCATAGATTCAATTTATTATAGTTCCCTTGGTTTATTAATAAGATCCCAACACTAATCTACTTAACCTTCCAAATTATAAGTAAGAAAAATGTATTTTTCATTCTCTAAACATTTAAGGATGGAAAATGTCTTTTTAGTGGTACTTATCCTTTACTTAGAAACTAGTTGATCATTAAAAACACTGAAAGACAGTGGATGTTTCCTCATATAGGAATCAACATAATGATTTTTACTCCTTTTCTTATTTGAAATTTTATCATGATTCATATCTTGAGAAAATTTTCTGATTAAATCAATAATATTTTTCATTCCAGCTCCAAAATTGTTTGGTTTATCAGGAGTAAAATCATTTCATTTTCTATTTCATTCATCATTAACAAAGTTCCTTTGGGTTCTATCTATTAAATAAAACCATAAAGAATCATATAATAAATAATAATTATGATGGGTAACCACATAATAATGAAAAATTACTTATAGTATTTCTAAATCATGACAACTTATTCTTTACTCTAGGACACCTTAGGTGTATCCTAGGTCATTCATAGTCATAGTCTATTTAAATCCATAATGATAGTTTATAAATAGCTTGTGAATTTCTAAAAAACATCCCTTAGTAATTTCAAACCAGATGTGTGGAAAGTCCTATTGTCGTGCACTAGTTCTCAATTGATTCAAGATCAATACGATGTTTTCAGGTTTGTTGTCATTAGGTACATCTATGCCAAAGCTACATCCACTTTATGTATCTATATATGGATGTATTTATAGAAAACCACTCACCCAATCTTGTACCAAAATTTCAAATCATTTTCCTTTAAATTTAATCATCTTTATACTTATCCTTAGACATGTCTTTAGGTATCTCACTAAGTTTTTCTCATCCTATTTTCCAAAGGTTAACTAATACTTTCTTATGATACCAACTATAATGACCTAGGATTCTCATACATGTATTTTACAACTTTTTAGTTGAATATTAATTAAATTATAAAAATTTAATCCTTAAGACTATAATAGTTTAGTGTTTTTGGAAACATAGAACACAATATTCTTAATTCGTGAAGAATATTCAATGTCTCACATAAATATATTCCCCTTTAGTAATCCTACCTAAAACCTTTCTTCATAGCCTGGGGAAAGGAAATATAATAAAGGGTATTATCAAATCATCAATAAGGGTAAACATAAGAGATACAAATCTATGATCATATGAAAGAATAATATAAGAATAAGGGTATGTGATAATGAACATAACTTAAAAAGTTCATACCCAACCTGTCATAGATCATAGACATGATTCTTGGCATAAAACTTTATCATTTCAGAAAACATGGGTCATAAGAGTGAAAATCATAATAAATAAATAATTAATCATGAAATAATTTCATAAAAGTGCGGCACCATAATAAATATAGAAAACCATTTAATGTTTTATATTTAACTACCAAAACCATCGACATAGAAGATCTGGATGCACCTATTTCCCATAGTGGATCGAGACACACGTGTTTCCCATACTGGATTAGGGCACACCTATTTCCCATAGTGGATCAGGACACACCTATTTCCCATTTTGGATCAGGACACACCCGTTTCCCATAGTGGATCAAGCCTGTCGACTTGTTTCCCATTTCTATCTCATGAGATATCAATCTTTACCCAAAGAATTTGAGGGAGATATAGTTCCCAACCGTCACATAATTAAAATCATACACATGTGTTACACAATATCATAAAACATTCATCATATGATAACCCATGAAATGAAATATGTTTCATAAAAATTTCATTATGTCATAACCTATGAAAAAGAGATAGGTTTCATAATCATTTCATTATTTTATCATAATATAACCTATAAAAAAGAAAATGGTTCCATAAGAATTATATCATGGTATAACCCATGGATGAACAACATGTTTTGTGAGAATTTTATCATGGTGTAACCCATGGAAGATCCAATGATTCATAAGAATCTTTACATCATAAACACAAACCATTCAGAGAAATATTAATAATTTTATCCTGGGATCATATCCCCAGTAAATCATAAGTCACCTCAAAGAATATCATCTTAGATGGAAAATAATTTTTAAGAACTACTTGAGGAAATTTATTGTGGAAAATAGATTTTTAAAAAAAATAATTTTTCAAAACATAAAACACTATGAAAATCACTTTAAAAATAACCATATAAACTTATAAAAGAATATTTTAAAAATCATTTAAAATATTTCTTAAGGAGAATATCCTTTCCACTTTGAAAAATTATTTTTAAAACATAAAACATTTTGAAAAAAAATTCATTGAAAATAACTTTGAAAACTTATAAAGGAATATTTGATGTAATGATTGGTCATGATGTTATAAATTTTTATTCATGTTGTACACATTAAAATGAACATTCCTTCCACATTTTTGGTAAAATCCAAACGAGTATTGTTTTGGAAGATGAAATGAACATTCCTTTCAAAAAAATCTGGCTAAAATTAAAATACGGGTAAAAATGTATTTTAAAAATAATAAAATAATAATAAAACATTTTTTAAAACATTTTTAGAAAACATGGTTTTATAAAAAAAAACTTCTAACCGAGGATAGAAATAAAGTCAGATTTTATTAAAAACGTTTTCTTAATTATATTAATTACCAAAGATTGGAAATGGTAGCATTATATGATGATATCATGAATAAAAATAGGATAAGAAAATTCATGAGAATTATTGGGAGGTATATCATGAGATTTCATCATTGTAGACTTGATCATAACTAATCCAGATAAATGATGAGATCATTACATAAAATCACTACTAATTTTGTAACATTGAATCGTAAAATCTATGAAAGAATAACATATAATGAAACTTAAAATATCACAAGGATGAATAAATTCATGATATTCCATGTTAATAATGTTGTATATACACCTCATGGGTGAATATAGGTTCATAACATAATGTACATTTCAAAGAAGGAAAATTGAGACAAAAAATATTTTACTTTAGAAACTTCTGAATCATAATCCCCATAACATCAATGAAAAAATTATTTATCATGAAACGATATATATTCATGATATATCATGTTATAGGGTAGTATATATTCCATACAAAAGAAATGAGTGGTGAATATGGAATAAGTCTCTTAGAAATAAAATGAGTTTCGAAATTCACTCACCGATCTGTTAACTTTTGAACCATAAACCCCATGAAATAGAGATCTTCAAATGGATATGTAAACCCCACTATTGTTTAGTATAATAATCATAATATACATTCATTAGAAGTATATACACAATATAAAGTAATTAGGTGGTGAATATGGCATGTGTATTATAGAAGTAAAAAGTGATATGGAATTCTCTTACCTTAAGTTGGGTGGTGAATATGGATTTTGTCTCATGGAAGTAAAAAGTGACACAAAATCCCCTTACCTTAAGTCTTGACTTCTGTCATATGCATTAAAATTTTTTCTTCTTTAGGTATCCTTATTAGTTTTACACTAAAATCCTTTCTTGGTTGGGTTTTTATCTAAAATAAGGTTTCTAGTATGATCGAAGGGAAGTCGAGAAGTGATTTGAATAGGGATTGGCTGAACCAAAGAGGTGTGAAGATGTGATAAATATAGGAGATGGGGTGGCCTTTTATAAGTGGGGTGAGTAGAAAACTTATAATTTTTTTAAAGAGATAATTCCACCCACATTTTTCATTTGTCACAAGGGTATAAATTAGATCATTCTAGAACCTTATAGGTGGAATAGTAGAACCTTAACGGACATTAAACCAACCTTTGACCTAGGAAAAATAACTCTTATTGCCGATCTTGGCATGGGTTACAACATTCCAGTTGTCCACTTATGTATCACTTAAGTTGACATCATTTTGGTTCCATCTTGAACCACCTCCATGCTCCTTAGGATGCTCCATTAATTACAAATATTTATTACTTACACTCAAGTGATGGGAACCAAAGGATTGATTAAAGGGGATTCCATAAATATCCTTGGACATGAAGGTATTACATAATAATGGAGGAAGGGATGAATTATAGACCATCATTTAATTTAATTTTAAATAATTGAAAAAAGATACAATAAATTAAATTAAAACATACAACACATACATAGGTCTTCATTAATCTCGTTAATGATCATACGTGCAACAAATATGAAAAAGTAAATGGCCAACATTCATTTCTTTATTTGTTCTTTTATTATTTAAGATAAATGTGTCTGCATTAATTAATTAATAAATTCATTCATTCTTTCCCTTTTATATTTAATGATCGTCTGATATTATTTGGAGATACTAATCATTAATGAAATTCTTGGAAAATAAATGGGAGAAAAAATAATGACATATTAATTTAAATAAATTAACTAAGAATTTAAAATTATTTAAAACCATTATTAAATTTTCAAACACACAACGACATGAAAATCAATAAAATAATTTTTTAATGCAGAAAGTTTCAAATTTAAGGTAATTTTAATTATATCCATTAATGGGAGACGACATATAGTGTACATATAGCTACACACTATGTACCTCAGTTGTCATATATCCAAGTCACACACCTAAAGCTTTAGCATGTTAACTCGGCCAGACTACACAGTGTGTACATGTCAGTTATACACCCTGTATCCTCTTGTCGTGTAAAAGGTTGGTCTAGTAAACACATGGGGTGTAATAAAAGCACAATGTAATTAATTTCTTGACGTATCTAGATATAATGCACATGGGTATACGACATGTGCTCTGGTTACACGTTGTGTAACCCAGTTTTACCGGCCAAAGATTTGGCACTTCTTAATGATATTTCTAATTTTTATTCATTTTTTATTAAACCTTTAAGAAAATGAAAAACTGGAAAAAAATTATTAATATGTTGATAACATTTTAATTTAAAATAGATTAAATAACAAATAACTTGAAATGGAAATATAACCAAAATTTCACATAGATCAAAAATCAAATAAATAATTATAAATTTACTCGCGACCTCTTTGATATGACTTGATGGTTCCACACACAACATATTCATTCCAAGATGGGTGATATATTAAAATTTCTTTTAATAATTGATGCTCAAAACTAAGAGCGTGAATATTTCACATCAAATTTAGAATTAATTTACTTAATATTTGAAGAAATAAATACTCGGTCTTAAGAAATTTCTTAATTGGTGAATATGGATCATCTGAAAAGATCCTTTCAAATTACCTTTGTTGTGCTGTGTGGATCCAAGGATAGAATCCCTCTAGCGGTGATCTATACATGATCATATGATATCCGTGAAATACCAATCGATCTCCGAGTGTTAACACGATGAGTCAAATGTCTTGCATTTTTTGTTCTTGATCTCTCATTCTTCGGTCTTGAAGAAATATATCTTTTAATTCTCATTCTTGATATAGAGAGAGGAGGATTTGAGAAAGAATTCATTGTGTGCTATAATTCTTAGTTCTAAATTTTGGATTCTCTACACAATAGACATAGCCTCTTATTTATAGAGTTGGGATATAAGTTAAAATATTATTTAATTTCATACCAACCATTAAATAACATTTATTACCTTTAATAAATCTCATTCCACTTAATAATAATTATATAATTATTATTTTTTGGTGTGCATCAACTTGTGTAATAACAAATATTATATAACAGTATTGTTAATTAATATTTTCACTAGACACGACCTTGGTCCGTTCGAAGTCTAGAATTTAATGAACAACCAAATAAATATTTTCTTCCAAAATAAATATTCTATTCACAATCTAGTGAATAAATATTTATTAAAATATTCAATAAATTAAATAAATATTTTATTCACATGCTGGTGAATAAATATTTATTTAATTTATATGATCAATATAACTTGAATAAAATTATTCCTTGGACTTGAGAATAATATTTATTCCATTAATTAATATGAAATAGATTTTAATTGAGATCAACAGAAACACATAGTGAGTGACCCTTTGGGATTCTTTCTCATTGGAATTAGGCAGACTTAGCTAAAGTATTAGATTACTATTTAGCAATGAGTCAAGGAACCCAAGAGAAAGAAATTGATGTCTCAATATTGATAACCACGTACGAACGATCACTGTGTAATATAATCTCCTTGTCACAATATCTCATCAAGAAGGTTACACATCTGTGTCACAACCTATATACTCAATATGTATTTCTTTAACTATTTGAAACAAACACATTATTGCACCATAGCCATAGAATTTAATGAGATGGTTCTTTTACAATCAAAGGGATGAGATATCGACTTTTATAAAGAGGAAGGAAAAAATCATTCATCGACTTATTCATTAATGGCATGTCACTAATGACACACCCAACATATCCAACTTCACCATGAAATTTTATTGTCATGGTTTACAAAATACATCTAAGTACACGAGTTATAACATGCATTAATAATAATATTTAAGTCTAAGGAACACCACACATGCTTATAGATAGGAATATCTGATGAAACTAAAACATGTAGAATTTCTACCAGTGGTTTTGTTCTCATAATCTCTCATTTTGTAGATTACCAAGTGAAAAATTCATGAGAAAAATCCTCATATGCTTACGAGTACTCACACCTGAAAGTCTATGTACTATGTGTCCCATCATAGTACGCTATTCAACTACAAAACATTATCTGAAAATATCTTCATAGCACATAATGGTTCACATCATAGTGGGGAATTTTCATGATCTTATCAATGAGACGTATACTATAGGACATTATTACATTAGAGTAATGTATAAAAACAAAAAAATATTCAATAATAAGTTTTATTAATATTAAATACATTAAATATACATGAAATTAAAGTAAAAATAGTTGGTCCTAGGACATCAACTCCAACAAAATCTCACTTGGACTAGAGCCAACTGCCTATGAACTTCAGTCTGCTAGACCTCACATGATAGTCATGTTTCTGATTATTTAAGGATTTATTCAAGGGGTCCTCCACATTTTCTTCGATGGAAATATTTCTCATTACAACTTCACCTCTCTGAAAAAATCCCTCAAGAAAAGATACTTCCAAAGTATGTGTTTCATCCATTGATGTGACCTTAACTCTTTTGTAAGATCCACAACTGTAATATTATCATAATAGAGTGTGATAGTATATTTACTGCTAGATGTCACATCAAAATCTTGGATGAAGTTGCGCAACCATAACGATTCTTTAGATACCTAAGAATCCGAAATATACTCAAAATATGCTGTAAAATATGTAACCACAACCTTCTTTGAGCTCTTCCGGCTCACAACACCTCTATTCAATGTGAATATGTATCACGTTTGTGACTTTAT
Source organism: Viscum album (assembly GCA_963277665.1). NCBI lineage: Eukaryota > Viridiplantae > Streptophyta > Magnoliopsida > Santalales > Viscaceae > Viscum > Viscum album. Next base: position 1,179,311,996 of record OY728135.1, read on the forward strand.
GTAATATTTATTAGTTTGGAAACTATCATATGCGTATCCTATGATGACTAGATCCTCATATCTTCTATAAAATAGAAACATATCCTTAGTGTGCCTCATATACTTAAGGATAGTCTTGAATTCCATCCAATTACACTCTCCTGAATCGACTTGATATCTTATTACCACACTTAACACATAGGATACATCAAGACTAGTACATATAATAACATAAATGTATAACCTAATTCCTAATGTGTATAGAATCCTTATCATTCTGTTTCATTCCTCATATTTCCAAGGAAACATTTTTCTAGAAAGATGAATGTCACGTGACATTTGCTATAATCTCCTTTTGGATTGTTCTATACTGAATTTCTTCAGTATATTTCAATGTATGTACTTTGACTTAGGTCAAGAAACCTCTTAGATCTATCATGATGGATCTTGATCCCAAGAATATGCACTTCCTCACCCAAGTATTTTATAGAGAAGAATTTATTCAATCATGCCATAACAAACTATACGACTATTATTTCATTTCTAATGATTAATTTGTCATCAACATATACTATTAAGAAAATGATTCCAATCCCACTAAACTGTTTATAGAAATATGGCCCGTATTTTTTCTTTATGAAATCAAATTCTGTTATGACCTTATAAAAATGAATGTTCCATGACATAGATGCTTGTTTTAATCCATAAATTGATCTTTGTAACTTGCATACCTTGTTGGCATTATTTGGATTCACAAACCCTTTAGGATGTGTCATATAGAAATATTCCTGAAGGTTCCTATTAAATAAGGCTCTTTTGACATCCATTTTTCTAATATAATAATCATGGAAAGCCACAATGGAAAGTAGAATTATGATGGATTTTAGCATTACAATTAGTGAAAATATTTCATCGTAGTCAATGTATTGATGCAGTTTAAACCCTTTTGAAACCAATCACATCTTACATGTTTCCGTGAGTTTTTTCTCTCCTGACCCTCCCCAAAATGAACCTAGTTAGGTCTACTCAACCTAGAATAGGCCAAGGTAGGCTTTCCTGGCTTATAAAACACTATCATGAGGTTTTCCCAACCTCTAATGGGTCTGCATAGGGTTTGGCCGACCCACATTGGCCTTACATAGGGTTTTGGGGTTCAAGAAAAATTTATATAATCAAAAATTTATTTATTTAATTAATTTAAATTTTGTATTAAATTAAATTATTATATTTTTGTTTAAAAATATTAATATTTTAATATTTCAAAAAAATAATTTAATTTTAGTATTAAATTAAATCCATTAATTAATTTAATTTTTGGAATAAAAATTAAATTAATGATGAGACTAAATAAGAATAAATTATTTGAATTTAAATAAATTATTTAATTTATTTAAATACCCTTGCACTTAAATTTATTGCATTTAAATTTTTTATCATGCTTTTATTTGAAATACCTACTAGTCTTGATCATTTTATGCGCAAACTAGGTTTAATTAATTAATTAATTAATTGTATATGATGCATGTAATTAATTTTTTATGTAATACCATCTGTGCATCGTCATTTTTTTCTCATTTAATATGTATAAGGGTTTTCGTACCCAGATAAATGAGAGTTATCTGTATTTTGTACTCCTGAGGCCCCCTCTCTTGCATGTGAGTATTTTTGTATTTTGAAGATGGTGGTGTAAGTCATGGACCACACCAAGTTGAGGTGAAATCCAGACAAGAAGTGGACACACTAGACTGAGGAAAAGCTACATAATGAGTCAAGACCCAACTAAATTATTATTCCCCTAAGCCACGATTGATCCATTATGTTTAAATGGATCAAACAATATTAGATTCCTAAGATCATTTGGGTAATCTTATTTATTTTATGCATTATTTATTATTTTATTCATTTTCATGATAGTGAGAGACACATAAAATAATGAACAAATAAATTCATAAAGAAGTGATGAATGTACTCCATTGATGTTCATTTGTGAGCATGAAAACATAATATGAACATAATTAATATAAATTAATTACATTTATCGAAAAATATTAAAAAAATCTCAAAGAAATATTAAGTCGAAAATGTGTTCTATTGTTTGAATTTGAACACAAACAGGTTTTCAAGGTGCTCATCAACCATAGTCATGGGTGCATCCTATGCTAGGGAGTTCTTTTGAGAATGATGGGTAAACTTAATTGATGTTGGTAGAAAATTAGTATCCATAACTAGCTTGTTGCAACATCAAATTTTGGATTGGTGTAGTAGTGTGGAATTTGAAGTCAACTTTACTGTAGATTTTTATACTTTCAGTCGACATCCACTGTAGCACTTTTTACTTTGGTGGCCACCTTTCACTGTAGTGACACAGACCTCCTGTGTGGTTGGTGGAATAATGGGTCATCTTCTCCATTTGTAGTCCATTTCGGGCTAGGGTTACACACTTAAAAACTCTTTAATTGTGCTCCGGACATATAGTGAATATTCTACCTCTCCATGGATGTAGAGATTATTCCCAAACCACATAAATCCTTGTGTTCTTACTCTCATTTTTTCCCTTTTACTCTTCTGTTTTTTCTCCATTTTTGTCACTATAACTCCTGGCATTTCTGCAACATCAAAGGAAAGCATTGAGAAAATCATTATTGTGATTTTAAAAGCTAGGATTTCATTCAACAGATCAAGGAGCCATGAGTTAATGTGTTTTTTCATTCAAAAACATACTTCGAACTCTCCAAGTAGTGGAATAAACATAGCTTGTAGACTACAATAAGTGGTTCAAGGATTCTTTCCACTAGAATACTCAAATGACAGGGTATTATTATTCTAGTAAATATGGTTTCTAGAGTTCTATAAAATAGTGGGAGACATTTAATAATAGATTATTTTTAATTGGTAATCAATATATAAGTACTAATATTCTATATTTTATTTTTGCAAAAATGGAATGTAATACCACAAGTACAGTGCGATAATATAGTGCAAAGAAAAATTTCCAAACTAGCACGAGTTTCCAAAGAGTAGTATATAAACTTTTGAAATGTACAAAGAAATTGTAAATCCAAGGTGTTGTTCTCCCCAATACATGTTAATCCATCTTAGGAAGTGAGGGTGTTAAAAATGATTACATGAAACTCTTGTTGGAATCATATTCTAGATATATCATAATGTTATCATCAACGCCCTAAGTGAGTTATGTATACTACATCTAGACATGGATCAAAATACATGCGGTCTCATCTTTGGGAAACTTATGAAGAGAAAGAGAAGTGTAAATATGAATAGGTGATGATTATGTAGACTATGTGTAAATATGAAAGGAGGGTAAAAATATTTCAAGACATCCCATTTTCATATCATTTTCACCCACTTACTCTAGTTTCATTTAATATTACAAAACAAACAGTATAGAAAAATGTTTCATTACCTTTTAGGTAAGGTTTTCCAAGAAATAAGAACTTAAAGTACAATATTTAATTCTTATGCATAATAAGTTGGAAGACAAGGTGAAAAGGCCAATGAATAGCATGAAATAAAAGGCACCTTCACACCATCCTTAAAAGAAAAGATAAATTAAATATGAGGTTATTTGCATCTCATATCATGAAATAAAAACTATAGAAGTTTAAATGCTATAAAATGGAATAAAGAAGAACGTAATTGTTGTAATAGTGGGTAGCCTAGACCCAACTAAAAAATACACATCGATTACCATATCATGCATATAGTTTTTTATACATGATGTATACTTTTCACTATAGTGTAGATATTTATGCATCCACTATTTAAATGGTAATTTCCATAGATTAATTATCATGTCAAAAAGTTATAGCAGATCCAATGCTATAATGAGAACATTGAGATACTATGACATTAATCTTAAAAATATGTCATATAGTCTAGATACATTATACAGATTAGAGACGGTATATGTTTGACTATTAGGTGATGGGGGATCATAAGCATTGAGAATTATTCTCATGAAGTTCATACTTAGCGATCTTTGGTTGGTGAGATCATGGGTATAGACCCACTAATAGGAACACCACATGTTTTGGGTGTCATTAGTTGTTCCTATATACGGACATGTGTATTGGTATCCTCCTGAATTGAGATCATTATCAATGTTTTTCATTTAATCATGTACTTTGATGCAAGGAAAAAACCATGATAATGAAATCAGGGCAAGGTAACTTGTGTTGGGTACACCATTAGTGGCATGACATTAGTTTAATGATCAAGATAGAATTTTTCACTTCCGAGTTAAGGAAGTAATATATATCAGTACTTTTTAATCAGGATGATAACCCCTTCATAAGTCTTTGTTCAATACAGTTGAGGGTCAATCCATCCAATTATATCAACAAATAATAAATCAATAAAGGACGATGAAACAAGTGTGCATCCTTCATTATGAGATATCTGAAGACAAAGATATTACATTACACTATGCGTGTTTGTATGTTGGTTGTCATTGTTGTGACTATTCTATATCTCTTTAGGGGCCTTGATGAGTTCTGGAATCTAATCTTGGTCTGTTAATAATATTCACTATTATCCAGATAAGGTATTAGAGGGTCACACACAATAGCATATTAAAGGATCTACCATATTTTGGTGAATAAGTATATAGAACATGGTGGGCCCCACTACAGGGTCCGTGAGTTGTCTATGTTATCAATCACCAATAAATGAATAAATTCATTATTATTCAAGTAAAGAATAATTGGGTTTAATTTATTTATTAAAAGTATTCATGAGGTATTTAGTGAATATATAAAAAATATTATTATAATGAATAATATTTTAATATTATAGGTTTGTTAAATATTAGCAGGAATTATGCGATGAGTTAAATAACTTAGTTTTATCATGGAATGTATTTAATATATATTTGTGGTATATGATAAAACATAAATAATATTTATGATGTAGTTTAGTTTTTCATAATTATTTATTTATTGCTTATTTAGTGGGTGTTTATTTTTTGGGGGCCTGCGAACCCTTTCCGGGTAATTGAGAAAGCCATTATATAAGTTGGAGAGAGACTCGTTTCTATTACACTATTCATTTCAATGGAATGAGAGATTATATCTCCTCTCACCTTCTAGAGATAAAAAGTCTCTCTCCAAGCACTGATCCAAGAATGCCTTTGACGGATCGAAGACAGAAGATCGAGGTGATCGACATGACGGTGAAGGATTTTTCGAAACTCTGCTAGAGCACTCAGAATTCAGTGAATGATGAATGTATGAATTTCTGGTGTGTGTGTGTGTGTAGTTGATATAGAGGGGTTTTTTCTTCAGATCCTTTGAGAAATGACCACCAACGATGAGCTACAATCATGTATGCTTCGATTTGGAATGAGGTACATGCTCTATATTTTTTTCCTGATCTATTTAATTCTCATGAGATACTCGAGACCATACCGAGGCTTGGTTCACCCGAAATAACAAGTTTCTTCATCCCAATGATGAAAATTTTTAAATCCCCAACCCACAGACTTCCACTGCACGCCCCAATTCCATCAATTGGTATCAAAGAAATCACATGAATTTTTTGAGGTGAGAATAAATTAATTTTCATTAAATTAAGTATAAAAAATTAATTAGGTCCCAATGTCATAGACGGAAAGTCAATCCGATATGATATGACCAAGTTACATTCATCCAATGTTTTTAGTATGGATTGAATTCATCAGTGTAAGTATTAATTTTGAAGACAAATAAACATGTCATTTTACCTGAAACCGTCTGTGTACATGATCATCGGTGAATTGGAACACCAATTGGACTGCCGGTCATCGAAATATGAATTTATGACCACCAGAAAAGTTTCTGGTAAGGTTTGTTTTACAATTATCATATAATGTTATTATTATATTAAAATGATATTAAAGAAGGCTTTGGTTTTTTCAATCAAGTGGGGGCTGTATTTGGTGGGTGTGGAGAAATCCACACAAGAAACAAATGAAAAAGGATATCTTTTGAAAAAAAGATAACACGGGTGGCGGAGAAGTCAAAAATAATTTTAAAAAAAAGAAAGACACAAGGTGGTATTCGTCTATGGCCCCCTTCAACGCCTCCATAGTGTACTGTTTGTCCACCCCCACAACTGGTTGAAGCACACCAAACCGGCCACCGAGAAACTTGCTGCCCTGCCTTTAGGTCCTGCCACTGTGGGCTCCACTACCTCCCCTTCACCGCACCATGAGGCTACTATGTTGTCTCCCTAGACTCACCAGCCCAAGAACTCCCTAGATCTGGCACCACCCTCGCCTTCCACATCCACCGTCTTGCCGATCGAGATCTGTCTTCGCCACCCACCAGACCACCAGATCTGACCCTCTCTATCGCACCGTCATAGACGAGTTGGGTCATTCCTCCATCTTTGAATGACTGATGAAGCACTACATCCCCAACCTACCCCATGGAAATGCCACCTTATAACACCATCAAACAACCACCGTTGTCACAGGATGACGTCACACTCATTATTGAGCCACTCACCAGAATCCCCTCCTCACCATGCTGCCGTGACCGACTGGATCTGTTTCCATTTGCGGGACAACCACTGTCAGAGCTATGTACTCTTATAATGGACTCCTCGGTGCCACTTTATTAGCTTGAAACTAGCCTTCGTTGAGTCTCATCCGACTCAGCTATCCGTAACGCTACCCCACCGACCGACGTTGCTCTTGTCGCGTGAGGAAACCCCTACCACGTGTTCCATTGTTCCCATTAGACCCAATCCATCCCGAAACAGGCCTAGGTGGGGCTGCCCGACCCAAAACAAGTCAGGGTGAGCCCGCTAGCCCAGAACACCCTTGCATGGGGTCTACATGGCTTGATATGGTTCTGTGCGGAGTCGTCCCAACCCATAATTGTTTGGGTGGGGTTTTTGAGCCTTAGTTTAAACTAATATAATAAAAAATTAATTAATTTAATTTAGAATTAAATTTAATTAATTAAAATTAATTTTTGGTTAAAAATTAATAATATTTTAAAAGTCCGATAAATTAATTTAATTTTAGTATTAAATTAAATTAATTAATTAATTTAATTTTTGGAATTAAACTTAAATTATATATAGGTCTGAACAAAATAAATTATTTTAATTTATAAAATTAATTTAATTTATTTAAATTCCCTCGTACTTTAAATTTATAGTAATTTATTTTTATCACATACGTAGTTTTTAATTTTATATTTAATTTCACAACAACTGATCTTGAGCACAAAAAAACTAATGTATGTATAGTTTTTATTTATTTGATTAATTATTTTAGTTATGTGTGATGAATTAATTAATTAAAAAATGTTTTGCACATCATTGGCTTTTCTCGTTTAATATTTATAAGGATATGTGTGTTTATGAGTGCTGTTTTGCTGTGTATTACGCATTTCTGAGACCGCCTCGCCTTTATGCAAGTATGTATGTATTATGAAGAAGTTGGAATGAGACATGGACCATGCCGAGACAAGGTGATATTTCAGATGAGATGATTACACATTATATCAGGGTATGAGTTGAAATATGAGTCAAGTACCAAATCATGTATTATACCCCTAGGTCATGGTTGGTCCACTGAGTTTAAATGGATCAACCAATAAAAATCAGTCGTGAATTATACTTAATTTATGAATTTTTTATTATTATTTTATTGAATGTGTAAGTTTAAGCAATCACATAAAATAAAAGACATTAAAATTCATAGATTAAATAAATTTATAATGTTATGAATGTTTTTCTATTTATTATATAGTCTATTGTGAGTGTGATCACATAGAATGTGTATATCAAGATAGAAAATGATTTCATACGTCAATAAATAATTTATAAAACCCTGGCAGAAATATTAAGTCACAAATGCATTCCGTCTCTTGAATATAAACACAAATTGGTGTCTGGGTGCTCAATCAACCATAGTTTAGGGTGCCACCTACTACTGGGGAGTTTTTATGAGAACAATGTGTTAAATTAACTGAATTTGATAGTAAAGTAGTAGCCTTCTCTATATTTTTTCAACATCAGAGTCAAGCATTGAGTAAATCATATTTCTGATTTTAAAAGTTGGGACTTTACTCAACTGATAAAGGAGCCGTGAGTTAATGTGGTTGGCTAGTCAAACGCCTACCTTGAACTTTCCGAGTAGCAGCATAGACATAACTTTTAGACTATGATGGAAGGTTCAAGGATCATTGCCATTAGAATACTCAAGTGCCAAAGTATTTCAATTCTAGGATAGGGGTTCCTAGAAGTCGATAAAATAGTGGGATACATTTAATGATTTGATTAATTAATAAAAAATGTCTAAATTGATAATCAAGATAAAAGTACTCATCTACTATATTTTTTTTATAGAAAAAAGAAAGTAATACCAAAAATATACTATGATAATTACTAGACAAAGAAAATATCCAAACTCGAAAAAGTTTCCAAAAAATAGTGAAAGCACTTGCACCAGTTACTATGACATTATTATAGAGACCCGAGCCTTTTACATAAAACATTTCATTATTTTAAGCATAATTAATCATCAGAGTACAAGTCAAGGATCGTTAAGTATAGTGTCTTGGAAGACTAGGTACATATAACATAACACATGGGGCTAAAAAAATTTAATTAATATCCATAAAGAGCTTCTAACTTCTTTTGAGCCCTTACATCTGCATAGGGTACCCTGGGGAACACATGAACAAAGGGATGAGCAAAAAATCCCAGTAAGGGAATGAACAAAAGGATACATCTCAATCACATGAGTTAGGAGGCATGACATAATGATATCCAAATCATGAAACTTATAAAATCATTTAATATAAAATGGGATCATATAAACACGAAATCATATAAATGTGGCAGAATCATAAATCATATCTTTAGTACGGGTCAAGGCTAACTGCCAATCCCGTTTCCCATTTCAGTACGGGTCAAGGCTAACCGGCAATCTCGTTTCACATCACATCTCATGAGACTTATCCTTACCCAATGCATTGGAGAGCTATCTGGGTGCACCCATATCAAAATTTTCATGAATATTCTTTCCACATAAATATTCTTACCACATAAATATTCTTTCCACATGATTAATCATACATAATCAATTGTTCGTAAACGTAAGGTTACCCATGGAGAGAATTGGGTACCACACTCATGACATAAAGCATAACCAATGAGTGTATCATGAAAGTGTCCATGAAATAAAGGGATTATAACATAAATGGATGTTAATAAGGTAATTTAGGCATAAAACATGGTAGGTGGTAACAAATATAAGTGACATCGCATAATAAATGTATTTGAGAGACATTAGCATTAAAACATTTTTGTGCGGTTTTAAGGAAAATACTATAGAGCTTTTAAAATAGTAAAGAATACATTCTTTTATATCAAACCAGAATTGAACCAAGAAGGTTTTTATAATAAAAATAATTTATTTAGAAAGACAATGGTGTGTTAAAACATAAGATAGAGTGCACTTGAAATTGGGTAAAAGTTTGGGAAGTTCCTTTAAAATGTGTGTGCTTATTGGGAAGTATCGAGGAGAGATTCAATTAAAAGCATGTATATACCTAAAAGAGAATGAGATATGGATCTTAGAACATGATTTTGGATCATATAAACATAATTTTGAAGTTATACATAAAAATAAAAGACAACTATATTTTGTTAAAAAGAAAGATAGAGCAACCCGAAGGAATAAAGGAAGTTTGGGTAGAATCCATTATGGTTTATGGGCATGGTATCAGGTGTAACTAAGAGGGATTGATGAGAGAGATAAGGGCTTTCTCATCACTTATAAAACATTATGGAATTATTAGGAAGGTGTATAAACATATACCATCACTTGTTATTACACAAAAAGGCATAGCATAGAGAATAATCTTGATTAAGAGTGAAAAGGGGAGGATCCCTTACCTTAAATCCGTTGGTGTTCTCCACTTGTTATTAATGACATGAATAAAAAAATTAGGCTTATTAATTAATAATTCCATAACATCTTATATATTCAATTTATTTATTATAACCCTTTTTAGTTCATTCAAATCCTTTTTGATTAGTTACAAGGTTCAATTTAATTTTTCGGGCTCGTTTGATTGGTTGACTTTAAAAGATCGGTTCACTTATATTCAAGTTTGGATTATATGAAAGATGAAAGTGGTTGTCCAGAATTTCAGTTATATTATTTAGTTAATATCTAGGAGATTGAATGGTTTTAATTTTAATTAGGTTACTTAGAGTGAGGTATAATTATTATATATATAACCATAGTGATAACCATTTTTGTTAATCAGTGGATTTGATTACAAAGAATTTGTTTTGCTTTATAACTTAATTCCATTTGTACCAAAGGATTACAGAACCAAAAATAGGATATATTAAATATATAATAATCTGGTTCAACCATAACACAAATGGTTTCATGACCAGAATTAAAGATAATAATAGAAATTGATAAACCGTTGTCCTTGAATGTGCTAAATTAACACATCTCAAATGGTGCTTTCATTTCTTTCAAATAAAAGGGTGGGGAAAGGAGAGAAGATAATGAAATATACAAATAGCATGAAAAAATTATATTACATTTATGTTACTGTATTTATCATACTATTATGGTGAAGGGAGTTGAGGAAAGAAATAAAAAAGAAAAGAACTTAAAAGAAAAGAAGAAATTGGGAAGAGGAATTTACCTCTTGAGACTTCCTCCTTTAAGAACCTCTTAAGGGGACAGGTTTTGGTATTTTGAGGAGGATGAGAGCTTTTGGACGTGGGGGAGGACCTTGGGGAGATATTTGGGTAGAATAATGTCAAGGAACAAGGCTTGAGAGGAGTGGAGAGAAGAGGGAGTGAAGGGGTTTTTTATAGTGGAGGAGAGGAGGGATTTCATAATATTATAGTCATTAATTTATTATTTCTTCACAAGACAAGGAATAGTAAGTATTCCATGAACAATAATAGTAAATGGGTCATGTGAATTCGAAACATGGGTGGTGACATCAACCATGATTCTATGAATAGTCTATTTATCTTATAATGTATATATACAGTAAATTACCATATTTTACTATTCATCAAAATTTTAAGTATATCAGAAAAATCCCAAAATCTCACCCCGACCATTTTTCGACATGTAAAATCCAAAAATGAATTCCATTTTTCAAAAATAATTGAATAAATATGATTATTTTAAAATTTAATTAAAATCATAATTTATTATCAAAAACAAGTTTTAAAACACTCATTAACTCATTCTAAAATATAGGTATATCGTACTTCGAACTTGAATATTATTTTTATACTATCATAGGTGAGGTTAATATTCATTAGGTTATATAACTATTCATAAGGGTATGTTACAATTCATAAGGGTAGGTTATTATTCACCAAAAATTAAGTTTTCCTTATCAGACTCCAAATAACTTACTGATTACAACCGTGTATGCCAGATTTTCAAAATTACAAACATAATAGTGGCAACATTATGTTTAAAGGTCACTTAGTAATTAGTAGTTCATTATGTTGTGTTTTCATGTGATTTTATGAAATACTTAAGAGAAGATAATTTCCATTGAAAAACATTGGGTCGTTACATTCTTCCCCCCTTAAGAAACTTCACCCTTGAAATTTCATTTTATATTCTAGGACAAAAACAAATGTGGGTACTTTTCCTTTATTACTTCCTCTAGTTCCCATGTTGCCTCTTCGTACTTATGATTTCACCTTAGTACCTTGACCAGATTAGTAGTCTTGTTGCGTAGAACTTTGTCTCTACGATCCAAGATCTTCACTGGTTTCTCCTCATAGGAGATATCATCTTCCAGCTACACCATCTCTGAGTTTAGTACATATGAGGGATCAGGTATGTACTTACTCAAGAGTGATACGTGAAAAACATCATAAACTTGAGCCATATTCAGTGGAAGTGCAAGACGATAGGCCACATATCCTATACGATCAAGGATCTCAAAGGGGTCAATATACCTTGGGCTTAACTTCCTTTTCTTCTTGAATCGCATGACTCTCTTCCATGAAGATATTCAAAGGAAGAATTTATCTCCAATGTCGAACTCCAATTCCCTTCGACGGTTGTCAGCATAGCTCTTTTTCCGACTTTGAGCAGCTTTGATGTGTTTTTGGATGACTTGAACCTTCTCTATCATATCTTGAACAAGATTGGGTCCAAGTAGATTTCTTTCTCCAACTTCATCCCAACAGGTTGGAGTTCTACATCGCTTTCCATACAGACCTTCATATGGAGAAATATGAATACTCGAGTGGAATATATTGTTGTATGAGAACTAAACCAATGGGAGATGTTTATCCCATCCACCTTTGAATTCTAGAGAGCAGGATCTAAGCATATCTTCAAGCGTCTGAATAGTTCTTTCAGACTGGCCATCAGTTTGGGGGTGATAGGCCATGCTGAAATTTAATTCAGTACTCAAAGAATGTTGAAGGCTCCTCCAGAATTTAGATGTGAACCTTGGATCACAGTCCAGGACAATTGAGAGTGGAACACCGTGTAGCCTCACCACTTCCTTCGCATATATCTTTGCAAGTTGTTCAAGTGAGATATCTTCCCAAATAGCGATGAAATGGGATGTCTTGGTGAGTCGGTCAACCACAACCCATATCACATTATTTCCCTTCGACGTCTTCGGGAGACCCGTGAAAAAGTCCATAGTAACATTTTCCCATTTCCACATGGGTATAGGCAATGGATGCATCATACCTTTGGACTTTTTTTTGCTCATCTTTAACTTTCTAACATAACAAGAACCTTGATATATATTCTGCAATCTCCTTCTTCATATTATCCCACCAGAAGTGTTCTTGGAGATCATGGTACATTTTGTTACTCCTAGGATGGATAGAGAAGGTCGATCTATGTGCATCATTCAATAGATCCTTCTTTATCTCTGGATCAGATGGTACACATAATCGTTTCCCAAATCATACAACTCCTTCATCAATTTTGAAATTAGAGGATTTCCAATTATTAACAGCTTCAACCCTTTTCTGAATTTCCACATCCTTTCTTTGAGAATACTTTATTTTCTCCAAGAGGGATGGTTGAGAAATAATTTGAGAAAGGATTGATGATGTTCCTACCTTAATGATTCACATGTCCATCCTTTTCAAATATAAGAAGATTAGATCTTTTTCAATTCTCATCATTTATAAAGATACAGGATCCTTTATACTTAGAGCATCCTCCACCTTATTTACCTTACCGGAATGGTAGTGGATTGAGCAGCCATAATCCTTGATGATCTCTATCCATATTCGCTGGTGCATATTAAGATCTTTCTGTGTGAATATATATTTGAGACTCTTGTGGTCAGTATATATCTCACATTTTTTCCAATAGTGATAATGCCTCCAGATTTTCAATGCAAAGATCACTGCCACAAACTACAGATCATGCATGGGATAGTTTTTCTCATGGATTTTTAGTTGCCTTGAGGCATAGGATATCACTTTGTCATTTTGAATTAGCACACAGCCTAGGCCTTTCTTATAAGCATCACTATACACCACAAAGAGTTCTCCACTTGAAGGGAGTGTGAGTACCGGCGCAGTGATAAGCCTCTTTTTCAACTCCTTGAAATAGTCTTCACATTCCTGTGTCCAGATGAACTTTACTCCCTTCCATGTCAGCTTGGTCATCGGGTTTGACAATCGTGAAAAGTTTTTCATGAATCGTCAATAATACCCATCTAGACCTAAAAAGCTACGGATCTCCGTTATAGAAGTTGGCCTCATCCACTCTTCAATTGCTTTCATCTTGGAAGGGTCCATAGATATCCCTTTACTGGTGATAACATGCCCCAAGAATGATACTTCCTCCATCTAGAACTCACATTTTCTGTACTTTTCATACAACTTCTCCCTTCTCAAAGTCTTTAACACAGTTTCCAAATGCTCCTCATGTTCCTCCTTTCTCTTGGAGTATATCATAATATCATCGATAAAGACCACCAAAAATTTGTCAAGGTATATCTAAAGACTCTATTCATTAAATCCATGAAAATTTCTGGAGCATTAGTGAGTCTGAAGGGCATCACTATGAACTCATAGTGTCCATACCTCGTTCTAAAGGCAGTCTTGGGAATATCTTCCATCCTCACCTTTAGTTGGTGATATCCTGACTAAAGGTCCACCTTAGAGAAATAACTGGCCCCACGAAATTGATCGGACAAGTCATCTGTCCATGGAAGGGGATACTTGTTCTTTATAGTGATTTTATTGAGCTCGTGGTAATCAATGAAGAGGCTCATTGATCCATCATTCTTCTTTATGAAGAGGACTGGAGCACCCCATGGTGAAGCACTCGGGCGTATAAAACCCTTCTCCATATTCTCATGTAACTGCTTGTTCATCTCTTCTAGCTCTACGGTGGACATTCTGTAAGGTGTCTTTGAGATTGGCAGAAATCCAAGGATAAGTTCAATTGAGAACTCAACCTCTCAGTCAGGAGGAAGACCAGCAAACTCTTCGGGGAATACATCAGTGTAATACCTCACAATTGGCATGTCTTCAAGAATTATTCTATCTTTTGTCCCAATTATTTGAGCTAGATATGATTTCTCACAAGGAAGCAGTATCCAAACTTGAGATGAAGATTCTAAAGGAGACTCATCTTCCTCCTTACATTTGTAAAGAATCGGAGGATGCTTTGGGATATAAAAAGTGATCTCCATTTCCCGACAATTAATGTTGTATTTGTACAAAGATAGCCAATCCATTCACAAGATAGCGTCGAACTCCACTAAAGGAAGTATGACAAGATTTGCTGGGAGGTTCAGTCCACAAACATTTATTGGGGAGGAGTTATAAACCATGTGTACAATAATTTCCCCATTCGATATTCTCACAGATAACTTTTCCTCTAAATTTTGAGGTGGTGTTTGAATAGTTCCACTAAAATTGCAAGATATGAAAGAATGCGTAGAACGAGAATAAAATAGTACATTCGCTATTCTTGAATGAATAACAAGTGTACTTGTCACCTCATCATTTTCCGGCTCCACCTCAGCAGTAGTGATAGCATAATCCCTTCCTTGTTACCTTGGAGGTTGTTGCTGATTGCCTCCGACAACCCTCAGCTTAGGGAAATTGTTCAAATAATGCCCAAGCTCCTTGCAGTTATAACACTGCACTACTGGCTGAGTGTTGATCTGAACCTTCCTTTCTTCTCCAACATTAGCAGGATTTTTGTTATCCCTTTGGCAGTTCATGGACAGATGACCAAAATTTTCACATTTGAAGCAATTCTTTGTTCCCTTGAGAGAGTCACCAAGATTCTTGTTCCCACAATTTTTTCAAAGGGGAAAGTGAGGCTTCTTTCCATCATGGGATTTTTTTGATGAACCACCCATGTTGTTCTCCATTTTTTACTTCTTTTCACTAGGCCCATGAGAGCACTGAGAGTCTTCTAATCTCCATTTAAACATTGAGGGCACAATGGAAAATCTCTTTATAGCTGTCTAAGTCTTGAATCGCCAACACTTTTCATAAACTTGACTTTAGTCCGCTAAAGAAGCGATCCATTTTGCTTTTGGTGTTCATGAAAAAGCCCGAGGCATACCTTGAAAGCCTTGTAAAGTTCGCTTCATATGCCTCAATAGACTCATCTTCCTTCTACTTGAGTCCAATGAACTCTCTTTCCATCTTGAGATGGAGGGTTCGAGGAAAATATTTGTTGAAAAACATCCTCTTTAAATCCTCCCATTCTATAGAATCAATTTCTCTTGGGACTTTGTATTCTTGATCAGTGTCCACCACTGATTAGCTTCCCCATCAAAACGATAGACTGCTAGTAAAAATTTCTCTTCTTCCGAGCACTGGAGGAAAGAGAAAATCTTTTTAATGGAGTTAATCCATTGTTCTGCAAGGAGGGGATCAGAAGACCCACTAAACATGGGAGGCCTTTACTGCATGAAGGATTCTATGGAAACTTGCTCTTTCCTTGGAGGAGGGGGACGTTCCACCTGATTCAAGTTATTATTCATAACTCGAGATAGCTGAGCAAGTACTGCCACGAAGTTTTGAGCACCCGCTTCTATCACATCAGGCATGTCATTAGGGTAATCATCACATTGCCTATCACATTGGTTGTTGGAACATGTTCTTCTATTTCTTGCCATTAACTAAGAAAAATAACGTATAATTAGAGGTCTTTAATACTTACCTATTGAGCATAAAAAGAATATTTGAACCTAAAAGTATGAACTTATAAAGAAGAAGTATATCCTAACTTGTGATTACTTAGGTTTATATCTAGGTTATCCTCAGTCTATTTCTTAACTTATATTCTTATGGGATTCTTTTTGTCCCTTAATAATGGTTTGTACTAAGCTCATGAATCTACCAAAGCATATCACCTGGAAGTGTCGTAACCAAGAGTGCAGCAAGACCCATTATCGTGCACCAGTTCCCGTTCGAGTCTAGCTCAAAGAAATGTTTTTGGTTTTTACCCCTAGATACATCTATTCCAGAGCCGCCTCTACCAGCTTGTATCCAGACAGGTATGTATTTGCTTGATAAAACACTTACTCTATACTCACCAAAATTTAGGACTATTTTCTTATACTTAGTCTCATCCTTAAGGTTCTCACTAAGGTGCTCTATTCCTAATCTCCAAAAATAACTAGAACATCCTCTGATACCAACTATAGCAACCCGAGCCTTTTACATAAACCATTTCATGATTTTAAGCATAATTAATCATCAGAGTACAATCCAAGGATCGTTAAGTCTAGTGTCTTGGAATACTAGGTACATATAACATAAAACACGGGGCTAAAAAAACTTCTTTATTTAATCTCCATAAAGAGATTATAACTTCCTTTGATCCGTTACATCTACATAGGGTACCCTGGGGAACACATGGACAAAGGTATGAGCTAAAAAGCCCAGTAAGGGAATGAACATAAGGATACATCTCAAGCACCTGAGTTAGGAGGCATGACATAATGATATCCAAAGCATGAAACTTATAAAATCATTTAATATAACATGGGATCATATAAAAATGTAATCATATAAATGTGGCATAATCATAAATCATATCTTTAGTATGGGTCAAGGCTAACCGCCAATCCCGTTTCCCATTTTAGTATGGGTCAAGGCTAACCGCCAATCCTGTTTCACATCGCATCTCCTGAGACTTATCCTTACCCAATGCATTGGAGCGCTATCTGGGCGCACCCATCTCAAAATTTTCATTAATATTCTTTCCACATAAATATTCTTACCACATAAATATTCTTTCAACATGAGTAAACATATATAATCAATTGTTCATAAACGTAAGGTTACCCATGGAGAGAATTGGGTACCACACTCATGACATAAAGCATAAACAATGAGTGTATCATGAAAGTGTCCATGAAAGAAAGGGATTAGAACATACATGGACATTCATAAGGTAATTTAGGCATAAAACATGGTAGGTGGTAACAAATAGATGTGACATCCCATAAGAAATGTATTTGAGAGACATTATCATTAAAACATTTTTGCACGGTTTTAAGGAAAATACTATAGAGCTTTTAAAATAGTAAAGAATACCTTCTTTTATATCAAAACAGAATTGAACCAAGAATGTTTTTATAATGAAAATACTGGATTTACAAAGACAAAGGTGTCTTAAAATAGAATATATAGTGCACTTGAAATTGGGTAAATGTTCAGGAAGTTCCTTTAAAACGAGTGTGCTTATTGGGAAGTATCAAGGAGAGATTCGCTTAAAAGCATGTATATCCCTGAAAGAGAATGAGAGATGGATATTAGAACATGAGTTTAGAGCATATAAATAGAATGTTTAAGTTCTACATAAAAAGAAAATACAACTATATTTTGGTAAAAAGAAAGATAGAGTAACCCGAAGGAATAAAGAAAGTTCGGGTAGAATCCATTATGGTTTATCAGCATGGTATCAGGTGTAACTAAGAGGGATTTATGAGAGATATAAGGGGTTTCTCATAACTTATAAATCATTAGGGAAGTATGGGGAAGGTGTATAAACATATCTCATCACTTGGTATTACACAAAAAGGCATATCATAGAGAACAATCTTGATTAAGAGTGAAAAGGGGAGGATCCCTTACCTTAAATCCGTTGGTGTTCTCCACTTGTTATTAATGACCTGAATAAACACATTAGGATTATTAATTAATAATTCCATAACCTCTTATGTATTCAATTGATTTATTATAACCCTTTTTAGTTCATTAAAATCCTTTTTGATTAGTTACAAGGTTCAATTTAATTGTTCGGGCTCGTTTGATTACTTGGATTTAAAAGATCAGTTCACTTATATTCAAGTTTGGATTATATGCAAGATGAAAGTGGTTGTCCAGAATTGAAGTTATATTCTTTATTTCATATCCAGGAGATTACATGGTTTTAATTTTAATTAGGTTACTTAGAGTGAAGTCTAATTATTATATATATAACCATAGTGATAACCGTTTTTGCTAATCAGTGGATTTGATTACAAAGAATATGTTTTGTTTATAACTTAATTCCATTTGTACCAAAGGATTACAGGACCAAAAATAGGATATATTACATATATAATAATATGTTTCAACCATAACACAATTGGTTTCATGACCAGAATTAAATATAATAATAGAAATTGATAAACTGTTGTCCTTGAATGTGCTAAATTAGCACATCTCAAACGGTGCTTTCATTTCTTTCAAATAAAAGGGTGGGGAAAGGAGAGAAGATAATGAAATATACCACTAGCATGAAGAAATTATAGTACTTGTATGTTACTGGATTTATCATACTATTATGGTGAAGGGAGTTGAGGAAAGAAATAAAAATTAAAAGAACATAAAAGAAAATAAGAAATTCGGAAGATGAATTTACCTCTTGAGACTTCCTCCTTTGAGAACCTCTTAAGGGAAGAGGTTTTAGTATTTTGAGGAGTCTGAGAGATTTTTGACGTGGGGGAGGACCTTGGGGAGAGATTTGGGCAGAATAATGTCAAGGCACAAGGCTTGAGAGGAGTTGAGAGAAGAGGGGGTGAGGGGGGGTTATAGTGGAGGAGAGGAGGGATTTCATAATATTATAATCATTAATTTATTATTTCTTCACAAGACATGGAATAGTAAGTATTACATGACCAAGAATAGTAAATGGGTCATTTTAATTCGAACCATGGGTGGTGACATCAGCCATGATGCTAGGAATAGTCCATTTATCTTATAATGTATATATACGGTAAATTACCGTATTTTATTATTCATCAAAATTTCAAGTATTTCAGAAAAATCCCAAAATTTCACCCTAAGCATTTTTAAACGTGTAGAATCCAAAAATGAAGTTCATTTTTCAAAAATAATTTTCTAAATATGATTATTTTAATATTTAATTAAAATCATAATTTATTATCAAAAACCAGTTTTAAAACACTCATTAACTCATTCTAAAATATAGGTATATCATACTTCCAAATTGAATATTATTTTTATACTATCATAGGTGAGGTTAATATTCATTAGGGTATATCACTATTCATAAGGGTATGTTACTATTCATAAGGGTAGGATACTATTCACCAAAAATTAAGTTTTCCTTATCGGACTCCAAATAACTTACTGATTACAACTGTGTGTGTCAGATTTTCAAAATTCCAAACATAGTAGTGACAAACTTATGTTTAAAGGTCACTTAGAAATTAGTAGTTCATTATGTTGTGTTTTCATGTGATTTTATGACATACTTAAGAGAAGAGAATTTCCATTGAAAAACATTAGGTCCTTACAATTATAAATTCAAGGTGCTAGTGTCCCAATACCTGTTATGACGCCTCAAGAAGTGAGGGTGTTTAAAATTCTTACAGGAGACTCATGTATTATGCATATTATGGTTATTTCATAATTCTATCATCAACATCTGATTTTAGTTGTGGATACTACATCATGACATGGATGATTACACTTGTTGTCTCACCTGTGAGAATATTACATAGAGAAAGTGAAGTGACATATAATGAGTGATGATTACACTGGTTATGTGTAAATTAAAAGATAGATCATGATATTTCAAGAAATATCATTCTTATATATTTTCCACCCATTTAATCTAGTTTTTTTTAAGATTAAAAAATGAATGGTATGGATAAAATGCTTCATTACCATCTAGGTAAGGTTCTCTAAACAATAATAATATTAATGAAATATTAATATTTAGTTCTTATGGATAACGAGTTGAAAGACAAGGCGAAAACGTCAGTGTCAAGAGTGATTCCAAATGCACTTTCACAACATCCTTTAAAGAAAAAAGGTATTAAATAGGAGGTTATTTACTTTTCATATCTTGAAATAATATTTATGGATGTTTAAACATAATGTACCGAATCACAGATGTAAGAATTCACTTATTCATCAGGTATATTCATCAATATAAAAGTATTGTTTCTATTATACTTATTGGGTATTAAATACAATATGAAATCTCATATGTATATTTGAATACAATAACCAATTATATAAACGTTACTATAAGTAAGGTGTATTCTCCACGTAACTGAGAAAGGGTTTTTCCTAACTCAGTAGTGAGAACTACAAAACTTCAAATTGCCAAGTTAACAATTCTAGGTGAAATTTTGTTGAGTATTACCAAGAAATTTATCTCACATTTCCTTTAGACACAAGGAGACATTATTTTTGTTTAGGATTAAATTTTTTATGTGGTGTTTCATACTCAATCAATAGTTCAATGATACATGAATCATAAGCAATACATGATGAATATAAAATTTAAGACACATATACCCAGTTGTGTAAAGATAATACTTTTTCAAGAAAAACTACATGGATTTCAAGGATATAACTGGTATAGTCTTTAGAATCTTTATATTTAAAGAACTTAGATATTATTAACATACTTAGTTTTGGAAAAATCTAACTTTATAAATAAAGGTACACCACAAAGCTTTCAAAATTTGTTCAGCTAGAGAATGTGAACTATTAAAAGGGTAAGATAGTGGTAAATATACTTCATAAGATTCCTTTAAGTGATTAAGGAATTTTAAAGTGAAGTATGGTGTATGCATGGTCAATAAGTATGAGTTTTTTCTATCTAAAATGATAAAGAATAACTTGACTAATCATCCATCAAACATTATAATGTAGCATGATGTAATTCCTAAACACACATTACCTTATCCATATCATGAAAATTATGTTTATAAGGAGGATAAATGATGAGTCTTACATGTTAAAATTGATCAATAAAATGTAACTTAGAGAAATTCCTTAACACACATTTCCTTATATAAATCACAATCATGATGTAAGTTAAAAGGAGTATCAATGTTGAGACTAATTATCATTGCAGATACTTCCATTATTTTTCATGATATGCATTGCAAATAACAACATTATCCCATAACCATATGCCAACTATAATAAAAAAATGGATATCATATGAGTTATAGTATGATAAAAATACATTATGTCATAAGAACACATATTTATATGAAGAGTTTGTTAAATATATAAAAAAAATTCATCAAGAAAGAAAAATTTACATCAAAAGTAATTATCCTAAAAGTTCATTAAGATATTATAGAAATCCCTATAATAGAAATTTTATAGTCAAGTGATAGAATATATTTCTATAAAAGGGTGTACATCACTATTTGAGATAGTGGGAGAAAGACTGAATTGGGTTTATTCAATTCCTAAGATGAAAAAATAGTTGACATAGGAACAAGTTACATAAGAGCTGTGAGAGAGGAATGTTCTAGAGAAACATGCTATGTAGGAAGGTTAAAACCACAGTGATGGTTTTATATTCACTGTGGCCAATGATACATTATTCATTGAGAATAATAATAATTCCTACAAGTAAGAAGTGTATGAAGATTATCAAATATTGAACATATTAACTAAAATTCAATAATTGATTCCATGTATCAAAGTATAGGGGGATTATTACTTTGAATACCATGGTGGGTATTCAAGTGATATGATATATGGATGGTACAAGCATGGTATCAATAAATCTCTATTGGTTATAACATATCATTATTCCTAAATCCATTATAATTTTATTTATCATAAAACCTTTCTATAATCATTTTATTGAGCATTGGATATCAAGAACACCAATCATTGAAGGTGTCTATATGATGCAACCAAAAAGGGAAGGTGATATCACAAAATTATAATAAGGTTGAAAATGATAGAAATCCATATAAGGATTAAAAGTATGCAGAAAGATATTTGGGAATTAATTTTGAATGAATATTTTCCATGTGTTCACTAGAGATTAGTGGTAGCATCATGGTTTTAAAAGTAAAACATGTTTCGTAACATGTGAAAAAAAACTATTGTTTTTTTAGTTATCTGAGGCTAGAATGAAAAAAATACTCCAAATATTGACTAAAAGTAACAACCTAAATTCAAAGAAATATGATCTACTGAGGTAGATCTAATTATTTCTTAGACCTAGTCAATTATATGTATACTGACAATGTAATGAAAAATACAAGTTGGAACTATTCAAAAGAGAATTGTTAATAATGTCACATGGCATAAATATCTCCAAGAATACTTGTTTAGACCATAGAAGAAGATTTATGTGGCGTGTTTAATTCCATATTCTTCTACAATGGATCAATCACATATGCGATGGATATATATGATACATTATATTTCCAACATAAACTTTAAGATAGAAAAATACGAGTTGTATCTAGAAGAACTTTAAGGGCAGTATTCATAACTATCCTATTGTATTGGAAAAAGAAAAAGGATATATACTTGGTATGTGGATAGGAAGGGATAATATTTTTAAGGGGACACAAACTAGTATTCCTTTGACCAATTTGATCTAATATCACATTTAGCCTAAGGTAATGAGTGAGACAAACTCATACAAGTCAATGGTAGCCATAACTACAAATACTGAGTACACAACAGATTTTGAGGCAGCTAAGAAGTAATTATTAAAGATAATGATTTGGTCTAGTTCTTGGAATCACACATAGTATGTAAATTTCTATCATTATGATGATCATATTACTAGTACTAGCCAAGATGACAGGTTTTAACATTTGAAAAATGGGATATACTCAGGGATTCCATCTAATGAGAAGTTATACTCAAGGAAGTGAAGAATTTTTACATAGAAGAGACATGTAAGACCCAAAAAATAAAGTCGCCACTTAGTAGAAACATTATATTAATCATGTGATATCTAACAAGGATAGTTAACAAGTTGAATCCAGTGAAGGTGAGAGTTTTTTAATAGTGGGTTCCATAAACCCAACTAACTGGTACTTTTCAATTACCATATCATGAATATAGTTAGTTATACAATATGAATACTTACCAATATAGTGTATATATTTCTACATCCACTATTTAAATTGTAATTTCTATAGTTTAATTTTCATATCAAACGATTATAGTAGATATTGGACTATAATGAGAACCACGATATACTATGATGTTAATCTTAAATATATTTTCTATGGTATAGATACATCATACTAATCAGACATAGTAGATGTCTGGCTATCAGGTTATTGGGGATCATAAGCATTGATACTTCTTCTCATGAAGTTTGTATTTGGTTATCTCTGGTTAATGAGATCATGAGGGAAGTCCCTCTAATAATAACACCACATGTTTTGAGTTTCATTGGTTGTTATTATCTATGTAAATGTGTATTGGTACTCTAACTTGATATTATTATCAATGTGTTCCATTTGATTGAGTACTTTGATTCCATAAAAAATCCATGATAATGAAATCATAGATAGGTAGCTTGTGTTGGGTGCATCATTGGTAACATGAAATTTGTTTAATGGTCTAGATATAATTTGTTGCTTCCGAGTTAAGGAAGTAATATATCTCAATCCTGGTTGATTAGGATGGTAGTACCTTCATGAGTCATTATCCAAGGTAGTCGAGTGTAAATTTATACAACTAGATCAACAAATAATAAATCAATAAAGGACAATGACATAAGTGAGATATCTAAAGACAAAAAGATTATATTACACAATGCTTGTTCGTAGATTTTTTATCAGTTCTATGACTATTCCTTATCTCTTTAGAGTATTTGATGGGTTACTGGACTTTGTTCTTGGTTTGTGAATATTATTCAATGCTATCAAGATAAGGGCCTAGAGGGCCACACACAATAGCATATCCAAGGATCCTCCCTTTTCTGGTGAATAGGTATATAGGAAATGGCGGGGCCCTCCTTGGGGTGTAAGAGTTTCCAAATTTATTGATCACCAATAAATAAATAAATTCAATATAATTCAAGTAACTAATAATTGAATTGAATTTATTTATTAAAATTATTCATGAGGTATTTAGTGAATACCAAAAAAATATTATTTGAACAAACATTATTTTAGCATTCTAGGTTCGTTTAATATTAATGAGAATTATGAGTCAAGTTAAGTGACTCAATTTTATCATGTAATATATTTAATATATATTACAGGTATGTGATAAAATGCAGATAATATTTATGACATATTTTGATTCATTATAATTATTTATTTATTTCTTATTTAGTGGGCATTGATTTTCCAGGGGCTAGGGAACCCTTTTCAGGTAATTGAGAAACCCACTATATAAGTCAGAGAGAGACTTATTTCCATTTTATTTTTCATTCAAATGGAATGAGTACTCAAGGGGGTATAATATAGTGGAGACCTAACACATGTCCTCTTACAACAAAGTTAAAATTCTAAGGAAAAGTGCTTGTACTATTTAAGAGGTTGAAAGGTTCATTTAGGCCCCCTTATTATCCAAGATGTTGGCTTCCATATTACCCTCCATCCATGTATGATTAAATTCTGTATATTATAAGCCTTTATTTTCTAATGAGATAAATGAGGTACCATAGGGATTTAGACTTGTTCTTGAGGGATTCCACAAGAACCTTGGATTCTGATTCCACCACCCAAAGTTCTATGTTGTATATTATATATAGAGAGAGGCCGATGAGAAGTTATCTTTCTTCCACCTCCATGGAGTTTCCCTCCCTATATAAGAGTTGAAACCAAGAATAATTGAGCCCATTACATTGTGAATTAACCCACATACACACATAATACCTTGTACATAGGAACCATCTATGTTGAGTTTGAACCCAATACTGGGTGGGTTCTATTTAATCCATCTTCCTTGACCAATACTAATATTATTATCCAAGATTCATGATCCCCCAGGGATCATCCCTTTTATAGCCACCTTGTTTCTTTAATATTTAAAAATAACTCCTAGTTCTACAATGAGTGATAAGAGATGTCCTCCCACAGCACCCAATACATAGTCACAAACCCCATTCCCCGATAATTGGATTTTTTGCATGTATACTTCACCAATGTGAACCATTAGGCAATAAAATCATTATAAGAACTACTTCTCACTGGTATTATGAGGCATTTTCCAATGAGGTCCCAAATTAAGTGATCCCAATCACCTTTAAATAATAGGTGTTGAGTTGTCTCTGAGTTATATATCTCATAACACCAGCAGAAGGATGACAACATAATTCCATTTCTCTGAACATTATTTTCAGTCAGAAGATCATTTTTTATAATTATCCAAACCATGAAGTTCATATTTTTTGGAATATATTTTAACCAATTTTTTCCATCCCATTTATCATACTCTTTATTTTCATGAATTAATACACGAAACCACCTTATGGTGAAAATTTATGAGGCTGTTTCTATGAAAACACACCTATCAGGATTGTTGAACAACTGTATACTTCCATGCATGATTTTATTTTCTTCATTGAGTACTGTGTTGATGAGATTCAGGTGCTCGCTTGCCTGAATAAATGGGATGGATGATGTAGGTTAACCTAGAAATTAAAGTTTTTGTCTCATCCAGTTGTCCTCCCAAAAATCTGATATTAAACCACCCAACTATCCATCAAGCTATATCTCTTAGTAAATCAAAACCAACTACCATGTAGCAGTCTAATGGAAATAGCCAACCCTTGTTTTACTTACATATACTCTATCCCCCCGTATTGATCTTTCATGAACTCACCAAAAAATACTTTCCTTCGATGATTTCCCATGAAATATTGGATTTCAAACCTCAAATGGTATTTAACACATTCCTCATATTCACTCCCCCGTCAGTAATGGGTTTTTCAAATCTTTTCCAAGAGGCCCAGTGTCACTTACCCACCTATTTATTGTTACAAATGAAGGATTTAATAATTTTTTCAATTCTGGAGAGGGTGGATTTTAGTAGTTTGGTGAAAACTAACACATGCATAGGCATGAATGTCAGGATAGTATTAGCTAGTGTGATTATTCCTCTAAATGAGCGGAGAAGACTCTTTTAGTTGCAAACACAGCCTGTAATCCGATTGATAAGGATCTCAAAATGATATTTCTTAATTATTCCTTCAGAAATTGGTGCTACCAAATAGTTCATTTGAATCTCTCTCTTCTACACACCTATCCAATCTTGAATGTTTTTTTCTCAAGTATGGATGAGAATATTTATAGAATTTATCCATTTCTCTTAGCATAATTGATCTGATTCCCACTCCAGGTATAGTAGGTTTTTAGGGTATTGTTGAAGCTATCAATGGATTTACTCATACCATTAATAAATAACAAAATATCATTAATAAGCATGAGGTGCAAGATATTGTCATTACCACACCTGTTCCTAAATGAAAAAATGATTGTTCTTTCGATATCCCATTTTATATTTCTGGAAGGAGCCTCCTAATCCCAAATGAATAGAATATGTGAGAGTGGATACCCTTGGAGAAGGCCACAAACAAATATTAAGAAACCAAGGTTTCTCTCCATCAGTGTGACCAGAATCCATAGTGATACAAAGTATCTGAAATCTAGATCACAAGCCCACTCAAAGAAACCCATTTTCCTTAGAAACTTTACAATGTAATCACACTCAATCCGATCATATGTCATGTTCATATCAATATTTATCATGATGTTGGATCCATGTAACTTCTTGTTGATATCACCCATAATCTCTTTATCAATGAAAATCATACCTTGTATGCTTCATCCTTTCATAAACCCATGTTTATATTATAAAATTACCTTCGGTAGCACATTTCCCATACTTTTGTTGATGAGGTTGGTGAGAATTTTGTAGGAAAAATTAAAAATACATATCAATATATACTGGATAACTGATATTAGGTCATTGAACTTCAAAATCAAAACAATCTTATAAGCATTGGAAACCCTTTTGAGATCACCCCTGCAAAAGAAATCCTAAACAACCTTGATGACATGTGGCTTAATGGTGTCCCATGAAATTGCATAGAAATTCCCTAAAAAACCATCCAACCCTGGTGCACTTTATTCACTAAAGGATAGAACCACCTCTTTTATTTATCCTTCTCTAGGAATGTTTTCCATTATTTCATTATCTCCCTCTTCCACCAACCATGGAAGGTTTTGAAGGAATGATTCCTCTCTCCACCTAGCATTCCTTGTTTCTTCTGAGATGTGATCACCTGCAAGGAGATCCCCTAAATAATTTCTTTCCAACCTTCCAACATCCTCTATATCATCCATATAAGATTCATTATCAATCCAAATATTTAATCTTCCCAGCACCCTCCTATCCCTAAGGAAAGCATGAAAGATACTAGTATTTTTATCACCCTCCCTTAGCCATAATGCTTTGTACTTATCCTTTATAATTCTTTTGATTTCCAATAATTTATCCAAAATCACATTTTTCTTGGTAATCAATATATAAAATGTATAATTATCCCAATTATCCTAGATATAACTCTACAACTTACCTATATCCTACTGTAAAACCTCCAGATCAGAATCATTGTTGGGACATTTGCGGTTCCATTCAATTAGGTGTTATTTTAATATTTTTAGGTGGTTATGTAAACCCACCCAGGCTACTCCCTGCATTAGCTGATTCTAAGAATTTTCCATAATAAGGAGTCATCTTGAGCCAAATTCATAGAATATAAGAAATATGAGTTACTTCTATACTCCATGTTGAGATGAATCCAAAGTGAAGCATGATCAGGAAGCACATGGGAAAGATGGGTGACCTCCTCTTGAGGAAAGGAATACATGATTTATAGTTTAGATAAGTAATGATCAAGCATGCTCCAAACTATATTGCTCCTATTCTTATTATTACACTAGGTAAAAGGGAACTTGGAAAAGTCTAGATCTAATAGCTCATTAAAGGCCATGAAATCAATAAAGTCTTGAATGACTCTTAGGGAAAACTCAACACCTCATATTTTTTCTGAATCATGTGAAATATTGTTTAAGTCCCCACCTACTTACCAAGAATTTTTACCAGGTTGAAAGGATGATAACTATTTCCACATGACCTTCCTTTCCACCATGTTTCACTTCGCATAGAAAAATGTGAAGATGAAGGTGGCCCTTGCTGAGGATGCCATGGTCATGATGAAATACGAAGAAATATCCAATGGTTATATAATAGTATTAGTTATAGAAGATCCATAAATGGTTATTTCATGTACTTACAATCATATTATGCATGAAACCATTTCTAGCATAAAAACATAGAGATCATGTCAGTATTATGTTTGGGTTCCAGAATTACTAGGATCTTGACATGAAACCTTATGGAATTAGACACAATTAAGATGCACTTATCTTGCATCCCCAAGCCTCTAATGTTCCAAATGATGATGGAGGATATTTATGAGAGTTTTTATGGACTTTTTTCTACTGGGTATGGGTGGGAGATATGAACAACAATGACTATTTTCTAGATTTGATTTGGATTGAGTGGTCCTTCCTTACCGGGAGATAGTCACTGGAAATTTCATACTGAGAGAAAATATGGGAGTAGATGGTACCTGAGGATATTGATCTTACGTGGAGGCCTCAAGGACATAGAAATGGTTGGGAGATTAGAATAATTATTTTGGAGATGCAGGTTTGATACACTCCATGAGGCCCCTGGATCTAATACTGGAACTGACAGACATCCCACCATTAGAGTCGGTACCATGGATGGTTTGAAAACTTTACCTAGATATGAACCACATATGACACTAGATTTATTGGGAAGAAGATATTTCACCTAAAATTGGAAGCCTTAGGGTATCCAACTAGATATATGGGAATAGAAGAGACCATATTAGTCACTCTCACAGAAATTGATTTTGGAGTGTCAAAAGGAGGAGGGGATTTAAAAGGGTCACTGGTCACATGAGGCCTTAGAAAATTTGAAGGTAGGATACCCTACCAAACCCTATTATTTGATGGAATGATCATAGACTACAAATCCTAGATAGGGGGAAGATTATTGGCAAGGGATCAGTTACCCCTAAGAGTACCTCGTGATGTCGATGAAGCCTTGTGGGTTGCAGCCGGTGGGGAACTATCTAACCCCTTCTTTGAGGCTAGATCCGGATGAGGAGTGTCTTAGGTGGTTCTTTCCAAAGAGGATCTTGTGCATGAGGTTTCCAGTTCCACGTAATGCTTACCTTTTTCCCCCATGTTGCATATTCACATAGAGAAAATTTGTCCTGAGAGAAAACAAGACTTTAAAAACTTGGGATGATATTGGAAAAAGATTTGTTTCCACCACTTAAAATTCTCTCCTACCCTGATGAGAACCTTTATTGGGAGAGGATATGAAAAATCCAGATCTATGAAAATATGAGTCACCACCATTCAATGAATACTAAGAGTTTCCTCATTAGCAAATAAGAAACCTCTGAGCACATCTCCTACACACTGTAGGATGGATGGGTTGATAAGAGGAAGAAAAAGTCTAGGAAAAATCACCCACCTAGTAGGTGAACTTGAATCACTCCCCTCATGAATATCCCAAGTACATAGAAAGAGGGAGAACATTCGATCCCTGCAGATCTGAACCTCCCTTAACCAAGAATTTATAAAGTTGTCCTTGGAGAAGATATGGATCCCAAGGACCAACAATTGTTGTCCATATCTTTTTCAAGCTCCATAAATGACAAATAAACATTTGGAGAACCATCCACCAGAGTTGAGAATCTAGACGCCATCAAAATAGTCCGAGTGTGAGTAATAAAAGGATACTGTACTGACCTCAGATGACCCAGTAGAGCATCTTTAAAAGATATTCCACCAAAAACCACAACCGGGTTGGTAGGGGATGATCCCAGAACTGGAATCGACAATAGACCTTGACATTTCCCTGAAGAATCGAGAGAGGAAGATGATGGAAAAAAGTTAAGATAAAAGATCAAAAAAATAAAATGATGTGATGGTGCATGAGGAACGTTCTTTCCCCAACCTATAGGACCCATCATAATTTTTTTCCATTAGAATTTTACTTTTTATATCTACCTTCTATAATCATTTTGTTAAGTGTTGGATGTCAGTACCACCAATCTCGAAATGTGTCTATACGATGTAACTAGAAATGGATGTTAACACCACAGAATCTTAATAAGACGTGCGAGTTACTCAAATCCAGTTTATAATTAAAGTAAGTAATAAGATCATAGATTATTCATTTGGAATGATTTTTTACCATGTGCCTACAAGAGTTTAATGAGAGAATCACTATTTTATCTGTGAAATATGTTTGGTAATATATGAAAAAAGATATTGGTATTATAATTAGACAAGAACGGGATAAAATAATTTCTATAAATATTGACTTAAATTGGAAACTTATGATTTAGGGTACTTCATCTACTGAGGTAGATCTTAAGGTTTCCTATATTAAGTCAAAGTACATATATTAACAAGGTATTGAAAAATAAAAGTTGGTATAATTTGATAGAGAATTGTTTCCACAGTCACATGGCATAAATATATCTAAGTAGTCATGAATGAAAATATGAAGAGATTAATGTTGTGAGTTTAATTCCATGTGTTTATATGATGGATTAATCATGTATTCCATGATACATAAAATAAATGACATTTCCAACATAAAATTTTTGTTAGGAAAATATTAGTTATATCTAGGAGAACTACAAGAGAAGCAGTTATAAATATCTGATTTTACATGAGAAATTACAAAAGATGTACCGGGTATGTGGAGAGGAAGGGATACTAGTTACAAGGGGACACGAAATAGTCTTCCTTTAGATAAATATGATATGATATCATAGTTACATAAAGATAATGAGTGATAAAAGTTCATACAAGCTAGTGGTATCAATATCTAAAAATACTGAGTATGTTTTCACTTCTGAGGTAGCTAAGAAGTAGTATAAAATACACACCAATTTGTTCCATTTCTTGGAATTACACATAGTAGATAAGTATTTTCCAAGATTTAAAGTTTAGATAGTGTAAAAAAAGATATCTACTTAGGTTTTACATCTCTTGAGTATTTTTACTCAAGGAGATGAAGTCATATATAGTAGTATGGTCAAGCAGTTAGGACATGAAAGAATAAGAAACTAAAGTCATGACTTAGTAGAAACATCATTTTAATCATGCGAGAGCTAATAAGGATAGTTATCAAGTTGGATATGGTGCAAGTGGGAGTGTTTTCATAGTGGGTTCCCTAGACCTAACTTGAAAAATAATTTTGATTACAATATTGTGTATATAGTGAGTTATAAATGATATATACATACCATTATAATGTTGATATTTCCTTTTACACTATTTAAATGGTAATTTCTATAGACTATTTTTCGTATCAAAAGGTTATAGTAGTTATTAGGCTATAATGAGAACCTTGAGATACTATGAAATTAATATTAAACATATTTCCTATGGTCTAGATACATCATATTGATTAGACACAGTTGATGTCTGAATATCAAGTTCCAGGGGCCCATAAGCATTGAAAATTCTTCTCATGAAGTTTGTACTTGGTGATCTCTAATATGTGAGATCATGAGGATAGACACATCAATATGAACACTACATTTTTTGTGTGTCATTGGATGTTCCTATCTAGGGACATGTGTATTGGTATCCTAACTTGAGATAATTATCAATACATATCATTTGATTAAATAATTTTATGTAAGGTAAAAACTATGAAAATAAAGTAATGAAAAAGTTTCTTGTGTTGGGTTCATCATTGGTGGTATGACATTTGTTGAATAGTCAAGATAGAATTTTTCACTTTTGAGTTGAGGAAGTGATATATTGGGTCTAGTTGATCATTATGGTGTTTACTTCATAAATCCTTGTCCAAGGTAGTCAAATGTAAGTTTGTAAAGTTAGATAAAAATAATAATAAAGTAAGAATGGATGATGTCATAAGTGTGCATCCTTCCTTATGAGATATCTAAAGACAAAGAGATTATATTACGTAGTACATGTTCACAGTATGGTTGTCATTGCTAAGACTATTACCTATCTCTTTAGGGGCCTTGATGACTTGCTAGAATCTACTATTGGCCTGTGAATAATATTCACATCTATCGAGATAAGGTCCTAGAGGGTCACACACAATAATATATTCAAAAATCATCCTTATTATAGTGAATATGTATATAGTACATACTAAGACCCACCATGGGGTTTGAGAGTTTCCAATTATTAATGATCACTAAAAAATAAATAAATAAATTATCATTAAAGTGTAGAATAATTTGGTTGAATTTATTTATTAAAAGTATTCATGAGGTATTTAGAGAATACAGAAAAAATATTATACGACTGAATATTATTTTAATATTCAAGGTTCATTTAATATTAGCAGGAATTTTGAGTCTAGTTAAATGAATTGGGTTTTATCATGTAATATATTTATTATATTACAAGGATTTGATAAAATATAAATAATATTTATGATGTATTTAGTTTGAAATAACTACTTGTTTATTTCAAATTTAGAGGGAGTTTTATTTTTGGGGGTTAGGGAACCCTTTCTGGGTATTTGATCCTCCCACTATATAAGTAGTTGAGAGGCATTCATTCGTTTCAATGTTCATTCTAATGGAATGAGAGACTCTCTCTCCACCTGCTTTCTAGAGAGATAAAATATCTCCCCAAGCTATCAATCCAAGAATGAATTTAATGTATCAAAGTGACCGGATCGATGTGATTTTATTGATTCCAAAGGATTCATCAGAGCTCCATGCTAACACATGAAATTCAAATAATGATGATCATATAGATTCTTAAAGTGTGTTTAGATGATCTAAAGGGGTTCAGCTTCAGATATATTGAGAAATAATTTTCAATGATGAGATACATTCGCACATGCTTCATTTTCAAACTAGGTATCTATTCAATTTAATTTTTGTTCTTATTAAATTCACATGAGATCCTCATACCTCTATTGGATCTCATATCGCTGGATATAACAAGTTTAATCATTCCATCGATAATAATTTTTAATTATTTAACCCACAGGTTTCCACTGCACACCCTAGTACCATCTTTTTTCTACTATTTTTTATGTTTTATTATCTTATAAAAATAGGATAGATTCATTTCTTGCATTAACCCCCACATAAAAATATATTAGTTAATTAATAATAATAATAAATGTTACAAATAATCTTCTTAAACGTAGTATCATTTGGTGACAACCCTATTTGATACTATATTATAGTAGTTAGGAGATAAAAATATCGAAGAAGGTTTCAAATGATGCAAAAAACATCACCCATCAATTTGATCCATTTCCAGGGAGGCTTCCAAGGACTAAAAAAAAGACTCGAAAACCTAAAAAATTAAAAAAAATAACTTTAAAAAAAAAGAAAAATGAAATTTGATCAACCCTTGGATTATGCTGTTAGATATTTTCCTACAAAATAGGGATATTTTCAAGACTTTTAATAAAAATTAATTTAAAAAAATGATAGATTAAATTAAAGAGTATATAAATCCACTATATTTGGAAGCTTTTTTAGTGAACTTCCTGAGTTTCACACATTTTTTAAGTTCCATGTAGGAGAGATTAACTTTATAACTTTTAAAGAAGAAATCCAAGTGGTTGAGGATTGAATTTTTAAACATTCACTTCTCTATATGATTGAGTTTACAATGGTCATGAATGATGAAAAAGGGATTCCAACCATTTCACTTCAGCAATATTTCAATATTTATGACCTTTCTTATTTAGTTAATTTTGAATATGAGACTTCAAAAAAATTTACTTATTGTTTCACTTTAGACATGTCACCCTCTTCACTGGTCAAGGATGAATTGGATGTATTTTTAGGATAAGGTGTAAATTATAGATAAGTCAAAAAAGGTATAGAGATAGAAATAATTACAATATCTATGATAGAATATTTTAAATCAGAAATAGAATAGAAATAAATTTGATTAAGGGAAAAGAGGAATTTTTTTCATATTATTTGGATGTCCCAAGACAACTTAGAGGGACTTGGGGAAACCTTTTCCCCTAGAGAAGTAGAGTAGGGGACCCCTTATTTTATTCTTCCACACCCATTTGATAATCTTCAATACATAACGAGGGGGATGAATACGTCATATTATTTCCAAGGGGTCTTTAACATAATATTATAACTAATGAACTATGTAAAATAAAATATTTGGTGTTTCTTACCACATAAGCCCTATCCACTTGTGGATTAGGGATGAAATATAAGTTATCTAGATACTAAAAACATAAAAATAATCACCTATTGGGTGGGAGGGGTAATCTTAATATTTCCTTTCCCTTTTCTTTACATTTTCTTTACTTTATATTCTAGTTTTAAAATTTAAATAAAATTTGAAATATGCTTCATTTTCTTGTAGAAAATAAAGTGGATCGCAGTTGTTTACAAAACTTTCCAAGGATTTACATAATAGTCTAAGTTTTTTGAATCACTAAGAGTGATCCACTTAGGTCCTCTCTCCATAATTTTGAGCAGATAATTTATAATTTCCATGATCAAACTGAGCTATAGGTTAAAAAATATTAGATCAACAGCTTCAAATATTAAACTCTCATTCTATTATGTTTGAATTGATTTTTTTGAGATCTAATGTCAATATGATTTCATTTTTTATCAACATTCAAGTTAAACATAGGATCTTGTCAAAGAAAATAAGGGCTATCATTGAATCTATGAATAGAAGAAAAAAATATTCTCATTCAGGGAGTTATTCAGTTTAAAATTATGCTCACTTTTATATTTTTTCCTTTTACACGCATTTTAAATTTTATACTACTGTGGATTTGGACATTGAGTTGTTTTAAAAAAAAAATTGGAAGAACTACTATATGTTGAAATTATTGTTGAAACTTGCTGGTTATTGTTATTAAATAGACTGTTTATGGATTGTGTATTAGTGATGAAAATATATTGAATTTTCTGAAAAAAAAAATTGTCTAAACTTTCTTGAAATGTATGAATATAAAAAACTTATCTCTGAGCTAAAATTTTAAAGTGGTAACTGGACACAAACTTCTGTGCATGCTGTGTGTTTTTGTTAATTATTTTCATTATGTGGAAAAATAATCATTGAGATTTATTGTAACCCTTTGAACATATTTTTAATTAATTGGATTGTTAAATCTTTTTTATCCTTAAAATTAATTTTCATGTTTTCTCTAACTTGGATTCAAAATTGAAGAAAATTTTGAGTTTTTTCATGGGGATAGGGTATTTCAATGTGATAAAAATTACCAAAATTCTATCCCATTAAAAACCCCTAAATTTTTTCATGTTTTATTTTTTTCAAGTTACAATGATTTTTTTGAATAGATTTATATTTTTCTAAAGTTTGAGTGATGTGTAGAAACTTTAAGGATGTTAATTCAATATTATTCCTTGGATATAGTTTAGTTTTAAATTTTTCATTAGTATCTTGTAAAGTGGTTTATTTTGGTAAAAACATTTGTGTGAATGCTATAAAATTATCATTTTGTTTGAATTTTTTAAATTGGATTTAAACTTTTAAGGTATGAATTAAAATGGATATTTAAATGAACATCATAATGAAGTTTGAACTAATTATTTTATTCTTTAATCTGATGGATGAATCATTTATAATTATTTGAATTTATTAAGTTCACTCATCCAAATTAAGTGTCTAAATTATTTTGTTTACTAAATTTTGTAAGTTTTTTATCTGAGGGGTAAAGAGAAGTTTTTAATTTTAGTTAAATGAAAATTGAAATAGGTTTAATCTGTAACATCCTGGCCTTAGTCAGGTATGTACAGTTTTTAATTTATTGTAGTCTAATTAATTAAGCAACCCAGGGCGCGTGCCTGTGCACCTCATTTCGGGTCCGAGACAAATTTTTATTTAATTTAAATAATTGCAGATGTTTCAAGAAAAATGTCACTTCATGCTTTGGAATGGTGTTTGGGTTTTAAATAATCAATTAAGGATTGGAAAAGAGTAATAATAGATTTAAATAACATTTAAAAGAAATCAATAAAGGATAAAAAGAAATTCTGAAGTAAAATAAAGAGGGGGTTATGGGAAAAATGAAAATGATTAAAAAGGGGGTTTCCAGTTTTTAAATTATTTTTATTATTTTCCTTTCCACTCTATTATTTTATTTTATATTTTTCTTTCATTTCCTTTTTTCCTTATTATTTATTTTTTTATTATTTTTATTTTATTTTCTTTTTATTTTTTTTCTCTCTTTTCTTTTTTCCTCTCCTCTCTCCCTCTCCCACTCATCACATTGCACCCCTCAA
This sequence comes from Viscum album, assembly GCA_963277665.1. Taxonomy (NCBI): domain Eukaryota; kingdom Viridiplantae; phylum Streptophyta; class Magnoliopsida; order Santalales; family Viscaceae; genus Viscum; species Viscum album. The sequence continues at coordinate 1,179,348,573 of OY728135.1, forward strand.
TCCAATCACACTAACTAGTAGCCCCTTCGAAAGGACACTACTCCTATGTTTGACATCCTATTCCTTCTCCATTAGGTCAATAGTAAAACTTAGGGAAATGCTAATAATGCGCAAGTGGAATCGTTCAATTCTGTTGAGTATTCTGCGCGCAGTTCATCGCAGAAGATTCTTACTCTATTTTGGGTTTTTTCTAAAATCCTTCGTTTTTATCCGTTTTAGGTAAAATCAAAGTCTACCTCAGATATTAGAGTCATATATGAATACAATGTATGGTTCATACTCACTTTACCTTGGTTTCGTTGCAATTTATAAAAAATGCACCGTTGTACCGTTAGTCAGTGCCTACCGGATTTGTGCAATTTTACCCATTTTAATTACTTTAATAGTTCTGTTTAATTTTTGAAGCCTTATTCATATTAAATTAATTTTTTTGAATGGTTTCAACAATATTGGACACCGCTTTGGGTGTTCCGACATAGTTGGCGTATTTTTCCATTAGCCGAGTTATTAATTTAATTAGCTGCGGGTATTGCACAACCCCTTTTTATTGTTTTTAAATTAAATGAATAGTTGTTTGAATTATTGAAACAAAGTTGGACACCCCTTTTGGCATGCTAACATGATCGGTGTATTCTGTCATTAGCCTAGTTTATTGTTTGATTAATTGCATGTGTTGTGAAGAAAATTTTTATCATAATTAAATTAAATAAATAGTTTCTTGAACATGAACATCAATTGTTGGATCATTGACACTTATTTTGATGAACTATTTATTATTTAAATATGAATTATCCACTGTGGTTGATATGATATGCATATTTTCTTGCAAGTTATTGTGTTTTAATATTAAATTTATGCCCTGTGATGCATGGGTGTATCTGCTTAGTTTTCAAGCTACAAATTTACATGTTGATTATGTCACATCTACTGCTGTGAAAACTTTAATTAAATTATGGGTGGGGAAAGGTGGTGAGTCCTGTATTAAGGGCCATGATTAGATCCTTTGTTCCTGATGGGTTACCTCTATGTGATGGAGGATGGTGTCGTTGGATTTTCCGGACCGAGACTTCCCCAGACTTTCTAATACTTTTGAGTGACACCGATTCCAAAAGGGCCCATCGGGATGGATCCATTGGAAATGTGGATAAGCCAGCATCAGATGAAACTCGACCCATTTTTGCGAGATCAGGATGGACACAGGGTAAGGCCATGCCTCAGGCGATACTTGGTCTTTCGAAATATTTCATTGGACTGGCTCAGTGGCATTGGATAAATTGATGGATGTTCTATAGAGATACCTTCGGGATGGGGTCATATTATAACTCTCAACTTGAACCTTAAATAATGATGTACTTAAGGTTTATGTTATTTATAATTGAATCTATTGATAATTGAGATATTTCCCCTGATATGTGGAAGTGTGCCTGGTTGACACTGGACTTGAACCCAAAGTTAAGGCACACGCTTGGGGTATACTTTTTCCTGGTTTTACCTTTATTTCTGGGTTATATATATATATATATGCATGTTTGTGCATCCCTACTGACAGGTACCCTTTTAGACTACCAGCTTAGGATGAAGCAGGTGACCAGGCACGTGTGTCGTTTGGGACCCTGGCCGACTTATTTATTTTATTTCATTGCAATTAATTTATTTGAAATGGTTATGTAATGGCACACTGAATTTTTATTTTTGCACGAAATGGAAAGGTTTAGACACCGTGGGTACCGGCCTACTGGGATTTTATCTCACACCCTGCTCGGACATCATTGACACCTGAGTAGATTACATGCTCACAGGTATCGACAAGGGGAAGTGTGCTACTTCTGATGCTTGACTGTTCATTGCTTCTTAGGATGGAGACTGGGGAAGAGGACCAGGCCTTTCTTACGATGCAGTTGCTGCTTGTGTCTTTTCTTTTAGTTGACTGTGTGTCTGAGTTCTGTTTTCTGTACTTTTAGTTTAGACTCATATCATGGTATGACACTCTTTTGTGAGTTTCCGCACTTTGTTTTTATTATTCAGTTGGATTATTTACATTGCTTCTGGTGTAATTTATTTATTCACATGCTTCTACTACTTATTATTTGTTGTTGTTTACTTCCTCTATGATATTATTTGTTACCTATGTGGGCATAGTCTCCCCCACAGACACAAAAAGGGCCCTTTCTTCTAGTCAGAAGCCTATGGCATTCATGGAGATGCGCTTGAGGTTATGTGATGTACCCGTTCAGCCACCGTCTTAGAGGTGAGCCGGGTCAAGAGGTTACATAATCTGAATTCAAATTATATGGTCATTAATTATTGTAAAACAAGAATTAGTTTCACACTATAAAACACTTAATTTATTTAGGGTAAGATATTTTCATTTCTTGAAGAAATATGAGGGGGGAAATCATTTTGAAAACCAATTTTGTGGCAATAAAATATTTAAAATTTAAAATTTATTTCATTCCACTTGTTTTTTCTTGTTGTTTTCTCAAGGATAGGCAAAATCATAGTGCAGGGGAATTTATGTGGTGACATTTTGATACAATTTTTTCACATAGTATATTTTATTTAAATATTTTTAGTTGTAAAATAATGTTTTAAAGAGTTAATTAACTCTGGTGTTAATTTTATGTATAAATGACAAAGCTGTTAAAATAAATTTTTTTGTTTAATTAATTTATTCATTTAGGTTTTAATTATATTTTTGCTTTTATTATTTAATTTTGAATTAAATTTTAAAATATTAAATTATATGTTTTTGTTTAATTGCATTTTATTTTAAATCTTTATTTAATTATGTTGTTTTTGTTTTTAAATAATTAATTAGTTAATTAAAGTTTAATTTAACTTATAATTTAATTATTTTAATGATTTAATAATTTTTAATTTTAATTTTAAATTTAATTCCTTATATATATTTATCTTCATCTTAAAATATATAAAAAATAGTTATTTATCTATAGTTTAAATTTTTTAATTTTATTTTGTAATTCTCAAGGTTAGTTTATTCGGAATTTGGAATTTAAATATATATATATATATATATATATATATATATGATGGAATTATTTTAAATGATTAATTTTAACTTAAATCTGGTTGCAACGATTGGAGATTCACAGCGATCCATGTACCTTTTTTTCCTTTCTTCCACATAGCCATCTTTTCTAAGGGCCACACAGTTGAATTTTCAAAGACAGATCACATAGGGTGTTTGAGAATCTCATCCACATAGGAATTTTGGTAAATAATTAATGTAACTAATTTAAGAATCAACCATGTATGGATTTTAATCTGGTATGTGAAAATTCACCTACCCAATTATTCTAAAGATGAGATAATCGAGCTCATATGGGACCAGAATCGTCTCCAGTTCCTCTGATGAACTGGAGTGTCTGGTCCATTGGAACTAGGAAAACAACCCCCTGGAACTTTCACTATTCATTAGAACAACACTTTTAAATAGATCTAGTTCCATCGAAGCTTTTTGATGTATCTTGGTCTCCAATTTTTGAAGGACACCTGCATATCCATCACTGACGATCCCATGAAGAAAATTTTCTGATGCTGAAGATGCTGCTATTGTTTTATTTCAACCTACGATGCTTCTGATTTTTGATGACCTAGCCATCAGTTTGAGGATGATGAACTAGATCCGAGAACTCTAGAAATATGTACCCACCATTGTTTCACAATCCAAAAAACCCAAAGTTGCCATAAGATACTTGAATCGAGCCAACACCTATTGCATTGAAGCAACTACAATGTTGAAAAGCACCCAAATCTTCTAGTTGAACCCAAGTCTCAAACACTCAACACTACTACCAATTTCCATCCGACCATAACAATTTAAGGAGTTTACACCATGAAGCTGATGAAACCTAATTTGCGGTTGAGATACACGACGTCTCTCTGAATATCTTATCTCTACTGTTGAGGCTGACATAATCTTATTGAATAATCTTGATACCCGAAAAATCCAAGCCTATAGAAATCTCATGTTAATGGATCATGTTTACAGGTTTTAATGGGACCTCATTGCATTCAAATATAATGGTTGGGTAGTCGAAATGGAAGGTAAAAATGATGCTCGGTGGAATTTTGTTGAGGGATTCCATTTCCTTTTCAAGAAATCCAATTTCAATGTTTCAAATAAGGAAGACTTTGACTGTGTTAGCTGTGGAAGACCGTACACACTTGCTAAGGTGAATTATAGAATTTGAATACTAAGGTATTATTTATGTATCAATAGAGTTTTAATGAAAGTGACTGAATTTATTGGAAAGTTTTTCTAAAATTACAAGATTAGTGACAAATTTACAAATAGAAAAAAAATATGGAACTATCAGTGATGACCAGATGGTAAAATGGGAGAATTAATTCAGTGAACATAAAAAAAAGAAATATAAGGAGTTTCTAGTGCTCAGGAAAAGAGGAGGACTGACAATCATAACTGACATGTCAATATAGTAAATTTAGTTTCCGGAACTTGACCTTATCAAAGAGGGAAAAAGAAAATAAAAGGTGAAAGAGGATATTTTTGAATTATTTATGGATTAATTATAAATTAGAGACAACTAAATGAAGATATATAGTAGTAAAGGAACAATTTTTCTATGATTTTAGAAGTAGATAGTTGAGAGTGGAACCAGGAGATATTTTGGTGAGCTCAAAGAGGATCTATGAATGATCATGAAAATGATGTAGGAGATCAGAGTGTTCTCCAACACATCAATCATGTTTGTGTAAAAGTATGAAGGTTGAAACTAGTGGGTTCAAACGGTGATGTATTTCTAAGTTTTCATATTTCCTACTTCTCACAATTGGAATTCTATGAATTTTTTTAAAATATAAGAAAATGATCATTAATTGTTTTTTGAATCCTTTGTTATTATATTGTTTTTACTTTTTTCTTCCATTATAAGAATGAAACATATATAATTGGAATATGATATACTTTGGATGTGTTCTATTACTTTAATCTGAGTGGCTTATTTCATTATTCTCATGATTGTTGAGAGATTTGATCAATTTCTAAAGAAAGGAGTTCTTCTACCAAGATTTTGGCTAATAACCTCAATTTAATAATATTACTGAGATTCATGATTTGATATTTAAATCTTTTCATTAAGATGGTTTTATTTGTGGAATCAATTTTGAATGATAAAAATAGACTGAACTAAGAGGATCTTCAGGAAAGGTCACCATATCTTTATTTTTTCTAAATCTACTGCATGTTCATGTATATTTGAACTTTTTTCAAGTTTTCTTACCTTAAAAAATTATGATATATTTAATTCATGAATTATAACCCCATATATAAATAGATTAGTTAGTTAATAATAATAAAAAAGTGACAAAGAAGCTCCTTAAATACAGTCTCTTTGGGAGACAACTCAGGTTGCTACTATATTGCAACAGTTAGGAGATAAAAATATTTGAAGTAAGAGGTGAATAAAAATACAAAAAAAACCCCATTCATTAGTTAACTCCCAAGACCATCATAGTGGACGAATTACCTTACTGAATTAGGTTCCCTACCCATTATAGTCTTGTCTATCACATGAGATATAAATATTTATCCAGTGCATTGGAGGGAGATATAGGTCCCACCCATAACATAATGAAAACCATATTTTATGTATGACATTAGATCATAAAATATTCATTTTATCATAATCCATGTTATAAAATTGATTTCATAAACATTTTATCATATCATAACCTATAGAAAAGAGACAAGTTTTATAATTATTTCATTATTTTATCATAGCATAACCCATGGAAAAATAATTATTTTTAATAATAATATTATCATGGTATAACTTGTAGAAGAGAAATGAGTTTCAAAAACATCATGCCATCATAAACACAAACCATTTAGAGAAATAATAATAATGGAATCCATAGATCATATCCCCAGTAAGTCATAAGTAACATAAAAAAATCTCATCTTAGGTATAAAATTATTTTGAATGATCATTTAAAACATTTCTTGAGGAAAATATACTTTTTGTTTTGAAAAATACTTTTTAAAACATAAAATTTTTTGAAAATATTTTTATTTGAAAATAAAATAAAAAAATTATAAGTTAAGCTTCAAATCAAATAATATTCATGACTATGGGATGTTTTATTCAAGCCAAACATATTAAAACAAATATTCCTTTCATATTTTTTTTGTAAAATCTAAACGAGATTTTTTTTGGAAAATGACTTGAAGATTCTGTTATTATTTTTTTGTAAAAATTAAAAAATGGGAAAAAAATTTATTATAAAAATAATTATAGAATATTAAATAATTTATTAAAATATATTTTTTATAAATCATGGTTTTGGATGAAAATGAATTTTCGACTGAAGAGGGAAATAAATTCATATTTTATTAAAAATATTTTCTCAATTATTTTAAGTACCAAAGAGTGGGAAAATAATACTATTACTTGGAAATATCACAAATAAATAAAGGATAAGAAAATTAATGAGTTAATTAAGATACGGATCATGATATCTTATCATTAGAAACATAATCATAAACAATCCTGATAAACGTTGCGATTGTAACATAAAATCATTACCACTTTGGTAACTTTGAATCATGATCCTCATGAAGGAATAACATAAAATGGAACTTAAAATACTACTAGGATAAATAAATTCATTATATTACACATCCAATGGATAGTATATACATCTTATGAAATAATATAGGTGCATAACATAACGTACATCTCAAAGAAGAAAAATTGAGACAAAAATCCCTTACCATAAGTCTTGACTTCCATCGTACATGTACACAAATCCTATATAATAAATATAATTTTATTATAAATCTATTATAGAATATAATTTATATATATCATACCATATATGATTTTTTATGACCTTTTATTACCCGTTTATTAACAATTCCATATTAAAGTTACATTTCAGGTAATAACTATTTTATTTTTCATATATGTTTTGATTTTTTATTTTTGGTCCTCTTAATTTGATCATGATTTCATAATCTCTAGAATTTTAACCATGATATAAATACCATATATATTTACTATATATTTATTTATAGTAATCCATAAAATTTAGTTATAAAAAATGAAATACTCTATTTATAGAGATAATAGGTTGTACATATGCATTAATGTTGTTTCTATTTTCTTTTAAAATTTAAATAAATAAATTAAATAATATATTATCATTTAAGAATAATTTTTATTTCATTTAAATTATATATTTTCATTAAAATATTCCTTATTACCTTCCATGTAAAACATGAATGAATTACATCGCTTCACGAGGCAATAGTCCACCGTACACACGAGCGATGTTATCGTATTCCCACAAAATGGAGAGTATAAGGTATGTATGATATAATAATTAAAAAATTAAAATAATATAATATATATAATATTTAAAAAATAAATACATAATTATTTTCATCCTTTAGAGGTGGTAATGTAAAAATGAATGACATCCGTTTGCGAGGGGGTAGTCCACCGTACGCACAAACAATGATTTCATAAACCATTTTATGGAAGTAGAGATGGTTTTAGGTCATGAAATTAACATAATAAAATATTATTATATTTAAAATAATTAGTTTATTGTATCCACATGTTATAAAAATAATTGAAGTATGTGGAGTAAAAATAAAACAAAAACACTTGTTGATGAACGTTACCCCTTCTTTAGGTATCCTACTTATGTTTACACCGAAATCCTACCTAGGTTGGATTTATATCATAAATAAGTATTATAGGATGAGATTATTTAAGTTGGGAAGTTATTTATGTAGTTATTGGAATAACTAAAAAAGGTTTGAATTTTTGAAGAGAAGAGAGGGGGTGCCCTTTTATAAGTGAGGCGAGTGGAACACTTGTATTTTTCTTTAAAATAAAAAGGCATACCCATGTTTTTATCATGAAACAAGGTTAAAAAATGGTAAATTATGGATCCTAGAATATATAAGTTCTAAAATTTTCCAAAAAATGGTTATTATATAAGATTTGAGTTATTTTTAACCCTTAGTTTCTTATTTTAACTCCCCTAATAAACACAATTTCATCTTAATCGTGGTAAATAATTTTTAAAATTGATTTTGGTAAAATTTTAAGTATAAATTGTTATGATTAAAAATATTGAATCCATTTCTCCAAATTAAATTCACAAAAGTGCAAAAAATTAATTTAAAATCATTCTTACAGATGTGATGAGAAAGTGAGTTTTTAAAGAGAATTATTTTTAATTTATAAAGTTTTTATATAGAAATTCAATATGAAATTGATTCCAATGGCATAAATTGGATTAATGGATTTATAATTGAACAATTTTTACTTTAAACCCAATTTAAAATATAATTTATCTTGATTAATACATTAAATTAAAAGGCATTTCTCAATTAAAATTTAGTATTTTTCACTATGCATCAAAAAATGATTTTTTTAGAAAAATACCAAAAATTAACCCTAAGATAATTTTGAGATGATGATTTAAAAAATGAAATTTATTTTATCAAATTAATTTTATAAAAGTGTGTTGAATTAATTTTATTAGTGTTCAAAAATAAATAAATAAAATGCATTTTTTTAGAATATATTATTTTCAAAACATATAAATACTTTACTGAAAATTAAGTACTTTTTTATCATTATGTTTACTTTATGTAAAACCATTATAATTAATATTTAAAAATTATTTATTACTATTCATATCACAATTTTAATTACTAGGTTATAATGAAAACATTTAAATAACTTTATTAATAATATATCATGGTTTTATTAAAATGAAATGTCATGTGTAACACAAGCTAATACAGTGTTGTGTATATCACAAGATTAAATTGGTGTTTTATGTAATGAAAGATATCAAAGAAATTTAATTTATTTTAAAAAATAATAATTTATAAAAACATTAAGTTTTACATTCTATGCCCCCTAAAATTAATTTCTCCCTTGAAATTTATCTCTTCGATACAAACAAATGAGGATACTTCCACCTCATCATATCCTTAAGTTCCCACAAAACTTCATTAAAATGGTGGTTTTGTGAAAAACATTGACCAGGTGAGTGATCGTTTTTCATATAACTTTCAATGTATGATCCAAAATCTCCACTGGTTGTTCCTCATAAGAAATATATTTATCTAGTGGTCTAACCTCTGAGTTCAGTACAAGTTAAGAGTACAATATATACTACATTTATATAGATACATAAAACACATCATGGACTTGATAGAGGTTTAGTGTAAGCTCTAAGTGATAAGATAACGTCTTGATATGATCAATAATTTCAAAGGGACTGATATACCTAGGTCTTAGTTTACTTTTCTTCCTGAATCTAATGACCTTATTCCATGGAGAAATTCTTAAAAACACATTATCATCAACTTAAAATTCTAGATCACACCAGTGATTATCAGCATTACTTTTCTACCAACTATAATATTCCTTTATATGTTGCTAAATGGCTCTAAACTTCTCTTACACTTCTTCATCCATCTGAGGTCTCATTAGTTTTTGTTTTCCAACTTAATTCTATCATGGTGGAGCTCTACATTTCTTTCCATAGAGGGGTTCTTAAGGAGCATTATAAATGCTTGAGTGGAACCTATTATTGTAAGAAACCTCAACTAAAATAAGGTACTGATTCCAACCAACTTTGAAATCCAAATAACAAGATCTCAATATATCCTATAGGGTTTGAATTATTCTCTTAGATTGACCATCTATCTGAGGATGATACGTAGTGCTAGAACTCAACTTCATATAAAGATCTTGCTAAAGAATTCTCCAAAACTATTAGAAAAACCTAGAATCTCTATTAGAAAAAATGGAATGTGGTACTCCATGAAACCTTATCACATCCTTAATGTATATCTTGAAAATATGATCTAGAGATAAGTCTTATATTATAGTGATGGAGTGTGCTGACTTAGTAAGGAAATCAATTTCAACCCATCCCCTTAGGAATTGTTGGGGAGTAAAAAAATAAAATCCATGGTGATGTTTTTACATTTCAATTTTGGTATGGGTAATGGTTATAAAATACCCTTATAATTTTTTCTTTCATCCTTAGCTTGGTAACATACCAAGAAACAAGATTCAAACTCTGTGATATCTCTCTTTATTCCATCCCACCAGAAATACTCTTTTAATTATCTATACATCTGCATACTTCCTTGATGATGAGATTCCTTTAATAACCCTTTCTTAAAATTTGTTATGTAAAGAATGAATAAATGGTTCCTGAACCTTATCATTCCATCCTTATCAAGGTTAAACTCAGGAATATTTATAACCTTCTTTTATTACTCTATATCTTCATTCTGTGCCTCTTTAATCTTCACTTGGATAGATGGTTGAACAGTCAATTGAGCAAGATAATATTTTCCCCTTCCTTTAAAATTTCTAGATCCATCCTTTGAAAACCTAGAAATATTGTATTTTTGTTAATCCTCATCATAGATAATATAGAATGATCCTTTTAACTCAAAGCATCGACCACCTTATTCTCTTTCCAAGGGTGGTAATATATTGAGCAGTCATAATCTTTTATCACCTATAAACATATTCTTTAGCACATATTCAACTCCTTCTGCATGAATATATAATTTAAACTTTTATAATTTGTATATATATCAAACTTTTATCCATAAATATAATGCCTCCATATATTTAATGAAAAAATTACCACATCTAACTCCAAATCATGAGTTAGGTAATTTAGATCTCGAATCTTCAAATTTCATGAGGCATAAGCTATAACCATGTCATTGTATATAATAACACATCCAAATCCCTTATTGTATTCATAAATATATATTATAAACCCATATACACTATAAGTTAATGTAAGCACAAGTGTGTTGAATAATATTCACTTAGTTCCATGAAATTTTCCTCACATTCATCTGCTAAAGGAACTTGGCTCCCTTCCAAGTTAACCTGGTTGGAGGATTAGATAGTCATGAGAAATTATCCAAAAAAACCCAATAATATTAATCTAAACCAAGAAAAATATGGATCTCATTCACCATTTTTTTTCTGGGCCAATATTCAATAGCCTCTGTATTTTAGGAATCTACTTATATACCCTCTCTTAAGATTATATGACCAAAAAATGAAACTTTTTGTAGCCAAAATTCACTCTTTGTGAATTTTTCATATGGTTTCTCCTTAGGGTATTTAGTATAATTCTCAAGTGGTATTCATGATCACCCTTAATCTTTGAGTAGAAAATAATATCATCCATAAAGACTACCAAAAACTGATCAAGGTAATACCTAAAGACTATATTCATTAAATCAATGAAGATAGTGGAGGAATTGGTAAGACTAAATGGTATCAATATATATTCATAGTGTCCATACCTTGTACAGAATACTATCTTGGGTACATTGTTCGTCTTGACCCTCAATTGATGATATTCAGAATGAACTCTGATCTTGGAAAAGTATTGAGCTCCGCACAATTGATCAAAAAAGTCATTAATATAGGGAAGATGATACTTTTTCTTAATTGTGATCTTGTTCAGCTCTCGATAATCAATGTAGAGTCACATTGATCCATATTTATTTTTAACAAAAAGAATAGGTTCACCTTAAGGTGAAAAAATTAGCCGAATGAATCTATTTCAAGGTTTTCTTGGAGCTGCTTCTTCAATTCCTACAACTCAACTGGGGCCATTCTATAGGGAGTCTTTGAAATTGGTATGGTACCAGGTATGAGTTCTATTGAGAACTCAAATTCATGTTTTGGTGGAAGGATAAGAAACTCCTCCAAAATGTCATAAAAATATTCCCACATGATAGACATATCATTGATGTCAAGTTTCTCTCTATACATTTGAGATAAACACCCCTTCTGAATGAGAATTATGACCCATGCAATGGATGTGATCTCCATTGGAAGTTTGTACTTATAGTCACATTGATAGTTGAATATAGTTTGGTTTGGGATATCAAAGGCGACTTCAATTCCTCAAAAATTTATGTGGGATTTATTTATATAAATCCAATCCATTCCCAAAATAACATCAAATTAAACCATATGAAGAATGATATGATTTTTAGGAAGCACATTCCCGCCAATGTCAACCAAAGAGGAATAATAAACTTGAGATGTGATCATTATACCATTAGTGGTTTTCATTTCTAATTCTACATCTAATTGTTTGTGTAGAATCATGATACCCTTATAAAATTCTTCAAATATGAAAGAATGGGTAGATCAAAATTCAAATAAGACACTAGAAGTTCTAGAGTTGATGGTAAGTGTACCTTTCACCATGTCGTTAGTGTACCCCTTGTTAGAAATATTGATCACATGATATTTACCATTGTATCTTGGATTAAGAGGTTCTAGATGTTGATCATCATCATTAACCTTCATATTTGGGCATTAGTTAACATAATTCTCATACTCCTTGCATTTGAAACACTAGAGTGTGTGTGGTTTATTCTATGTAGTTTTCTCTCTATTCACATTGTTAGCTAAATTTTTCCCATCAATTTAGTAATTAATTTCCTGATGAACTTCCCTTCCACAATTAAAAAATTTATTAGTCTCCTTAAAGCAATTTCCTCCATGCTTCTTCCCATATTTTGAGCATAAAGAAAATATCATCTTCTTCTCCCCATGGTTCTTAGATTTTCCTTTGAATTCAATTTGTATCTTGTTATAAAAACCATTAGATTGATACGTAACTACATCTACCATTTACACCTTGATAGCACATAGATTAAACTCTTCGTAGATACTAAAGTATCTTATGGGTAACACCCTTCGAAGAATTTTTTTATGTCACTAAATAATTGATCAACCTTACTTTTAGGTTTGATGATAATACTAAAAGAATACCTCGCATGTCATGTAAAATTTTCCTCATAGGTACCAAAAAATTAATCATCCTTTTTCTTTAGCTTAAGTAACTCATCTATCTTCATATGAAGAATATGAGGAAAGTACTTATTAAAATATAAGTTCTTGAACTCATTTCAATCCATGTAGTCAATTTCAACCCATTTCCTTCTATTTTTATAATATTCCACCATTGATCTGATTCACCTTCCAAATAGTAGATAGACAAAATGGATTTTTCATTTTCTAAACACCATATAATGGAAAATATTTTTTCAGTGGTGCTGACCCATTTTTCAAAAACTAGTGGATTAGAAGACCCAATGAAAGAAGGTGGATATTGACTCATGAAGGACTCAACATAATGTTGTTCGCTCCTTTGATCATTTAGAATTCCATAAAAACTCATATCCTGATAAAGTTGTGTGAGAATATAAATGAGATTTTTTTATTCCATCTACCATAATTTTTGGATAATTAGAAAGAAAATAATTTCATTTTCTATCACACTTAGTGTTAACATGGTTCCTTTGAGTTCTATCCATTTATTAAAACCAAAAATCATAGTGTAAGAAATAATAATCATGATGGAGAACCACATAATCATGAAAAATCACTTATAGGATGTCTAAATCATGAAACATTATTTAATCTATGACACATTAGGTTTATCCTAGGTCATTCATAGTCATAATATATTTAAATACTTTATGATGGTTGATAAAGAGTTTGTGAATTTCCAAAGCATATCCCCTTGGAGATTCAAACCAGGTGAGAAGCAATGCTCATTGTTACACACCAGGTGAAGATCGAGTCTAGCCCAATGAACTCTTTTCATATTTATTACCCATAGATACCCATTTTCCAAATCCACATACACTTTTAGTATTTATACAAGTATGTAATTACTTGGAAACCACTCGCTCCATCCTTTAACAAAATTCTAGGACATTTTTCCATACTTTGACTTATCATTAGACTTATCCTTAGACGCTTCCCTATAGATATCACTAAGGTTTTCTCATTATAGTTTCTGAAGGTTAAATAAACCTATCCTTTGATACCAAATATAATGACCCAGGATTATCATACATATACATTACATAATTTTTTAGGAATATTCATTACGTTACACAAATAAACGTTTTAGTACCATAATATTTTAGTGTCTTTGAAAACATGGAAACCCAAACAACTGGTCCATAGGTTAACTACATCATCTCCCACTGTGATATTAATAACTATAACCCTTATTAGACATGTCATACATCATAAATTTCTTCATAACCTTGGGAAAGGAAACAAAAGAAAGGGTGAGTTTAGATTCTCAGTAAGGGTAAACAAGGGAGATATGTAAGAATAACATGAACATTAGGGTATGAGAACACAAGAATAACATTTTAAAACCATACCCTACATATCAAAGGTAATAATCTTGAGTCATGGAATAAATATTGGCAGTTCATAAGACATAAATAATAAGGTAATCAAAGAATATGATCCATGAGAGCATGAAATTGGTATAAGACATAGAGTTTTGGCATACAAATAAGAATAGAAAATAATTTCCATAGTATTTAAGGCTCAGTTATAAGGCCATCATAGTGGAATGGGTTCACTCTTCAAACAATCATATTAGTCATGGTTCACTCCCAAGACCATCATGGTAGAAAAATTTCCTTACTAAACAAGTTTTACTTTCCTTTCCATTCCTATTTATCTCATGAGATATAAATCTTTACCATATGAATTGGAGGGAGATATAGTTCCCAAATATATAATAATGAAAAACATATTTATATGTTCCAAAAGGTCATAAAATATTCATCATATCATAACCCATGAAATAAAATGGGTTTCATAAACAATTCATAAAAACATAACCTGTTAAAAAGATACATGTTTCATAATCATTTTATCATTTCATTATAGCGTAACCTATAGAAAAATAAATAAGTTTAATAAGAATTTTATTATGGAATAACCCATGGAAGAGAAATAGGTTTCATAAAAATCATTATATCATAAACATAAACCATTAAGAAAAAGAGTAAAAATTTTATTCTTGGATCATATCCCTAGTTAAGCATAGTTAACATCAATAGATATTATCTTAGATAGAAAATAATTTTGAACAATAATTTAAAAAATTTATTAATGAAAATATCCATTCCACTTTAAAAAAACATCTTAAAACATAAATATTTTTGAAAATATTTTTCTTTTAAAATAGAAAAAAAATTATAGGTTAAAGTTCAAATAAAACAATGGTTATGATGATAGGGGTTTTCTTTCAGGACGCACACGCTAAAACAAAGATTCCTTTCATATTTTGGATAAAAGCCAAAATTGGAATTATTTAGAGAATGAAATTAATATTACTTTATTTTTTTTATAAAAAATAAAACATGGGTAAAAATATATTTTAAAAATCATAGTATAATATTAAAACATTTTTGAAAACATTTTTTTAGAAAACATGGTTTTGGAAGAAAATGGATTTTTGATTGAAGAGAGAAGTAAAGTCAAATTTTATTGAAAATAATTTATCAATTATTTTAAGTAATAAAGAGTGAAAAAATTGTACTATTACTTTAAAATATCATGAATAAACATAGTAGAAGACATTTAATGTGTTTATTGAGTGATGGATCAAAATATCTTATCATCAGAAACATAATAATAAACAAACTCTATAAATGATGATATTGTAACATAAAATAAATACCACTTTGGTAAATTTGAATAATGGTAAACATGAAGGAATAACCAAAAATGGAACTTAAAATATCACATGGATAAATAAATTCGTGATATTAAATTTCAAATAGGCTATATATATACCTCGTGAAAGAATATATGTGCATAATATAATGTATGCCTCAAAGAAGAAAAATTGAGACAAAAATCCCTTACCTTAAGTATTGAATTACCTTGTACATGTTCAAAACTGTTTTATAATAAATATAAGTTTATTATATATCTATTATATAAATATATTTATATATATCATACCATATATTATTTTCTTATGACCCTTTATTACCTGTTTACTAATAATTCCATGTTAAAGTTATGTTTAAGGTAATAACTGTTTAGTTTTTCAAATATGTTCTGATTTTTTATTTTGGGTACTATTACTTTGATCATAATTGAATAATATACATAATGTTAAAAATGATATAAATATCATATATGTTCTATACATATGTATTTATAGTAATCCATAAAATTTACTGATATAAAATGAAATAAACTGTTCATGGAGACGGTAGGTCGTACGTTCACTTGAACATTGTTTAAATATTATTTTTGGATTGAAAAAATAAGGTTAAATGATATATTATCATTATAGAATAATTTTTATTTCATATATATCACATATTTTTATTAAACACATACTTATTACCTTTTATGTAAATCATGAACAAATCACATAGCTTCGAGAGGAGGTAGTTCGCCGTACACATGGGAAACATTATTGTAATCCCAAAAATAGAAAGTATAATGTATGTATGATATAATAATTATAAAAGTAAAATAATATCATAAATTTTATAAATAAATAATAAATACATCATTATGTTTATCCTTGAGAGGTGGTAGTGTAAAAACGAATGACATCGGTTCGTGAGTTGGTCGTCCGCCGTACACACGAACGATGATTTCATAACCCATTTTATAGAAGTGGAGATGGTTATATATCATAAAAATAAAAAAACACATCATTATATGTAACCTACTGATTATATTATATCATAATTGTATAAAAATGAATTTAAGGAGGTGGAGAAATAAATAAAACAAAAATGTTCATTGAGGAACATTACCTCTTCTTCGGGTTTCATCTGTAGATTTGCACGAAAGCCTTACTAGGTTGGATTTATTGTCACAACCCGTCCTCGGGACCCGTGTCGTGACTACCCCAAGCCCACCTCCCATAGGCCTGGGGCTGGCGACTAGCACCAAGGCGTAAATCCTGACAAAAAGGGGGAGGCATTGCCTTTATAAAGTAAAAAAACACCACAGAGTAAGCAAGAAGAAGTAGACACTAAGTAAAACTGGGTACAATAGTAAGTGCGGAAAGTAAATGGGCCAGAATACAAACCCAAACTGAAAGTAAGGTATAACTGGAAAGAAGTACAGCAACTGAAAGTAAATCAGCAACGTCGAGCTGTCCACTGGAAGTCCCACCTAAAGGGTGGGTACAGATAGCCTCCTCAGCTCCTCAGGTCCAGCCGTCCGCTCCGTGTATGTCCCGCCCAGTGGTCCACCTCCAGGTACCGACTTGCTCCACAAGCCTCAACCATGATCAGCGCTGTCCGTCATCTACATCCAACACAACATAGTGCGGGCATAACCCATGCAGGGGTGAGTATACGCTACTCAGTAGGGACCCCGAGAGCCCTGAAGGTCTCCCAGAATCCATAAAGGATAATCCAAAAAGGAAAGATACAATCACAAAGTAACAACCAACACTACTTAGGTATATACCCATACATATACCTAAGTCATCAATTCCCGTTCAGATCTAACATCCGAGCCCAAGTTCGATCACGTCCACATAGGAGTACAACCCAATCCCCATAGGATAACACAACCCAATCCAAAAAGGAAAGCAAGTCAATCATATCGAATATATTTATTGAAAGTCAAGACTCAGCTCACACAAGTATACTTCTTCGTAAGGTGATAGAGATGAATAGATGTAGCCACCGATTCATCAAAGCTGGGACCCACGTAGGATACTAAACCAGCTAAGCTGTCGGACCCACATAGGATACAGACCAGCTACTCTGCCAGACCCACATAGGATAGCAAGAACAAAGTCAAACACTGCCAGACCCACGTAGGATACAAGAACAGTAGTCATCGCCACCGAACCCATGGAGGATTTTAGTACGGTCTTCATCACTGCCGAACCCATGGAGGATTTCAGTGCAGTATTCATCATCGTCGAACCCATGGAGGATTTTAGTACGATCTTCATCGTTGTCGAACCCACGGAGGATTTCAGTGCATTCATCGTCACTGCCGAACCCACGGAGGATTTCAGTGCAATCATCATCGTCGTCGCAGTCGCAGCCAGCTCTAGGGTTCCCACACACAACATGCTCGATTCCGAGAGGGTCCGCTCCATGAGCCAAGGGGTTGATACATCAACTGACATGTAGTCTGGAGTTGATGTATCTCAAAGTTCCATCTCGACAAGAGGAACTCAACGTGACAGATGGCGCGTCAATCAGACACCTGGTCTGAGAATTATTGGCTTTTTCGTTCCAGGGGCCCGGTTGGTTTTTAAGTCAAAACCAACCCGACCGCACTCCAACTTCATCCAAACCTCGAGCGGAGTAAGCCAAAAGTTCCGTCTCACTAAGAGGAATCCAACAAAGTCGACGACACGTCAATCGGACATCCGGAGCTCGAGTTAAAAGCGTTTCCGCTCTGAGGGCCCAGTTGGTTTCGTGTTCGAATCAACCCGGCCATACACAAAGTTCTCCGAAACCTTGAGTTTAATATACCTAAACGACTGTCTTGATCCAAGGATCGCATCGCAACTGACAGTGTGTCAATCGGAGGTCCGTAGCCCAAGATATAGGCAAAAGAATGAATTTGTCCAGTTTTAGGGGGTTTTGGGCCCGGACCGACCCGGCCCGAGACCCCCTGGGTCGGCCCGAACCGGGTCGACCCGAACCGAGTCCGGTTCCGGCCCATTAGGGCGTGTCCCGGCATGGTGGGTGCGGCCCAGCCCAACCGGAGGGGCCCGGCCCGGCCGGCACGGCCCGGTTCGTCCGGCGCGGCCCGGCCCGGTGCGGCCGGTCCGGCCAAGGCGACCGGTTGGCCTGGCGCGGGCACAGCCCGATTTGGCCAGCTCGGTGCTGGCCGAGCCACCGCGGAAGGGGGGACGCGCTACCCCCTAATTGAAACCGTGACCCCCACGTGGGGGTCGCTCCTTTTCCAGCCGGGGGTTACAACCCCCGATCTCCCTTCCGAAACGGCTAGCCCGGTCCGGCCAGCCGGTGCTGCCGCCGCGGGACCCCACGGTCCTGCCCCTCTGAGGTGCCGGCGGTCGGTGGTTCCGACCTCCCCGCCTTGCACCGCTGCGGCGCGACGGCGTCGCGCCCCTCCGCCACAGCCCCGCTCCGGCCGCGGACTCTTCGTGGTTCTCTGGTGTGGCGCGACGGCACCGCGGCTTTGTTTGGCCTCAACAGCGCGGCGTGACGGTGTCGCGCTTCTGCTTTGTTTCCGTGCGGTGTCGTGGCACCGCGCTGCCTTTAATCGCGCCGCGAAAAACACAACATCAAAGGGGGAGGAGGGTCGGCCGTGTTCGTGCGGTCCGACCTCCTCCCGTTAATCTGATATCTAGCGGATAAAGAAAAAAAACGTTTGGACGGAAAAGAATATTCGTGAACTAAATCAAACCCCCTACCTCAAGGTGTTGTCGAACGAAGGTTCGTCGCGGGAAAAAGACATCACGGAAGACGGCGTCGTGGAAGGAGGATCGTCGGTGTCGTGGTACATGGTGTCACGGTACACGGCGTCTCGGTACACGGCATCGCGGAGAAGAGGACCATCGGCGTCGCGGTACACGGCGTCGCGTCATCGATCTCCAAGGAATTAGTGGCCTTCGTCGTCCTTCGTCGGAGGCCGGAGTTCTTCGTCGGTGTCGGTGCGTTCTTCGCGTTCTTCAAGGAGGAAGATGAATTTCTTCGTGGAACTCTCCCTCTCAACACAACGAAGCCACCCCTAATGAAATAAGACTTGTCTTATTTAATTAACACACATAAGACAACATTCAATTCGAAATTCAAAATGAATTCAAGAATTGATTACATTGAATAACTTAATTCAATTCATTAGTTAAGAGAGTTGACTTGGTATTTAAAAGGGGTGGGGGTGAGTTACATATTAAAAGCACGAGAGTGAGGTTAAAAGGGATTTGAAGGGGTGGGGATCGTGTGGGCCCCACTTCACTAATATCCTACCTAGTAGAGTTAGGATATTAGTGGGTCCCACTCCAACCACCAAGCATAGGTTTAAACTACCTAGAATAGAAATAAAATTTGTAGAATAATATTTTATTTTATTCTTTAGTTAACCCATTTAATTAATAACCTCACCTGAGCAAACACAACTCCGGAAAAGGTGTTCTTAAGAAATTACTGGTGCTGCGGTTTCATTGGTGCCCTCAGATTTCGATTTCGAGCACCGGTTCAAAAGTTAGGAAAACCCGCTCGTCTGTTTACTAAACGTACCCGAGCTAAACTTCAGAAATTGATTCCGAGCACACCGGGCCTCGGAATCAGGTGCCTTCAGAAACTGCGTTCTTGTAAAATCCCAAAGAAAATTAAGAAAAAATTTACCTTGAATTTTACTGGTCTTTACATTACTCCCAATTCAGGTCTTTACATCCCCATAAAGATACATCATAAACTAGGGGAACAAATGTGGGTACTATGCACACATCTGAGCCTCCCGCTCCCAAGTGCTCTCCTAGAGGTTCTCGTGCTGCCATCTGATGCGCACTAGAGGAATCGGCCGCCCACGTAGGACCCGATCCCGTCGATCCTCAATCTCCACCGGGACCTCCGCAAAATTCTCCCCATTGTCAATGTCCAACTCCCCATGGTCGATGATATGCATCGGGTCATGCACGTATCTCCTCAGCTGAGATACGTGGAAGACGTCGTGCACCCGGTGCAACTGAGGTGGTAGAGCCAGGCGATAAGCCACTTCGCCTATCCCGCTAAGGACCTGGAATGGTCCGATGAAGCGCAGAGATAACTTTCCACCCTGGCCAAATCTCTGTAATCGACGTCAAGGTGAGACCCGCAAGAAGACGTGGTCGCCATCCTCGAACTCCAGTGGCCTCCGCCTTCTGTCGGCATAAGACTTATGCCAGCTCTGAGATGTCCTCATCCGCTCTTGGATGACCTGGACCTTCTCTGTCGTGGCCTGGACCATCTCCCATCCCGCAAGTGCTGACTCCCCAGGGTCTGTCCAGCACAGAGGTGATCTGCAAGGTCGGCCGTACAATGCCTCGTATGGTGTCATCCCGATGGTGGAGTGGTAGCTGTTGTTGTACGCGAACTCCACCAAGGGTGGGTGGTCCTCCCAGCTGTGACCAAAGTAGAGGAAACATGCACGAAGCATGTCCTCAAGAGTCTGAATGGTCCTCTCCGTCTAACCATCCGTCTGAGGGTGAAAGGCGGTGCTCAGACGTAGCTGCTTCCCGAATGCTTCCTGCAACCCCTTCCAAAGCCGGGAAGTAAAGTGAGTATCTCGATAAGAGACTATAGATGACGGAACACCATGAAGCCATACAATCTTCTGAATGTAGAGACGTCCCAAGCTCTCTACTGAGCCCTTCTCTCTGATGGGTAAGAAGTGGGCCGACTTGGTGAGTCGGTCGACAATCACCCAAATGGAGTCGTGACCTCTGGAAGTGCGTGGAAGTCCAGTCATGAAATCCATAGATATCCCATCCCACTTCCACTCCGGGACCTCCAAGGGCTTCACCAAGCCTGCTGGTACCTGGTGCTCTGCCTTCACCTGCTGACAGGTGAGGCATCGAGAAACGAACTCAGCTACAGCCTTCTTCATATCTGGCCACCAGTGCTATCGTCTGAGATCCTGGTACATCTTCTCCACTCCTGGATGTACTGCAAAAGGGGAAGTGTGAAACTCTCTCAGCACCTCCTCCTGTAAAGAAACTGGTACCATGGTACGTCCTCTGAAAAGGACGACGTGCTCTCCTCATACATAGAATCCATCAGGTGACTGCCCTGAGGATATCTGCGCATGCCGTATCTCAAAGTCAACATCCCCACACTGTGCCTCTCTAACCTGCTGCAGTAGTGGAGGAGTGACTATGAGTGACTGAAGAAAGGCCGCTCCATCTCTATCTATAAAGGATATCTGCAAAGCGGCTAGTTGCTCTGTCACCTCCCCGAATAACTGAATGCCCGTCCTCCTGCTAAGGGCATAAGCCACTACGTTTCCCTTTCCATAAGTACATAATATCTCAAAGTCATACTCCTGGAGGAACTCGAGCCATCGCCACTATCTCAGATTCAGGTCCTTCTGCGAGAAGATGTACCCGAGACTCTGGTGGTCAGAGTAGACTGTAAAGCGCTCGCCCATCAGACAGTGTCGCCACATATTCAGAGCAAAGACCATTGCTTCTAACTCCAGGTCATGGGTAGCGTAGTTCTGCTCATGCTGCCTCAACTGATGTGATCCATAGGTGATCACGGCCCGCTCCTACATCAGGACACATCCAAGTCCTGTCCATGATGTATCGTAGTAGACTACGTACCCCACTCCCTCCTTCGATAGCCTCAAGATAGGTGCGTTGATCAATCTCTGTCTGAGATCCTGGAAGCTCTGCTGACTTCTGTCTGACCACACAAAATCCTTCGTGGTTTCGGTAGTGATGAAGACCATACTAAAATCCTCCGTGGGTTCGACGACGATGACTACTGTTCTTGTATCCTACGTGGGTCTGGCAGTGTTTGACTCTGTTCTTGCTATCCTACGTGGGTCTGGCAGAGTAGCTGTTCTGTATCCTATGTGGGTCTGACAGCTTAGCTGGTTTAGTATCCTACGTGGGTCCCAGCTTAGATGAATCAATGGCTACATCTGATCATCTATGCTTCTCCTCTACACAGCTGGTCAGGCAGTCACGAGCCATGTGGCCCTACCCGCCACATGCATAGCACTACTTTCTCCTCGGAAGGCTGGCTCTGCGCCGTGTGCCCCGCACCTCTGAGCCAGTGTCCTGAGGTCGTCCGCCTGATGGTCTGGTCCGCTTGGACCCCTGTGACATCCGTCGACTGCCACCTGCAGACGACTCTGCTACGTGTCACCCTGTGGTAGGTCTCGCTGCTGGTGTACGCTCAGTAAGAAAGCTCTCTATGAGAAGAGCTCTCTCCAGTACTCCTGCCTATGTCAGAATGCTGAGGGATATCATCGATGCCCTGATCTCATGCCTCAATCCTTTCTCTAAGGTCCGGGCCCGAAAGAATGGGTCCCGTACCATGTTCGTTGAATAGCGTGAGAGATCAGTAAATATCATTGAGTACTGGGCGACCGTCATGCTGCCCTGCCGCAGCTGTAGAATCTCTTGGATGATCACTGCACAGAGGGTGGCTAGGACGAACTCCGAGTGAAAGAGGCTCTCAAAGTCCTTCCAAAAGAGAGATGCCTCGTCGTGCACCTAGAGCATCAAGCTCCACTATCTGTATGTTGCTGCATGCAGGAGGCTCTCTGCAAGGATCACCATGAGGTCAGCTGGTGTCCCCACTAACCTGAAAACTCGAACAACTGCCTCCAGCCAATCCTCGGCTGCCTGAGGGTCCGTCTCCATACGGAACCTGGGTGGTCTCTAATGCTGAAACTCGTGCAGTGCACTAAGGCGACATTCACTCTTATTGGTTGGGGCTGGTGGAATCGGTGGCTCGGCGGGTAGAGGTATCGTCGGTGCCTCCGGTGTCAAAGGGCCCTGCACCGAGGCCTCGTCGCTCGGTGGGCTGTCGTCTCATACAAAGTTCGGAACCCTAGCTGGCTGCCGTCGTGGGGCCATCCTGAAAAGAAACAGGTACGCCACGGTTAAACAGTATACCTGGTGGGCTGACACAAAGTAATCACAAGAAAAATTTTGATACACACATGCAATCAATGTTTTCATGCATTGAGTCAGAAATCAGAAGTCAGGGTCCTGGTGTACAGATACGTCGGCCGCCGCACCAACACTGGACTCCCTGGGCTGATAACCACACTTAATACCCTTAACACTATTGTTTCACCTAGCAAAAAGATCAGAGTCCTGAGTTCTGTGGTAGAACCGAACTCCTCTGATACCAATTTGTCAGGGTCCTGGTGTTCGTGCGGTCCGACCTCCTTCCGCGACGCCGTCATCCACGACGTACCTTTCCCACGACAAACCTCGTTCGACGACTTCATCGAGGTAGGGGTTTGGATTTTTTTTGTGATTATTCTTGCCGTTCTTCATCTTTTATTTTGGGTCCGCCTGTTATCATTTTAACGGGAGGAGGTCGGACCGTACGAACACGGCCGAACCTCCTCCCCCTTTGATGTTGTTCGTTGCTGCTTGAAAGAAGGCGGCGTGGTGCAATGACACCACACGGAAACATAGAGGAATGTAGCGAAGAAGCGCGTCGCCGTGGCGCCGCACCGGAGAACCACGAAGGGTCGTGGCTGGGGTAGGCCACGGCGGAGGGGCGCGGCGCCGTCGCGCCGCACCGGTCGGACCAAGGACGATGCAGAGTAGGAGAGGCGGTCGGAGCCGCTGACCGCCGGTGCATAGGGGGCGGGACCGGCTGGTCCCGCGTGACACCCTGGCCGGCCGTTTTGGCTGGCCAGATCCAAAAACCGGGGTAGTAACCCCCGACTGGCAAAGGGAGCAGCCCCCATGTGGGGGCCATGGTTTCAACCAGGGGGGCAGTGCCCCCCCCCCTTCCGGGGCAGCTCAGCCAGCACCGAGCTGGCCACACCGGGCCACGCCCGCGCCAGGCCAACCGGCCGCCCAGGCCGGACCGGCCGACATAGCCTTCATAAAGTAAACAAACACCACATAGTAAGCAAGTAGAAGTAATCACTAAGTAAAAATGGGTACAATAGTAAGTGCGGAAAGTAAATGGGCCAGAATACAAACCCAAACTGAAAGTAAGGTATAACTAGAAAGAAGTACTGCAACTGAAAGTAAAGCAGCAACGTCGAGTCATCCACTGGAAGTCCCACCTGAAGGGTGGGTACAGATAGCCTCCTCAGCTCCTCGGGTCCAGCCGTCTGCTCCGTGTACGTCTCGCCCAGTGGTCTACCTCCAGGTACTGACTTGCTCCACAAACCTCAACCACGATCAGCGCTGTCCGTCGTCTGCATCCAACACAACGTAGTGCGGGCATAGCCCGTGCAGGGGTGAGTATACACTACTCAGTAGGGACCCCGAGACCCCCGAAGGTATCCTAGAATCCACAAAGGATAATCCACAAAAGAATGATACAATCACTAAGTAACAACCAACACTGCTTAGGTATATGCCCATACATATACCTAAGTCATCAATTCCAGTTCGGCTCCAACATCCGAGCCCAAGTTCGATCACGTCCACATAAGAGTACAACCCAATCCACACAGGATAACACAACCCAATCCACATAGGAAAGCAAGTCAATCATGTCGAAGATATTGATTGAAATTCAAGACTCATCTCACACAGGTATACTTCTTCGTAAGGTGATAGAGATGATCAGATATAGCCACTAATTCATCTAAGCTGGGACCCACGTAGGATACTAAACCAGCTAAGCTGTCAGACCCACATAGTATACAGACCAGCTACTCTGCCAGACCCATGTAGGATAGCAAGAACAGAGTCAAACACTGCCAGACCCATGTAGGATACAAGAACAGTAGTCATCGCCATCGAACCCATGGAGGATTTCAGTACGGTCTTCATCGATGCCGAACCCACGGAGGATTTCAGTGCAGTCTTCATCACTGCCGAACCCATGGAGGATTTCAGTGCAGTCTTCATCACTTCCAAACCCATGGAGGATTTCAGTGCAGTCATCATCACTGTCGAACCCACGAAGGATTTCAGTGCAGTCTTCATCGTCGTCGCAGTCGCAGTCGCAGCCAGCTCTAGGGTTCCCGCACACAGTATACTCGTTTCTGGGAGGGTCCACTCCACGATCCAAAGCGGGTTGATATATCAACTGAAACATAGTCCAGAGTTGATGTATCCCAAAGTTCTGTCTCAACAAAAGAAACTCAATGCGACAAATGGATCATCAATCGGACGCTCGGTCTGAGAGTTATTGGCTTTTTCGTTCCAGGGGCCCAGTTTGTTTTTTAGTCAAAACCAACCCGATCGCACTCCAACTGCATCCAAAACTCAAGAGGAGTAAGCCAAAAGGTCTGTCTCACTAAGAGGAATCCAACAAAGTCGACGACACGTCAATCGGACGTTTGGAGCTCAAGTTATAAGCGTTTCCACTCCGAGGGCCCGGTTGGTTTCGAGCTCAAACCAACCCAGCCATACCCAAAGTTCTCTGGAACCTTGAGTGTAATATACGGAGATGACCTTCTCTATCCAAGGATCTCATCGCAACTGATGGTGCGTCGATCGGAGGTTTGTAGCCCAAGATACGGGCATTTGAACGAAATTGTCCGAAAATAGGGGGTTTTGGGCCCAGACCGACCCGGCCTAAGACCCACTAGGTCGGCCCGAACCGGGTCGACCAGAACCGGGTCCAGGTACATCCCCTTAGGGTGTGGCCCGGCCCGGTGGGCGCGGCCCGGCCCAACCGCCACGGCCCGGCCTGGGCGGCCGGTTGGCCTGGCGCGGGCGCAGCCCGCATGGCCAGCTCGGCGCTAGCCGAGCCGCCGCGGAAGGGGGGGAGGTGGGGGCGGTGGCTGCCCCCCCTTGATTGAAACGGCGGCCCCACGTGGGGGGATTCTCCTTTTCCAGCCGGGGGTTACAACCCCCGGGCTTCTCAGAAACCGGCCGGCTTGGCCGGCCGGTGTGTCACCGCAGAACCCCCCCCCCCGTGGGTCTCTCCCTCCTTGCTTCAGCGGCTGGCGATTCCGACTGCCGCTCCCTGCACCACCGCGACCATAGGACGCGGCCTTATCCGACCTGTGCGGTGCGACAGCACCATGCCCCTCCACTGCGGCCCCGCTCTGGCCGTGGCCTCTTCGTGGTTCTCCTGCACAGCACCGTCATGCCGCGCTTCTTCTTTGTTTCCGCGCGGTGTCGTGGCACCACGCTGCCTTTAATCGTGCTGTGACAAACACAACATCAAAGGGGGAGGAGGGTCAGCCGTGTTCGTGTGGTCCGACCTCCTCCCGTTAATCTGATATCAATCATCTTAAGAATTGGACGTTTGGACGGCAACGAATATTCATGAACCAAAATCAAACCCCTACCTCACGGTGTTGTCGAACAAGAATCGTCATGGGAAAAGACGTAGCGGAAGATGGAGTCACGGAAGAGGATTGTGGGCATCGCGGAGAAGAAGTTCGTCGGCATCGCGGTACATGGAGTCGCGTCGTCGATCTCCGAGGAATCAGCGTTCTTCGTCGTCCTTCGTCAGAGGCCGACGTTCTTCGTGTTCTTCAAGGAGGAAGATTAGGATTCCAAGGCTTGAGCAATTCCTCTCCAATCCTTCTCATACAACTAAATAACCCTTCATGAAATAATACTTTGTCTTATTTAATTAACACACACAAGCCAACATTCAATTCGAAATTCAAAATGAATTCAAGAATTGATTACATTGAATAACTTAATTCAATTCATTAATTAAGAGAGTTGACTTGGCATTTAAAAGGGGTGTGGGTGAGTTACATATTAAATGCACGAGAGGGAGGTTAAAAGGGATTTGAAGGGGTGGGGATCGTGTGGGCCCCACTTCACTAATATCTTACCTTGTAGATTTAGGATATTAGTGGTTCCCACTCCAACCACCAAGCATAGGTTTAAACTACCTAGAATAGAAATAAAATTGTAGCATAATATTTTATTTCATTCTTCAGTTAACCCATTATTTAATAACCTCACTCGAGAAACGCAACTCCAGAAAAGGTGTTCCTAAGCAATTACCAGCGTTGTGATTCCATCAGTGCCCTCATATTTCGTTTCCAAGCACCGATTCAAAAGTTAGGAAAACTCGCTCGTTCGTTCACTAAACGTACCCTTGCTAAACTTCGGAAATTGATTCCGGGCACACCGGGCCTCGGAATCAGGTGCCATCAGAAACTGCGTTCTTGTAAAATCCAAAAGAAAATTAAGAAAAAGTTTCCCTTGAATTTTACGGGTCTTTACATTACTCCCACCTCAGGGCTTTACGTCCCCGTAAAGATACATCATAAACTAGGGGAACAAATGTGGGTACTGTGCACGCTTCTGAGACTTCCGCTCCCAAGCGCTCTCCTGAAGGTTCCCATGCTTCCATCTTATGCTCACTAGAGGTATCGATCGTCCACGTAGGACTTACTCCTTTCGATCCTCGATCTCCACCGGGACCTCTGAAAAAGTCACCCCATCGTCAATGTCCCACTCCCCATGGTCGATGATATGCATCGGGTCATGCACGTATCTCCTCAGCTGAGATACGTGGAAGACATCGTGCACCCGGTGCAACTGAGGTGGTAGAGCCAGGTGATAATCCACCTCGCCTATCCTGCTGAGAACCTGGAATGGTCCGATGAAGCGTGAAGATAACTTTCTGCCCCGACCAAATCTCCATAATCCACGTCGAGGTGAGGCTCGCAAGAAGACGTGGTCGCCATCCTCGAACTCTAGTGGTCTCCACATCCTGTCAGCATAAGACTTCTACCGGCTCTGAGCTATCCTCATCTGCTCCTGGATGACCTTGACCTTCTCTGTCATGTCCTAGACCATCTCTGGTCCCACAAGTGCTGAATCCCCAGGGTCTGTCCAGCATAGAGGTGATCTGCAAGGTCGGTCGTACAATGCCTCATATGGTGTCATCTCGATGGTGGAGTGGTAGCTGTTTTTGTATGCGAACTCCACCAAGGGTAGGTGGTCCTCCCAGATGTGAACAAAGTCTAGGACACATGCACGGAGCATTTCCTCAAGATTCTGAATGGTCCTCTCTGTCTGAACATCCATATGAGGGTGAAAGGCGGTGCTCAGACGTAGCTGCGTCCCGAATGCCTCCTGCAACCCCTTCCAAAGCCGGGAAGTAAAGCGATCATCTCGATCGGAGACGATAGATGATGTCACACCATGAAGTCGTACGATCTCCTGAACGTAGAGGCGTCCCAAGCTCTCCACTGAGCCCTGCTCTCTGATGGGTAAGAAGTGGGCCGACTTGGTAAGTCGGTCGACAATCACCCATATGGAGTCGTGACCTCTGGAAGTGCATGGAAGTTCAGTCACTAAGTCCATAGATATCTCGTCCCACTTCCACTCCGGGACATCCAAGGGCTGCACCAAGCCTGCTGGTACGTGGTGCTCCGCCTTCACCTGTTGACAGGTGAGGCATCGAGAAACGAACTCACCTACAGCCTTCTTCATACCCGGCCACTAGTGCTGTCGTCTAAGATCCTGGTACATCTTCGCCACTCCTGGATGTACCTCCAAAGGGGAAGTGTGAAACTCTCTCAAAACCTCCTCCTGTAAAGTAGCCGGTACCATGGTACATCCTCTAAAAAGGACATCAGGATCTCCTACTATAGAGAATCCATCAGTTGCCTGTCCTGAGGATATCTGTGCATGCCGCGTCTCACAGTCTACGTCCCCACACTGTACCTCTCTCACCCGCTGAAGAAGTGGAGGAGAGACTGCGAGTGACTGAAGAAAGGCCGCTCCATCTCTATCCATGAAGGATATCTGCAAAGCGGCTAGCTGCTCTGTCGCCTCCCCAAGTAGTTGAATGTCCATCCTCCAGCTGAGAGCATCGGCTAATACGTTCCCCTTTCCAGGAGTATAGACTATCTAAAAGTCGTAGTCTTGGAGGAACTCAAGCCAGCACCGCTGTCTCAGATTCAGGTCCTTATGCGAGAAGATGTACCTGAGACTCTGGTGGTCAGAGTAGACTGTAAAGTGCTCTCCCATCAGATAGTGTCGCCACATCTTCAGAGCGAAGACCACTGCTGCTAACTCCAGGTCATGGGTAGCATAGTTCTGCTCATGCCGCCTCAACTGACGTGATCCATAGGCGATCACAGCCCGCTCCTGCATCAGGACACATCCGATTCTGGTCCCTTATGCATCGCAGTAGACTATGTACCCTAATCCCTCCTCTGGTAGCCTCAAGATAGGTGCGCTGGTCAATCTCTATCTCAGCTCCTGGAATCTCTACTGACATCTATCTAACCACACGAAGGGTTTCCCCTTCTTCGTCAAAGCTGATAGTGGTGCCGCAACTCTGGAAAAGTCTAACACAAATCTCTGGTAGCATCCAGCTAGACCCAAGAAACTCCGCACCTCCATCACGCTCCTGGGTGGCTCCCAAGCTAGTACTGCCTCGATCTTCGCAGGATCCACCGCAACTCCTACCTCAAAGATGACGTATCCCAAGAAGTGGACCTCACGTAACCGGAACTGACACTTTGAGAGATTTCCATAAAGCTGGTGCTCTCGGAGTGTGTCTAGTACAACCCGCAAGTAGTAGGCATGCTCCTCCTCAGTGGTCGAGTATATCAATATGTCGTCGATGAAGACCACGAAAAATCAATTGAGGTATGGCTAAAAGATCTTGTTCATGAGACCCATGAACATTGCTGGAGCGTTGTTTATGCCGAAAGGCATAACCAAGAACTCATAGTGGCCATACCGACATCTGAAGGTCGTCTTCTGCACATCCTCTTCTCGAACTATGAGATGATGATAGCCTTACCTGAGGTCTATCTTCAAGAACCACCATGCCCCCTTGAGCTGATCGAAGAGGTCTTCAATCCTTGGTAGCGGATACTTGTTCCTCATGGTCACCTAGTTCAGGTGAAGATAGTCGACACACAGTCTCAAGCTCTCGTCCGCCTTCTTGGTGAACAATATCGGGGAAGCCCAGGGTGAAACACTGGGTCGGATGAATCCATTTCCCTACAAGTCCTCCAACTTTACCCATAGCTCTCGAAGATCAGCGGGGGAAATCCGATATACTGGAGTGGATATCGGGGCTATCCCAGGGTATAGGTCAATATAAAAGTCTACCTCTCTGTGAGGAGGTAGTCCCGGAACGTCGTCAGGGAAAATGTCTGCATACTGATCCACCACTACAGGAAAACTAGGACTCCGAACGTCAACTGCTCCTAGGATGAGGCTGGCCAACTGATGAGTGATGGGCTGTCATATCCTCTGCATGAGTCCATCCTGCACTGCAAAGGCTCCCTTCTCACCGGTGAAGGTGAACCTACTCCCATCGGTGCGAACACACCGTGCCTTGCGCCTAATACAGTCAATCTGAGCATGGACTGTGGATAACCAATCCATGCCCAAGATGATGTTGTAAGGCCTTGATGCCGCTACAAGAAGATCCCAGCTGAAGCTATCGCCACCTAGAGTAAGCTCACACTACCGACACTAGTGCGTAATTGTCGAGTCTGCTCCCGTAGGAGTCTATAGCCGTAAGGATTGAGCCAACGGCTCCGTCGGAATCTCCGAGCTCCGAACAAGGGCAGTGACAATAAAAGAATGACTCGCTCATGTGTCTATAAGAACTGTAGTAAGGGTGGAGTAGACACAGATAGTACCTCGAATTATATCTAGTGCGCCGTGGTCATAGGCCTCCACTTCCTGAAGCTGAGCCTGTCTCTGCCCGCCAGCTCCCTATGGTCAGGGTGGACCTCCTGGTGGTGGTGGTGGTAAAGCCTCATAGCGTTGCCCACCACCTGCTGCTCGGCCAGCTCCCCTGGCTCATCCGCCTTCTCTCGGCGAACTTCCACGATCGACCCTCTACCTCTGCCTGGGTGGCCCCTCAACCGTCTGCTGCTCCTCTGCATGGCGGGTCGAGCAGTCACAAGCCAAGTGGCCCTGCCTGCCGCATGTGTAGCACTGTATGCTCCTCAGAAGGTTGGCTCTGTTCTGGTTGCCCCACACCTCTGAGCTAGTGTTCTGAGGTTGTCCGCCTGATGGTTTGGTCCTCCTAGACCCCTGTGACATCCGTTGACTGCCAACTACAGACGACTCTGCTACGTGTCGCCCTGCGGTAGGTCTCGCTGCTAGGTTAGGCTTAGCAAGAAATCTCTCTATGAGAAGAGCTCGCTCCAGTACTCCTGCCTGTATCAGAATGCCGAGGGAGATCATCGATGCCCTGACCTCATGCCTCAGTCCCTGCTCGAAGGTTCGGGCCCAGAAGAATGGGTCCAGTACCATGTTCGTCGAATAGCGCGAGAGATCGGTAAATCTCACCGAGTACTGGGCGACTGTCATGCTGCCCTGCCGCAGCTGAAGAACCTCCTGGATGCGCACTGCACGGAGGGTGGCTGGGATGAACTCCGAGAAAAAGAGGCTCTCAAAGTCCGTCCAGAGGAGAGATGCCTCGTCGTGCACCTGGAGCATCAATCTCCACCATCTGTCTGCTGCTGCGTGCAGGAGGCTCGCTGCAAGGATTACCATGTGGTCATCTGGTGTCCCCACTAACTTGAAAAATCGAACTACAGCCTCCATCCAATCCTCGATTGCCTGAGGGCCCGTCTCCCCATGGAAGAACCAGGTCTTCATATGGAGCGAGCAGTGCTGGAAATATTTCGACTACCTGAAGGAGAAGTTGGTCAGTGCTCCCGTACTAAGGTTTCAAGAGGAATAGTTGTTATATGAGGTGTTTTGTGATGCTTCTGGCCTTAGTCTGGGGTGTGTACTGATGTAGAAGAAGTGAGTGATATGTTATGGGTCTAGGCAGTTACGCCCTCACGAACGTAACTATGCCACCCATGACCTAGAGCTTGCAGCAGTAGTGTTCGCACTGAAGTTGTGGCGACATTACCTCTTTGGGGAGTGCTTTGTGGTCTTCTCAGATCACAAGATCTTGCGTTATATCTTCTCCCAACGTGACCTGAACTTACGGCAGTGGAGATGGGTCGAGTTTCTCCAAGACTAAGACTTCGAGATCTCTTACACTGAAGGTAAGGGCAATGTTGTGGCTGATGGCCTGAGTAGGAAGTCACATAAGGAAGTGGTTCTGGAATCCACTGATGCTTGGAAAGTGATGGGAGAGTTGGATGCCTTGAACTTGGATGCCAGGGTAGAAGGTGTTAGAGGCTTTTTGTTTCAGATAATGGTGCAGTCCTCCTTGTTGCAGTAGGTGGAAGAGTCTCAGTGTGGGGACTCCGAGGTAGAAGTGATGCGGGATCGTGTCGATTAGGGAAACGCTCCAGAAGGATGGTCAAAGGACAGCTGACATCAGATGATTTTCCATGGAAGGTTGTTTGTTCCAAAGACGATGCGTGAGGGAGTTCTTCGTGAGTTCCATAGCTCAGCCTTGGCGGTATATCCAGGAGTTTCAAAAATGTACCGAGGCCTGAGGGAACAGTTTTGGTGTCCTGGGGTGAAACGGGAAGTGGTAGAGTTTGTGGCTAAATGCCTATTGTGTCAGCAAGTGAAGGTTGAACACCGTGTTCCCAGTGGTTTGTTGCATCCTTTAGATTTCCCCGAGTGGAAGTGGGATGACATCTCAATGGACTTCGTCATAGGAATACCCAGAGATCAGGGTGGTTATGATGCTATCTGGGTAGTGGTGGATCGACTGACGAAATCAGCTCACTTGTTAGCAATTAAGGAGTCAGAACCGATGAGTACCTTAGCACAGAGGTACGTAGACGAGGTTGTGCGGTTGCATGGAGTTCCAAAGACTATCGTCTCAGATCGGGATACTCGGTTTACCTCACGAGTCTGAAAGGGGTTACAACATGATTTTGGCACCCAGCTACGCCTTAGAACTTCTTTCCACCCCAAGACCGATGGGCAGACAGAGCGGACTATCCAGATGTTGGAGGACATACTGCGAGCATGCGTTCTGGATTTCGGAGGATCATGGGTACGACACTTGCCTTTAGTAGAGTTTTCCTACAACAAAAGCTTACACTCTACTATAGGAATGACATCGTTTGAGGCTCTATATGGAAGACCATGTCGTTCACCCATTTGCTGGGTAGAGGTTGGTGAGGCAGGTGCTCTTGGGCCAGAGGTAGTGCAGAGCACCATAGAGAAAGTCCATCTTGTACGTGAGAGGATGAAAGCGGATCAGGACCGACAGAAGTCTTATGCTGATCATCAGAGGAGGCCCTTGGAGTTCGAGGTGGGAGATCATGTGTTCTTGAAGGTTTCCCCTCGACGGGGGCAGCGGAGGTTTGGGAAAGGGAGAAAGCTCTCACCTAGGTTCATTATACTTTTTGAGGTGCTTAGGCGAGTCGGCGAGGTGGCATATTAGCTAGCCCTTCCACCTCAGTTGGAGAAGGTTCATGACGTCTTCCATGTCTCCCAGCTTCGTCGGTACTTACACGACGACTCTCACGTTATCGACTGGGGAGAGTTAGATATGGGAGACGACGCGACTTTCGAGGAATGACCCGTCATAATCGAGGATCGTAAAGAGAAGGTTCTCTGTGGACGAACCATCGCCTTGGTTCGTTTGTTGTGGAGGCATGGAGGCCTCGAGGAGAGCACTTGGGAGCGGGAGGCCCAGATGCACGCTCAGTACCCGGAGTTGTTTTGACTTGTGTTTTTTTTCTCCTTGTTCTTCTGAGCTTTGTGTTGATGTTATACTCTGTACCTTTGATATATGGAATTTTTGGCTTGTCGGTTATGAGACCTTTTGATTCCTTGTTCTCTGGAAGTGTGTAGCATGTCCGAATGTGTGGGGAAAGGGGAAAAACCTGACTCTTAATTGAGACGCATTAATGAGGATGTGACTGAACCTGTGCAGGCGAGTCAGTGCCACCTAAAGCGGATAATATCTCGACATAGGAGAAGGAATTTTCCCCAAATCACGTGTTCGGGCAATGTGTTGGTTGTGTGGTGATGGGGGTAGTGCAAGTTGGAAAATCCTAATATATGGAAGTGGGGAGGCCCAATCCTTAATCGAGACGCATTAATGCGGATGCGATTAAACCCGTGCAGGTGAGTCAGTGCCGCCTAAAGCGGATAATATCTCGACATAGGAGAGGGAATTTCCTAACACCTATGATTAGGATTGTTGGTTAGGTTCATGTTATGACGAGAACCCTAAGAGTTATCTCGTCGGGTTCCTCTGGGTTGGGTTTTGAATTCTCGGGGATGAGAATGTTTTAAGAGGTATCTGATGTAATGGCCCGGACCTCTCCAGCCCATTCCTTTGTCAAAAAGAAGGACACAAAGTGTTCTGGAGGGTAAAATGGACTTTTCCCAAACTTTCTAGAATTTTTAAACTACACGCCATGTAGTGTGAGTACACGCCGTGTACCCCCCTCGCCTGGTATACCCTGTGTTGAAGGTTGTGTCCTTTCTGTGTGAAATAAATGGGTACACGTCGTGTATCCAATACTACACACCGTGTAGTCCCTCCCCACGTATGTGTTACCGTGTGTTGACTAGTCAATGACCGTGTGCCATGTTGGAGTCGTATCCTTGTCGTGTGAAATAAATGAGTACACACCATGTATCCAATACTACACGTCGTGTAGTCCTTCCCCGCGTATGTGTTACCCTCAAGTCGTGTGTTGACCAGTCAATGGTCGTGTGCCGCGTTAAAGGCCGTGTTGGAATCTGCATGGTTACCGTGTGAAGTGACCGAGTACACGTCGTGTACCATAAAGTACATGCCATGTAATTTTGCTTTTATCACCTATAAAAGGATGGGTCCCCTCCTCTTTTTCAACTCACCCCTCTCCTCCCCTTTCCTCTGAGCAGAGATCTCCCAAGAGACTCGAAGGATCCTTTTCTTCCATAACTTATTCGTCTGAGCTCCGATTTATGATCCGTCAGCAGCCACAGGATCGTAACGATGAGGCGGAACTTATGAGCTTGGATCTGTTCTCTTTCCTTCATCCTTTCCTTTCCAACTTCCACCTGATGAGGTTTTTCCGGGACTCAACAGAAGTGACGGACGCCGACGAACGTCTTCTAAAGTTGATCTAGGGGAGCGTTGTGATTAGAACCTATTGAGGTGGGGATATTACCTTCGTCTCTCTAAATTTGTGCATCATGTAGTGTGGGTGTCCTCTTGTTTATGTGAAACACATTTGAAACGGTTTAATAAAGATAATAATTGTCTTATATAACGGGGATGGGAAGTTCGTGAATGCAGTTACTTCTTTATATCCTGTGATATTATGTTGTGAATTGAATAGGCTTATGCCTACTGAAAATCACGGTCATTGGGGGCCTTTTCTTGCGCAATTAAATGTTTCCCTATCTTTCTAGACCGTTTTTGTGGATGTAATCTTTGTTCAATGTGGAAATTTGGTTAATCACGTAAAGTTGGCTGATTTAAAATCTGGAACCCTTGTGTAATCACCTCGATTGAAAAAAATGGAATAATGAACATGTGGGTGTTGTCTTGGATACGTGGCATGTGATGGGGGTGTTTTGTGGGTTGTTGTGGATCGGGTGAGCAGCAGGGCTGCGGTTGACTTGGTTGTGGGTTGGTGTGAATGTTATGTTAGTGATGGGTAGCAGGGCTATGATAAATGGTATTAAAGGGATAATGATGTACGGGTTTCGGTGTGATTGTGGTTATGGTGGTTGGCAGCGGGGCTGCAGGGATGGGTTTGAATGTGAACGAACTATGGGTTGTGAATAATAAATAAAAAGTGGATGTGTTAATGAATGTTGGGTCATGGTAATGGAATGGGATTAATAATCAATGGGGTTGGTTGGTTAATAAGAAGGACTTAGTTGTGTTTCTTGTGTTTTCCTATCTTGATTTGTAGATGAAAGGGATATGTTTTTATGAACGATCGATGTGGTTGGTTGTGGATAGTTTCCCAGTAGTTAAGTAACTAATAAAATAATTCTGTTGATACATGAAAACCTAAATGGGGTTGGGGTTGTTTGTTGTATGAATACTTCGTAGTAGCAGTGCCGAGGCACGTGCTTAGTTTCTCTGTTTAGAAGCCATAGGTTGGGCTGTGTGTTTGGTATACATATATGTATTTGTATCTTTTATGTTTTATCGTACCCCACCCATGTTGAGCACTTAGTGCTGAACACTCCCATTTCATGAGAGAGGGTGTTTTTCCCATAGTTACTAGCTCCTTCCTGCTCCTTCTTCCCTAGGCTGTGATGGCTTGAGGTGACCTTACACCTAAGACCCTTCAGGTAGGTTTCGATTGGGGTGGTTTTAGCCCAAGACTCTTCGGGAAGGTTTTACTGTTTCCCAAGAATCTTCAGGATGAGGCCCAGGTGTGTGTGGGCAGGATGCGTGGTTGTGAGGCCCAGGTGTGTGCGGTATGGATGCGTGGTTGTCAGGCCCAGGTGTGTGCGGGCGGGATGCGTGGTTGTGAGGCCCAGGTGTGTGCGGGCGGGATGCGTGGTTGTGAGGCCCAGGTGTGTACGGGCGGGGAGAGTGTGGCAGCATCAGGACGTTCACCGTTAGGAAGAGCATCTAACTAATGGAAAATGGTGCGGGGTACCCAATACTCTTGTTCTTATACTACTACTACCTGTTTTGATTGTGTTTTGGTGAGTGTGGTTGGTGAGGTTGGGTGGTTATATTTCCTTGCTAGGTTTCTTTTGTTGTTATCATGGGACATTAGGATGTCTCCCCACCTGTGCACGAGAGCTTTAGGTTTCCCTACTGAGGACACCGATGAACTCGCAACATCGGTATTCACTTAAGGGGGCCTTTACCGCAGTGGCGTTTTATGCGGGTTGAAAGTTAATTTTTGGGGATTTGTAAAAATAAATAAATAAAATGGTTGCGCACCATTTTATTTATTTGGGTGGTTATATCCTCTAAGAGGAAGTTAGGGGTGGGGCCCACACCCCACATAACCTCCCATGGGACGATATTTGTGAGGTGGGACCCACATGAGGCCTAACCCTTCACCTCCCTTAAACCCCCTTTAAAACTCCCTTTATTTATTTTGACAACACCTCCCATTATTTATGTGGAGCCTTTCCTTCTCCCTTCCATTAAAGTTTCCAACTCAAATGCCATAATTAATTCAATAGTCTTTTTGAATTAATTTGAATTTGATAGCAATGTTATATCATGGGAGAATAAAATAATATCTTAGGCTATTATTTTGTTTTGTCACTTGCGGTGTTGGGAGCACGTTGGAGATATTGAAAGGGAGAGTTCTTATATGAAGAACGTGAAGAACGCCCCATGAATCGAAGAACCGGAGGCATTTCTTTCTCCAACCTTCTTCTTCCTCTGTGTTAAGAGAGGAGACACCGCTGCAGGAAAGCGTCGGTTATGTCAACAACTCTTCCTCCAATTTTGACGGGACAATACCGTTCTTCCGCGATGCCCGACTACCGTGACGTCCGTCTTTTGCGACTCGACGACGTGCGACATCAATTTCGAGGTAGGGGGTTTTGTTTATTTAAGTTTACATGATTATTTCCCTCAAGCATGGAAGAATATTATGTTGGGTGTTTATTCGAATTACTAACGTGGTGGGTACAGACTACGAACAAGTCCGGACCCACCGCCAACTAGTTCTTGATGTGTGGTGGTATGGGGTCGGGTGCGTGGTAACGGGAGGTGGCACGACGAGCGGACGGGGGGCCAGGCGATGCGGCTGGTTTGAGGTGTGCCGGCGCGGGTAGCCGGGGGCGGTGCGGCGGCGCGGCGGGCATGCGAATGTGGTGGTGGTTCTGGCAGTGTGGAAGGAGGCCGGGTGATTGGGGTGCTAATTGGGATAACATAATCGTGGAAGAGTAAATGAGATTGGAGAGAGAGATGATTTATAAGATAATAGTGGGGATAAAATCAAAAGAGAAATAAATGATAAATGGGGGTTTGGGGGATGAATTCGAGCGTGCAAGGAGTCCAAAATCATGATTGATTTTGGGGTTAGAAAGATAAATAAGTAAATAATTAATAATAATAATAAAATATTGTTATTATTAATTCTGTTGATAAAACACTGTTTTGACTGTATCTTCTTCGTGCGACCTCAGTTTCACGAACCGTCTACAGTAGTGTGACCCTGACTTCGAGACGGAATTTATGAGTCCAATATTGGATGTCTTTTTCAGGTTTTTGGATCAGGTACCCGAAGCGCTCGGAAAATAATAGATTTAATATTATTATTAAATATTTGACCCACCATAACTCATGCGTGCGACGTCCGATTGTCTTGCCATCAGTGGCGATGTAATCCTGACATCAATACGGTCGATTCAAGTCTAATGTTGAATACTAAATTCTGGTTCATGGATCGTTCCCACAAAACATCGAATAATAATAATAATTTTATTATTACGGGATCTTGTATCAGACATATCTCTCTCATACGGTGTCGGAATGTCGAACCGTCTGCGAGGTTGCGACCTTGGAATTAAGACAGATGTTTCAAGAACAATTTTGGATATTTAAGTCAAGGTCGAGGCGCGGGCCCCACAAGGCCCGGTTCGCGAGTGTTGCGGTGAAATGCAACTTTTTCACCGACTATCTATTTTGGACCAATGGGTAGTCCATCTCGTGTGTTTTTTCGTATGGATCACAATGGTGTGACCGGTTTGGTTAACCAGTGTCTTTTGAAGTACGACCGGGTTGGTTTGAACCCAAAACCAACCGGGCCCTCGGAGCGAAAACACTTATAACTTAAGGATCGAACGTACGATTGACGTGCCGTCGACTTTGTTGGATTCCTCTTGATGAGACGGTTTTTCTGGCATACTTCACCTGAGGTTTGGATGCAGTTGGAATATGGACGGGTTGGATTGTACCCGAAATCCAACCGGGCCCCTGGAACGGAAAAGCCGATAACTTTTAGACCGGACGATCGTTTGATGAACCGTCAGTGGCGTTGGTGATCACGTTGAGAAACGATACCTATGAGTATACCCTATGTGAGTTTGGGGTACAGTTGAGATACGGTTGGGTTAGTTCGTACCCGAAACCAACCGGGCCCCAGGGATGAAAAGGCTAATAACTCACAGACCGGGCGTCCGATTGACGCATTGTCTGTTGCGTTGATACCCCTATGACGAGGCGGTCCTTTGTGATACTTGGAGTACTGACCATTAGCTTGTGGAACGGATCCTCCTAGAGACAAGCGTATGGAGTGCAAAGACCTAGTAGCTGTGGACCTGATGATTGCTTGTCCGATTCGATTCGGAGTGACTTGTATAGCCCAATGGGGAGCACTACTTTTTGAGGTGGCAGACCCATGGCGGAATAGCACTACTTTGTGAGGTGGCAGATCCGCGGTACTCAACAGGAGGAGTACCTCTGTAGGCTATGAGGAGGATCACTACTGTGTGAGGTGGCAGACCCATGGCGGGGAGAACTAATTTGTGAGGTGGCAGACCCGCAGTACTCGACAGGAGGAGTACTTTAGCAGTATAAGGTTAGTGAGTCTCACCTCGGAGTTGTGACAGGACTACTGTGCTCGACAGAGGAGGATTTCTTCAGCAGTTGTGGTTTCGACGTCATGTTTAAATCCTAGTTTGAGCTGAGTCAATGACTTTTGTGTTTACCTCATGATTGAGATGGGTCACTTGATAACTTAGGTATATGTATGGGCATATACCTAAGTAGTGGTTAACCGTTTATTTCATAACCTTTGTGTTTCCTCATGATTGAGATGGGTTACTTGATAACTTAGGTGTGTGTAAGGGCATACACCTAAGTAAAGGTTATCTGTTGAGATCTTTATTTGTGGTTTATACTTGTTGGATTTTAGTGAGACATTGAGGGTCTCAGGGTCCCTACTGAGTATCGTTATACTCACCCCTACACGGGCTATGCCCGCACCTCGTTGTTTTGGTTGTAGACGATGGACAACACTGATTGTACTTGAAGCTTGTTGAGATGGACAGTACCCGGAGGTGGATATCACGACGAGTCAGTACCCGGAGGAGGCAGACGAATGGACGGTCGAACATGGAGTGTTGTGGAGTACATCTGTACCAACCCTTCAGGTAGGATCCCTGGTGGATGATCCAGGAGATGCTTGTCACCTTTCAGCTGTTGTCCTTTGAGTTGTACTTTACTTTCAGTTGTAGTTGTACCTTTCTATTGGGCTTGTATTTCTAGCCCCTTTGTATTTCCAGCACACTTGTTTACTACTTTACTTAGTGTTAGCTTCTGCTTGTACTCTGTTGTGTTGTTTACTTTTATAAAGTCAATGCCTTCCCTTTTTATTGGGATTTACGCCTTTGGTGCTAGTCTCTAGCCACTAGTTAGATGCTCTTCCTAACGGAGAATGTCCTGACGCTACCACACTCTTCTCGCCCACACACACCTGAGCCTCAAGAACCACACATCCCGCCCGCACACACCTGGGCCTCACAACCATGCATCCCGCCCGCACACACCTGGGCCTCACAACCACGTATCCCGCCCGCACACACCTAGGCCTCACAACCACGTATCCCTCCCGCACACACCTGAGCCTCAACCACAATCACGTCCCTGCCCGAACACACATGGGCCTCATCCCGAAGATTCTTGGGAACAGTAATAGTAACAGAACTCTCGCCCGAAGACACCTGGGCCTCATCCCAAAGATTCTTGGGAAAAACAAACCTGTCCAAAGAGTCTTGGGCCAATCCACCCCAATCGAAACCTACCTGAAGGGTCTTAGGTGTAAGGTCGCCTCAATCCATCACAGCCTAGGGAAGAAGGAAAAATAAGGAGCTAGTAACTATGGGAAAACACCCTCTCCCATGAAATGGGAGTGTTCGACACTAAGTGCTCAACATGGGTGGGGTGCGATAAAACACAAAGATACATATATATATATATACCAAACACTCAGCCCAACCTATGGATTCTAATCAGAGAACTAAGCACATGCCTCGGCATGCTACTACAAGGCATGCATACAACAAACAACCCCAACCCCATTTAGGTTTTCACGTTTCAACAGAATCAGCTTATTAGTTCCTTAACTACAAAGAAACTATCCACAACCAACCACATCAATCGTTCGTAAAGAATATCCCTGCCATCCACAAATAAAGTTAGAAAAAAACAAGTAGCACAACAAATCCCTTCTTATCAACCAACCAACCCATTGATTATTAACCCCGTTCCATTACCATGACCCACCATTCATTAACTCTTTCAATTTTTATTTATTATTCACAACCCATATTCCATTCACATTCCAACCCATCCCTGCAGCCCCACTGCCAGTCGCTATAACCATAACCGCACCGTACATCATCATCCCTTGATACAACTTATCGTAGCCCCGCTGCTCATCTGATCCACCAAAACCCACAAAACAAGATTTGTGCCACATAATCGCCCCTTTAACATCATTTACTGCAGCCTTGATGCCCGTAATAACCCAGGATACACCCCTCCCTTTCACACACCAGTAACCAAGCCAAAACCCACATGTTCATTATTCCATTTTGTTTAACCTGGGTGATCACACGAGGGTTCCAGATTTTAATCAGCCAACTTTACATGATTAACCAGATTCCACATTCCACAAGGTTCCATTCACAAAAACGGTCTAGAAGACAGGGAAACATTTAATTGCGCAAGAAAAGGCCCCCAACAACCGTGATTTTCAGTAGGCATAAGCCTATTCAATTCACAACATAAAATCACAGGATATAAGATAAACATAACAACTTTCCCATCCCCGTTCTTTAACCAGTTAATATCTTTATTTAAACCGATTCAAAATGTGTTTCATGTAAACAAGAGGACACCCACCCCTCATGATACACAATCTAGAGAGACGAAGGTAAGATCCCTACCTCAACAGGTTCTGATCACAACGCTCCCCGGATCAACCTTAGAAGACGTCCGTCGACATCCGTCACCTCTGTCGAGTCCCGGAACAACCTCCTCGGGTGGAAGTTGGAAAGGAAAGGCTGAATGTAAAGACAATGGATCCAAGATTAGAAGTTTCGCCTCATCGTTACGATCTCGTGGCTGTTGACGGATCGTAAATCGGAGCTCAGACGAAGATGTTATGGAAGAAAATGAGCCTTCGAGTCTCTTGGGAGAGCTTTGCTCAGAGGAATAGGGAGGAGAGGGGTGAGTTGAAAAGGAGGATGGGACCCCTCCTTTTATAGGCGAGAAAAGAAAAAGTACACGCTGTGTACTTTATGGTACATGATGTGTACTCGGCCGTTTTACACGGTCACCATGCGGCTTCCAACACGGCCTTCAACGCGGAACGCGGTCATTGACTAGTCAACACACGGCTTGAAGGTAACGCATACGCGGGGAGGGACTACACGACGTGTAGTATTGGATACACAGAGTGTACCCATTTATTTCACACGACAAGGACACAGCTCCAACATGGCACACGACAGTTGACTGGTCAACACACGGTTACTCATACGCGGGGAGAGACTACATGACGTGTGGTATGAGGTACACGGTGTGTACCCATTTATTTCACACGGCAAGGACACTACCTTGAACACGGGGTATACCCGGCGAGGGGGTACATGGCGTGTACTAAAACTACACGGCGTGTAGTTTCAAAATTCTGGAAAGTGTGGGAAAAGTCCATTTTACCTTTCATAACACTTTGTGACCTTATTTTTGACAAAGGAATGGTCCGGAGAGGTCCGATCCATTACATCAGATACCTCTTAAAACATTCCCATCCCTGAGAATTCAAAACCAACCCAGAGGAACCCAACAAGATACCTCTTAGGGTTCTCATTATAACAGGAACCCAACCAACAACCCTAATCATATGTTTTAGTAAT
Organism: Viscum album; assembly: GCA_963277665.1. Lineage (NCBI taxonomy): Eukaryota > Viridiplantae > Streptophyta > Magnoliopsida > Santalales > Viscaceae > Viscum > Viscum album. Next base: position 1,179,391,761 of record OY728135.1, read on the forward strand.
TCATTCTCCCATGTCGAGATATTATCCATTTTAGGTGGCACTGACTCGCCTGCACGGGTTTAATCGCATCCTCATTAATGCATCTCGATTAATAATTGGGTCTTCCCACTTTCATACATTATGATTTTTCCAACTTACACTGCCCCCAACATCGCACAACCAACACACTGCCCGAACATGTGGTTTGGGGAAATTCCTTCTCCTATGTTGAGATATTATCCGCTTTAGGCGGCACTGACTCACCCACACGGGTTCAATCGCTTCCGCATTAATGCGTCTCGATTAAGGATCAGGTTTTTCCATTTTTCCCACACATTCGGACATGTTACACACTTCCAGAGAACAATGAAAACAAAATGTCACACAACCGACAAGGCAAACATTCCATATAACAAAGGTACAAAGTATAACATCAACACAAAGCTCAGAAGAGAAAAAGGAAAAACACAAGTCAAAACAACTCCGGGTACAGAGCGTGCATCTGGTCCTCCCGCTCTCAAGTGCTCTCCTTGAGGCCACCATGCCTCCACAACACACGAACCAATGGAATGGTTCATCCACGGAGCACCTTCTCTTTACGATCCTCGATTCTGACTGGTCGTTCCTTGAAGGTCATGTCGTCTCCCATATCTAACTCTCCCCAGTCGATAACATGAGAGTCGTCGTGTAAGTATCGACGTAGCTGGGAGACGTGGAAGATTTCATGAACCTTCTCCAACTGAGGTGGCAGGGCTAGCTGATATGCGACCTCACCGACTCCCCTCAGCACCTCAAAAGGTCCGATGAACCTAGGTGAGAGCTTGCTCCCATTCCCAAACCTCCGCTGCCCTCGTCGAGGGTAAACCTTCAAGAACACATAATCTCCCACCTCGAACTCCAAGGGCCTCCTCCGACGATCAGCATAAGATTTATGTCAGTCCTGAGCCGCTTTCATCCTTTCACGTACAATCTGGACTTTCTCCATGGTGCTCTGCACTACCTCTAGACCAAAAGCACCTGTCTCACTAACCTCTGCCCAGCAAATGGGTGAACTACATGGTCTTCCGTACAAAGCCTCAAATGGTGTCATGCCAATAGTAGAGTGGAAGCTTTTGTTGTAGGAAAACTCTACTAAAGGCAAGTGTCGTACCCATGATCCTCTGAAATCCAGAACACATGCCCGCAACATGTCCTCCAATGTCTGGATATTCCACTCTGTGTGTCCGTCGTCTGCATCCAACACAACGTAGTGCGAGCATAGCCCGTGCAGGGGTGAGTATATGCTACTCAGTAGGGACCCCGAGACCCCTGAAGGTCTCCCAGAATCCACAAAGGATAATCAACAAAGGAAAGATACAATCACGAAGTAACAACCAACACTACTTAGGTATATGCCCATACATATACCTAAGTCATCAATTCCCGTTCAGCTCCAACATCCGAGCCCAAGTTTGAACACGTCAACATAGGAGTACAACCCAATCAACAAAGGATAACCCAACCCAATCCACATAGGAAAGCAAGTCAATCATATCGAAGATATTGATTGAAAGTCAAGACTTAGCTCACATAGGTATACTTCTTCGTAAGGTGATAGAGATGATCAGATGTAGCCACTGATTCATCTAAGCTGGGACCCACATAGGATACTAAACTAGCTAAGCTGTCGGACCCACATAGGATACAGAACAGATACTCTGCCAGACCCATGTAGGATAGCAAGAACATAGTCAAACACTGCCAGACCCACGTAGGATACAAGAACAGTAGTAATCAACGTTGAACCCACGGAGGATTTCAGTACGGTCTTCATCGTTGCCGAACCCACGGAGGATTTCAGTGCAGTCTTCATCTCCGTCGAACCCACGGAGGATTTCAGTGCAGTCATCATCGTCGTCGTAGTCGCAGCCAGCTCTAGGGTTCCCGCACACAGCATGCTCGATTTCGGGAGGGTCCGCTCCACGAGCCAAGGGGTCGATACATCAACTAACACGTATTCCAGAGTTGATGTATCTCAAAGTTCCTTCTCGACAAGAGGAACTCAACGTGACAGACGGCGTGTCAATCGGACGCCCGGTCTGAGAGTTATTGGCTTTTCATTCCAGGGGCCCGGTTGGTTTTTAAGTCAAAATCAACCCGACCACACTCCAACTACATCCAAACCTTGATCGGAATAAGAAAAAAGATCTGTCTCACTAAGATTAATCTAACAAAGTCGACGGCACGTCAATGGGACGTTCGGAGCTCAAGTTAAAAGCATTTCCGCTCCGAGGGCCCGGTTGGTTTCGTGGTCGAACCAACCTGGCCATACCCAAAGTTCTCCGAAACCTTGAGTTTAATATACTGAAACGACCGTCTCAATACAAGGATCGCATTGCAACTGACGGTGCGTCGATCGGAGTTCTATAGCTCAAGATATGGGCAAAAGAACGAACCTGTCCAGTTTTAGGGGGTTTTGGGCCCGGACCGACCCGGTCCGAGACCCCCTGGGTCGGCCCGAACCGGTTCGACCCAAACCATGTTCGGGTCCGACCCATTAGGGCGCGGCCCAGCCCGGTGGGCACGGCTCGGCCCGGTGCGGCCGGTCCGGCCTGGGCGCCCGGTTGGCCTGGCGCGGGCGCGGCCCGGTGTGGCCAGCTTGGTGCTGGCCGAGCCGACACGGAAGGGGGGGCACGCTGCCCCCCTGATTGAAACTACGGCCCCACGTGGGGGCCTATCTCTTTTCCATCCAGGGGTTAAAACCCCCGGTTTTTGGATCTGGACGGCCGAAACGGCTGGCAAGGGTGTCGCGCGGGACCAGCCAGTCCCGCCCCCGGTGCACCGGCAGCCGGCGACTCTGGCCGCCTCTCCTGCTCCGCTGCGGCCTTGGTCCGACCGGCGCGGTGCGACGGTGCCGCGCCCTTCCGCCACGGCCCGCCCCGGCCGCAGCCCTTCGTGGTTCTCTGGCACGGCGCGACGGCGCCGCGCCCCTTTGCCGCGGCCTGACTCCGGCCGCGGATTCTTTCGGCCTCAATGGCACGGCGCGACGGCGCCGCACTTCTTCATCGCATTCCTATATATTTCCGCGCGGTGTCGTTGCACCGCGCCGCCTTCTTTCGAGCTGCAACTAACAACATCAAAGGGGGAGGAGGGTCGGTCGTGTTTGTGCGGTCCGACCTCCTCCCGTTAAAATGATAACAGGCGGACCCAAAATAAAAGACGAAGAACGACAAGAATAATCACGAAAAAAAATCCAAACCCCTACCTCGATGAAGACGTCGAACGAGGTTTGTCGCGGGAAAGGGGCATCGTGGAAGACGACATCGCAGAAGGAGGATCATCGGCATCGCGGTACACGGCGTCGCGGAGAAGAGGATCGTCAGCGTCGCGGTACACGGCGTCGCGTCATCGATCTTCGAGCAATCAACGTTATTCTTCGTCCTTCATCGAAGGTCGGTGTTCTTCATCAGTGTCGGTGCGTTCTTCGCGTTCTTCAAGGAGGAAGATGAAGTTCTTCGTGGAACTCTCCCTCTCAACACAACAAAGCAACCCCTAATTAAATAAGACTTGTCTTATTTAATTAACACACACAAGCCAACATTCCATTTGAAATTCAAAATAATTCATTCAATTAATTGAATTAATTGAAGAGTCTTAACAGTCCAATTAATGTGAGAGTTGACTTGGCATTTAATAAGGGGGTGCAGGTGTGTTACAAAATAATGGGGGTTTGCAGAAGTTGAATAGGTGGGGCTCGTGTGGGGCCCAACTCACTAATATCCTATCAAGATGGGGTTAGTATATAGTGGGTCCCACCTCAACTTCCATATGTAGGTTTAAACTACTTAGAACATAAAATAAAAATTGTTGCACAACTTTTATTTTATTCATTAGTTAACCCATTTTTAAATAACCACACCCGAGCAAACGCAACTGTAGAAAAGTTGTTCCTAAGAAATTACCAGCGCTACGGTTTCATTGGTTCCCTTGGATTTCGATTCCGAGCACCGGTTAAAAAGTTAGGAAAACCCGCTCGTTCGTTCACTGAATGTACCCGAGCTAAACTTCGGAAATTGATTCCGGGCACACCGGGCCTCGGAATCAGGTGCTGTCAGAAACTGCATTCTTGTAAAATACTAAAGAAAATTAAGAAAAAATTTCCCTTGAATTTTATGGGTCTTTACCATACTCCCACCTCAGGGATTTACGTCCCCGTAAAGATACATCATAAACTAGGGGAACAAATGTGGGTATTGTGCACGCATCTGAGCCTCCTGCTCCCAAGTGCTCTCCTGGAGGTTCCCGTGCTGCCATCTGATGCGTACTAGAGAAATCGACCGCCCACTTAGGACCCACTCCTGTCGATCCTCGATCTCCACCAGGACCTCTTCAAAAGTCGCCCCATCGTCAATGTCCAACTCCCCATGGTCGATGATATGCGCTGGGTCATGCATGTATCTCCTCAGCTGAGATACGTGGAATACGTCATGCACCCGGTGCAACTGAGGTGGTAGAGCCAGGCGATAAGCCACCTCGCCTATCCTACTGAGGACCTGGAATGGTCCGATGAATCACGGAGATAACTTACCACCCCGGCCAAATCTCCGTAATCCATGTCGAGGTGATACCTGAAAGAAGACGTGGTCTCCATCCTCGAACTCCAGTGGCCTCCGCCTCCTGTCAGCATAAGACTTCTGCCAGCTCTGAGCTGTCCTCATCCGCTCCTGGATGACCTGGACCTTCTTTGTCGTGGCCTGGACCATCTCCAGTCCCACAAGTGCTGACTCCCCAGGGTATGTCCAGCACAGAGGTGATCTGCAAGGTCGGTCGTACAATGCCTCATATGGTGTCATCCCGATGGTGGAGTGGTAGCTGTTGTTGTACGCAAACTCCACCAAGGTTGGGTGGTCCTCCTAGCTGCGACCAAAGTCGAGGACACATGCACGGAGCATATCCTCAAGAGTCTGAATGTTCCTCTCTGTCTGACCATCCGTCTGAGGGTGAAAGGTGGTGCTCAGATGTAGCTGCGTCCCGAATGCCTCCTGCAACCCCTTACAAAGCCGGGAAGTAAAGCGAGCATCTTGATCTGAGACGATAGATGATGGCACACCATGAATCCATACAATCTCCTGAACATAGAGACGTCCCAAGATATCTACTGAGCTCTGCTCTCTGATGGGTAAGAAGTGGGCCGACTTGGTGAGTCGATCGACAATCACCCAAATAGAGTCGTGACCTCTGGAAGTACGTGGAAGTCCAGTCACTAAATCCATAGATATTCCCTCCCACTTCCACTCCGAGACCTCTAAGGGCTGTACCAAGCCTGCTGGTACCTGGTGCTCCGCCTTTACCTGCTGACAGGTAAGGCACTAAGAAACGAACTCTGCCACAGCCTTCTTCATACCCGACCACCAGTGCTGACGTCTGATATCCTGGTACATCTTGGCCACTCCTGGATGTACCGCTAAAGGGGATGTGTGAAACTCCCTCAGCACCTCCTCCTATAAAGCAGTCGGTACCATGGTACATCCTCTGAAAAGAACGACGTGCTCTCCTCCCACAGATAATCCATCAGGTGCCTATCATGACGATATCTGTGCACGTCGCATCTCACAGTATACATCCCCACCATGTGCCTCTCTGACCCGCTGAAGAAGTGGAGGAGTGACTGAAGAAAGGCTGCTCCATCTCTATCCACGAAGGATATCTACAAAGCGGCTAGCTGCTTCGTCGCCTCCCCGAGTAGCTGAATGCCCGTCCTCCTACTGAGAGCATCGGCTACTGCGTTCCCCTTACCAGGAGTATAGACTATCTCAAAGTCATAGTCCTGGAGGAAATCGAGCCATCACCGCTGTCTCAGATTCAGGTCCTTCTGCGAGAAGATGTACCTGAGTCTCTGGTGGTCAGAATAGACTGTAAAGAGCTCGCCCATCAGATAGTGTCGCCACATCTTCAGAGCGAAGACCACTGCTGCTAACTCCAGGTCATGGGTAGCATAGTTCTTCTCATGCTGCCTCAACTGACGTGATCTATAAGTGATCATGGCCTGCTCCTGCATTAGGAAACATCCGAGTCTGGTCCCTGATGCATCGCAGTAGACTACGTACCCTACTACCTCCTCTGGTAGCCTCAAGATAGGTGCGTTGGTCAATCTCTGTCTCAGCTCCCAGAAGCTCTTCCGACATCTGTTTGACCACACGAAGGGTTTCCCCTTCTTCGTCAAAGATGATAGTGGTTCCACAACTATAGAAATGTCTGGCACAAATCTTCGGTAGTACCCAGCTAGACCTAAGAAACTCCGCACCTCCGCCACACTCCTGGGTGGCTCCCAAGCTGGCACTGCCTCGATCTTCGCAGGATCCACCGCAACTCCCGCCTCAGAGATGGAGTGTCCCAAGAAGTGGACCTCACGTATCCAGAACTGACACTTCGAGAGCTTTCCATAAAGCTGGTGCTCTCGGAGTGTGTCTAGTACAACCCGCAAGTGATAGGCGTGCTCCTCCTCAGTGGTCGAGTATATCAATATGTCTTCGATGAAGACCATGACAAATCGATCGAGGTATGGTGGAAAGATCATGTTCATGAGACCCATGAACACATATAGAGTGTTGGTTATGCCAAAAGGCATAACCAAGAACTCATAGTGGCCATACCGGCATCTGAAGGCCATCTTCTGCACGTCCTCGTCTCGAACTCTGAGCTGATGATAGCCTGATCTAAGGTCTATCTTTAAGAACCATCGTGCTCCCTTGAGCTGATCAAAGAGGTCTTCAATCCTCGGTAGCGGATACTTGTTCCTCATGGTCACCTGGTTCAGGCGACGATAGTCGACACACAGTCACAAGCTCTCGTCCGCCTTCTTGGCGAACAATATTGGGGAAGCCCAGGGTGAAACACTGGGTCAGATGAATCCATTACCCTGCAAGTCCTCCAACTGTACTCGTAGCTCTCAAAGCTTAGCGGGGTCCATCCGATATGCTGGAGTGGATATCGGGGCTGTCTCGGGGTACAGGTCAATATAAAAGTCTACCTCTCTGCGAGGAGGTAGTCCTGGAATTTCGTCAGGAAAAACGTCCGCATAATGATCCACCACTATAAGAAAACTCTAACTCTACACGTCAACTTCTCCTAGGATGAGGCTAGCCAATTGATGAGTGATGGGTTGTCTTCTCCTCTGCGTGAGTCCATCCTGCGCTGCAAATGCTCCCTTCTCACCGGTGAAGGTGAACCTACTCCCGTCGGTGCGTACACACCGCACCTTGCGCCTAATACAATCGATCTGAGCATGGACTGTAGATAACCAATCCATGCCCAAGATGACGTCCTAAGGCCTCGAAGACACTACAAGAAGATCCCAGCTGAAGCTCTCGCCTCCTAGAGTAAGCTCACACTGCCAGCACCAGTGCGTAATCGTCGATTCTACTCCCGTAGGAGTCTTTAGCCGTAAGGATCGAGCCAACGGCTCTGTCGGAATCTCCGAGCTCCAAACAAGGGCAGCGGCAATAAAATAATGAATCGTTCCTGTGTCTATAAGAACTACAGCAAGGGTGGAGTAGACACAGATAGTACCTCGAATCATCTCTGGCGCGCCGTGGTTGTAGGTCTCCACTGCCTGAAGTTGAGCCTGTCTCTGCCCGCCAGCTCCCTGTTGTCGGGGTGGACCTGGTGGTGGTGGTATAGACTCAAAGCGTCGCCCACCACCTTCTGCTCAGCCAGCTCCCCTGCCTCGTCTGCCTTCTCTCGGCGGACCACCATGGTCGACCCTCTGCCTCTGCCTGGGTGGCCCCTCAACCGTCTGCTACTCCTCTGCACGGCGGGTCAAGCAGTCACGAGCCTTGTGGCCCTGCCCGCCACATGTGTAGCACTGCCTGCTCCTCGGAAGGATGGCTCTGCGCCATGTGCCCCACACCTCTAAGCCAGTTTCCTAAGGTCATCTGCCTGATGGTCCGGTCCGCCTAGACCGCTGTGACATCCATCGACTGCCAGCTGCAGATGACTCTGCTACGTGTCGCCCTGCGGTAGGTCTTGCTACTGATGTAGGCTCAGCAAGAAAGCTCTCTATGAGAAGAGCTCGCTCCAATACTCTTGCCTGTGTCAGAATGCTGAGGGAGATCATCGATGCCCTGATCTCATGACTCACTCCCTGCTCGAAGGTCTAGGCCCGAAAGAATGGGTCTCGTACCATGTCCGTCGAATAGCGCGAGAGATCGGTAAATCTCGCCGAGTACTGGGCAACCGTCATGCTTCCCTGCCGTAGTTGTAGAAGCTCCTGGATGCGCACCACATGGAGGGTGGCTAGGACGAACTCTGAGCGAAAGAGTCTCTAAAAGTCCATCCAGAGGAGAGATGCCTCGTCATGCACCTGGAGCATCAAGGTCCACCATCTGCCTACTTCCGCGTGCAGGAGGCTCGCTGCAAGGATCACCATGAGGTCAGCTAGTGTCCCCACTAACCTAAAAACTCGAACAACCGCCTCCATCCAATCCTCGGCTGCCTGAGGGTTCATCTCCCCATGGAACCTGGGCGGTATCTAACGCTAAAACTCGTGCAGTGCACTAAGGCGATGTGCACTCTCTGCGGCTGGGGATGGTGGCATCGGTGGCTCGGTGGGTAGAGGTACCGCCGGTGCCTCCGCTGTCAAAGGGCCCTGCACCGAGGCCTCATCGCTCGATGGGCTGTCGTCTTTCACAAAGCTCGGAACCCTAGCTGGTTTCTGTCGTGCGGCCATCCTAATAAGAAACAGGTGCACCACGGTCAAATAGTATACCTGGTGAGCTGACACAAAGTAATCACAAGAAAATTTTTGAAACACACATGCAATCAATGTTTTCGTGCATTGAGTCGGAAATCAGAAGTCAGGGTCCTGGTGTACGGATACGTCGGCCGCCGCACTAACACTGGAATCCCTGGACTGATAACCACACTCAATACCCTTAACACTATTTCTTCACATAGCAGAAAGATCAGAGTCCTGAGTTCTGCGGTAGAACCGAACACCTCTGATACCAATTTTTCACGACCTATCCTCGGGACACGTGCTGTGACTACCCCAATCCCGCCTCCTATAGGCCAGGGGATGGCGACTAGCACCAAGGCGTAAATCCCGGAAAAAAGGGGAAGGCATTGCCTTTATAAAGTAAACAAACACCACGGAGTAAGCAAGAAGAAGTAGACACTATGTAAAACTGGGTACAGTAGTAAGTGCGGAAATTAAATGGGCTAGAATACAAACCCAAACTGAAAGTAAGGTACAACTGGAAAGAAGTACAACATCTGAAAGTAAAGCAGCAACGTCAAGCCGTCCACTGGAAGTCCCACCTGAAGGGTGGGTACAGATAGAGTCCTCAGCTCCTCGGGTCCAGCCATCCGCTCCGTGTACATCCCGCCTAGTGGTCCACCTCCAAGTACAGACTTTCTCCACAAGCCTCAACCACGATCAGCGTTGTCCGTCGTCTGCATCCAACACAACTTAGTGCGGGAAAAGCCCATGCAGGGGTGAGTATACGCTACTCAGTTGTACCTTACTTTCAATTTGGGTTTGTATTCTGGCTCATTTACTTTCCGCACTTACTATTGTACCCAGTTTTACTTAGTGTCTACTTCTTCTTTCTTACTTTGTGGTGTTTGTTTACTTTATAACGGCAATGCCTTCCCCTTTTTGTAGGGATTTACACCTTGGTGCTAGTCGCCAGCCCCTGGCCTATGGGAGGCGGGTTTGGGGTAGTCACGACACGGGTACCGAGGACGGGTCGTGACAAATGGTATCAGAGCCAATACCCAACCGGAAGTGCTTAGGCACTACCTGGGTTTGAGGCTTGGGGTCCACAACGAGGGCGTTGTGCTTTAAAGGGGAGGATAATGTAATACCCCTGGAAAAGTGAGACTTAAAAGGATAAATGTTACTACCCATGTCAACAAGGTGCACCTTTCTTTTCGGGAGCCTACTTGATTAGAACTCCACAGTTAAGCATGCTTGGCCTGAAGTAGTAATCAGGATGGGTGACCTTCTGGGAAGTTTCCCAGGGTGTGTGTGAGTGAGGACAAAACACACTGAAAGAACATGTGTTGGCCTGTGGGGACAATCATTAGCCTGATAAGTGACCCTAGTGAGTAATAGCCTATGGTGTGCTGGGAAGTCAACCAAGGCATTACAAGAGACCCATGGGGTCAAATGACAAGGTTCATGGCCCGGGGAGGTGGGTCATGACATTTATGTCCAAAATAATTCTTATAGAATGAGAGGAGGGAATTTGAAAAGTGATTTGGATAGTTATTTTTTGATCCAAAATGGTTTTAATGTGTGAAGAAGAGAGTAGAGAGGGGGGCCTTTTATAAGTGAGGTGAGTGACACACTTGTAATTATTTGAAAAAAATGGTGTACCCATGTTTTTATCATAAAAAAGGTTAAAAATGAACAATTATTGAGAATAGAATATATAATTCCAAAATATTTATAGGAAATGTATTTTTTATATGCTTTGTGTTATTTTTAACCTTTATCTTTTTAGTTTAACCCCTTAGTAAACCCATTTTTACCTTAATCATGGTAACTCATTTTTACTATTTTTACTATTCATTTTGGCCAAACATTTAGTTGAAATTATTATATAATATAAATTATTATGTTTATAAATATGGAATAAAATTTTCCTAATTCAATTAAAAAAAGTGGAAAATTTTAATTTTAAATTAATCTCACTTACATGACGAGAAAGCATGTTTTAAAAGAGAAAATGTTCAAAATTTTACAAAGTTTTTATGTCGAAATTCAGTATGAAATTAAACAAAAAAACTAAATTGGGTTAATGGATATATAATTGAACTAATTTTACTTTAAAACTAATTTAAAATATAATTTACCTTTTTAAATAAACTAAATGAAATTTCATTTTTCAATTAAAATTTAGTATATTTCAGAATTCATCAAAAAATGAAACTTTTCATAAAAATCAAAAAATTCACCCTAAGATAATTTTTAACATGTTGATTTCAAAAATGGAGTTTATTTTATCAAATTAATTTTTCTAAAATTTTGAAAAATTAATTTTATTAATTTTCACAAAAATAAATAAAAATAATTTTCTAGGAAAGTAGTATTTTCGAAACATATATAGACTTTATAAAAAATTAAGTAATTTTTCATAAGTATTTTTACTATTTTTAAAAAATTATAATTAATATTTTAAAATTAGTTATTACTATTCATATCTCTAAGATTAATGGATATTTTATAATGTTCATGTTTAAATAATTATATTAATAAAATATCGTAGTTTTTTTAAAACTTTGTGTCACGTGAAACAAAAGCTAACCTAGTGTTGCATGTAGTACAAATTTTTGTTGGGTGTAAAACAATATATCAAATAAAGTTAACTTATTCAAAAAATAATAATTCATAAAAACTTAGGGAATTACACCATATATAAGAAAATATGTTGTTTATTGCATAGAAATATGGGTTATGGTGTGGTAGACCCCTAAAACATGCATGAGTTTTTTAGGTAATAATTCTTGTCTTTATCCACTATATTTGAGAGTATATTAGATAAAGTTTTATTAAAAGCCTTAATCTATCTAATTTTTACTACATGGTTGTGAAATTCATGATTAGATTGAATTCCATATTATTGATATAGCCTTTTCAACTCATAAGGGAAAATATTGGTGAGATTATCCATCAATATTACATGAGGGGAAACAAATATAGAAATAAAATTTTTCTTCATGAAGTTAATTATAGCTTTTTTCCTAACTTCCGTGAGGGATATGCCTCATCCCACCTAGAGAATATGTCAGTTATAGTATGCATATACTTGGACTTACAGCCTATAGCCAGAGGATATATACCAATGACATCAATTCCCTATATGGAAAATGATTAAGAATATTTAGCGGTGTGTAAAAAAACTAGGAATTGATGGATAAAATTGGCATATATTTATAAGGCATGGAATTTATTGGTAAATTACATGAAATTATATGTGATTGAAGGCCAAAAGTATCCAAGCCTCTTTATATGGTGGGAGAGATTAGATCTATATTGATGAGAACCATAGGTTCCTGTGTTGAATTCCTTCATAATAAAAAGTTTCTATCATCTTTCAATGAATCTAAATATGTATCTATTAAAGAAACATTTTTTGAAATTTTTGAGTATTAAGGTCACCATAAAGGATAAAATTGATATCCCATCACCAAATTTGTTACTTATTAGTTTGATTTGATAGAATAATTTCAATTTGGGGGTAGTTTAACATAGGGGAAATTGATCCAATTAATGTATTATTTCATGAGGTTAACTGATTTCATTGATCATGGGTGGTTTTGATCTCATCAATATTTTCTCTATTGTTTCCAGTGGATGGGGTCACCACTCTACAATATGTAATGCTAAAAAAATTCTATTCTGAGTTTGGATATACCAGGGATATGTCTGTATTATCAAATTCATATGCTTGATCATTTTTTGATCACATAACATGAGACAATGTTGGTTTCAAAGGGAATAAAACTATCAAATTTCAGAATTAATCAAATTGGAGAATTCATACCTATTTGTTAATGGAATACTTACCATTAATATTCCTGATTACTAACTCCAAATGACCCTTTATATTTAAGTGATATACTAGTATTTGTAGTGTTAGGTCCAAGTTTATGACGAGAGATTAGTATTCTGCTTCATTATGGATGTAGTCTTCTGATGGTAGGAAGGATTAAGGAAAAACTTATTTTACTGGAGAAATGATAATAATTCCTAAACTAAATCTATTGAGTGTTGGGTTTTCCATCCTTTTCTTGGTTTTGTTTCTAGAAGTACCATCAAAGTATATCTCCTATGTTTGGGGAGTGTCTTGAATATATAATAACTCTTCATCAGGTAGTTATATATCTATTGGTGTGCTTCCTGTGATGGGATGAATCATGAGAAAGTCTACCAATACCTTCCATTTAAAGTACTTATATGGTATGAATTGGATATCAAACTACTATAGGATGAACACCCACCATCCAAAGAGTCTAGTCAGTATTGGACAACTATGGATATATTTGAGTAGGCTAATATGAGAAATTAATTGGACCTCAAGATGCTATAGATAGTGTCTTAGTTTCTGAACCAAGAAGTTGAATGGAAAGAAATTATCCTTAATATCATAATATCAGGTCTTGGTACCAAGAAATGTTCTACTGAGATATGAAAAACTATTATCTTTTTCCACACACTTATTTTGTGTGAGGATATCACCAAGTAACCAGTCAAGGGATACCATATATAAGATTGGTGGCTTCCCTTTTACCAGTGTAATAAACACTATCGGTATAAATAGGTATTATGTGAGATTTTTGAAAGCTTCCTGATAGTCTTTATCCCACCAATAAATAACTCCCTTATGAATGTACTTGTTGAAGGGTAATCACTTATCTAAAAGGTTTTATATGAATCATATAATGTAATCAAGGTATCCTTGAATCCATCTCAACTCTTTAAGATTCTGAGGAGTTATAATGTTAAGGATCTTCTTGGTCTTCTTAGGGTTGACTTTGATGTTGTGATTGTATACCAAAAAGCTAACAATATTTCTCAAAATCACCACAAAAGTACATTTCAAGGGGTTTTTCTCTAGGCTATATTATTGTATGTTGTTGAATAATACTTGAAAGTTAGTGATATGATCACAACAGTATTGATATTTTACCACCATATCATCTAAATAACATTACATTGTATTTCTCATAAAATTATTGAATATATAGTGCATGTAATATTGATATATAGTGATGATATTCACTATGATGAAGGGAACTACTTGGTGTAAATACACCCCTTAAGGTGCCTTGAAAGTGGTAGCTCCTCCATTATTGGGGTCCATCCAATTTTTGTTATGATTGTAATATCCATCCATAAAAGAGAGGGACTTGAACCTAGAAGGTGCATCAATGAAAAGTTTTGTGATTGAAATAGGGAAGTCATCCTTTTGAAAATGATGGTTGTGATCCTTGAATTTGATTCAAACTATTATTTTCCCTTTATTATATATGACATGGATTATATTAGAAATTCACATGGGGTATTGAATCTCTTGAATGAAGTTATAATTTCTTATCTTTTCAACTTTGGATTTGAATTTTTCAGCTTGATTTATATGAATTCTCCTTCATGATTTCTTATAACCACGATTATCTTCAAAAAATACCAAATAATAGGTGGATATATTATGATAGATCCTAGAAATTTCTTTATTATTCTATTTCAATAAATCTCAATATTTCTTCAAGAATGAGATATATGTCTCTTTTACTTCAAAGGAAATGGAAACACTGATTAAATTATGCTATAGGTCTCCCTCTATACCAATATTTACCTATCATATTTTATCAATAGTGGTAGAGATTCCTTCCTCAAATTCTAGATGAGCATTCCTATTACCCTCTTTGTCATCTTGTTTTACTTAAATATTAGAGGAATTTGGTGATAAAATAATTATTTCATGACTAAGAGACAATATAGAAGAATTTTGGTCCTCTATAAATGATGGATAAGTGTCTATGGGTCCTTAGTGTACTTATAAGGGGAGCTAATTGTCCATCGTATGACATTAATGTGATCATATTCTCTATCATTTCAGATATTATTCTCATAACCCAATTATTTCCTAAATCTAGAGAAATTTCCTTGATCCTATTTATGGAAATTACATAGTATTTATTGAGTTCATGGAATAAGTTAGCATGGTCCATCTTGAATCCATTTAGGGAATTGATCTGGGTGGTATCATATGCAGTAGGTTTTCCCCCTCTCTAAGATTCTCACATCTATGTATTGAGATTCATGTGAATAAAAAGGGGTATAGTCACCATGTAGTACTAGGACCTATCCATTGATGGAATATTTAATGCATTGTTTTTATGGTAAAGTCACCAATGCATGTAATTAATTTATATTCTCCTTAGAAATACATTGAAATCTGTATGATGATGAGAAACCATGAATTCAAAATTATCAATGTGAATGGAGACAAATCATCTTCATTACAGCCCAATCATTATAGTTTTTGGATTAAAATGAGATTGATCCTAGAACCATTATTAAAGAGATCTCAATAAACATCTACATTGTACTAATTTCTAGTAATATACAAGGAATTGATATTACCTCTTATGGAGGTCTTCATATCTTTCTATGTGAAGAAATTAACCATGTATCACTCAACAAGGTTAATTTCAGTATGTTTTACTTTAGTGATAGGTACCTCAACTTAAAATTATTTGGAGATTATAAGAGATTTAACAAGTGATTATCATAGATCCTCTAACAAATGAAGAGTGTCCATTATTGATATATTTTATAGAATAATAAGAAGATATTTCAAGATATCATACTTCTAAGTGAGAGGTTTGTGCTTCCATGCATGGGGAATCTCCCTATCCTAAGGCTTGAGATAAGAGGCAATATTTTACTATAGTTGTCTTACCAGATTAGAAGTTTAAGTGATTTTGGTCATATATGGGTTAGGCTAATTTAAATTTCATGAATATTTCATATTGAACAGATTAACACTGATTATCTAGTTGATATTCTTGTATGATGGGTCTTGAATAAGACTTAGATGACTCTGGAGTAGATTGATACTTCTCATGGTCCCATTGATGTGCCTATCTTTGTGTCTCTGTAGTTTATATAGTCTTAGTAAGTATGTGACGTTGATGTTGATTTCCATACCAACCTCATATTCCTCAACCCCATCAGCCTCAAAAACCTATTACTCTCTCTATCCTATTATAATAGAGGGACTAAGGATTATATATGTATTATTACTAAATTAAGGGAAATTCCAAGTGAATTACATTGAAATATTTTAATATAAATTATATATCTTATGAGGATTCCATTTGAGGGGTTGGTTCCCAAAGAACTATTTAGCGAGGCAGTGCCCATTCTCTCATTAATGGTGCTATAATGTATGAGAGGGTTTGAATTAACTTATAACCTTACATGGGTTCCTCATCTTGAATCTATTTATTATTGTGTTGGTGGAACTAGTTCTTAGATGATCAAACATGGGAAGGTTTTGATGTTGAAAGAGTTTACTTAATTACCACAGATGGAGTTGGGGTCACATTTTTTGATTTAGCTATGTCTTGATAATGGAATGTTCATGGTTGATCATATTTCATATAATATAATTATAATATTTCCATGATATCTTTTTCAATACATATTAAAATTCTATATCTTATTCTATGGGAATGGAAGATACATAATCTACTTGTGCTGGGGGCCTTCCCAACTTATCTTGTCTAGAACATACCATTTTCTAAAGGGCGTCTTTAAAGACAAATCAATACTGGATGGTTTGAATCAACATTCAGTGGTAGGTGCAGTAATTTGGGTGGTCATTGGATGTAGCCTTATTAGGATACTAATGTTTTGAAAACATTATCAAATTATTTCCCATGACTGCAATGAAATACCAAAGGACTTGTGAAAGAATAAACTTTATTCTTCCGTTCTTCATATGGTGTACACCATAGCACTTTTATCCATCCCCAGTGATGCTGTTATTGTTTTTGTTTCCTTTCAAGAGGGTTAAATATGATATATTTCATAGGTTTAGGTACTGGAGTAGGTGTTTGAGCTATTTTAATAAAAGGAGTTTCTATTTCTACATTTTCAGTCCTATTTCTTTAATCTTTTGGCACCGGTTGATGCTTGGGATTAGTTTGTAAAATATAGTCCTGATTTTTTTTTCAATTGTACTAATCTCAAAAAATATACCTAGGTATATTACAGGGATGAGAAATTTTTTTAACTCATAATACATATTTTCAATGCATAACCATAACAACTCATCTTGGGGAAGTTGCGAGTTCAAGGAGTATGTTATAACCTTCCACCTAACAATGGATTCTGATACTCTCTCATTATCATGTTATTTTAAATTTTATAGATAAAGAATTATATTCATTCTTAATGTTTATTTGAATTTATAGATGGATTATTGATGGATTTATTCCCACTCTATGATTGTTGAACAACAAAAATGGTGTACCTGACAAATGCCAGTGCATCCAAAGTCTTCACAAAGCATCTAAGCTTAGTTTCCTCTTATTGATCAAGGGTTCCCATCAAGAGTCCTCATTGAGATAAAAATTGAGTTACATAATATTATGGGTATCTATTTCCATTGGAGGTTGGGAAATTTAGATATCTAAATATGGGTGGAGTACAAGTTGCATCCACCCATTTAGAGTATAGTTTTTTTCTGTTCTTTTTGGTTCGACCTATCAAAGACTCAATAAAATTGATAAAATCTAATTGTATGTTTAGTTGGATCGAAATATTAGTAGTGGTAGTAGGTATATCCTGATATGGTTTTCTTTCCCATTTATTTTGCTGATGAATAGCATGGTTCAGCCTGGGGAACCTCATCTTACATGGTTTTAGCTACCATCCTTGTGGAGGAAACACATGATAACATCCATTTGTTAGGTCTAGGTATACTGGCTACCTAAACTAGGATTTATTCATACAACTCACTCATACACTTATTATTGAAAAAACCACTTCATTTTTATGTCAACCCAACCCTTAATCACATAATATTTTATAAATTTTAACATTATTTTCCAAAAAATACATAGTAAGGATTAAGAGGTTTAATATATTTGGAATATTAGACATACAAATAAATAAAACTAATAATAAAAACATCATATTTATTTAAAAATCCACATTTTGATATTAAAATCCATGGATCTTCTAAAACTGTATAAGATCTCATAGGGAAAATATATAAGGAAAAGGGAGATATGGAAATCCTAGTAAATAAACATGGAAAAGAAGAATAACATGAGATTTAAGATGCATAAAATGATATCATAATGAGGATGATAATAATATTTGATACATGTAATAAAGAAAATATGTCATAAGAGAAAATATATGTGGAAATATCATAAAACATTATATCATAAACACAAGTCAAGGTCCACTCCTAATACCTTCATCATAAAGTGGATAAGGTCCCATTGTCGATTTAGGTTCACTTCCTAATCACTTTTATAACATCTCATAAGATTAAATATTTACCTAATGAATTGAAGGGATATATAATTACAGTCCCACCTATCAAAAAAATTAAAATCATACATATGTGTTCTAGATGAGGAAAATAATACATAAATAAATCATAATCATGATGAAATCCATGATAAGGAAGTGGGTTTCCAAATTCCAATTCAAGGTATAATCAAAGACTAAATCATAAGGATTCACAAGATGATAAAGAATTAAATAATTTTTATGTTTATATTTTAAAATTAAACATAAATATTTATCATTGAGTTCTAATAGAGAGATTTTATGATAAGGGTCTTGGAGATGAAAAAATAAAAATGTACCACTTGGGTTAAGATTTATGAAATAAGCAATGGATATTTTTAAATAAAGACTGATCTTGTTGTTTCAAATAAATATAGAATAAAACCAATGGGGTTATCCATAAAATAAATAGGTATTTTATAAGCTTTTCAGGTTATAAATCATTCTATGGGGGTGATGTTAGGAACGATTTAAGAGCAAGGAAAGTTCCTTTAAATCGAGTTTACATAAAAGTGGGAATTTAAAATAGAAATAAAAACATGTATATCCCCATAAATGAAAGGTATAATTAAGTAGGTATATATGTCATGGATATAAATTCAAAATTATATGAGGTATGTGAGAATAATATTTCATAAAAGGGTGAAAAATAAAGAGAACTTGTAACTGATAAGTAACGAAGTACGTACAGAAGATCCCTTACCTTGGGTTATAGATTCATTCTTTTCATGTGATTAACTTCATTGATAACCAAATTATGTTTATTAAATATGTAATTAATAACATTATCAAAATATAATTCATATTCAAAATTCTTTTAATTATCATATGCTATTTATTTATAATATATTTATCTTGCATACATCAGTTACTTGAGGATTTTCAGTAATTTTTTCCATAAATCCTTATATATATTGACCACTGTAATTTTTTTTGTAAAAATAGTCTATTAATATCTAAAATATTAATATTTTTATAGAAATAATTTTTAAATATTAAATATATTTTTAAATCCATCCATTATGGGTGGTTATCCCAAATTAAACTCCTTGCACGTGGAGGAGATCGTTCGTATATATGCATGATTAATGTTTCCATTTCTCAAATAACAAGTGGGAAATAGAATTTATAATAATTTAAAATTTAAAATTCATATTAAAATTATATATATCATATTTATTCATAAATTATATCCTTTTGATCATCTAGGAATAGTGGTGATAAAAAATGGAAGATGATGCTTTGTGGAAGTGGTAGTTTGTGTTGTGCACTGACAACACATTTTTTTCTAGTGGATAAAGTGGGAAAATAATGGTTATAAATTAATATAATAACATATTAGTATAATAATGGAACTTATTTTGTTATATTTTTTTTGACGCTCCTTTCCGTCACAAATTCTAATGACTGAAAAAGGGGAATACCTTAACATAAAGAGATTCATCCTTTAATGAAACATCAAAAATTGACAAAGGAATGAACAAGGATTTGTTTAAGAATGGGTCGCACAAGTTTCATCATGGTTGAAAAATTATACTTGTGTTCCACATATTAGTCGCGTAGGTGACTTGCACGCCCTATTTGATTTTCACCCAAGGTCATCAATGGCCTATAAATACCCCTTGTGGGCCCCCCATTTCGGGGACCAAAATATCCAAAAGTCAGATTTAAGCTCTCGGTGCCCTAGTCTCTACTTGAAGTCTTCCGAACACTTCTAAGGTAATTTCTTACCTAGAATGGAAGATCTAAAGAGGAGGAATAAGGCCTAAGTGTTGGAATTCATCAACACTTGCGCGCCTAAGTGTTTAACCCTTAAGGGAAAATGGACACACTTGCGCGCCGCCTTATCCCTTCAACAGAACTTGCACACCACTCTTTTGGAAGCCTCTTGGGATAATACTAAGGTCTTGAGCCAAGCCTCGCCCAAGTATTACCCTATGGGTTGACCGTCACGCAAGTATACATGTGTCGCGCAAGTATACTTGCATGACCAGGACTTGCGCGCCCAAACAAGACTTATGCACCTGCCTCTTTTTGGGTGCCCCTCCTGTCTATTCAACTCTTTTCTTCTAATCTACCTCTCTTCTTCAAGATTTAGACTTCAAAACCCTCTTCAAAGCCACTTTTGGCATGGTTCCTTTGTTGGCTTCCTTATCTGAAAAGAATTCTATGGAACATCTCTCAAAACCGAGTGATTTACATATCTTTATGTCACTAAGGTTAGATATTTCCTCCATTCAACCTCATCCTCTAAGATGAGAAGATATTTAACCTGGGCATCCTTTTCAGGAGTAATCCCCAGTCATAATTCCCCTCAACTTGGGCCTCCTTTTCAAGAGTAAGCCCCATGCTTAATTTCTTTTGACTTGGGCTTCCTTCTCAGGAATAAAACCCAATCATGAATCCCTATCTAATTTGGGAATCCTCTTTAGGAGTAATCCCCAGTCATAATATCTTAAACTTTGGGCCTCCTTCTCAGAATTAAGTCTCATGTTATAAGTCCCCTTTAACTTTGGGCCTCCTTCTCAAGAGTAAACCCCAAGTTACAAATCTCCTTAAACCTGGGCCTTTTTCTTAGGAGTAAGCCCCAGTCATAATCTCTTTAATTTTGGGATTCCTTCTCAGGAGTAAGCCCCAATCATAAGTCTCACCTAATTTGGGCATCCTCCTTAGGAGTAAGCCCCAAGTTAGAGTATCCAAATCTCCATAAAGCACAAATACCTTTATGAACCTTGTCCCTAGGTTTCTTCCTAGAAGTAAATCATAATCTTCATCTACTTGGGCAGTCACACATATATAAGCCCCATATCATTCCTTGTGACCACATCTTTTGTGGCAAAAATTGTCAGGTTTACTGATACCTCTTGTTTCTCACATCGAACATGACTCATGTAATCTTAGAGTATAAAAGAAACCACGACACATCTCTTTGGGCCATTAATCATACGTAAGCCCTGCAATTCTTAATCGAACTACGTGGACTTTGATCTCTGCCTTAAAAGTAGAGTACATAGGAAGCCTTTCTAAGGTTCAAGCCCATCACCCATTAATTCTTATCCATCCCATATGACGTTAAACTATATATTAATTCCCGAACTACATGGGTTCTAATTCCTTTTCTAACAGGGATACGTAGGTAGCCCATCTGCGGGTACGATCCCAACTCTAAAATAATCCATGTCCTTCTGAATGACAATAAACTTCAAGTGCCCCGCTGAGTGGCTTTAAAACTAGTATGGTTATCATAACGGCTGAGAGATTTCTATATAATATGTTGAAGGATACCATTGAATAAGAATCTATATTAAATATAGATGATTCTCTATCAATGAAGAACCTCAAATATATATATATATATATATATAGGATTCTCTAAATTTCATACATATCAATCATTTATTTTTAGATCTAAAGGAAAGATCATTTTCATACTTCATAATTTAATAAGGATTCACGAACATAACTTAAATCTATAAAGAGAGTCTCGGAGTAGACAATAATTCCACCCAAAAAGGTGTGATGAGTCCAACCTCCCATCCTCTCGACTAATGAAAATTATTAAGCCTCATAGGTCTACAACTAATGAGCACCTACCTTTGGAAAGTAGGTCCAAATGGATATAGAATCATTGGATGTTTCCGGTTCTATGAATAAACCTGTTAGAAACCGATTATAATTTTTGAAACTTAAACGAACAAGGTCATCCCCATTTCCAAAGGAAACAAAAAATGGTGAAACCGACGTGAATCCTTAACCAAGTTAAAATGTTGTTTTACTTATTTGTTAGCCCCCTATTCAACTTAATGTGAGGAAAAACAAAGAAATAAATAACATATATGCTCATCCAAAATATGTAGTGGCCAAACTTATCATTATTATGTCTGTTATATCAAACAGACACTCGTTTTCAAGATCTATCTGCATTACAGAAATGACTTTGCTAAAGTTCACACCTGTGAATGCATCTGCTGCTACTCCTGCTGGATCCTCATCCGCTATGAGGACGACATCACCTACTCAGTGTCTTCAACATTGGGTCTCAAATGTACTAGTTAAGTAATACCGTCGACACAGTACCATTCCGACTCTGGAGGCTGCTCAACAAGCCCTCCAAATCAATAACTCACCCTGGTTGTCCTGACAGCGATGACCAGTGATCAAGAAACTGGTGGTTCTAACCACCGTCTCCAACCGTTTCAGGTCATTATCCATCGAACGCAATCACCAGTCCCTCCCATATTATAAGGAGGTGAATGAGAAGGTATCTCAAGGCCTTAATTCGAGGAGACATGAGTCCTTACTGAGGGCTCCCATCAATAATCACTGCTAGACTCATGCAGCCGTGCGCCCTCAACATGATGAGGGTATTGTCTTTAGGGGTTTGGCTCTGGTTCCTCAGAAACAAGAATGTAAGATGAACCACCAGAGGCGAAATCTAGTCAACATGGATAAGGTTCTTATTTTTTTCCCCTTCGGAGAATTCCATCAACCCAACTTGATGGAAAATAACGAGCGGGAATATACACACATCTATCCTGATGTTACTGCCCAACAGACTCGTCTGGTAGTAACACGCCAATCCCGCCAAGAAATTCCGGTGGAGTATTATTGGAAGGTATATACACCTATTTATAACTCATTAACCATTCAACAGGCTCTTCTGACTATACCCAAAGAAGCTCGCCAATCTAATATGGTGGAAACTGATAAGCAGGGCCATACACCTGTTTACAATCAACAATTATGTCAGCAGTCTCATCTACTAGTATTGAAGGAAATCTCTAAACCATATGTCACGGGAAATATCCAACAGGCACATACACCTTCCAATGTTCATCAAGCCTGCCAACAGTCTCGTTTGGTAGCACTTGGAGAAGTCAGTTGGAAAGCTCCTATGAAAAATTTGGAGCAGACTCAACTCTCTGCCCCCACACATGAGTACTATCAGAATTCACTGACAGGAAAAGGAGGATAGAAGCAGGAAGACACACCTACTCTATACACGAAATGGACGTATATTCCCATTATGGAAGCTGAAGTCACTAATCACATTCTGACGATGGTGAAAGAGCTGAAGCAAATCCCTACCCATATTCTGGATGCCTGTCAGAATATAATAACAACTTCAGTAGCATCACAGGGAAAGAAACATAAATCTCTCCCTATCAGTGGATTAACTCATCAACATATCACTCTGGAGTAGATACACACCTTTTTTCCATTCCAGGAGGGTCGTGGGGCATACTCCCCCATGTCATGTGGACAATCATGTCAGGCACATACACCTAATTTGAATGGATATAATCAGCCTAACCTAACTATTTATCCTGAGCAGGCACATAAACCTTCCCATAATAACCACTTTCATCAACAAGTGGTTCCCAAAGTGAGTAATAAGGCGTCTAAGAAAAATACCCATTCAACATAGTCAAGAAATCAAGAGCCAATCTGTAATAAGGCCTTACTCGATGCTAGAGTTCTTGATGCACTCAGACAATTATCTGTTGCAACTCAAGATTCTACTCTTTCATTTCCCAATAGTGGGAACATTAATTCCAAAGGTATTTATCATACACTTCCTCATGAAGGCTTTCTTCATGACAGTTCGGTTGATCTTGAAGTATCATCTTCAGATGAGATCCACAATAACCCTCTGCGTGGCTAGACGAAGCAAGAGGTTTCATCTTTTGTTGTAACCCACCATGGTGGTCCTCCCCATGATGAGGAATTTAGCTGTGAAATTCATCTCCACAGTAGTAATTTTCATTTCCTGGAAAATTCTCCAATGGACAATGTAGTAACAAGAAAGCACGCTAATCTTGAGGCACTTGAAAATGTGAATCCAGTCATGTCTGATGCTTTACCAATAGCAGGTGAAATACTTTCTCAACCAGAAGATAGCTCAGGGTGTAGGTCATTCTCCGAACCACCCCTGAATCATGCATCTTCTAGTTTGATAAATGAATTCTCAACCAATATTGTTGAATCAGATGAAGCAACAAAGAAGAACCATCTCTGGTCTAATCATGTAGAATAATCTTCATCGAATGATAAAGAGGAAGTGCTGAATATGAGAAAACAACTGGAGAAAGTTGATGTACCAGTCATGTTTTGGCCTTTGGCTGACTCTCGGTATGATATTCCAGAGATGTTGACGGAAGATTGTATTCATGATATTCATCTCAACATGTGGAAAACTATTTTTCAATTGAAAAAGAAAATATTATCTTATGATGAATATGAAAATCATGTCAAGATAATAGAAGGGTTACAATGCAAAATTGATTTGCCATCTCTCTCAGTTTCCCGATATCTGAAGGCTGAAAAGCAGTAGAGAGCCCTTCAACGTTCATGCCTTGGTGCACTAAAAAGATTGCGCCAGTTAATTACCAATGCCCCATCTGGTATTCATATCAGGGGATGGGGTGTTCATGGAGCACTACATTTCACTGTACTCTCTAGCTAACAAATCCCACCAAAGGTGGTCTCATGCAATGTTGTTTCATAGAATTGGCCACATCTAGCTGGTTTTGTGCATAATCAAAGGCTTGCTCAGGAACAGGACTCAACTAGTTCTTCTCAAATTCAGGCATACAGAGAACAAGTTGTTGAATTACTCTTGCATCAGGAAAATGAGAATGTCGAATAGGCTTCTCGTTTAGAGTGTGCACATCACCTGGTGACAGAAGTGTCAGAAATAATACAACGGTCTTTTAAGCAAGGTGATTTGAGTGGATGTAGGTTGATGCATCCTGCCAATTTCCAGACTAAATTCCACAAGATCCGGAGACCTTTTAAGAAATTCTCAGATGTAGGAGCTCAAGAACCACCCCATCTTGCCAGACTGGGGACTCTTTTAACCCAACCCTCAGAATCAACAAATAGGATTCGAGGAGTTCATCATGAACAGCCCCAGTCCACTGGACTAGGGACTTTTTCAAATCTTCAATCTCTTCCTCAGTTAAAGTCAGTCTTCTCTTGATTAGGGAAGAATCCACAAGAGGAACTCAGAGCCGAATTATCAGGAGATTCCCTCCAAATTATGGTTTTTCAAGAAGTTCCTGAGGGATCAACTCAACAGAAGGCAGTGTCTCATCAGGGACATGGAAGAAGATAGTATTGTAGAAATGCTAATAGAAGGGATGCAATGCGTTATGCATAAATAAATGTCATCAATACCGTTTCTGCTGATCCTCCAGAACATGAGGCTCACTCAGGGGAATCCGATGAGGAAGTTCCTGCTCAAGAGGTTGTACACACATACATAAATGAATAAGGTGTGCGTACACAAAATCAAAGTCTTACCCAGAATTTAGGTATTCCTTCAAACAACCAACTCCCCCCTCTCCAAAAGGCATCTAACTAGGGGAAAAGAAAAAGTTAGGTTGCGTCCCACCCTACCTCTGGAGAAGGCCAATCACTCTCATTAGAGGAAAGGTTCTCACAACAAGAGGCAGAAATGAAGGAGTTAAGGAGGTTGAATGCAGAACTAATTCAAGGTAGTCTTCCTCCTAAGCGTGCTGGAATCAGTCATCCAAGGGAATTTTTTGCAGTTACTAAGATAGATCAAGAATATACTCCTTTACTAGTACACCCTCACAGGTCTAATCCTATGGGTCATGCGCAACAACAATCGGTGGTGTTACCATCAGTTGCAATAACAGTCACCACACCTTTCCAAGCTCCAGTTATTGCACCTTCTCAGGTCCAAGCTCAACCGGATGTTTCTCAAAAGTTAATAACTGCCATTGATTCATTAACAGCTCGGTTGGAAGTTATAGAGGGAAAGTGTGCACAAATTCAATCAGAAAAGAGATCTTACCCTGAATGGGTGGATGCAATTCCTCCCCTATCAAATTTTACAAGTACCATATTCCCAATTTTTAATAGTTCAAGAGATCCAGAACAACACTTAACACATTTTGTTTTTAATTGTGATCCTATGATGGGAACTACTCAACAACAAGAAGCAGTTAAGCTTAGGTGTTTTGTATAGTCATTACAAAGACCTGCTTTTGTCTGGTATAAAAGCTTGCAATCCCAGTCAATTATCAGATGGGAAGATCTTCATCAATGATTTCTTCTTCAATTGAGATCAAATTTTCCAAATACAACAGTTTTTGATCTTACAAATTGTAAGCAAAGGGAGAATGAAAGAGTTTCAGATTTCATTCCTCACTGGAAGGGATTATCATATTCCCTAAGATTAGCACTCCCTTAAGAAGAGTTTTTTCCAATCTATGTGGAAAATTTTCGTGATGAATTATGCACACTATTGATCCCTATGAAATACACAGGAGGATTTCGAGACCTTACTTTGATCGCTCAGCAGATCGAAGACTCTCTCACAAAGACTAAGGATAAAACTTGTGTAATTCCATCAGCTCTAAGAAGGAGAATGGGTAAAGCAGATACTGCTACAGTTACGCTTAAACAAGCACCTTTACCTGCTTCTACTTCAAAACCTTCATCTTATCGAAGGCTCCACCTCCTGAGCATCAACAATAGAGGCCTTTTTGTCAAGATGATCAAAGAGATCAAAGAAGGAAACAATTTGAGGAGTTAAAGAGCAAAGTTTATTCTTTCTGAAATGAAAAAGTTCCTGGTTACTTCATTTTGGCTCTGGAAAATAATTTGGTTTAGTTGCCAAGGCCCAAAAGGCCAAACAAGGAAGGAGATGAAGACCATCCCAACTATTGTCCATTTCATCAGATGTTGGGGCATCCCATTCAGGAGTGTTTTTCTTCAAAGACCTCCTACAAAAGATAGTGTACTTAGGATAGGTAAAACTGAAAGGTTCTTCAGCTCAGGTAGCATGTGTTACTACTACAAATCCAGAGGAATAAGGCGAGTGGCAACAAGTCAAAAGCAAAAAAATGTAAAAATATGATGATTGGATGGTTAGAAAAAAGATCAACAAAACTCATGCCATTTTATGAACATAATTGAAGAAACCAATTGTGTCTTCTGCTATGAATGCCACAGAAAAAACCCTCTTCATCAGAGGGAAAATATTCAAAGAAGTGACATAATTCAAAGAAAGAAGAGAAGTCATATGAAGATGAGCTCATGTCAAAGCCCAATTTGTCTTTGATTTTGGCAGATTTTATGCCATCTGCTTCAAAATTACGGGCACCATCCCACCATACGGCACAACCTAAATTGGTTAGTCAGGAAGAATCTTCCTCAGATGAAGAGTTGATCTTTGGTTTTGTTAATATGATTCACTTAACAGATCCTTATGCCAATCAAAGTTTTGATCTTGATGAGCATGAATTCCTTGTACCAAACAGAAGAATTAGAGGGAGTTCCAGAGGTGTAGGATACAGAGGAATACGTGGATATCCCAAAAACTACTATTTCAATGCTACCCCTACTAGAACTATCTATCTAGACAAAACTCATGACAAAGCCCTTCAATGGGCTCAAAAAGAACAAGAAAGTTCTTCCATGCAAGGCAGACTCAATCCTAGTACAGTTATCTTAGAAGATCGGTTGGAGGTTACACCTTCTTCCTCTTAGTAAATAAATAGACCTAGTCGGTCTAATATTCCAAAGACATGAGTATTTCCAAATCCTATCCTGATACAAGATGCATCTACTTCCAAAGCATCTACTTCTAAGGCACCTTTGAAACCACATGTTCCTGTTAGGAAACACAGACCTTTGGATCAAAAGTATGATGTCTCGAAACATTTGGCCCAAATACCAGCCAAGTTATCAATTCTGGATTCTTTAAACCTATCAAAGGATCTTCAGGAGGCACTCATTGAGGCTTTATCAGGTCCTCATGAATTCGAAACTGAAATTTCTGCGGTTGAAGTCTACCATGTAGAGAATAGTCCTGCAGAATACCATGCAGTGATATCTTTTACAGATGAAGATGAAGATGATATTGTGAATGGACATATCAGACCTTTGTATTTATTTGGAAAGGTCAATGATGTAGATATCTGATGATCTTTCATTGATAATGGCTCAGGAGTCAACCTCATCCCTATTCGTACACTTCGTCGATTGGGCCTCACTAAATCTGATTTATCTCCTTCTACTTTGATGTTTCAAGGATATGATAAGAATGAACAAGAACCTCTGGGTGAGATTACACTTAGAACTCAGTTTGGAGACATTACATCTAATTCAAATTTCATAGTTGTTCGTCAGGACACAACCTTCAATATTTTGCTTGGAAGACCTTGGCTACATCAACATGTGGTCGTACCTTCATCATACCATCAATGCCTCAAATATTGTTTCAAAGGTCAAATTGGGACATTTTATGGTGATAAATCCCCATTCAAAACATGTGAATCTCAATACATTGAGGCAGAATTATATCACATGGAGGGAAAGGAGAAATCCACAACAAGGTAGGTTACCAAATTTAATGCTCCATATGGGTTGGAAAAGATTCCAGTAAATACATTCATACATGTGAGTACAGATTATGTATTTCCTATCATTCAAATTGACAGGATAGACCAAAATCCAAATAATCTTATGGAAACTTCCATAATGTCAATTACGGAAATCAAGCTAGACACCATGGGAGAAATTGGTGATTCACCAAGAAATGATGAGAGCTCAAATGGAGATGTCTTCATTTCATCCGCTGAAATTCAGCAATTCTATACTTCGCCAACTATTCCAGAAGAAGTTATAGCAATGTTAGAGGTGAACGATGATGTCAATTCTCAATCCATAATCTCCTCTTTATTACCCAAGGAAGACCCTTCATCGTCAATAGGGTCAGAAATGGAAGCTTCTTCCTCAAGATGTTAAAATTTCAACATCTCTTATGATCATGGAAATTCTGCTTCATCATCTACTATGAAAGTAGAAACAGAATAAATAACACGTGTTAAAGAAGAATAGAAAGATCTCATGGAATCTCCTCCAGCATTTGAAGAGGGTATCTCCACCACTGTGGATGAACTCAGAGAAATAAATCTGGGTACAAAAGAAGATCCACACCCCACTTTAATTAGTGTGGACATAACTCTTGAAGAGAAAGAAATGTATACTTTCTTTTTAAAGAAAAATAGAGATATATTTTCTTGGAACTATATAGAAAATACAGGGCTTGATCCTGATGTTGCTACTCATCATTTGGGTTTTCCAGAAGAGCATCGAGGATTCAAGCAAGGCGCAAGAAGAACACACACAACTTATGCTTCCAAAATTGAAGCTGAAGTGGATAAGTTTATCAAAGATAACTTTGTTAGAGAAGTTCAATATCCCAAATGGTTGGCTAATATTGTCCCTGTGAAAAAGAAGAAATGAAAAATAAGAGTTTGCATTGATTTCAGAGATCTTAATCGGCATTGTCCCAAGGATGATTTTCCAGTTCCGATCACAGAACTCTTAATTGATGCAACAGCTGGATATGAAACACTTTCCTTCATGGATGGATATTCTAGGTATTATCAAATCCGAATGGCTCCAGAAGATGAAGAATCTACAGTTTTTAGAGCCCCTTGGGGTGAGTTTTTCTATCGGGTAATTCCCTTTGGCCTGAAGAATGCAGGCGCAACATATCAGTGTGCCATGCACCGTATCTTCAAACCCTTTTTAGGGAATTTTTTTGAATTTTATGTGGAAAATTTGGTGGTTAAATACAAACTACATTATAATCACTTGGATGATTTGGAAGTAATATTATACAAACTTCGACAACACAATTTGAAGATGAACCCCTTGAAATGTGCTTTTGGGGTAACCTCAGGAAAATTTCTCAGCTTTCACTACTGGAAATATGGGCTATAGCCACGGACCTATAGCCACAGTTTTATAGAACCGTGGCTATAGGTTTTATACAGCCACGGTTTTTTTCCTACCCGTGGCTATATCCCCTCGCCCAGTTTTTTTCCCCCCCATTCCGTCAGGCTCCATCCTCACCCTCGCTCCCAAGCGTCGGGCTCCATCTCCTCACCCTCGCCATTTCTCCTCCCCGTGGCCTCATCCTCGCCGCAACCTCCTCCTCCACGACGCATCAACGCCGTGCCATCCTCCTCGCCGACGCCCTCCTCGCCGCGCTCTCCTCGCCGACGCTCTCCTCGCCGACGCTCTCCTCGCCGACGCTCTCCTCGCCGATTCTCTCCTCGCCGACGCTCTCCTCGCCGACGCTCTCCTCGCCACGCTCTCCTCGCCGACGCTCTCCTCGCTGACGCCCTCCTCGCCGCGACCCTCCTCGCCGCGTCATACTCCCCGCGCCCTCCTCTCCGGCGCCCTCCTCGCTGGCGCCTTCCTCGCCGCGCCCTCCTCGTCGAAGCCCTCGAGGTCGACACCCCCATCGCCCTCTATTTTTTTCTCTCCCGAGTGCTGGTTATCTGTATTTTTTATGCCTCATTTGCACCTTCGATTTCTTTGATTTAGGTAAGCTTTACATGTTTTCCCCTTCTATTTCATATCCGCTGAGGTTGATGTTTTGAAGCCACTGGTAGAATTAGTGTGTATTTTCATTGAAGAGGATTATAGATGTTTCTACGTGGTCCATTACAAATCTTGGTATGATTTCTGCTCTATCTGCAAGTAACTTGGACACCTAAGTCAGGTCTGCTGATGGTCTTCTTCTAAATGGATTGGAATGGTTTCATCCCAAGGGATCAATACTAGGAATGTGGGTATTAGTAGAATGTTGATTTTGGTAGATGAGTTTGGATCTAAATGTTTTCCTATAAAGGATGCAGGATTCACAGGACCTAGGTTGTCATATGAAAATGCATTGTGATCCGACCACGACCATCTAAGGAGCCCGGGGGTGAAAGTTGTTCCATCTGTTTCTAGTGCTGAATATGTACCAATATATGAAGAATTAAAATGAAATTGAGAAATTCAATGGAGAAAAAGATTCCAATATATGAAGAATTAAAATGAGATCCTTTCTCGGACAACAAGGCTGAATTGAATCCCTATATGGGCCCAAGAAACCCATTACGACTGTTAATGAAATGTTCAGACCATTGTAGAATACTAAGATGTTACCCCTAATATACATATTAAGTCTCATAGAACCCTTTTACTTTACATAGGTGATGGGGTCCTTAGAGAAGTATATTATAAGTCTACCACTGTATAAATTTTCTAAAACATAAAAATTTATACATGACTGCTTCATTAGTAGGAATAACTTACTAGAATCATCATATGTTCACATTCAAAATAAAGCATTGTACTTCAATAAAAACCTATTTAGAAGAGTTTAATAAAGTCAAATTATATTTAACCAATATTAATGTTTCTATAGATGATGAGGATCAGAAATTAATCCTCTTAATCCCTCTTAACAATAGCTACATCACACTAATTGAGACCATGATATATGGTCGAGATTATTTAACTAAAGAAGATGTTAAATAATATATTTGGTCTAAGGATTTGCATTCTAAACTTAAGATAAAAGGAGAGGTTGAGTGTTTTTCACAAGGGGAAGACCTAAAACTTAATGTAAAAAAGAAACAGTTCAATAGATACAAAAGTAAGAGTAATAAAGAACCCAAATCCAAAACTAGTTCCTTGGATAGAAAAGTCACATGTTTTCACTATGTTAAACCCATGCACATTAATCCCAAGTGTAGGAAACTCATGTGAGAGTTAGAACACAAAAAACCAACTGACCAGCCTTTTATGGTTGACTCAAGATATTATGCTATTGAATTCCGGAATATATCCATCCATAAACTCAATCATGAGTGGGTCCTTAACTCTGGATATTATTATAACTTGTGTCTATATATAGAGTCTTTTTTGAATCTATTCAAGAAGTTGGAAGGGTATGTCCTTTTAGGAAATAATAATAGGTGTAGGGTTGAGGGTAGAGACTCTATTCTAATAGAGTAATATGATCAATCCATCATCCACTTACTTGATGTAAGGTGGGTCCCCAACCTTCAAAAAAATAATATCCTTAGGAGTCCTTGATCAAAATGGATTTACCTCTAGTTCATATAATATAAATGGATATTGAACATAATTAAATATTGATATAATTAATTTATTATAGTAATATTTCCACCTTCAATTTCAACCAAGAAGAAAACTATTTTCTATGAAATGTATCTCTCCTTCTCAAAGATAAATAATGATGATTTATATTATTAATTTCTTTATGATATGGTTTTTATTTTTCGTCATCTACCACTACTCAATGGGGTGCGGGGTAAGGAATAAAAGAAAACTGAGAAAAATCACTAAACAACTCAACCACACTAGAAATTCCCAAGGATTTTAGTAGAATGACAACATATCTTTGTAGATATGGTTTATATTTTCCGTCATCTACCACTACTCAATGGGGTGCGAGGTAAGGCATAAAAGAAAAGTGAGAAAAATCACTAAACAACTCAACCACACCAGAAATTCCCAAGGATTTTAGTAG
The DNA here is from genome assembly GCA_963277665.1 of Viscum album. Classification (NCBI taxonomy): domain Eukaryota; kingdom Viridiplantae; phylum Streptophyta; class Magnoliopsida; order Santalales; family Viscaceae; genus Viscum; species Viscum album. Next base: position 1,179,424,199 of record OY728135.1, read on the forward strand.
AATGACAACATATCTTTGTAGATATGGTTTATATTTTCAAAATGTCTCTAAATTTCAATAAATCTTTGTAGATTTAATACAGAACATCACAACTCGTTAGGAATTAACCCAAACACTTTTGGGAATTTATTATTATTATCTCTTAGATTTCATATAAACTCTTTTTACTATAATCAATCCTCATTCTTGGAACTTATGTATGACTATTCGTGAATTTTTATAATTTAAAACATTTATGAATTCCCTAAACCATAATTTTAATATATTTGTTATAATTTTTTTATTAACTTGTTATTGATGATTACTTAATATCTTATGAAACAATACATATAATGTTAAGTCATTTTCTAGATTATTTATCTAATGTACGTTTATCTTCCTCAGAATGGATAGATACTGGATGTACAACATTGATCAGATCACTGATGAATTTCAGAAGGAGTTACAATATTTTTTGGACTTTGCATTCACTAATGATTCAGATGGCGGATTGATTCGATGCCCGTGTTTTGATTGTGTTGGAAGACCTTGGTTAAATCGTGAGGAAGTGAGTTACCATATCACTAAAAGTGGTTTCCAAAAAAATTATCATGTGTGGTATCACAATGGAGAAAAATCTCAAGTGTTGAATGCCATCGATTCAGCGGAAAAGATTGGTATGAAAAATCTGATTTCTGATCGGTTTCCTTTGTTTCTGAAGCTAGCTCCTCATGTAGACCAGTGCAAGAGGAAATGAATACTGGAACACAGTTCTCATCTATTAATCAGGATGATGACGTTGAGAGTGTTAGAAAGTTGATGGAAGATGCAAATACCCCATTATATCAAGCATGTGAAAAAATGAGCAAACTTGAGTTTTTAATGCGATTATATCATGGGAAAACAATGTATGGATTTACTAATACTGCGGTCAACTATCTCCTTACATTTATTAAGGATTTACTGCCTGATGATGCATGTGTTCCAGAAAATGATTACATGGCATCAAAGTTGGTTAAAAAATTTGGATTTTCATCTAGTAAGATTCATTCTTGTCTCAAAGACTGTTGTTTGTTCTGGAAGGAGAATGCAAACTTGAGTCAGTGCAAATAGTGTGGCACATCAAGGTGGAAGACTAATAAAGATGGATCTCAATCATGCATACCACAGAAAGTGATGTGGCACTTCCCTTTAATTCCCAGGATTCAAAAAAAAATTATGTCAGAACAAATGGCAATGAATATGAGATGGCATGCAGATGAAAGAAATAAGGATAACGATGAAATAGTGCACCCTGCAGATGGGTTGGCTTGGAAGAAATTTGATAGGTTACATCCTGATTTTGCAGCCGACCCACGAAATGTTATATTGGGATTATCCTGTGATGGTTTCAACCCATTTCGCCAAATGCATACTGCACACAGTACTTGGCCTGTTTTAATTCACATTTATAACTTTCCTTCATGGATGTGTATGAAGAAGCCGTGCACTATCCTGAGTATATTGATATCTGGACCCAGTGATCCTGGAAATGATATTGATATATACTTGCAGCCATTAATAGAGGAGTTAAATGAGCTTTGGATTATTGGTGCACAAGCATATGATGCATTCAGAAAGGAGTACTTTATGTTTCGTGCAGCTTTATTATGGACGATAAATGATTTACCTGCCTACGGAATGATGTATGGTTGGAGTAATAAAGGGAAATTATCCTGTCCTATTTGTATGAAAAATACACGTTTCCGAAGAATGAAGTTTCGACGAACTTTCAGCTTCATAGGGCATCGACGTTTTCTACCAATGGACCATCCATACAGGAAAAATCAGAGACAGTTCGATAATTCCATCGAGACAGATGAGACACCTCAACGAATGTCAGGGACTGATATTGTTAAAGAACTTTATGATTTGAATTATGTTCTTGGAAAAAGTCAATCAAATATCAGAAAGCGAAAGCATGCTAATTCCAATTCCAACAGCAATTGGAGAAAGAAAAGCATATTCTTTGAGTTTCCGTATTGGTCATCGAATTTATTACATCATTGTTTGGATGTAATGCATATCGAGAAAAACATTTGTGAGATGTTAATTGCTACTATTTTAAATGTCAAAGGCAAAACAAAAGACGATTTGCGGTGTCGTCGTGATTTGATGGATTTGGGTATAAGAGCAAGACTTCATCCTGAGTTAATTGGTCAAAATAAGTGGAAAGTCCCTGTTGCCTGTTATTCGATGAAAAATGTGGAGAAAAAACAATTTCTTCAGGTCTTGGGAAGTTTGAAGGTTCCGGATGGTTATTCAAGTAATATTTCGAAAAGGGTGAATACGCAAGATGTGAAACTCAAATCTCTTAAAACCCATGATTACCATGTCTTGTTACATGATTTGATTCCCATTACCATTCGTCATTTACTTTCACATAATGTTAGAGTTTCGGTGATTAAGTTATGTCAATTTTATCGAGATCTTTGTGCCAAAAGATTGAGCAGAAGTGCAGTTCAGAAATTGCAGAGAGATGCACCAATTATTCTTTGCGACTTGGAGAAAACTTTCCCACCGTCTTTTTTCACAATTATGTTACATTTGACTGTGCATCTTCCCACGGAAGTTCTCTTTGGTGGTCCTATTTCGAGTCGGTGGATGTATCCTACTGAAAGAATGGTGTTTACATTGAAATCTTATGTGAGAAATAAATATCATCCTAAAGGCTCTATTGTGAAATGCTATTTAGCACAAGAATGCATGGATTTCTGTTCATCGTACTTGGCTAATGTCACTACGAGGTCTAATCGACTAATGAGAACTGAAGATGAGCAATATGATCCCATTGAGCCTGCATTTCCTTCAATGCCCCAAATAGGGGGGATATCTGGATCATACTCGTTGTGTACTTTAAGCAGGGAAGAGTGGGAAATGGCACATCGCACAGTATTATTCAACTGTAGTGTGCTTGATGATTATATCAAGTAAGTAAACTAATAAATATGTATTTTTTTCATTTTGTGATTTCTTTATATCTTCTGACATTTTAATTCTTGCATATCTGTAGAGAACATTTTGAAATTATAAAAAAGAAACATCGCTCTCTCTCTATTAAGAGGAAGGAACTGTTGCACAACAAAGAATTTGCTGCCTGGTTAAAGTCAAAGGTAATAGATTTATTTTTCTTCTTCTCATAACATAATCACAAATCTCTGTTTAATATTCTATGTTGGTATCTTTTAGGTTTTAACTCTACCAATGATTGAAGTATCAGATGAAATAAAAGCATTGTCCTTTGGTCCAAATGATGTGGTGCGTGATTGTAAGTCAATGGTTGTCAATGGATATAAATTTGTTATAAATAGTTGTGCAAAAAAAATGGCAACACAGCATGACGGTGTCACGATAAGCGCCACAACAGATTGTTATGCGAGTGCATCGGACATGCAACCTCAATCAGAAAATATATCATATTACGGTGTTGTTGAAAGAATCATTTTATTAGATTACTATGCACATGGTTGTGTCACAATGATGAAATGCAAGTGGTTTGATTCAATGACACGACAAGGAATGCATATTGATAACTGTGGATTTAGAGTGATTGATATGAACCACCAACTTCGTACCGATGAACCTTATATTCTTGCGTCACAAGCTAAACAGGTGTTTTATGTAAGTGACCCGTTACAACCACAATTTGGTGTTATTGTTGATGTTATTCCTAGACATATTTTTGACGAAGGCATGGATGACAATGATGCTGTGGATGAACCTGTTCGTATTTATTCGAATGTTGCATTTGATGATACGGATGATGCAATTGTTCGAACAGATAGTGAACCAGAAATTGTCATAGACCCCCCATAGCGTTGACACATTTGTAAGTATTTACCTGATATTATCGCAATATTGTATGTGTTTTTTTAACTTTCATACATGATATCAAAATAACTAGTATATTTTATACCATTATCGAATATAAAACTATTAATAGCCTCACCAATTTATGTTTAACCACTTCTCTAGTAAATCTTGAACATAGAAAAGTCTTGATATTTTATCAATATAAATATCACACATGAAAATGTATCTCATTGTTTTATGATACAATTGTATTATTTAACATTTTGCATTATTTCTATTTATTTGAGAATATTATTTTAAATTTCCAGGTCAAAATGCCTGATTATGATGGTAGTAGAAGGAGTAGAAGAATATTGAGAAACGAACAACGTAGGTCTCCTCCTGGAAACAATGTAAGTACAAATTATGTTTGAATATTATGGTCTTTCATATTATTTATCTTGTTATCGTTCGTTTTATTTTATCATCTATGTTATTTTAGACCGCATCGTCGAGGAGACGCTTGGATTATGCCACTGAGGATGATATTGTGGCGGGGGGCACTGATTCTACAGGTCAGCCTACTACTACGCCGCTTGAGACACCAGGAGGCCATCCTCCCATTATGCCACCTCCATATTATCCATACCCGCCTTTTCCGTATCCCTTTTTGCCCGCACCCACATCGGATGGTAGTTCTCAGACTCCCATCCCTCAGTTTCCATTCCCACCATCCACTGTACAGGGTACTGTGCCCCCATATATCCCACCGCCATATCCATATCCATATCCACCCTCATCTGTACAGGGTTATCCATCGGGTTTTCTTCCTCCATCAGTACACTTTGCATCTACTATACATAGTACTCCTGTAGATATCTCACCTACCATGGAGGCTGCCCCCCCTCCAGACGCAGCACTTCAGGGGTCAGCAGATCCCCCATCTACTGGTATTTGTTTAATCATTACTGTTACTGATTAATGATAAATTCATATATATTATTTTCTTTTATTTTGGTTTCATGATTAGCTCTAGCCTCTACCAAACGACGAGGCCGCACAAAAATGCGCGAGGTTTGGAATCGGAACATGCAAATAATAGTTGATTACAATGAGGACAATGCTATAATTAATAAAAATGGCACGGAATGTAAAAGTTTTATGGGAACACTTGCTAGACACAGCAATATCATTCCGGTTCAACCGATAAGTTGGAAGGCAGCTGGACAAGAAATAAAGGACAAAGCCTGGGCAGAGATTTGGGTAAGTAATGTTAATCACCTTTTATATATATATAAATTTATAATATTTTCTTAACAAATATTATGTCCATTGCAGCTTCGATATAATTTTCCCGATGGACAAAATGCAAAGGCTGCAATGATAATGGATATAGGTGAAATGTGGCGAGCCTACAAGTATGATTTATATCTTGGGTGGAAAAAGAGAGTTGGTACAGAGCTTGAAGAAGTACTGGTGATTCAAGATTGCCCAATATCACAATATAAAGAGATGATCAACTATTGGAAGAGTTCAGCGTTTAAGGTGTTTGTTAAATTTATATATATATTCATTTATTTATTTGAAAACGATTTTAAATTACTCGTTTTATTTATGTTAATGAATTTATATAATTATTTGTTTATAGGAGAAATCAAATAGAAATAAAAAAACAAGAGTGCAATGAAACACATTTATACTCGCGGACACACTTCATTACCAGATCATGAGCAGACGCAGGTAATTTAACATTTAAAATATTTAGCTTTGTTTTGTGTAATTTTTTTAACTTCCAATTTTGATTTATTTCTTTGTTTTTTTCCAGAAAAAGGCATCGAATATTTAGGGTCGCGTTCCTCGCTCAACTTTGTTTTGTACAAGCCAGAAAAAGAAAGATGGTATTGTGCCAAATAATGACACCAAGAAGGCGATTGTAAGTATATTTCAATTTCTTTGATTTTTAATGAATTTAATTCCGTATATTATTTTATCATTTTAATTTATGTTATATATCAATCAACAGAATGCTTTAGAGGCATTGGCAGAAAAAGAACCTGACAATTTGGGCCCAAACGATCATCTACATCAGGTATTAGGAGATGAGCATCAGGGTAGAGTGCATTGTCGACCTGGGAAGAAGATTTTACCATCTCGATACTGGTCTACTAACGTTTCTTCGAGTACCGGTTCTGGTTTTGTCATAGTGGAACAAATGAATGCCGCAATCAAAGAAGCAAGTCAAAAATCAGAACAGGCGATAACTGCAAATATGATGAAGTTTATGTCTGCCCTTTCTTCTACACTTCCACCAGAAGCAGCTGCAACAGTTGATGCCTTTTTGATGTCGATGCGTTCTGATAATGTAGATTCTTCTGTTGGAGCCGGAGCCGGACCTAGTGCTGGACCCGGTGCTGGTGCCGGTTCGGATGCAGATGTCGATGCCGATGATGATGTTGGTGGTGTGAGAGGTGGTGATGGTGTTTCTGTATGAGGTGTGGATGAGGGTTATCATTATTTTGATGATACTGATATTGAGACTCACTTTTGATGTTAATTGTATGTTTGTATTGGTAATGTATGACGAGTTCCATGCATCCGATTACATTGCTTTTTTGATCAATATCATTAATATTTACCATATCTTATTGGGAATGAGAATGACTACTAAACTACAGTTCTCCACTGCTACAAATGCCTTTTCTGATTGGTCTCAGCTTTCTTTTAGTAGTGATAATACTATTTCTAAGATGTTCCGTAATATGAAACCTACAATTTCTATCCTTAAAGGATTCAATAATACAACCTGCTAACAATGACACCTCTCTTGGACTAAATAATGAAATCAAAATAAAATATGATGAACCAGTTTCTGCTATCCCAACTCACACTAATACTATTAGCAATCCTGCCAATTCTGGGTACGCCGAGACACTAAATAAGCCCTGTAATACTGCTTTCGTGGCACCCAAATCAGTTGAACATGGTACCACAATATCGATACAGGAACCTAAGCCCATGCAGGTTATGAATGTCTCTATAGAGAAAATGAACTGCTGTACAGATCTGGAAAATATCATAAAACATCCCACAGATACTTCACAGGCCAGGTATAACTATTTCACCACCTATAGATAGTGAGCACTGTGCTATAAAATCTGGTAACTATTTCTAATCATAACTCTGTTTCTGATTGTTTTCTTGCAGAATATTGATTTTGATGACGATTAAGATGATTGATTATAATGTCGAAGAGAATGATGGTATGAAAATAATGTATACCATTGCTGTTACAGTTTTTGTAAATGAATTCTAATAACAATTGTTCACTAGATGATGTTGATCTTTACTTATTGCAGATGAGATGTTCTATGATTGATCGTACCCACCAGAGTTTTGTACATTGCATGATGCTGATCATTTTTTATTCTACCACAGAGGTTTCTTTTCGCTATTTATACATACATTGTTAGGTTTTGTTTGATTGGGTGAGATTTTTGATTGTTGCAGTTGAATTAATTAAAACAGAACAAGCTTTCTATTTTTAGTTTGTCTTTTCAATTGACAATATCATTGTATTTTTTAACAATAGTTCCATTTTTCTATATTAATGATGTCCAACAGGGGAAAATATGCAGGGGGAGTCCAGTGTCTAGGGTAGAGTATAGTGTCCAGTAGGGGTAAATATGATTTGGGCATCCCAAGAACTAGTTTCCAGGGGGGAGTCCAGTGTCCAGCAAGGGTACAAGGGGGCTGGTAGGGGGTGGGGGGAGAGTATGGGTCCAGTGTCCAGCAGGGGTCCGGTGTCCATCAGGGGTAAATATGCAGGGGGAGTCCAGTGTCCAGGGGGGAGGGAGGGGGGGCTGTCCAGCCTCGACACATTATTATCACTATCTATTAAAATCCAGTTTTAAGTAATCTTCTATTTTGATGATAATTTGTAGTGAGTTAGAGGAGGCCAAGCAATTAGTTCACTTTTGAGATCCATCATTATGAAAGAACAAATCGTATTTAAATTCAGCATCTCTGAAGCAATTTCTCTATCTCTGATGGTCTCATTCATGCAAATTGATTGAGGATGTTATCATTGATTGGAGAGCTCCTTTGGAAGAACATGTTCAGTCTCCCCACTTACATGTGTATGCATAGGTAGGGGGAGGCTAGTGTGTAGGGGTGTAGTGCAGTGCAAAGAGAGAGGGAGGCCGGATCTGGTGTGAAGGGGGGAGAGGGACCAGTGCAGGGGTGCAGGGGGAGGCTGGCGTGCAGGGGTGATGGTGTGCTGGTGTCAGGGGTGCAGGGGTGCGGGGGGGGGGGGGCTGGCAGGGGGGGCTGGGGGTAGCAGGGGGTGGGGGGGGGGGGGGGGTCTGTCCTGGGGGGTCTGGGTTTGGGGGGAGGGGTCTGTCCATGGGGGGTCTAGGGGGTCCAGTGGGGGGGGGGGCTGGTGCTGGTGGGCTGGGGAGGGGGGACAGGTGCAGGTGGGCAGGGGGGGACTAGCAGGGGGTAGGGGGGGCTGGCAGGGGGTGGCAGCCATGTCAAGGTAGTTATGGACCAACCTATTTGTAACATCATAGAAAATGATTTCAGCAGGTCCAGATATGTGGAATTTCACTGGTGCTTATGCAGCCATGTCACAACACATGTATAATCCATCAATCTACCCTTTCCGCTGATAAATGAATGTACAGAATTTTATCCTTTTTTGTATCTTTTTACATCATGTTTTTCCATTTTCATTCATTTTCATTTATAATTTATGATACATGATCTGATTTTTTAACATATTTTTATCTACTTTTCATTATTATCTATCACAAAAGCTGTAATTTTAACATATTTTAACTAAAATTTGCATGGATGTGACTGATGTCAATATGCAAATTCAAGACAATCACTTCTCTGTTTCACTATTTTTGTGGCAATAAAATGATACTCATGTACAGTTTTTTTTACATTTGTCATTTGTTCATTCCAAAGAATTATTCATTCTTGGTATTTATTCTTATCATAAACAAAGGAGTAGTAAATATGAGTACCATCAATAGTAAAGGTGCAAGTGATAATCTGGCCAGACAGGGGGGGGTGTCCAGACAGGGGGGGGGGGGGTGTCCAGATATGGGGGAGGGGACTGGTAGTCTACACATACCCATATCATCCTATTTGAAACTAAGTGGAAGATGTTGCCCCGCGGATGTCGTTGGACTGGGCCAACACGTTGTGGTCACGTTGCGGTCACGCCGCGGTCACGCCATGATTTGGCCCTGCTCCAGGACGACACCCTGCGGCGGTTACTCCTCCTTAGAGAAACATTGAATGGTTAGCTCTAATTTTTCATATTTCCTCATTCCTAAACTATATCTCCTATCAGCACTGCCTCTTATCCATATTTCCACAAAACGTGCATAGCAGGTGGTACAAAGTCTCAATTCAACTGAAAACATTGGTTTGGAATTGTCTGGAATATTTTATTGTACATGTATCACATAATATTTGTTCGGTAATTCTTCTTTTTCCTCATCCTCTTCACATGTTGTCCGAACCAGATCATCCTCATCCTCTGCACATGTCGTCTAAACCGGATCAGCCTGTTGTGATGGAAATTCAATGTCTGCTTTTGACTGAATTTCACACCAAACCAAGAGATAATAAATGAGTCAAACAATCAGAAAAATGGTTTAGATTCTTTTTCCTCTGCTCACTACACCTATGACTCTAAAACTCTGGATGCCAGTGGAACTGCTATAAAAACCAGAAAACTCTCCACTAATCTAAACGTCATTCATACCACTGGTTGTCCTATAAAAAGTAGGAATCCTCATATTAGTCTAAAGTATCTTTAGGCTAAGGCACAAACAAAACACACTAAAATTGATAAACAAGGTACCTTGACACTGGAACCTATAAAACGTACAAAAGGAAGCACAACCTCTGTACAAGACCCCACGCTAATGCAGGCACATTTTGAACCCATTGGGCAGAGGCCCCTTCCATTAGATCTGGATGCTATCAAGATGCAGAATATATATGATTCAAAGGACCCAGGTACACCTACTCTTCATTCTATTAATTTAACTTTTGTTGGTGCTAAATCTGTAGATAATATGAACTATTATGAACAGCCTGTATCCCTGTTATCTAACCAAAATACCATTTCGTTGATGCTATATAACATGAACATTACAAACTCAATTAAGAATGCTTCAAGAAATGAACCAATAAAGAAGAACTATGTCATACCTAACAATGAAGAGGAACAGAAAACTAATAATAACAATGGTCATGACATTAGAAGGTATTTTAGAAATAAAGGCTCTGAAGAAAAGGAAAAATGCAGTTCTAACTCCAAAACCAGGTTCACAAAAAGTTTCATTTTTGGAATTTTTATGGTATTGCCAACTCTTTTTCAATAGGGAGGATTTATGGTTCCCACAACCGTTTGACTGAATTTCACACCAAACCAAGCCCTGCTAGTGACTATTTTTCGATGCACTATAAAAATCCCATGGACAACCCACCAAAATAAAACCAGCTATTCCAGGGCCATTTCCACTCTCACTAAAAAATCCAAACTCAAGCCCTACTACAATTCCAAGCTCCCACTTCAATTTAGCCACTATGAACTCCTTCCCAGTCCCCCACCATTTTTCAATCCACCTAGGCAACCCATCCACAACTTGACCACCAATCAGGCCTACCCACCTCTCAACTTCTAATCCACCAACCCCACATTTTCCACCAGGCATCCCACTTTAATACCATTCCAAACCTCACCCAATTCTAACCAATTAAACCAGACCCCTTAACATTTGAAGCCCTCATCTAAATTCATGTTCCAACTCACTTATTTTAGGGGGTCAAGGTGGTGTCCAGGGGTAGGGGGACTAGCAGGGGACTGGCAGGGTGCAGGGGGGGACTGGCAGGGGGCAGGGGGCTGGTGGGGGGCAGGGGGTTGGGGGCTGGGGTTGGGGGATGGTGGGGGGGGGAGGGATGTCCAGCAGGGGGGAGGGGTGTCCAGGCAGGGGGCGGGGCTGTCCAGCAGGGGGGGCGGGCTGTCCGGCAGGGGGGCGGGCTGTCACGGGCTATCCGGCAGGGGGGAGGGGTGTCCGGCAGGGGGGAGGGCTATCCAGCAGGGGGGAGGGGCTGTCCTACAGGGGGGAGGGGTGTCTAGTAGAGGGGAGGGCTGTCCAGCAAGGGGGAGGGGTGTCCAGCAGGGGGGAGGGGCTGTCCAGCAGGGGGGGGGGCTGTCCAGTAGGGGGTGTTCAAGGGGGCTGTCCAGGGGGTTGCAAGGGGGTGCAAAAGGGATGTCCAGAAACCTAAGCCCATGCAGGTTATGAATGTCTATAGAGAAAATGCAGTGCTGTCCAGATCTTGAAATTATCATAAAACATCCCACAGATACTTCACAGGCACCAGGTATAACTATTTCACCACCTATAGATAGTGAGCACGGTGCTATAAATTCTGGTAACTCTATTTCAAATCATAATTCCAATGTTTTGTTTAATGCAGTACTACATGAAATGAAAGCAGATTTTATCTGAGGATGAGCATGTGTGACCATGATTTCACCAAGCAGTTTGTTTAGTTGATAAACAGTTTTTATGGTAATGTTTTCCAATTTCAAATATGTTTTATTTTATTTCCATAAACATTTTATAGTTTATTCTGTTTTATTTTCCAGACTGATTATATGTATGTTTTCCTAGATTAATCATATATAGCTACTTCTGAATTTTGTTTCAAGTGTTTCCCAAGTCCTACTATGGGGTGGTCCTACTAATAACCTATAGTATGGGGCCAGTGTCCAGCAGGGGTCCAGTGTCCAGCAGGGGTAAATATGCAGGGGGAGTCCAGTGTCCAGGGGGGAGTTCAGTGTCCAATAGGGGTAAATATGATTTGGGCATCCCAAGAACTAGTTTCCAGGGGGGGAGTCCTGTGTCCAGAAGGGGTACAAGGGGGCTGGTAGGGGTGGGGGGAGTATGGGTCTAGTGTCTAGCAGGGGTCCAGTGTCCAGCAGGGGTAAATATGCAGGGGGCAAGGGGCCTAGAAGGGGGCCTAGAAGGGGGCAGGGGGACTAGCAGGGGGTAGGGGGGCTGGCAGGGTGTAGGGGGGGCTGGCAGGGGGATAAGCAGGGGGCAGGGGGGGCTGGCAGGGGGCAGGGGGGGCTGGCAGGGGGACAAGAAGGGGGCAGGGGGGGATGGGAGGGGGACAAGCAGGGGGCAGGGGGGGCTGGCAGGGGGGCAAGAAGGGGGCAGGGGGGGCTGGCAGGGGCAGGGGGGCTGGCAGGGGGACAAGCAGGGGGGTGGCAGGGGGGACTAGCAGGGGCAGGGGGGACTAGCAGGGGGCAGGGGGGGACTAGCAGGGGGTGTCAGGGGGCAAGGGGGCTGGAAGGGGGTGGCAAGGGGGGACAAGCAGGGGGGAGGGGTGTCCAGGTAGGGGGGAGGGGTGTCCAGGCAGGGGGGACTGGTAGGGGGCAGGGGGGCTGGCAGGGGGACAAGCAGGGGGCAGGGGGGCTGGCAGGGGGACAAGCAGGGGGCAGGGGGGGCTGGCAGGGGGACAAGCAGGGGGCAAAGGGGGGGGGGGGGGGTTGGCAGGGGGCAGGGGGGCTGGCAGGGGGACAAGCAGGGGGCAAAGGGGGGGGGGGGGGGCTGGCAGGGGCAGGGGGGCTGGCAGGGGAATAAGCAGGGGGGGGGGTGCTGGCAGGGGGACAAGCAGGGGGCAGGGGGGACTGGCAGGGGGGACTAGCAGGGGGGTGGCAGTGGGGTAATGGCAGGGGGTGGCAGGGGGGGACTAGCAGGGGGCAGGGGGGACTAGCAGGGGGCAGGGGGGGCTGGCAGGGGGACAAGCAGGGGGCAAGGGGGGGGGGGCTGGCAGGGGCAGGGGGCAAAGGGGGGGGGGGCTGGCAGGGGGAAGGGGGGCTGGCAGGGGGACAAGCAGGGGGAAAAGGGGGGGGGGGATGGCAGGGGGCGGGGGGGTGCTGGCAGGGGGACAAGCAGGGGGCAGGGGGGACTGGCAGGGGGACTGGCAGGGGGGACTGGCAGGGGGGTGGCAGTGGGGGACTGGCAGGGGGTGGCAGGGGGGTGTCCAGGGGGTGTCCAGGGGGGTGTCCAGGGGGTATTTTTTTTATGGATTTGGAAACCCTATAGCCACAGTTTAAAACCATGTCTATTGGTTTATTGCCACGATTTTTAACCGTGGCTATAGACATAATGCCACGGTTTAAAACCGTGGCAATATATTATGTCCGGCCTTTAGTGTAGCCACGGTTGAAACCGTGGCTTTAGGTGTACAGCCACAGTTTGGAATCGTGGCTATAGGTATAGGCCTATAGCCACGCCAAACTTAGCCACGGTTCCTCAAACCGTGGCTATTACCTATAGCCACGGTTTGAGGGCCTATAGCCATGGTTCTAAACCGTGGCTATAGCCCGAATTTCCAGTAGTGTTTGTTGTATGCCATCGTGGTATTGAAGTCAATCCTGAGAAGACAAAATCAATCCTTGGTATGTCACCTCCTCGAAATTTGAAATAATTGAGAGGACTTAAAGGACACTTGGCCTATATTTGGCGTTTCATCGCCAATCTGGGAGGCAAAAGTTTACCCTTCACCAAATTGATGAAGAAGGGAGTCACTTACCAGTGGACTGAAGAATAGAAAGAGGCATTCAATATTCTCAAGAAATATCTCCTAAGTCCACCAGTATTAATGCCACCTGTTGAAGGAAGACCACTTATTCTTTACGTGATGGCTTTAGAGTGATCATTGGGTGCCTTCCTTGCAAAAATAATGATGTTGGGAATAAAAATAGCCTTTACTATCTCAGTCGGACTATGATTGAAGCAGAAACTCGATATTCAAGTATTGAAAAGTGCTACCTAGAATTAATCTTTGTAGTTCAGAAATTGAGACATTATCTGCAACATCATGAGGTCCACTTGGTATCTCATAATAACCTGCTCAAATTTATCCTTAGTCATCCAATTCCTAAGGACGTCTGGCAAGGTGGGTAATTATTTTGCAGCAATTTGACATCCAGTACATGTCTCAAAAGGCAATAAAGGGCCAAGCTCTGGATGATTTCGTTGTTGAACACCCTTCAGTAGAAGATACATATTTAGATATTGGACTTCCTGATGAGGAAGTCTTTTCTATTCAATATAATCTTCAAACATGGGAAATGTACTTTGATGGTGCTTCTAGAAGTCCAACAGGGAAGAAAATGGAAGATCCTAAATTCAACAAGGTTGGGTTAGGAATTTTTATTATTTCCCCAGAAAAGGCAGTGCTACCCTATTCCTTCTTATTGTTGGGAGGCGGTACAAATAATGAAGCAGAATATCAAGCTCTCATCGCAGGCTTGGAATTGGCGCTTCAGGCACAAGTGAATCACTTAAAAGCGAAAGGTGATTCAGACCTGGTAATCAAACAATTAAATGAGGATTATTCCATCAGAAAAGAAGAGTTAATCCCTTTGTATGATTATGTCAGAGAGTTAGTGGTGGAATTTCCTTTGGTACCGACATTTTCTTATGTCCCGCGATCACAAAATGCCCAAGCTGATGCACTGGCTAATATAGCCACATCTCTAGCAGATCCAAATCGGGAAGAGACAATCATCAGTATTGCCCACCGTCGTACAATTTCACCTTATGTTCAAACCAGAACAGAGTAAATCAATGAAATTAGTCCCATTTCTGAACCATATGGTCATACTATAGGATGGATGACACCTATCAGGGAATACCTTCAAAATGGAACACTTCCACCTGATAGAGCTGGAAAAGAACAAGTTCGGCGACGTGTGGTCAATTTTACTATTTATGATAGCCCAGATCACCTAGAAAAAATTCTATACAAAAGAGGTTTTGATGGAATTCTCTTCAATTTCATTGATGGCGAAGAGACAATGGGTGTCATAAAAGAAGTACATGTAGTAATATGTGGTTCCCACCAGTCTAGACGTATACTATCTGATCAAAGTTGAAGGCTTGGATATTTTTGGCCTTCAATGATACAAGATTGTGTTCATTTCACTAAGAAGTGTCATTATTTCCAAGTACATGACAACTTAATTCATCAACCCTCAGAGTTGCTTCATACAGCCAAATACTCATGGCCATTTGCCACATGGGAAATGGATGTATTAAGACCTTATCCTTCAGCTACATCCAAGTAGTTTAAGTATATTCTTACTACTACTGACTTCTTTTCCAAATGGGCAGAGGCAATACCTCTCAAAGAAGTTTGTTCTAAAAGCATTGTTATCTTCATCAAGTCTAACATCATTACCAGATTTGGTGTCCCTCATACCATATTGACGGACAATGGCACCAACTTCTGTTCATCTGAGGTAAGGAAGTTGTATCAAGAGTACAACATCAAATCCAACCATTCATCTCGGTATCATGAAGCGACCAATGGCCAAATAGAAGCCTTCAACAAGACTCTTTCAAACATTCTGCAAAATATGGTGGATAAAGATAAGAAGTCATGGCCTGATAAACTTTTTCATGCTTTATGGGCTTATCAGACCACCACCCGTGTAAAGACCTGAAAAATTCAAGGAAATTTTTTTTTTCTTTGGATTTTTTTACAAGAACGCAGTTTCTGACGGCACCTGATTCTGAGGCCCGGTGTGCCCGGAATCATTTTCCGAAGTTTGGCTCGGGTACGTTCAGTGAACGGATGAGCGGGTTTTTCTAACTTTTGAATTGGTGCTCGGAATCGAATTCTGAGGGCACCGATGGAATCGCAACGCCGTTAATTGCTTAGAAACGCCTCTTTCGGAGTTGCGTTTGCTCGGGTGTGGTTGTTAATTTTTGGGCTTAAAGTTAAGAAATAAAATAAATTGTACGACAAACTTTATTTTATTTCACTTAAGCCACTTGGAAGCCACTTGAAGCCACTTAAAGCTTATTAAGATGAGTTGATGCGGATAGGGTGCTATCCAAAAATATCCTACCCTCTTGGTAGGATATTTGTGAGGTGGGGACCGCACGAGCCTCACCGTTTCTTTTTCGCTAAGTAACGCACCCGCCAAAACTCGTCATTATGAAAGTCAACTGACGCGTTTTCTTAATTTCTTAACGCACCAATTAATTGGGCGGTTTTATTCATTGAATTAATTCTATGAATTAATTTATTCGTTTCTTAACCTGTTTGAAATCTGTTGGTGTAATAATAAAATAAGACCAACGCACGACTTCTGGAAAAATGCTCATTGAGAGGTTTTGACAAGTTTTGTGCCTTCATCCTCCTTCGCGAAGAACGCGAAGAACGCGAAGAACGCCGTCACCCTCGGAGTTTGACGACGCTTCATCCGAGACGTTCTTCCCCGCCCCGATCTCCGATCACCAACTGCTTGAGGTAAGAGATTTCAGGTTTCTTTTAAAACTTCTTTGTGGATTATAACAACACACGGATTTAATTATTTATAATTAAATATGTTGTTTCTTGGTCCTCGGAGTTCGTCGATGCAATGCTGGATACCGCGACGATCCCCTCCTTCCGCGACGAACCCCTCCTTCCGCGACGATCAAATCCGTGAAGAACCCGCATGCGACGACTTGACGAGGTAGGGGTTTTATTGAATGTTTTATACTCCCTGAATGTTTCCATTCAAATTGAAGAACCCGGTTCATAAGAAAAATTTTAATTCATTAAAATTGTTGTGGTTAAGTTTTCTATGTGTTGATTAATCCTCCCAACTGTTATCGCCTAACGCGGAGGGTGCGAGCCAAACGAACACGGCCCGACAACCCTCCGCAGTTCTTCGTTGTTGTGCGGATTTGGCGGGCGACGACAAAACATGCCGCAGGGATGATCCGTTGTTTCCGCAGTGAAGAACGGGACCCGGGAGGAGTTTCGGCACAGACGGGAAGGAAAACGGACCACCAGAGCAACTCCAGTGGCCCGTGGAAGCCACCGGCGGCCGGAGGTGGCGGCGCCCCGGCGCGCCGCCGGACCATTGCCACCGCGGCTGAAGCCGCGGCGGCGCGGGTCCAGCTCACATGCACGGGACGCGGCTTTTGTCGCGTCCGTTGACTCTAGTGCGGCCCCTCGAGGGTCGCGACTGCCACGCTCGGCCGCTCGGAAAAGCCGAGCCGGGCCGGCCCGACCGGCCGGGTCGCACCCTGGCTGGACCGGGCCGCGCCGAACCGGGTCCGACCCGGTTCGGGCCGACCCAGGGGGGTTGGGCCGGGTCGGTCCGGGCCCAGACCCCCGTCTTCGGACCGTTTTTGGTCTTTTACCTGTAACATGAGATACGAGCCTCCAAACGATGCGCCGTCAGTGGAGATGCGATCCTTGGATCGAGACGGTCGTTTCGGTATATCGCACTCAAGGTTTCGGAATACTTTGGGTTTGGCCGGGTTGGTTCGTACACGAAACCAACCGGGCCCTCGGAGCGGAAACGCTCATATCTTGAGCTTCGGACGTCCGATTGACGTGCCGTTGACATCGTTGTTTTCCTCTAAGTGAGACGGATCTTTTGGCATACTCCGCCCGAGGTTTGGACGCAGGTGGAGTAAGGTCGGGTTGGTTTTGCCTTAAAAACCAACCGGGCCCCTGGGACGAAAAAGACAATAACTCTCAGACCGGGCGTCCGATTGACGCGCCGTCTACGACGTTGAGTTCCTGTTGTCGATACGGAACTTTTGGATACATCAACTTCGGACTTTGTGTCAGTTGATGTATCAGCCTCTCGGCTCGTGGAGCAGACCCTCCCGAATGAGCTTGCTGTGTGCGGGAACCCTAGAGCTGGCTGCGACTGCTACTATGACTGCGACGACGACTGTGCAGAGATCCTCAGTGGACTGCGACGACGACTGTGCAGAGATCCAAAGTGGACTTCGACGACGACGACTATAGCACTCAGCGATCCTTTGTGGTTCAGTGCTACAGGTCCTGTGTGGGCCCGATCTTGTGTGGGTCCGATCCTGTGTGGGTCAGCGCTCAACGGTTCTGTGTGAGCCAGCGCCTACAGGTCCTGTGTGGGGCCGATCCTGTGTGGGTCTTTGCGGGGGTTAGTACCTATCGATCCTTTGTGGGTCCGACGACTTAGATGGATCAGTGATCATCTTTATCATCATCAGAAGAAGTATACCTGTGTGAGCTGAAACTCTGTTTTACTTTCCTTTGTGGATTGTGTTGAGCTATCCTGTGTGGATTTCACGTTTTTCTTTCATGTGTGGACTGGGTTGTACTTGAGCTCGGAAGTTGGAGCCGAGCGAGAATTGATGACTTAGGTATATGTATGGGCATATACCTGAGCCGTGTCAGATGTTACTTTGTGATTGTATCTTTCCTTTGTGGTTTATCCTTTGTGGATTCTGGGAGACCTTCGGGGGTCTCGGGGTCCCTACTGAGTAGCTTATACTCACCCCTGCACGGGCTATGCCCGCACTACGTTGTGTTGGTTGCAGACGACGGACAGCGCTGATCGTGGTGGAGGCTTGCGGAGCAGGACAGTACCTGGAGGTGGACCACTGGGCGGGGTGTACTTGGAGCGGTAGGCTGGACCTGAGGAGCAGTGGTGGATTTCTGTACCCACCCTTCAGGTGGGACTTACAGAGGACGGATCGACGTTGCGGCTTTACTTTTCAGTTGTTGTTTTTCCCCTTTCAGTTGTACTTTACAGTTGGGCTTGTATTTCCGGCCCCCTTTACTTTTCCGCACTTACTGTTGTACCAGCTTTTACTTAGTGTTTACTTTTTCTGCTTGCTTACTCTGTAGTGCTTGTTTACTTTCCAAAGGAAATGTCTTCCCTTTTACTGGGATTTTACGCCTTGGTGCTAGTCGCCAACCCCTGGCCTATGGAAGGCGGGCTTGGGGTAGTCACGACACGGGCCCCGAGGACGGGTCGTGACAAATTGGTATCAAAGGTGGTCGGTTCTACCACAGACTCTGATCGTTCTTCTATATGAAGCAATAGTGTTTAGCGTATTGGGTGTGGTTATCAGTCCAGGGAGTCCAGTGTTGGTGCAGCGGACGACCTATCCGTACACCAGGACCCTGACTTCTGATTTCCGACTTAATGCACGAAAACATTGATTGCATGTGTGTTTCAAGTTTTCTTTGTGATTACTTCATATCAGCTCACCAGGTATACTGTTCTGACCATGGCGCACCTGTTTCCTTTTCAGGATGGCCCCACGACGGCAGCCAGCTAGGGTTCTGAGAGTGGTACGTGACGACAGCCCACCGAGCGACGAGGCCTCGGTACAGGGCCCTTTGACAGCAGAGGCACCGAAGGTACCTCTACCCGCCGAGCCCCCGATGCTTCTAGCACCAGGCGCTGATGATGCACGTCGCCTCAGTGCTCTGCACGAGTTTCAGCGCCAGCGACCGCCTAGGTTCTGTGGGGAGACAGACCCCCAGGCAGCCGAGGACTGGCTGGAGGTAGTGGTGCGAGTTTTCCGACTAGTGAGGACACTAGCAGACGTCATGGTGATCCTCGCAGCGAGCCTACTACACGCAGCAGCAGGACGATGGTGGATCTTGATGCTCCAGGTGCACGATGAGGCCTCTCTCATCTGGACAGACTTTGAGGGCCTCTTCCGCTCAGAGTTCGTCCCGGCCACCCTCCGTGCAGTGCGCATCCAGGAGCTTCTTCAGCTGCGGCAGGGCAGCTTGACGGTCGCCCAGTACTCGGCGAGATTCACCGATCTCTCGCGTTACTCGACCGATATGGTACGAGACCCGTTCTTCCGGGCCCGAACCTTTGAGCAGGGTTTGAGACACGAGATCAGGGCATCGATGATCTCCCTCAGCATCCCGACCCAGGCAGGAATACTGGAGCGAGCCCTTTTGATCGAGAGCTTTCTTGCTGAGACTTCTCCAGCGCCGAGACCTACCGCGGGGCGGCACGTAGCAGAGTCTTCTGCAGCAGGCAGTCGGCGGATGACTCAGGGGTCCAGGTAGACCAGACCCTTACGCAGACGGCCTCAGGACACTGGCTCAGCAGTGCGGGGCACACAGCGCGGAGCCAGTCTTTCGAGAGGCAGGCAGTGCTACACTTGCGGCGGGCAGGGTCACATGGCTCGTGACTGCCCGACCCACCATGCCGAGGAGCAGCAGACAGTTGAGGAGCCACCCAGGCAGAGGTAGAGGGTCGACCGTGGCGGTCCACAGGGAGGAGGCGGACGAGGCAGAGGAGTTGGCTGAGCAGAAAGTGGTGGGCGACGCTTTGAGGCTCTACCACCACCACCACCAGGAGGCCCGCCCCGACCACAGGGAGCTGGCGGGCAGAGATAGGCACAACTCCAGGCAGCGGAGGCCTACGACCACGGCGTGCCCGAGATGATTCGAGGTACGATCTGTGTCTATTCCACCCTTTCTGCAGTTCTTATAGACACAGGAGCGAGTCACTCTTTCATAGCCGCTGCCCTTGTTTGGAGCTCAGAGATTCCGACAGAGCCGTTGGCTCGATCCTTACGGCTAGAGACTCCTACGGGAGCAGACTCGATGATTACACACTAGTGCCGGCAGTGTGAGCTTACTCTAGGAGGTGAGAGCTTTGGCTGGGATCTTCTTGTAGCGGCGTCGAGGCCTTACGACGCCATCTTGGGCATGGATTGGTTATCTATAGTCCATGCACAGATTGACTGCATTAGGCGCAAGGTGCGATGTGTACGCACCGACGGGGGAAGGTTCACCTTCACCGGTGAGAAGGGAGCCTTCGCAGCACAGGATGGACTTCCGCAGAGGAGAGGACAGCCCATCACTCATCAGTTGGCTAGCCTCATCCTAGGAGCTGTTGACGTGCAGAGTCCTAGTTTTCCTGCAGTGGTGGATCAGTACACGGACGTATTTCCCGACGACGTTCCAGGGCTACCTCCTCGTAGAGAGGTAGACTTTCATATCGACCTATACCCCAGGACATCCCCGATATCGACTCCAGAATATCAGATGTCCCCCGCTGAGCTTCAAGAGCTACGAGTACAGTTGGAGGACTTGCAGGGCAAGGGTTTCATCTGACCCAGCATTTCACCCTGGGCTTCCCCGATATTGTTCGCCAAGAAGGTGGACGGGAGCTTACGACTTTGTGTCGACTATTGTCGCCTGAACCAGGTGACAGTGAGGAACAAGTATCCGCTACCGAGGATTGATGACCTCTTCGATCAGCTCAAGGGAGCACGGTGGTTCTCGAAGATAGACCTCAGGTCAGGCTATCATCAGCTCAGAGTTCGAGATGAGGACGTGCAGAATACGGCCTTCAGATGTCGGTATGGCCACTATGAGTTCTTGGTTATGCCCTTCAGCGTAACCAATGCTCCAACAGTGATCATGGGCCTCATGAATAGGATCTTTCAGCCATACCTCGATCGATTTGTCGTGGTCTTCATCGACGACATTTTGATATACTCGACGACTGAGGAGGAGCACGCCTACCACTTGCGGGTTGTACTAGACACACTCCGAGAGCACCAGCTTTATGGAAAGCTCTCAAAGTGTCAGTTATGGATACGTGAGGTCCACTTCTTGGGGCACGTCATTTCTGAGGCGGGAGTTGCAGTGGATCCTGCGAAGATCAAGGCAGTGCTAGATTGGGAGCCACCCAGGAGCGTGACAGAGGTGCGAAGTTTCTTGGGACTAGCTGGATACTACCGGAGATTCGTTCCAGACTTCTCCAGAGTTGCGGCACCACTCTCATCTTTGACGAAGAAGAAGAAACCCTTTGTGTGGTCAGACAGATGTCAGCAGAGCTTCCAGGAGCTGAGACAGAGGTTGACCAACGCACCTATCTTGAGGTTGCCTGAGGAGGGAGTAGGGTACGTAGTCTACTACGATGCATCAGGGACCGGACTCGGATGTGTCCTGATGCAGGAGCGGGCAGTGATTGCCTACGGATCACATCAGTTGAGGCCGCATGAGCAGAATTACGCTACCCATGACCTGGAGTTAGCAGCAGTGGTCTTCGCTCTGAAGACATGGCGACACTATCTGATGGGCGAGCGCTTTACAGTCTTTTCTGACCACCAGAGTCTCAGGTACATCTTCTCGCAGAAGGACCTGAACTTGAGACAGCGGTGATGGATCGATTTCCTCCAGGACTATGACTTTGAGATAGTTTATACTCCTGGGAAGGGGAACGTGGTAGCCGATGCCCTCAGCAGGAGGACGGGCATTCAGCTACTTGAGGAGGCGACAGAGCAGCTAGCCGCTTTGCAAATATCCTTCGTGGATAGAGATGGAGCAGCCTTCCTCCAGTCTCTCACAGTCACCCCTCCACTACTGCAGTGGGTCAGAGAGGCACAGCGTGAGGACATTGACTGTGAGACGCGGCGTGCACAGTTATCCTCAGGACGGGCACCTGATGGATTCTCCTTTGGAGCAGAGCACGACATCCTTTTCAGAGGACGTACCTTGGTACCAGTCGCTTTACTAGAGGAGGTGCTGAGAAAGTTTCACACTTCTCCTTTGGCGGTACATCCTGGAGTGGCGAAGATGTACCAGGACCTCAGACGACAGCACTGGTGGCCAGGCATGAAGAAGGCTGTGGCAGAGTTTGTTTCTCGATGCCTCACCTGCCAGCAGGTGAAGGCAGAGCACCAGGTACCAGCAGGCTTGGTACAGCCCTTGGAGGTCCCGGAGTGGAAGTGGGACGGGATATCTATGGACTTCGTGACTGGACTTCCACGCACTTCCAGAGGTCACGACTCCATCTGGGTGATTGTCGATCGACTCACCAAGTCGGCTCACTTCTTACCCATCAGAGAGAAGGCTTAGTGGAGAGCTTGGGGCGTCTCTATGTTCAGGAGATTGTATGGCTTCACGGTGTGCCATCATCTATCATCTCTGATCGAGATGATCGCTTTACTTCCCGACCTTGGAAGGGGTTGCAGGAGGCGTTCGGGATGCGGCTACGTCTGAGCACCGCCTTTCACCCTCAGACGGATGGTCAGACGGAGAGGACCATTCAGACTCTTGAGGACATGCTCCGCGCATGTGTCCTTGACTTTGGTCGCAGATGGGAGGACCACCTACCCTTGGTGGAGTTCGCGCACAACAACAGCTACCACTCCACCATCGGGATGACACCATATGAGTCGTTGTACGACAGACCTTGCAGATCTCCTTTGTGCTGGACAGACCCTGGGGAGTCAGCACTTGTGGGACCAGAGATGGTCCGGGCCACGACAGAGAAGGTCCAGGTCATCCAGGAGCAGATGAGGACAGCTCAGAGCCGGCAGAAGTCTTATGCTGACAGGAGGCAGAGGCCACTAGAGTTCGAGGATGGTGACCATGTCTTCTTACATGTCTCACCTCGACGTGGATTACGGAGATTTGGACGAGGCGACAAGTTGTCTCCACGCTTCATCGGACCATTCCAGGTCATCAGCAGGATTGGCGAGGTGGCTTATCGCCTGGCTCTACCACCTCAGTTGCACCGGGTGCACGACGTCTTCCACGTATCTCAGCTGAGGAGATACGTGCACGACCCGACGCACATCATTGACCATGGGGGAGCTAGACGTGGATGATAGGGCGACTTTTGCGGAGGTCCCGGTGGAGATTGAGGATCGACAGGAGCGGGTCCTACGTGGACGATCGATTCCTCTTGTGCACATCAGATGGCAGCACGGGAACCTCTAGGAGAGCACTTGGGAGCGGGAGGCTCAGATGCGTGCTCAGTACCCACATTTGTTTCCCTAGTTTATGATGTATCTTTACGGGGATGTAAAGCCCTGAGGTGGGAGTGATGTAAAGACCCAAAAAATTCAAGGAAATTTTTTTCTTAATTTTCTTTGGATTTTTTTACAAGAACGCAGTTTCTGACGGTACCTGATTCCGAGGCACGGTGTGCCCGGAATCATTTTCCGAAGTTTGGCTTGGGTACGTTCAGTGAACGGACGAGCGGGTTTTTCTAACTTTTGAACTAGTGCTCGGAATCGAATTCTGAGGGCACTGATGGAATCGCAGCGCCGGTAATTGCTTAGAAACGCCTCTTCCGGAGTTGCGTTTGATCGGGTGTGGTTTTTAATTTTTGGGCTTAAAGTTAAGAAATAAAATAAATTGTACGACAAACTTTATTTTATTTCACTTAAGCCACTTGGAAGCCACTTGAAGCTACTTAAAGCTGCTTAAGCTGAGTTGATGCGGATATGGTGCTATCCAAAAATATCCTACCCTCTTGGTAGGATATTTGTGAGGTGGGGCCCGCACGAGCCTCACCGTTTCTTTTCCGCTAAGTAACGCACCCGCGAAAACCCGTCATTATGAAAGTCAACTGACGCGTTTTCTTAATTTCTTAACGCACCAATTAATTGGGCGGTTTTATTCGTTGAATTAATTCTATGAATTAATTCTATTAATTAATTTATTCGTTTCTTAACCTGTTTGAAATCCGTTGGCGTAATAATAAAATAAGACCAACGCACGACTTCTGGAAAAATGCTCGTTGAGAGGTTTTGACAAGTTTTGTGCCTTCATCCTCCTTCGCGAAGAACGCGAAGAACGCGAAGAACGCCGTCACCCTCGGAGTTTGACGACGCTTCATCCGAGACGTTCTTCCTCGCCCTGATCTCCGATCACCAACTGCTTGAGGTAAGAGATTTCAGGTTTCTTTTAAAACTTATTTGTGGTTTATAACAACACACGGATTTAATTATTTATAATTAAATTTGTTGTTTCTTGGCCCTCGGAGTTCGTTGACGCAACGCCGGATACTGCGACAATCCCCTCCTTCCGCGACGAACCCCTCCTTCCGCGACGATCAAATCCGCGAAGAACCCGCGTGCGACGACTTGACGAGGTAGGGGTTTTATTGAATGTTTTATACTCCGTGAATGTTTCCGTTCAAATTGAAGAACCTGGTTCATAAGAACAATTTTAATTCATTAAAATTGTTGTGCTTAAGTTTTCTATGTGTTGATTAATCCTCCCAACTGTTATCGCCTAACGCGGAGGGTGCGGGCCAAACGAACACGGCCCGACAACCCTCCGCAGTTCTTCGTTGTTGTGCGGATTTGGCGGGCGACGAAAAAACATGCCGCAGGGACGATCCGTTGTTTCCGCAGTAAAGAACGGGACCCGGGAGGAGTTTCGGCGCAGACGGGAAGGAAAACGGACCACCGGAGCAACTCCGATGGCCCGCGGAAGCCACCGGCGGCGCCCCGGCGTGCCGCCGGACAGGGCCGCCGCGCCCGCGCGGGTCCGGCTCACATGCACGAGACGCGGCTTTTGCCACGTCCGTTGACTCCAGCGCGGCCTCTCGAGGGCCGCGGCTTTTCCATCCCGCGGGGGCAGCGCCCCGCGGCTGCCACGCTCGGCCGCTCAGCAGAGCCGAGCCGGGCCGGCCCGACCGGTCGGGTCGCGCCCTGGCCGGACCGGTCCGCGCCGGGTCGGGTCGACCCGGTTCGGGCCGACCCAGGGGGGGTTGGGCCAGGTCGGTCCGGGCCCAGACCCCACATCTTCGGACCATTTTTGGTCTTTTGCCTGTAACTTGATCTACGGGCCTCCGAACGACGCACCGTCAGCGGCGATGCGATCCTTGGATCGAGACGGTCGTTTCGGTATATCGCACTCAAGGTTTGGGAATACTTTGGGTTCGGCCGGGTTGGTTCGTACACGAAACCAACCGGACCCTCGGAGCGAAAACGCTCATATCTTGAGTTTCGGACGTCCGATTGACGTGCCGTCGACTTCGTTGTTTTCCTCTAAGTGAGACGGATCTTTTGGCATACTCCGCCCGAGGTTTGGATGCAGTTGGAGTATGGTCGGGTTGGTTTTGCCTTAAAAACCAACCGGGCCCCTGGGACGAAAAAGACAATAACTCTCAGACCGGGCGTCCGATTGACGCGCCGTTTGCGACGTTGAGTTCCTGTTGTCGATATGGAACTTTTGGATACATCAACTTCGGAATTTGTGTCAGTTGATGTATCAGCCTCTCGGCTCGTGGAGCGGACCCTCCCGAACGAGCTTGCTGTGTGCGGGAACCCTAGAGCTGGCTGCGACTGGTACTGTGACTGCGACGACGACTGTGCAGAGATCCTCAGTGGACTGCGACGACGACTGTGCAGAGATCCTCAGTGGACTTCGACGACGACGACTACAGCACTCAGCGATCCTTTGTGGGTCAGTGCTACAGGTCCTGTGTGGGCCTGATCCTGTGTGGGTCTGATCCTGTGTGGGTCAGCGCTCAGCGGTTCTGTGTGAGCCAGCGCCTACAGGTCCTGTGTGGGCCCGATCATGTGTGGGTCTTTACGGGGGTTAGTACCTATCGATCCTTTGTGGGTCCGACGACTTAGATGGATCAGTGATCATCTTTATCGTCATCCGAAGAAGTATACCTGTGTGAGCTGAAACTCTGTTTTACTTTCCTTTGTGGATTGTGTTGAGCTATCCTTTGTGGATTTCACGTTTTGCTTTCCTGTGTGGACTGGGTTGTACTTGAGCTCGGAAGTTGGAGCCGAGCGAGAATTGATGACTTAGGTATATGTATGGGCATATACCTAAGTCGTGTCAGATGTTACTTCGTGATTGTATCTTTCCTTTGTGGTTTATCCTTTGTGGATTCTGGGAGACCTCCGGGGGTCTCGGGGTCCCTACTGAGTAGCTTATACTCACCCCTGCACGGGCTATGCCCGCACTACGTTGTGTTGGTTGCAGACGACGGACAGTGCTGATCGTGGTGGAGGCTTGCAGATTAGGACAATACCTGGAGGTGGACCACTGGGCGGGGTGTACTCGGGGCAGTAGGCTGGACCCGAGGAGCAGTTGAGACTTTCTGTACCCACCCTTCAGGTGGGACTTCCAGAGGACGGCTCGACGTTGCGGCTTTACTTTTCAGTTGCTGTTTTTCCCCTTTCAGTTGTACTTTACAGTTGGGCTTGTATTTCCGGCCCCCTTTACTTTTTTGCACTTACTGTTGTACCATCTTTTACTTATTGTTTACTTTTTCCGCTTGCTTATTCTGTAGTGCTTGTTTACTTTCCAAAGGCAATGCCTTCCCTTTTACCGGGATTTTACGCCTTGGTGCTAGTCGCCAACCCCTGGCCTATGGAAGGCGGGCTTGGGGTAGTCACAGCACGGGCCCCGAGGACGGGACGTGACAACCCGCACTACAATGCGGCCAACTACATATTCAATGGTGTATGGAACATAAGAAGTCTTGCTCATTGAGGTTCAATTACCCTTGCTCAAAATAGTTATTTGTGATCAGTCATCTACAGATGAACAATCTCAAAATCCATTGGATGAATTGGAACGATTAGATGAAAAAATATTGTGCACTGATGTCGCCTTATTTTTACACAGTTTGCCACATCATTTTTATTAAATTTTAATGATTTAATTAATTATTTTTACACTTTTTATCTAATAAATTAATTTTTGTATTTTTATAATTAAATTTGTCGAATATTCATTTTTTATAACAATTTATCTAATTATGGACCCTGAAATAATGAATTTATTCTATATTTGTTTTTGATATAACTAATTTTCAATTTGTCTACTTAATCATTATCTATTTATTATTAATAATTATTGAGTTTTCTAAATAATTTACTTTTAATTTTAAAATTTTACTCATCCGGTAACCTAGTTACCTCTTTCCCGACTACCGGTAGCTAAGCTACCGATAGCAGGGTTACATTTTCTCTACTGGTAGCCAGGTTAACGGTACTGTCTAACAGTGACCTACTTTCTTTTTGCTTATCGTTATCCTGTTTTGAGATGTAACGGTGACCTTGTTTATACCGGTAACCTTTGTCGCCGCTTTTCTTTCCTACAGGTAGATCTCATTTAAGTATAACGGTAGCCTTTAATTTTAACTATCGGTGAACCTTTAATTTTATAAATACCGGTGAGTATTAAGGTGGGTTAAGTTAATTATTCTTGTCTTTTTAATAAGTTAATTTTTATTTTAAACAATTATTTATTCAATGGAATTATATTTTATTAAGTTAGTCTTTATTTTAATATTTTATCTATTTTTTTTGGATTCATTAGAATAGGTTAGCAATTTTAATTGATGTGTTTAGCCTTTCTGCAAGTCATTTATGTTAACAATATGTGTTTTTAATTAAGTTAAATCATTCGCTTTTAATTTTATTAGTTCAAATAGCTAATTAATTAAGTAATTAATAGTTTTTAAACATTAATTGTATTATTTTATGCATGTAGATTGATTTTTTACTTCATTTTATAATTGTTTTAATCTACCGGTGAGGTAGATGAGGATTAGCGGTGACTTATTTTGATCACCATTACTTTTCATTTTTTTTATTTGTTGCTTCTTTGTAATTAACTATTATATTTTTTTTAATTTAAGTCTTTTATTATCTTAGTTTATTAATCATCTTGTTTTTAATTTAAGTGTTGTTAATTAATAATCGTAGTCGTGGTCTTAATATTTTAAGATTTAATAAAAATCCTGTTTAAAATTTATTATACTAATCTTTAATTAATTATTTTCAAATTTTATATATTTTTTGCTTAAGTTTTAATTTTTAGTTCAAAATAATTTTTGGAGGTCACGTTAGTTATTTATTTGAGTTCTAATGGTGACCCTTTTATTTATGATGCGTAACGGTGAGCTTTTGTTTTTATGTACCAGTGACCTATCTATTTTTCTGTAGCGGTGACCCCGCGCCACTGTCTTTCTTCAACGATACTATTTTCTCACCATTACATCCTCTTTTATCGGTAGTCTTGCTATTGATCCGCATCTCGCTGTTACTTCGTTGTATCGGTGACCTTGGTTGTATCGGTGATCTCTCTTTTACCACCAATTCTCCACCGACACATTCTTTTCCCACCCTGCCTCATCCATCTGTTACAACTCTTACACCATCACTCCGTGGAGAAGAGGATTCCGTGATGCTGTGTGAAGAGGAGGTCCACGGGGTAGTTCCCATCGCGCCACCTCTAGGAGGCCGAGCTGCTACTTGGTTGGTGAAGGATGTCGCACTGTCGCCGGTGGAGGCTGGGTTGCACACCACCATGGAGGCCACGGAGCAGCACAGGAGCCAGGACGCTGTTGTTGGTTGATGATGGAAGTGCTGCTGTGTAACGAGGGTGTGCGCCGGGTTGCAGAGGAAGATGAAGCCCTCCCCTGCGGTGCGCCGATTTGGGGGAGGGAAGAAGAGAAGATAACAAAAGAATAATAATAATAAATAAAAAAATATAATAAAAAAATTAAAGTAAAAAAAGTAAAATAAAACCAAAATAAAAAGATATAAAGCTAAAGTAAAGTTAACTTTACATTAAAGTTAACTTCACTAAGTCAAATAAATTTAAAATAATATATAAAGGTTAAAATTTTAAACAATTATAATTTTAATAAATAGATAAATTAAATTATAAAACTAAATTAATAATAAATGTAAATAGTTAATTAATTTACTATTAATAAATTGTTTATAGTATAAATTTATAATTAATAATAATATTAAATAAATTGTAAATTTACTTAATAAATTAAAAATACTTAAAACTTAAGTAATATCTTTAATTACTAAATTAAAATTAACTAATTAATTAATTAATCTAGAAATTTAATCTCTTTAATAGTAATAATTAAATTATCAATACAATCTAAAATATTATCATAATTATTTATTTACTTATGTACTTAATTTATAATAACTTGGTTTAAAAGAAATTGATTTAATTAATAACTTAGTATTTATATCTATTAACTTAATTAAATTAATAACTTTTTAATAATTTATGTTTTACTATAATATTACTAAGTGAATAGTTTTATAAATAGAGTAAATAATAATTATCAATTAACTTATGTTAACTTTCAACTCTTAACCTAAAAAAATTATTATTTCATTATTTGCTTTTGCATTTATTTATTTATTTTGTTTTAACATGTCCAGGTTCATTGAAGATTCAAGTTTACGTCCAGATTCATTTAAATAACTCACCCGGAGTTAGTTATGTGAGAAATTCTAGCGCGACATGCTTGTTGCGAAAAAACGCACCTTTTACAGTACGTGGGTGAAGAACTTTTGAAGTCGATAGAGATCAAGCAGTGACATGCAGTAGATGACAGCAAGGTATTAAAGCAGGGTAAGAAACAGATTTTGGGGGGCATTCATTCACTTGGGGATTCGCTCTCGCTCATTACTCATTCCACGATCACATCCACTTGAGAGCGGGGACGTTCATCCAGACTCCTAGGAGACGAGCAGATGGCGAAGGAGCCCAAAGGCAGAGCATGGCTTGGGGAGTTCTTCCTCCCTCTGTTCTTTATCTTTGTACTCTGTTTTTGGAATGTTTTTCACTTCTTTAATCAGTATGATCAAAGATTGAACTTTCTTAGCTCGGGATTTTTAAGGCCTTATGGTTATGATATTCAAATCTTCATTTTCTTATCCTTTTACGAAATTAGAGTCAGTTGGTGAGACTAATTCTGTTTCTAATATTTTGATCGTTCACACTTCAAAGTTTACAAATTCAAACTTCAATATCGACTGGCGAGGTTGATCTTGAATACATTTTTCAAATCTCTAACAGTTGAAACTTTGGAAATTTATGGCGAGTTCATTTCCAAATGTTATCTTTTAAAAACTTTGATGCAGTTTGATTAAGTTTTGGTGTGGCGAACTCCAAAACCTAATCCTCTTCCTGTTGAGTTTCCTAGCAAGGGAAATTCTTCAGTTTTCCTTGATGTGTGATTTGGTTGTAAGCTGAGAAGAGAACATTCAATCGTAACCAGTAGTCTAAATCCCCGATTACTTTGTTGATCTTGCTTCTTTGTCTTGCTGCTTAATATTAGTATACTATATTTCTCTAGTTTCTTTGCACAAATTAGTTTAAATTTTAGTTTCTATAAAAAATACTTGTTCCATCATCCTGTTTCAACTTCATTTTAATAAAAAAAATAAAAAATATGTTTTCCCCACTGCTGACAACAGTGGGGGTTTAAAATTCAAAACTCTCCTTCACTACTATACTAGTGTAGGTTAATAAATGTAATTTTGAGGGTTGTGACGACCTCCGACCTTGTTCAAAATTTGGCGTTGTTGTCGGGGAAGGCACGTACTTAGAGTCTAGGGTCTGAAAAATAAAAAAAACAATAAAAAAACATTAAAAAATAATATATTAAAAAAATCTGTTTTAAAAAAATCTGTGTACTGAAACCTACTGTTTGTGTTGATTTTGAGAAATCTGCTTCACTGTGATCTTTTGTGTGTTTAATCTCACATGGTTTTAGTTTAAAAATGGATGTTAAAGAGAAATGGAATCAAATGGGACCTTACTGTGTTTGTTCTGGCTGTTATGGGCATACTGCCTAGCAGTGTGTTTATAACCAGCCACAACAAGATGTTTACATTGAAGAAAATGAAAATTTTGAATCTAATCCTGAATTCCCAGCTAAACTAGAACTAATTGAAACCAAACTGGATGCTAGGGAAAATAATTGGAATAATTAGTTAACTAAAACCCATGAAATTCAACATAAAGATTCTCAAGAGCAAGATCAAAGACTCAAAAGATCAGAAAACATGCTCTTGTAATTACAACCAAGGGTTAAAGAACAAGAAGAATTTGAAGAAAAAGAAAAAGAAAATGTTTATAAAAGATTTGACAATCAAGTGGAAGAGGAAATTGATAATGAAACTGGACAAGAAACCATTCACTTTGAAAAATATGATTTTGTTGAACTAAATTTGGAGATAAAAAACTCACTTAATGAAGAACACATAATTGAAAATCAAATAAAGAGCTTTAATGGTGTTGATTTGGTCAATTTTGAAACTGAATTAAAACATATTGAAAAAGATTTCCCAATTCTTTTCATAATTCCTACTTTGGAGAAAAACCACTATTTTAGAAGTTTTGAAAATGTAGTCACTTTGGTTGATGATATACTAGAAAATGAAAATTTGAATGTTAAAAACTCTTCACCCAATCTTTCTGGAATTCTGAACAATGAGCCTGAACTTGAAATTGGGAACACTTTGGAAGAGAATCTTAAGCTGGATAACATGGAATATGAAATATTTGAACCACAATTGAAAAATTCTCTTCCATGTTTTGAAACTCCAAACCCAATAATCTCTAGAATGGTGTTGTATGATGAGGACGAGGGAATTATATTTGAAGAAAAACTAACTGATGAGTTCTCATTTCCCTATTCTCATAGTAATATCTTTTCTGAAATTTTGCTCTTTGAAATTGAAAATTGTTTTGATATATCTAGGGGTAACTGTTTAAATTTGAAGAATCTTGAATCTCAATTTATTGATGCTGAATTGAACATTACTCCTCATGATTTAAACTTTTTGCAACACTCAAATGACTTGGTTTTAGAAAGTGAGCCTTTTGAACTTAAACATGAAGTAGAGGTTGAACACACACTAGATGATGGGTGCAAAACTTATTTGTTAGAAGCAGTAGATGTTCAAAGTGAGTTAACAGATGAGGATCTTTTGGAATAGATTTATAACATTGTTAGATCTGAACCTGTTAGTGATAAAATAAATTCTCTTCCCTGTTTTTCACTTTCATCCTCATCTATGAAGGGTGCTGATCCTTTTCATGATACTGATAGTAGTCCAGAGGGGGAATTACACTCGATTTCCAATGTTCATAAATCTGTTCAACACTCTATTGAATCCCCTTTTGGACCAACTAATCAGGATTTACCCATTTGCACCCTTGATTGTGAACATGTTAGTGTTGAGGTTAATAGAGATAGATGTGAGGTCAATGTCACACCCTTTGAATCATCTAGTATTATGTTTTACCTTCTTGTGGAATCAAATCTTGATAAATCTGAAACAAATCTGAAAGTGGACAACATTATACTCACAACTGTTAAAGGGTGTTTCTTGGGGATTTTTGCAGCTGATGAGAATTCAATTTTTGTTGTGCTGAGTCTTGTTGCCCACAAATTTCATATTTATGTTACAAATATTTGGGTCAAACACATGTGGTGGTTCCTGTTAAGGAAACCACACCCACCTAGTGACTATGGTTAGTTTCTAGGTGAGTCCGGCTAGGGACTTTAAATCTAGCGCTGCTCGAGAGGCAACCCATGGTTTTTGTTGTGTCAATAAAAAAATTGTAATTAAATAAAGTCTAACTGAAGACTTTACATTTAGTGCTTCATGGGAGTCAACCCATGTTCTTTATTTTGTGTTTACTTGTGTTTCTGTTCTTGTTTTACTTTCAATAAAGTGCTACTTTTCTGCCTTCTATTTTCTCTGTCCCTACTGGATTTTTCCTCTTGGTTTACATGTTTTGTCTCAGGTTGCTGCTGCTATTTCATTTAAGGAGTGGAATTCCCATATTTGAGGGAAATTGACAAATATATTCAGGGAAGTTCTTAGCTCATCATTTTTGTTTTTATTTTTATGCTCCTTATTGTCATAAAAATAATTCTACTTATATTAGAAAATTATGCTACTTGTCACTGTGTTGTACATAAATTTTGCATGTGCCTCTTCGCTGAAAGATTAAATTTCATTATTGTTAAAACCATTTCACTGAAACTAAGTGTGTGTGTGGGGGGGTACCTATCACTGGTAGTCATGTTTTTCATTGGAAATGATTTTTCTATAGGGTGTTTAGCATGCATTTTATTACTGCTTTATTGAACATCCTTTTGAATTATACTTTGTTTAAATGCTACACCCTATCCACTGTGCACTTCTAAAGTTACTTGCATTTTTTGAACTTTAACGGAGAACCTTTTATTTTTCTGGACATCAATGTTAATGCATGTACTTGATAATGAACCTGCTGATTATTTATTTATTGTGGAAAATAATCTTTTTGAACTTCATTGAGACCCCTTTATACATGTCATAAACTTTCTTAATTGAAAATCTATTTTGAACTTTAATTGATTAATTGTTTTTCTCCATATTTAGAAGTCAACTTTGGGGACAAAGTTGGGTTTTAAGTATGTGGGAGGGGGTCAATTCTTGACTGTGCTAAACTGTGCTTTAATGAGAGCCCATCAATTTCCACTGCAAATTCAATTTTTTTTTGTAAAAAATGGTTATTTTTTTTTTAAATTCTTGCATAATTTTAGGTTTTACATTGTATTCAATTGGGTCTTGATTTAGTACAAGTTCCTTTTTGGTAGTTAATAATTGCTTTGAACCTGAAATTGATGAGGTTGGATGATTGCTGAGTGGTCTTACTTAGTGATTGAATGGAAATTTGGTTTAGGAACTACTTCTGAAAGTGATATGGGTTACATGTTTATGGAGTTATGGTCATACCCTTTGGAACTGGAAGTTTGATTCTGATTCTAGGGGACTCATTATTTTCTTTTAAATTATTAAAAGTAATTGCTTTAATGATCCAATTTAAATGAATTTTATATAAATCTTTTGAAACTGGAGTAATTTGGGCATCTTGGATCCCACGGTGAGTCTCTGAGACCCTAGATGCTGGGTGCGTTTCTGTTTACTTAAATCCCTCTGTACACTATGAATAAGTGCATTTGCACAGTGCTAAGCACATGATACAAGGCTTGGGAAAAATAAATAAAGTGTCTAGGGTCAAAAAATAGCTCATTTAGGTGAGGGGAATGATGAACGCCAGATGAAGAAGGGATCAAATGGTTTATATGGAAATCATTTAGGTTGTATCATTAAGGTGATTCACAAAAAAAAATAATTATTTTTGGGACCTAGGTGAAAAAGTCAACTACAAAGTTCCTTGGTTAAGGTCTTAATTCCATTGATATTTTATCTCCTGTCATTCTTGGATTTAGAACCTGAGATTGAATTAAAGTTAATCACTAAGTTGTATCACATATGAGGCATGACATCTTCTTTGATGGATGATCCTTGTGTTATTAATTATACTTGAGTATTTGATTTAGGCAAGATTCATATGAGTAATTCATTTTCCAAAAGTCAGCTGTTATGTTTTGCCCTCAGTTTTTCAGTGATGGACATGTTACAGTGTGATCTTTATCATAAATACATTTTACTATTTTTCAAGATAATAAAACATGGGATTGTTTGAGGAAAAACAATAAGTGTGGGGGATTTTGATGTTGCCTTATTTTTACACAGTTTTCTACATCCTTTTTATTAAATTTTAATGATTTAATTAATTATTTTTACACTTTTTATCTAACAAATGAATTTTTGTATCTTTATAATTAAATTTTTCAAATATTCATTTTTTATAACAATTTATCTTATTATGGACCCTTAAATAATTAATTTATTCTTTATTTGTTTATGATATAACCAATTTTCAATTTGTCTACTTAATCATTATCTATTTATTATTAATAATTATTGAGTTTTCTAAATAATTTACTTTTAATTTTAAAAGTTTACTCATCCGGTAACCTAGTTACCGCTTGCCAGACTACCGGCAGCTAAGCTACCGATAGCAGGGTTACATTTGCTCTACCGGTATCCAGGTTACTGGTATTGTCTAATGGTGATCTGCTTTCTTTTTGCTTACCAGTAGCCTGTTTTGAGATGTAACAGTGACCTTGTTTATACCGGTAACCTTTGTCACTGCTATTCTTTCCTACAGGTAGATCTCATTTAAGTATAACGGTAGCCTTTAATTTTAAATATCAGTGAACCTTTAATTTTATAAATATCGGTGAGTATTAAGGTGTGTTAAGTTAATTATGCTCGTCTTTTTAATAAGTTAATTTTTATTTTAAACAATTATTTAATCAATGGAATTCTATTTTATTAAGTTAGTCTTTATTTTAATATTTTATCTAATTTTTTTGGATTCATTAGAATAGGTTAGCAATTTTAATTGATGTGTTTAGCCTTTATGCTAGTCATTTATGTTAACAATATGTGTTTTTAATTAATCTAAATCATTCAATTTTAATTTTATTAGTTCAAATAGTTAAGTAATTAATTAATTAATAGTTTTTAAACATTAATTGTATTATTTTATGTATGGAGATTGATTTTTAGTTCATTTTATAATTGTTTTAGTCTACCGGTGAGGTAGATGAGGATTAGCGGTGACTTATTTTGATCACCGTTGCTTTTCATTTTTTTTATTTGTTACTTCTTTTTAATTAACTATTATAGTTTTTTTTAATTTAAGTCTTTTATTATCTTAGTTTATTAATCATCATGTTTCTAATTTAAGTGTTTTTAATTAATAATCGTAGTCGTGGTCTTAATATTTTAATCTTTAATAAAAACACTGTTTTAAATTTATTATACTAATATTTAATTAATTATTTTAAAATTTTATATATTTATTGCTTAAGTTTTAATTTTTAGTTCAAAATAATTTTTAGAGGTCACGTTAGTAATTTATTTGAGTTCTAACGGTGACCCTTTTATTTATGCCGCATAACGGTGAGCTTTTGTTTTTATGTACTAGTGACCTATCTATTTTTCTGTAGCAGTGACCCTGCACCACTGTCTTTCTTCACCGATACTCTTTTATCACCGTTACATCCCCTTCTATCGGTAGCCTTGCTACCGATCCACGCCTCGCTGTTACTTCATTGTATCGGTGACCTTCCTTGTATCGGTGATCTCGCTTTTACCGGTGACCTTGTCACCGTTTCCTTTTCCTAACTTTAATTGCATTGATATAATTTAGTTATTAATTAAATTTTATTTTCATCCTTTAATATAAATTAACTTTATTAATTCAATAGTATAGTTATCTACTTAAAAGATTTAGGTTAAGTTTTCTAATATAACATAATGTGTATTTTTAGATCTATTTAATTAATTAACTTTTTAGTTTTAAACTTTTAAAAGAAATTAAGTTTTATGCAGTTTAATTTATTATTTCAATTAATTATTTTTAATTTTGTTTAAATTCATTCTTTAATTTTGTATTATTTAATCTTTCTAAATAATTCAATTAGTTAATATTTTTGTTTTTTTAGGTTTGTTGGAATTTTATTTATTTTAAATAATTTAATCATTTAATCATTTAATTAATTAGTTTAATTAATTCTTTATTTGAGTTGTAGTTCAACTTGTGTTTTTGCAGCTACCCGTAGATGACCTCACCATTACTGCCCATTGTTTTTTTTCTTTCTCACCAATACTGCTACCCTACTGTCACCGATGAATTTCCTTCTATCTGTAGCCTTGCTACGGATACACAACTCACCGTTCATTTCTGTGAATTCCACTGATTCTTCCACCAACACATTCTTTTCCCACCCTTCCTCATCCATTTGCTGCAACTCTTACACCATCATGGAGAAGAGGATTCCGCGATGCTGTGTGAAGAGGAGGTTCGTAGGGTAGTTCCCATTGCGCCACCTCTAGGAGGCCGAGCTGCTGCTTGGCTGGTGAAGGATGTCGCACTGTCACTGGTGGAGGCCAGGAGGAGAGCAAGAACAGAAGAGCCACCGAGGTGCTGGACTAGACCCCACACCATTGTTTGAAGCACTGGAGTGAAGGTGAGGCTTCACGGAGTTCCTAAGACGATCATTTCTGATCGAGATCCTCGTTTTACCTCCAGGGTGTGGAGAGGTCTCCAGCATGCTTTTGGTTCTCAATTATGCCTTAGCACTGCTTTTCATCTTCAAACGGATGGTCAGACAGAGCGAACCATCTAGACTCTTGAAGACATGTTGCGCTCTTATGTTCTTGATTTTAGAGGTTCATGGGTGAAGCACTTACCCTTGGTAGAGTTCGCTTACAATAATAGTTTTCACTCTACCATCGGTATGGCGCCGTTTGAAGCCTTGTATGGCCGGCCATTCCGTTCTCCGTTGTGCTGGACTGGGGTCGGAGAGTCAGCAATTCTCGGACCAGAACTAGTGCAGAATACAACAGAGATGGTTCAGGTGATTCATGAGAGGATTAAGACAGCACAGGATCGTCCGAAATCATATGCTGATCAAAGAAGGAGACCGTTAGAGTTTAATGTTGGGGATCATGTGTTTCTAAAGGTGACTCCCCGTCGTGGGCAGCGAAGGTTTGGTCGTGGAAGTAAGCTTTCTCCCCGGTTTGTTGGGCCTTTCGAGGTGTTAGATCGTGTTGGAGCTGTGGCGTATCGAGTAGAACTTCCCCCTCAGATGAGTCGGATACATGATGTTTTCCATGTATCACAGCTTCGTCGTTATTTTCATGATGAATCTCATGTTATCGATTGGGGAGAGATCGATATTGACGATGATGCAACCTTCAAGGAGCGACCTGTGGAGATCCAAGACCACAAGGAGAAGGTGTTGCGTGGGCGTTCTATCCCCTTAGTTCGTGTCTTGTGGCGACACGGTGGCATGGAGGAGAGTACCTGGGAGCGTGAGTCACAGATACATGCTCAGTACCCAGAGTTGTTTAATGTTTAACTCTTTCCATGTAATGACGTTTCCTTTATGGTTAGAC
The DNA here is from genome assembly GCA_963277665.1 of Viscum album. NCBI lineage: Eukaryota > Viridiplantae > Streptophyta > Magnoliopsida > Santalales > Viscaceae > Viscum > Viscum album. The sequence continues at coordinate 1,179,462,283 of OY728135.1, forward strand.
CTTTCATGTTTTATTTATGTACCTTTGATGTAATGTTATGTTTGAATTGTTTGGTTATGGATTATTTGTTTCCATACTCTCGGATGTCGTAGTTTTGTTCTATCTTTTGAACAACTCATGGTGGTTTTCCCCTGAGAGGTATCTTATGGGGTGGTTGTTCAGACCCCTCTTTTCTTCTGGGTTGGTTTTTAATTCTCGAGGACGAGAATGTTTTGAGAGGTATCTAATGTAATGGCTCGGACCTCCCTGATCCATTACTTTGTGAAAATGTGGTGTTGGAGGTGTTTCGGGAGGTCAAGGTGACTTATCCCACAGCTGCTGATTACCGGTAGCTCGGTCTACCGGTAGCTGCTGATTACCGGTAGCTCGGTCTACCGGTAGCTGCTGATTACCGGTAGCTCGGTCTACCGGTAGCTGCTGATTACCGGTAGCTCGGTCTACCGGTAGCTGCTTCTTACCGTTAGCTCGGTCTACCGGTAGTCGCATCCTACCGGTAGCTGGGTTTACCGGTAGCCACGCCGTACTGATAGCTCGGTATACTGGTAGTCACAGTCCAGCAGTAGCTCGGCTAACACATTTCCAAATTTCTAGTTCTATGAACAGTGTTTCTATCGGTGAGGTTCAGTGAACAGTGTTTCTATCGGTGAGGTTCAGTGAATAGTGTTTCTATCGGTGAGGTTCAGTGAACAGTGTTTCTATCGGTGAGGTTCAGTGAACACTGTTTCTATCGGTGAGGTTCAGTGAACAGTGTTTCTATCGGTGAGGTTCTATCGGTGGACTTCTATCAGTGAGGTTCAGTGAACAGTGTTCCTATCGGTGAGGTTCAGTGAACAGTGTTTCTATCGGTGAGGTTCTATCGGTGGACTTCTATCGGTAGTCTTGAACAGTGTTTCTATCGGTGAGGTTCTATCGGTGGACTTCTATCGGTAGACTTGAACAGTGTTTTCTATCGGTGAGGTTCTATCGGTGGACTTCTATCGGTAGACTTGTACAGTGTTTCCAGAATCCTAAGAGCTACCGATTCCATACTTTGCCAAATTTCACGAATGAACAGTGTTTCCAGACTTCATGAGAGCTACCGATTCCATACTTTGCCAAATTTTGAGTATGTGAACAGTGTTTCCAACTTCGTAAATTTGACGTTTTCTTTGACGTAAAATACTTTTAAAACCTTATTTTAAGGACTTTAAGGCCGATTCAAAGGCCATAAATTCTATATTAATTATTCCTAAGGCTGGGATGTTTTTACTTGGTCAAACCGCGTGGGTTAATGCGATCCATTTTTAATGGAGAATAAATCGGATCTTAAACCGTCACCTCTCGATTTTTTTAAAATGAACGAGATATCATTCTTTGTTGTTCTTCCTCCTGGTTCTCATCTACGAGACGCTAGAACCTTGCAATCATTCTCGTATGAGTTTCACAAACAAACGTTACTCAGATCAGTTCTGGTCTGTTGATGCAACCAAGTTGTGTTGATCGTTCTTCCATATAAGGTATGTTTTATCATCGTTCCTTCGGGGATCACCTTCTCTTGTTCTTCCTTCCATATTAGCATGTAATCTCCATGGTTCTAATGGATTTTCTTGGGGTTGGTTGGTACTGTCGTACCGTGGCATCCTCCGGTGGATGCAGCTGTCGTGAGGAGAAGAGGACTGTGACCCGTTGTGTGGATAAAGGACGTCAAGAACTCTTCGAGGTAGGGGATTCATGGCTTCTCTAATTGTGTATGTGCAATCATAGAATTAGCATGATTTAGTCATTTGGATCACAATTAAATTGACCTAATTAAATACTTGAACCGGATTAAAGGAATTGGTTGATCGCATGTTGTTACTTTGTACCGTGAGAACGGTTTGCCTCATGTTTTCCTAGATAGAGTGATATCTATGATTTTCTTTAATTTGTTGCTCATTCATGATGGAAATTGATAAAGAACGTAAAGCCGGAATTATTTGTTAAATAATTGGCTAAAGATAAAGAGGCATGTTAAGGAATCTGTTAATTCAAGATGGATTAAAGAACTATTAGTTCGATAATTTCAAAAGGGTTCTGAGTTTCCCGCTTGCTTGTAAGGCTGAATGCCTTGTGCTTTGGAGCTCTGAGTGCTCATCCTGTATGAAGGCTGAATGCCTTGTTAAAGGGCCGAGATCCCATTTTGTGATCTTTGATTTCCTGCTGCTTGTGATTTGATGTGAGCCTGGATGGTTGTTGTGATATGTGGAGGCATGAGGACTTGTGGTTGTGGCAGCAGATGACGCCTAGTGTGGCGAGATGCATCGGTTTATGCATGTGGGTGTCGGGGAGGACACCAAGGATGATGGTATGAGATGAATGTGATGGTTTGATGTTGGTGGTTTGATTATTTATCTGCTTTACTTTTCCCCACTGCTCAAGGCAGCTGGTTTTGCTTACCCTCTTTCTGAAGGAGGCGAAGACACGCGGGGTATGCCACGTGCTTTCCGTGTTTAGCCTCTCGATGGAGGATGGGTCTATGCTCTTGCTATAGGCGGCAAAGACTCGATGGGTAGTATATCTACTCACCGTGTTGAGCCCTTTGTGTTTAGTAGCATAGGATGCTTTTCTAGAATGCCTGGGAATATTGGGAAGGTAATTCAATAATGAAAGTTTGTTTAAATGGTGATAATCCACGGGGATGGAGAAACTGGAATTTAATAGTGATGTGAATCCTAAAAAGGAGCAGTTTTTGAATGTGATGCCAATTTAGTTTAATGTGGTAAATTGTTCATGGTTAATTAATGTTTAAAGAATTAATTAACGTACAATGGAATTGATAAAATGAGAATGGAGTAATCTAATAAATCTCTTCAAATGGTTGTGTGCTTATAGGATACCTAGTCTTAGAAGTAGCAGTCTGGAGTCTGAGAGACGTTAGCTGCAGTTGTGCCTATGACTAGTTAATGCCCATAGTGTGGTTGTGAGTTATATATATTCCGTACTTTTTGTGTTTCTATACGCTACTCCACCCTGTCGGTAAGGGCAACTGACACCCCTGGGATTCTGAGCCCTGGGGGGGTGTTTTCCCCAACATTCTGATGGGAGGTTGAATGGCTGACTACCCCCTTTGGCCCCACTCTCTTCTCTTGGTAGATACTTGTACCATGAGGCAAGCAGTTAGTTACCCCATATATGTGTGTAGAGGGATGTAATGGCTTGTGGTTATTCACACGCATATATTATGGATATAGTACCCTATGGACTACTATAGGTGTAACGTGTATAGGCTGTGATGGCTTGAGGATCCTTACTCGGAGTATGGGCTGTAATGGCTTGAGGTATTATACCCGACGTATGATACACATTATGCGAGCTGTGGTGGCTCCCAGAAACTACCTGGTTACCTTTGGTTGTGAGGATGGTGTGGTGCTTCGCCCTGGTGTCTGCGGGCAAGCCTATGTGGTGCACGAGGTGCAGATTGTGGAGCTTAGCCCAGGTGTCTACGAGCAAGCCTTTGGAGAGAGATGCACAGGACGTATGTCGTTGGGGCAAAGCGGCAAACCAATGGGGAAGTAGTAGCGGGGTACCCTTGATATTCAATGCTATATGCTATATTCTTGTATGTGTTACTTGGTGAGAGTAGCCATGGTGAGGTTGGGAACTTAGTATACCTGTTTAGGTAACGAGTTAGTTTCACTTGTTGTTCACTGGGCTTTAGCATGCTTTCTTTACTTCTGCACGAGAGGCTTGAGGAGGATCCTACTGAGTATACTGTTATACTCACCCTATGTACATATAAACTGTTTTTCCGGTCACTTGGAGCAGTTTGGAGATCAAGCTGGTTACTACTAGCTTGCGGTTGGAGGAGGAGCTGTTCGGGCTTGTGGTCGCTGCCGTTTTACTTTCTTTTGGGTACTTTTAGTTTTCCCTTTCAGTTGTAGTACTTTTTCATGACATTTCATATATGTACTTGGGTTTCTTTTATATTTCAGTTATGAGTTGGAGATGGTTGGAGTCTATTCTATCTCTCTCTTCTGCATGTGTTCTCTTAGAGGGAAATGCCTCCCATTTGTGTGTGTATTATACCCTCGGTGCTAGTCGCCAACCCGGGGCCTACTGGAGGCGGGACTCGGGGGGTCATTATCTCCCTTCTCACATTGCCGGCCCAGGAGGGGTACACTTTGTGGGGAGGAGGTCGTGACAACTTTGAACCTGAAATTGATGAGGTTGGATGATTGCTGAGTGGTCTTGCTTAGTGATTGAATGGAAATATGGTTTAGGAACTACTTCTGAAAGTGATATGGGTTACACGTTTATAGAGTTATGGTCATACCCTTTGGAACTGGAAGTTTGATTCTGATTCTAGGGGACTCATTATTTTCTTTTAAATGATTAAAAGTAATTGCTTTAATGATCCAATTTAAATGAATTTTATATAAATCTTTTGAAACTGGAGTGATTTGGGCATCTTGGATCCCACGGTGAGTCTCTGAGACCCTAGATGCTGGGTGCATTTCTGTTTACTTAAATCCCTCTGTACACTATGAATAAGTGCATTTGCACAGTGCTAAGCACATGATACAAGGCTTGGGAAAAATAAAGTGTCTCGGGTCAAAAAAGAGCTCATTTAGGTGAGGGGAATGATGAACGCCAGATGAAGAAGGGATCAAATGGTTTATATGGAAATCATTTAGGTTGTATCATTAAGGTGATTCACAAAAAAAAAATATTTTTGGGACCTAGGTGAAAAAGTCAACTACAAAGTTCCTTGGTTAAGGTCTTAATTCCATTGATATTTTATCTCCTGTCATTCTTGGATTTAGAACCTGAGATTGGATTAAAGTTAATCACTAAGTTGTATCACATATGAGGCGTGACATCTTCTTTGATGGATGATCCTTGTGTTATTAATTATACTTGAGTATTTGATTTAGGCAAGATTCATATGAGTAATTCATTTTCCAAAAGCCTGCTGTTATGTTTTGTCCTCAGTTTTTCAGTGATGGACATGTTACATTGTGATCTTTATCATAAATACATTTTACTATTTTTCAAGATAATAAAACATGGGATTGTTTGAGGAAAAACAATGCTTAAGTGTGGGGGATTTTGATGTGGCCTTATTTTTACACAGTTTTCCACATCCTTTTTATTAAATTTTAATGATTTAATTAATTATTTTTACACTTTTTATCTAACAAATGAATTTTTGTATCTTTATAATTAAATTTGTCAAATATTCATTTTTTATAACAATTTATCTAATTATGGACCCTTAAATAATTAATTTATTCTTTATTTGTTTATGATATAACTAATTTTCAATTTGGCTACTTAATCATTATCTATTTATTATTAATAATTATTGAGTTTGATAAATAATTTACTTTTAATTTTAAAAGTTTACTCATCCGGTAACCTAGTTACCGCTTGCCAGACTACCGGCAGCTAAGCTACCGATAGCAGGGTTACATTTGCTCTACCGGTATCCAGGTTACCGGTACTGTCTAATGGTGATCTGATTTCTTTTTGCTTACCGGTAGCCTGTTTTGAGATGTAACAATGACCTTGTTTATACCGGTAACCTTTGTCACTGCTATTCTTTCCTACAGGTAGATCTCATTTAAGTATAACGGTAGCCTTTAATTTTAACTATCAGTGAACCTTTAATTTTATAAATATCGGTGAGTATTAAGGTGTGTTAAGTTAATTATGCTTGTCTTTTTAATAAGTTAATTTTTATTTTAAACAATTATTTAATCAATGGAATTCTATTTTATTAAGTTAGTCTTTATTTTAATATTTTATCTAATTTTTTTGGATTCATTAGAATAGGTTAGCAATTTTAATTGATGTGTTTAGCCTTTCTTCTAGTCATTTATGTTAACAATATGTGTTTTTAATTAATCTAAATCATTCAATTTTAATTTTATTAGTTCAAATAGTTAAGTAATTAATTAATTAATAGTTTTTAAACATTAATTGTATTATTTTATGTATGGAGATTGATTTTTAGTTCATTTTATAATTGTTTTAGTCTACCGGTGAGGTAGATGAGGATTAGCGGTGACTTATTTTGATCACCGTTGCTTTTCATTTTTTTTATTTGTTGCTTCTTTTTAATTAACTATTATAGTTTTTTTAATTTAAGTCTTTTATTATCTTAGTTTATTAATCATCTTGTTTCTAATTTAAGTGTTTTTAATTAATAATCGTAGTCGTGGTCTTAATATTTTAATCTTTAATAAAAACCCTGTTTTAAATTTATTATACTAATATTTAATTAATTATTTTAAAATTTTATATATTTATTGCTTAAGTTTTAATTTTTAGTTCAAAATAATTTTTAGAGGTCACGTTAGTTATTTATTTGAGTTCTAACGGTGACCCTTTTATTTATGCCGCATAACGGTGAGCTTTTGTTTTTATGTACTAGTGACCTATCTATTTTTCTGTAGCAGTGACCCTGCACCACTGTCTTTCTTCACCGATACTCTTTTATCACCGTTACATCCCCTTCTATCGGTAGCCTTGCTACCGATCCACGCCTCGATGTTACTTCGTTGTATCGGTGACCTTCCTTGTATCGGTGATCTCGCTTTTACCGGTGACCTTGTCACCGTTTCCTTTTCCTAACTTTAATTGCATTGATATAATTTAGTTATTAATTTAATTTTATTTTCATCCTTTAATATAAATTAACTTTATTAATTCAATAGTATAGTTATCTACTTAAAAGATTTAGGTTAAGTTTGCTAATATAACATAATGTGTATTTTTAGATCTATTTAATTAATTAACTTTTTTGTTTTAAACTTTTAAAAGAAATTAAGTTTTATGCAGTTTAATTTATTATTTCAATTAATTATTTTTAATTTTGTTTAAATTCATTCTTTAATTTTGTATTATTTAATCTTTCTAAATAATTCAATTAGTTAATATTTTTGTTTTTTTAGGTTTGTTGGAATTTTATTTGTTTTAAATAATTTAATGATTTAATCATTTAATTAATTAGTTTAATTAATTCTTTATTTGAGTTGTAGTTCAACTCGTGTTTTTGCAGCTACCCGTAGATGACCTCACCATTACTGCCCATTGTTTTTTTTCTTTCTCACCGATACTGCTACCCTACTGTCACCGATGAATTTACTTCTATCCGTAGCCTTGCTGCGGATACACAACTCACCGTTCATTTCTGTGAATTCCACCGAATCTTCCACCAACACATTCTTTTCCCACCCTGCCTCATCCATTTGCTGCAACTCTTACACCATCATGGAGAAGAGGATTCCGCGATGCTGTGTGAAGAGGAGGTTCGTAGGGTAGTTCCCATTGCGCCATTTCTAGGAGGCCGAGCTGCTGCTTGGCTGGTGAAGGATGTCGCACTGTCACTGGTGGAGGCCGGGAGGAGAGCAAGAATAGAAGAGCCACCGGGGTGCTGGACTAGACCCCGCACCATTGTTTGAAGCACTAGAGTGAAGGTGAGGCTTCACGGAGTTCCTAAGACGATCATTTCTGATCGAGATCCTCGTTTTACCTCCAGGGTGTGGAGAGGTCTCCAGCATGCTTTTGGTTCTCAATTATGCCTTAGCACTGCTTTTCATCTTCAAACGGATGGTCAGACAGAGCGAACCATCCAGACTCTTGAAGACATGTTGCGCTCTTATGTTCTTGATTTTAGAGGTTCATGGGTGAAGCACTTACCCTTGGTAGAGTTCGCTTACAATAATAGTTTTCACTCTACCATCTGTATGGCGCCGTTTGAAGCCTTGTATGGCCGGCCATGCCGTTCTCCGTTGTGCTGGACTGGGGTCGGAGAGTCAGCAATTCTCGGACCAGAACTAGTGCAGAATACAACAGAGATGGTTCAGGTGATTCGTGAGAGGATTAAGATAGCACAGGATCGTCAGAAATCATATGCTGATCAAAGAAGGAGACCGTTAGAGTTTAATGTTGGGGATCATGTGTTTCTAAAGGTGACTCCCCGTCGTGGGCAGCGAAGGTTTGGTCGTGGAAGTAAGCTTTCTCCCCGGTTTGTTGGGCCTTTCGAGGTGTTAGCTCGTGTTGGAGCTGTGGCGTATCGAGTAGCACTTCCCCCTCAGATGAGTCAGATACATGATGTTTTCCATGTATCACAGCTCCGTCGTTATCTTCATGATGAATCTCATGTTATCGATTGGGGAGAGATCGATATTGACAATGATGCAACCTTCGAGGAGCGACCTGTGGAGATCCAAGACCACAAGGAGAAGGTGTTGCGTGGGCATTCTATCCCCTTAGTTCGTGTCTTGTGGCGACATGGTGGCATGGAGGAGATTACCTGGGAGCGCGAGTCACAGATACATGCTCAGTACCCAGAGTTGTTTAATGTTTAACTCTTTCCATGTAATGATGTTTCCTTTATGGTTAGACCTTTCATGTTTTATTTATGTACCTTTGATGTAATGTTATGTTTGAATTGTTTGGTTATGGATTATTTGTTTCCATACTCTCGGATGTCGTAGTTTTGTTCCAGCTTTTGAACAACTCATGGTGGTTTTCCCCTGAGAGGTATCTTATGGGGTGGTTGTTCGGACCCCTCTTTTCTTCTGGGTTGGTTTTTAATTCTCGAGGACGAGAATGTTTTGAGAGGTATCTAATGTAATGGCTCGGACCTCCCTGGTCCATTACTTTGTGAAAATGTGGTGTTGGAGGTGTTCCGGGAGGTCAAGGTGACTTATCCCCCAGCTGCTGCCTACCGGTAGCTCGGTCTACCGGTAGCTGCTGATTACCGGTAGCTCGGTCTACCGGTAGCTGCTGATTACCGGTAGCTCGGTCTACCGGTAGCTGCTGATTACCGGTAGCTCGGTCTACCGGTAGCTGCTGATTACCGGTAGCTCGGTCTACCGGTAGCTGCTGATTACCGGTAGCTCGGTCTACCGGTAGCTGCGGATTACCGGTAGCCCGGTCTACCGGTAGCTGCTGCTTACCGGTAGCTCGGTCTACCGGTAGCCGCATCCTACCGGTAGCTGGGTTTACCGGTAGCCACGCCGTACTGATAGCTCGGTATACTGGTAGTCGCAGTCCAGCAGTAGCTCGGCTAACACTTTTCCAAATTTCTAGTTCTGTGAATAGTGTTTCTATCGGTGAGGTTCAGTGAACAGTGTTTCTATCGGTGAGGTTCAGTGAATAGTGTTTCTATCGGTGAGGTTCAGTGAACAGTGTTTCTATCGGTGAGGTTCAGTGAACAATGTTTCTATCGGTGAGGTTCAGTGAACAGTGTTTCTATCGGTGAGGTTCTATCGGTGGACTTCTATCAGTGAGGTTTAGTGAACAGTGTTCCTATCGGTGAGGTTCAGTGAACAGTGTTTCTATCGGTGAGGTTCTATCGGTGGACTTCTATCGGTAGACTTGAACAGTGTTTCTATCGGTGAGGTTCTATCGGTGGACTTCTATCGGTAGACTTGAACAGTGTTTTCTATCGGTGAGGTTCTATCGGTGGACTTCTATCGGTAGACTTGTACAGTGTTTCCAGAATCCTAAGAGCTACCGATTCCATACTTTTCCAAATTTCACGAATGAACAGTGTTTCCAGACTTCATGAGAGCTACCGATTCCATACTTTGCCAAATTTTGAGTATGTGAACAGTGTTTCCAACTTCGTAAATTTGACGTTTTCTTTGACGTAAAATACTTTTAAACCCTTATTTTAAGGACTTTAAGGCCGATTCAAAGGACATAAATTCTATATTATTTATTCCTAAGGCTGGGATGTTTTTACTTGGTCAAACCGCGTGGGTAAATGCGATCCGTTTTTAATGGAGAATAAATCGGATCTTAAACCGTCGCCTCTCGATTTTTTTTTAAAATGAACGAGATATCATTCTTCATTGTCCTTCCTCCTAATTCTCATCTACGAGACGCTAGAGCCTTGAAATCATTCTCATAGGAGTTTCACAATCAAACGTTACTCAGATCAGTTCTGGTCTGTTGATGCAACCAAGTTGTGTCGATCCTTCTTCCATATAAGGTATGTTTTATCATCGTTCCTTTGGGGATCACCTTCTCTTGTTCTTCCTTCCATATTAGCATGTAATCTCCATGGTTCTAATGGGTTTTCTTGGGGTTGGTTGGTACTGTCGTACCGTGGCATCCTCCGGTGGATGCAGCAGTCGTGAGGAGAAGAGGACTATGACCCGTTGTGTGGATAAAGGACGTCAAGAACTCTTCGAGGTAGGGGATTCATGGCTTCTCTAATTGTGTATGTGCAATCGTAGAATTAGCATGATTTAGTCCTTTGGATCCCAATGAAATTGACCTAATTAAATACTTGAACCGGATTAAAGGAATTGGTTGATCGCATGTTGTTACTTTGTACCGTGAGAACGGTTTGCCTCATGTTTTTCTAGATAGAGTGATATCTATGATTTTATTTAATTTGTTGCTCGTTCATGATGAAAATTGATAAAGAACGTAAAGCCGAAATTATTTGTTAAATAATTGGCTAAAGATAAAGAGGCATGTTAATGAATCTGTTAATTCAAGATGGATTAAAGAACTATTAGTTCGATAATTTCAAAAGGGTTCTGAGTTACCCGCTTGCTTGTAAGGCTGAATGCCTTGTGGTTTGGAGCTCTGAGTGCTCATCCTGTATGAAGGCTGAATGCCTTGTTAAAGGGCCGAGAGCCCATTTTGTGATCTTTGATTTCCTGCTGCTTGTGATTTGATGTGATCCTGGATGGCTGTTGTGATATGTGGAGGCATGGGGACTTGTGGTTGTGGCAGCAGATGACGCCTAGTGTGGCGAGATGCATCGGTTTATGCATGTGGGTGTCGGGGAGGACACCAAGGATAATGGTATGAGATGAATGTGATGGTTTGATGTTGGTGGTTTGATTGTTTATCTGCTTTACTTTTCCCCACTGCTCAAGGCAACTGGTTTTGCTTACCCTCTTTCCGAAGGAGGCGAAGACACGCGGGGTATGCCACGTGCTTTCCGTGTTTAGCCTCTCGATGGAGGATGGGTCTATGCTCTTGCTATAGGCGGCAAAGACTCGATGGGTAGTATATCTACTCACCGTGTTGAGCCCTTTGTGTTTAGTAGCATAGGATGCTTTTCTAGAATGCCTGTGAACATGGGGAAGGTAATTCAATAATGAAAGTTTGTTTAAATGGTGATAATCCACGGGGATGGATAAACTGGAATTTAATAGTGATGTGAATCCTAAAAAGGAGCAGTTTTTGAATGTGATGCCAATTTAGTTTAATGTGGTAAATTTTTCATGGTTAATTAATGTTTAAAGAATTAATTAACGTACAGTGGAATTGATAAAATGAGAATGGAGTAATCTAATAAAGCTCTTCAAATGGTTGTGTGCTTATAGGATACCTAGTCTTAGAAGTAACAGCCTGGAGTCTGAGAGACGTTAGCTGCAGTTGTGCCTATGACTAGGTAATTACCATAGTGTGGTTGTGATTTATATATATTCTATACTTTTTGTGTTTCTATACGCTACTCCACCCTGTTGGTAAGGGCAACTGACACCCCTGGGATTCTGAGCCCTAGGGGGGGGGTGTTTTCCCCAACATTCTGATGGGAGGTTGAATGGCTGACTACTACCTTTGGCCCCGCTCTCTTCTCTTGGTAGATACTTGTACCATGAGGCAAGCAGTTAGTTACCCCATATATGTGTGTAGAGGGCTGTAATGGCTTGTGGTTATTCACACGCATATATTCTGGATATAGTACCCTATGGACTACTATAGGTGTAACGTGTATAGGCTGTGATGGCTTGAGGATCCTTACTTGGAGTATGGGCTGTAATGGCTTAAGGTATTATACCCGACGTATGATACACGTTATGCGAGCTGTGGTGGCTCCCAGAAACTACCTGGTTACCTTTGGTTGTGAGGATGGTGTGGTGCTTCGCCCAGGTGTCTGCGGGCAAGCCTATGTGGTGCACGAGGTGCAGACTGTGGAGCTTAGCCCAAGTGTCTGCGGCCAAGCCTTTGGAGAGAGATGCACAGGACGTATGTCGTTGGGGAAAAGCGGCAAACCAGTGGGGAAGTAGTAGCGGGGTACCCTTGATATTCTATGCTATATTCTATATTCTTGTATGTGTTACTTGGTGAGAGTAGCCATGGTGAGGTTGGGAACTTAGTATACCTGTTTAGGTAACGAGTTAGTTTCACTTGTTGTTCACTGGGCTTTAGCATGCTTTCTTTACTTCTGCACGAGAGGCTTGAGGAGGATCCTACTGAGTATACTGTTATACTCACCCTATGTACATATAAACTGTTTTTCAGGTCACTTGGAGCAGGTTGGAGATCAAGCTGGTTACTACTAGCTTGCGGTTGGAGGAGGAGCTGTTCGGGCTTGTGGTCGCTGCCGTTTTACTTTCTTTTGGATACTTTTAGTTTTCCCTTTCAGTTGTAGTACTTTTGCATACATTTCATATATGTACTTGGGTTTCTTTTATATTTCAGTTATGAGTTGGAGTTGGTTGGAGTCTATTCTATCTCTCTCTTTTTCATGTGTTCTCTTAGAGGGAAATGCCTCCCATTTGTGTGTGTATTATACCCTCGGTGCTAGTCACCAACCCGGGGCCTACTGGAGGCGGGACTCGGGGGGTCATTATCTCCCTTCTCACATTGCCGGCCCAGGAGGGGTACACTTTGTGGGGAGGGGGTCGTGACAACTTTGAACCTGAAATTGATGAGGTTAGATGATTGCTGAGTGGTCTTGCTTAGTGATTGAATGGAAATTTGGTTTAGGAACTACTTCTGAAAGTGATATGGGTTACATGTTTATGGAGTTATGGTCATACCCTTTGGAACTGGAAGTTTGATTCTGATTCTAGGGGACTCATTATTTTCTTTTAAATTATTAAAAGTAATTGCTTTAATGATCCAATTTAAATGAATTTTATATAAATCTTTTGAAACTGGAGTGATTTGGGAATCTTGGATCCCACGGTGAGTCTCTGAGACCCTAGATGCTGGGTGCGTTTCTGTTTACTTAAATCCCTCTGTACACTATGAATAAGTGCATTTGCACAGTGCTAAGCACATGATACAAGGCTTGGGAAAAATAAATAAAGTGTCTAGGGTCAAAAAAGAGCTCATTTAGGTGAGGGTAATGATGAACTCCAGATGAAGAAGGGATCAAATGGTTTATATGGAAATCATTTAGGTTGTATCATTAAGTTGATTCACAAAAAAAATAATTATTTTTGGGACCTAGGTGAAAAAGTCAACTACAAAGTTCCTTGGTTAAGGTCTTAATTCCATTGATATTTTATCTCCTGTTATTCTTGGATTTAGAACCTGAGATTGGATTAAAGTTAATCACTAAGTTGTATCACATATGAGTCATGACATCTTCTTTGATTTATGATCCTTGTGTTATTAATTATACTTGAGTATTTGATTTAGGCAAGATTCATATGAGTAATTCATTTTCCAAAAGCCTGCTGTTATGTTTTGTCCTCAGTTTTTCAGTGATGGACATGTTACAGTGTGATCTTTATCATAAATACATTTTACTATTTTTCAAGATAATAAAACATGGGATTGTTTGAGGAAAAACAATGCTTAAGTGTGGGGGATTTTGATGTGGCCTTATTTTTACACAGTTTTCCACATCATTTTTATTAAATTTTAATGATTTAATTAATTATTTTTACACTTTTTATCTAACAAATGAATTTTTGTATCTTTATAATTAAATTTGTCAAATATTAATTTTTTATAACAATTTATCTAATTATGGACCCTTAAATAATTAATTTATTATTTATTTGTTTATGATATAACTAATTTTCAATTTGTCTACTTAATCATTATCTATTTATTATTAATAATTATTGAGTTTGCTAAATAATTTACTTTTAATTTTAAAATTTTACTCATCCGGTAACCTAGTTACCGCTTGCCAGACTACTGGCAGCTAAGCTACCGATAGCAGGGTTACATTTTCTCTACCGGTATCCAGGTTACCGGTACTGTCTAATGGTGATCTGCTCTCTTTTTGCTTACCGGTAGCCTGTTTTGAGATGTAACAGTGACCTTGTTTATACCGGTAACCTTTGTCACTGCTATTCTTTCCTACAGGTAGATCTCATTTAATTATAACGGTAGCCTTTAATTTTAACTATCAGTGAACCTTTAATTTTATAAATATCGGTGAGTATTAAGGTGTGTTAAGTTAATTATGCTCGTCTTTTTAATAAGTTATTTTTTATTTTAAACAATTATTTAATCAATGGAATTCTTTTTTATTAAGTTAGTCTTTATTTTAATATTTTATCTAATTTTTTTGGATTCATTAGAATAGGTTAGCAATTTTAATTGATGTGTTTAGCCTTTCTTCTAGTCATTTATGTTAACAATATGTGTTTTTAATTAATCTAAATCATTCAATTTTAATTTTATTAGTTCAAATAGTTAACTAATTAATTAATTAATAGTTTTTAAACATTAATTGTATTATTTTATGTATGGAGATTGATTTTTAGTTCATTTTATAATTGTTTTAGTCTACCGGTGAGGTAGATGAGGATTAGCGGTGACTTATTTTGATCACCGTTGCTTTTCATTTTTTTTATTTGTTGCTTCTTTTTAATTAAGTATTATAGTTTTTTTTAATTTAAGTCTTTTATTATCTTAGTTTATTAATCATCTTGTTTCTAATTTAAGTGTTTTTAATTAATAATCGTAGTCGTGGTCTTAATATTTTAATCTTTAATAAAAACCCTGTTTTAAATTTATTATACTAATATTTAATTAATTATTTTAAAATTTTATATATTTATTGCTTAAGTTTTAATTTTTAGTTCAAAATAATTTTTAGAGGTCACGTTATTTATTTATTTGAGTTCTAACGGTGACCCTTTTATTTATGCCTCATAACGGTGAGCTTTTGTTTTTATGTACTAGTGACCTATCTATTTTTCTATAGCAGTGACCCTGCACCACTATCTTTCTTCCCCGATACTCTTTTATCACCGTTACATCCCCTTCTATCAGTAGCCTTGCTACCGATCCACGCCTCGATGTTACTTCGTTGTATCGGTGACCTTCCTTGTATCGGTGATCTCGCTTTTACCGGTGACCTTGTCACCGTTTCCTTTTCCTAACTTTAATTGCATTGATATAATTTAGTTATTAATTTAATTTTATTTTCATCCTTTAATATAAATTAACTTTATTAATTCAATAGTATAGTTATCTACTTAAAATATTTAGGTTAAGTTTGCTAATATAACATAATGTGTATTTTTAGATCTATTTAATTAATTAACTTTTTTGTTTTAAACTTTTAAAAGAAATTAAGTTTTATGCAGTTTAATTTATTATTTCAATTAATTATTTTTAATTTTGTTTAAATTCATTCTTTAATTTTGTATTATTTAATCTTTCTAAATAATTCAATTAGTTAATATTTTTGTTTTTTTAGGTTTGTTGGAATTTTATTTGTTTTAAATAATTTAATGATTTAATCATTTAATTAATTAGTTTAATTAATTCTTTATTTGAGTTGTAGTTCAACTCGTGTTTTTGCAGCTACCCGTAGATGACCTCACCATTACTGCCCATTGTTTTTTTTTCTTTCTCACCGATACTGATACCCTACTGTCACCGATGAATTTCCTTCTATCCGTAGCCTTGCTACGGATACACAACTCACCGTTCATTTCTGTGAATTCCACCGATTCTTCCACCAACACATTCTTTTCCCACCCTGCCTCATCCATTTGCTGCAACTCTTACACCATCATGGAGAAGAGGATTCCTCGATGCTGTGTGAAGAGGAGGTTCGTAGGGTAGTTCCCATTGCGCCACCTCTAGGAGGCCGAGCTGCTGCTTGGATGGTGAAGGATGCCGCACTGTCACTGGTGGAGGCCGGGAGGAGAGCAAGAACAGAAGAGCCACCGGGGTGCTGGACTAGACCCCGCACCATTGTTTGAAGCACTGGAGTGAAGGTGAGGCTTCACGGAGTTCCTAAGACGATCATTTCTGATCGAGATCCTCGTTTTACCTCCAGGGTGTGGAGAGGCCTCCAGCATGCTTTTGGTTCTCAATTATGCCTTAGCACTGCTTTTCATCTTCAAACGGATGGTCAGACAGAGCGAACCATCCAGACTCTTGAAGACATGTTGCGCTCTTATGTTCTTGATTTTAGAGGTTCATGGGTGAAGCACTTACCCTTGGTAGAGTTCTCTTACAATAATAGTTTTCACTCTACCATTGGTATGGCGCCGTTTGAAGCCTTGTATGGCTGGCCATGCCGTTCTCCGTTGTGCTGGACTGGGGTCGGAGAGTCAGCAATTCTCAGACCAGAACTAGTGCAGAATACAACAGAGATGGTTCAGGTGATTCGTGAGAGGATTAAGACAACACAGGATCGTCAGAAATCATATGCTGATCAAAGAAGGAGACCGTTAGAGTTTAATGTTGGGGATCATGTGTTTCTAAAGGTGACTCCCCGTCGTGGGCAGCGAAGGTTTGGTCGTGGAAGTAAGCTTTCTCCCCGGTTTTTTGGGCCTTTCGAGGTGTTAGCTCGTGTTGGAGCTGTGGCGTATCGAGTAGCACTTCCCCCTCAGATGAGTCGGATACATGATCTTTTCCATGTATCACAGCTCCGTCGTTATCTTCATGATGAATCTCATGTTATCGATTGGGGAGAGATCGATATTGACGATGATGCAACCTTCGAGGAGCGACCTGTGGAGATCCAAGACCACAAGGAGAAGGTGTTGCGTGGGCGTTCTATCCCCTTAGTTTGTGTCTTGTGGCGACACAGTGGCATGGAGGAGAGTACCTGGGAGCGTGAGTCACAGATACATGATCAGTACCCAGAGTTGTTTAATGTTTAACTCTTTCCATGTAATGACGTTTCCTTTATGGTTAGACCTTTCATGTTTTATTTATGTACCTTTGATGTAATGTTATGTTTGAATTGTTTGGTTATGGATTATTTGTTTCCATACTCTCGGACGTTGTAGTTTTGTTCCAGCTTTTGAACAACTCATGGTGGTTTTCCCCTGAGAGGTATCTTATGGGGTGGTTGTTCAGACCCCTCTTTTCTTCTGGGTTGGTTTTCAATTCTCGAGGACGAGAATGTTTTGAGAGGTATCTAATGTAATGGATCTTACCTCCCTGGTCCATTACTTTGTGAAAATGTGGTGTTGGAGGTGTTCCGGGAGGTCAAGGTGACTTATCCCCCAGCTGCTGCCTACCGGTAGCTCGGTCTACCGGTAGCTGCTGATTACCATTAGCTCGGTCTACGGGTAGCTGCTGATTACCGGTAGCTCGGTCTACCGGTAGCTGCTGATTACCGGTAGCTCGGTCTACCGGTAGCTGCTGATTACCGATAGCTCGGTCTACCGGTAGCTGCTGATTATCGGTAGCTCGG
This sequence comes from Viscum album, assembly GCA_963277665.1. Taxonomy (NCBI): domain Eukaryota; kingdom Viridiplantae; phylum Streptophyta; class Magnoliopsida; order Santalales; family Viscaceae; genus Viscum; species Viscum album. The sequence goes on from OY728135.1 coordinate 1,179,479,636, forward strand.
TCTACCGGTAGCTGCTGATTACCGGTAGCTCGGTCTACCGGTAGCTGCTGATTACCGATAGCTCGGTCTACCGGTAGCTGCTGCTTACCGTTAGCTTGGTCTACCGGTAGCCGCATCCTACCGGTAGCTGGGTTTACCGGTAGCCACGCCGTACTGATAGCTCGGTATACTGGTAGTCGCAGTCCAGCAGTAGCTCGGCTAACACTTTTCCAAATTTCTAGTTCAGTGAACAGTGTTTCTATCGGTGAGGTTCAGTGAATAGTGTTTCTATTGGTGAGGTTCAGTGAACAGTGTTTCTATCGGTGAGGTTCTATCAGTGGACTTCTATCGGTGAGGTTCAGTGAACAGTGTTTCTATCGGTGAGGTTCAGTGAACACTGTTTCTATCGGTGAGGTTCAGTGAACAGTGTTTCTATCAGTGAGGTTCTATCGGTGGACTTTTATCAGTGAGGTTCAGTGAACAGTGTTCCTATCGGTGAGGTTCAGTGAACAATGTTTCTATCGGTGAGGTTCTATCAGTGGACTTCTATCGGTAGACTTGAACAGTGTTTCTATCGGTGGACTTCTATCGGTAGACTTGAACAGTGTTTTCTATCGGTGAGGTTCTATCGGTGGACTTCTGTCGGTAGACTTGTACAGTGTTTCCAGAATCCTAAGAGCTACCGATTCCATACTTTGCCAAATTTCACGAATGAACAGTGTTTCCAGACTTCATGAGAGCTACCGATTCCATACTTTGCCAAATTTTGAGTATGTGAACAGTGTTTCCAACTTCGTAAATTTGACGTTTTCTTTGACGTAAAATACTTTTAAAACCTTATTTTAAGGACTTTAAGGCCGATTAAAAGGCCATAAATTCTATATTAATTATTCCTAAGGCTGGGATGTTTTTACTTGGTCAAACCGCATGGGTTAATGCGATCCGTTTTTAATGAAGAATAAATCGGATCTTAAACCGTCGCCTCTCTAATTTTTTTTAAAATGAACGAGATATCATTCTTCGTTGTTCTTCCTCCTGGTTCTCATCTACGAGACGCTAGAACCTTGCAATCATTCTCGTAGGAGTTTCACAAACAAACGTTACTCAGATCAGTTCTGGTCTGTTGATGCAACCAAGTTGTGTCGATCGTTCTTCCATATAAGGTATGTTTTATCATCGTTCCTTCGGGGATCACCTTCTCTTGTTCTTCCTTACATATTAGCATGTAATCTCCATGGTTCTAATGGGTTTTCTTGGGGTTGGTTGGTACTGTCATACCATGGCATCCTCCGGTGGATCCAGCTGTCGTGAGGAGAAGAGGACTGTGACCCGTTGTGTGGATAAAGGACGTCAAGAACTCTTAGAGGTAGGGGATTCATGGCTTCTCTAATTGTGTATGTTCAATCATAGAATTAGCATGATTTAGTCATTTGGATCACAATGAAATTGACCTAATTAAATACATGAACCAGATTAAAGGAATTGGTTGATCGCATGTTGTTACTTTGTACCGTGAGAACGGTTTGCCTCATGTTTTCCTAGATAGAGTGATATCTATGATTTTCTTTAATTTGTTGCTCGTTCATGATGGAAATTGATAAATAACGTAAAGCCGGAATTATTTGTTAAATAATTGGCTAAAGATAAAGAGGCATGTTAATGAATCTGTTAATTCAATATGGATTAAAGAACTATTAGTTCGATAATTTCAAAAGGGTTCTGAGTTACCCGCTTGCTTGTAAGGCTGAATGCCTTGTGGTTTGGAGCTCTGAGTGCTCATCCTGTATGAAGGCTGAATTCCTTGTTAAAGGGCCGAGATCCCATTTTGTGATCTTTGATTTCCTACTGCTTGTGATTTGATGTGAGCCTGGATGGCTGTTGTGATATGTGGAGGCATGGGGACTTGTGGTTGTGGCAGCAGATGACGCCTAGTGTGGCGAGATTCATCGGTTTATGCATGTGGGTGTCGGGGAGGACACCAAGGATGATGGTATGAGATGAATGTGATGGTTTGATGTTGGTGGTTTGATTGTTTATCTGCTTTAATTTTCCCCACTGCTCAAGGCAGCTGGTTTTGCTTACCCTCTTTCCGAAGGAGGCGAAGACACGCGTGGTTTGCCACGTGCTTTCCGTGTTTAGCCTCTCGATGGAGGATGGGTCCATGCTCTTGCTATAGGCGGAAAAGACTCGATGGGTAGTATATCTACTCACTGTGTTGATCCCTTTGTGTTTAGTAGCATAGGATGCTTTTCTAGAATGCCTGGGAATATGGGGAAGGTAATTCAATAATGAAAGTTTGTTTAAATGGTGATAATCCACAGGGATGGAGAAACTGGAATTTAATAGTGATGTGAATCCTAAAAAGGAGTAGTTTTTGAATGTGATGCCAATTTAGTTTAATGTGGTAAATTGTTCATGGTTAATTAATGTTTAAAGAATTAATTAACGTACATTGGAATTGATAAAATGAGAATGAAGTAATCTAATAAAGCTCTTCAAATGGTTGTGTGCTTATAGGATACCTAGTCTTAGAAGTAGCAGCCTGGAGTCTGAGAGACGTTAGCTGCAGTTGTGCCTATGACTAGGTAATGCCCATAGTGTGGTTGTGAGTTATATATATTCTGTACTTTTTATGTTTCTATACGCTACTCCACCCTGTCGGTAAGGGCAACTGACACCCCTGGGATTCTGAGCCCTGGGGGGGTGTTTTCCCCAACATTCTGATGGGAGGTTGAATGGCTGACTACCCCCTTTGGCCCCGCTCTCTTCTCTTGGTAGATACTTGTACCATGAGGCAAGCGGTTAGTTACCCCATATATGTGTGTAGAGGGCTGTAATGGCTTGTGGTTATTCACACGCATATATTCTGCATATAGTACCCTATGGAATACTATAGGTGTAACGTGTATAGGCTGTGATGGCTTGAGGATCCTTACTCGGAGTATGGGCTGTAATGGCTTGAGGTATTATACCCGACGTATGATACACGTTATGCGAGCTGTGGTGGCCCCCAGAAACTACCTGGTTACCTTTGGTTGTGAGGATGGTGTGGTGCTTCGCCCAGGTGTTTGCGGGCAAGCCTATGTGGTGCATGAGGTGCAGATTGTGGAGCTTAGCCCAGGTGTCTGCGGGCAAGCCTTTGGAGAGAGATGCACCGGACGTATGTCGTTGGGGAAAAGCGGAAAACCAGTGGGGAAGTAGTAGTGGGGTACCCTTGATATTCTATGCTATATCCTATATTCTTGTATGTGTTACTTGGTGAGAGTAGCCATGGTGAGGTTGGGAACTTAGTATACCTGTTTAGGTAACGAGTTAGTTTCACTTGTTGTTCACTGGGCTTTAGCATGCTTTCTTTACTTCTGCACGAGAGTCTTGAGGAGGATCCTACTGAGTATACTGTTATACTCACCCTATGTATATATAAACTGTTTTTCAGGTCACTTGGAGCAGGTTGGAGATCAAGCTGGTTACTACTAGCTTGCGGTTGGAGGAGGAGCTGTTCGGGCTTGTGGTCGCTGCCGTTTTACTTTCTTTTGGGTACTTTTAGTTTTCCCTTTCAGTTGTAGTACTTTTGCATGACATTTCATATATGTACTTGGGTTTCTTTTATATTTCAGTTATGAGTTGGAGTTGGTTGGAGTCTATTCTATCTCTCTCTTCTGCATGTGTTCTCTTAGAGGGAAATGCCTCCCATTTGTGTGTGTATTATACCCTCGGTGCTAGTCACCAACCCAGGGCCTACTGGAGGCGGGACTCGGGGGGTCATTATCTCCCTTCTCACATTGCTTGCCCAGGAGGGGTACACTTTGTGGGGAGGGGGTCGTGACAACTTTGAACCTGAAATTGATGAGGTTGGATGATTGCTGAGTGGTCTTGCTTAGTGATTGAATGGAAATTTGGTTTAGGAACTACTTCTGAAAGTGATATGGGTTACATGTTTATGGAGTTATGGTCATACCCTTTGGAACTGGAAGTTTGATTCTGATTCTAGGGGACTCATTATTTTCTTTTAAATTATTAAAAGTAATTGCTTTAATGATCCAATTTAAATGAATTTTATATAAATCTTTTGAAACTGGAGTGATTTGGGCATCTTGGATCCCACGGTGAGTCTCTGAGACCCTAGATGCTGGGTGCGTTTCTGTTTACTTAAATCCCTCTGTACACTATGAATAAGTGCATTTGCACAGTGCTAAGCACATGATACAAGGCTTGGGAAAAATAAATAAAGTGTCTAGGGTCAAAAAAGAGCTCATTTAGGTGAGGGGAATGATGAACGCCAGATGAAGAAGGGATCAAATGGTTTATATGGAAATCATTTAGGTTGTATCATTAAGGTGATTCACAAAAAAAATAATTATTTTTGGGACCTTGGTGAAAAAGTCAACTACAAAGTTCCTTGGTTAAGGTCTTAATTCCATTGATATTTTATCTCCTTTCATTCTTGGATTTAGAATCTGAGATTGGATTAAAGTTAATCACTAAGTTGTATCACATATGAGGCATGGCATCTTCTTTGATGGATGATCCTTTTGTTATTAATTATACTTGAGTATTTGATTTAGGCAAGATTCATATGAGTAATTCATTTTCCAAAAGCCTGCTGTTATGTTTTGTCCTCAGTTTTTCAGTGATGGACATGTTACAGTGTGATCTTTATCATAAATACATTTTACTATTTTTCAAGATAATAAAACATGGGATTGTTTGAGGAAAAACAATGCTTAAGTGTGGGGGATTTTGATGTGGCATTATTTTTACACAGTTTTCCACATCCTTTTTATTAAATTTTAATGATTTAATTAATTATTTTTACAATTTTTATCTAACAAATGAATTTTTGTATCTTTATAATTAAATTTGTCAAATATTCATTTTTTATAACAATTTATCTAATTATGGACCCTTAAATAATTAATTTATTCTTTATTTGTTTATGATATAACTAATTTTCAATTTGTCTACTTAATCATTATCTATTTATTATTAATAATTATTGAGTTTTCTAAATAATTTACTTTTAATTTTAAAAGTTTACTCATCCGGTAACCTAGTTACCGCTTGCCAGACTACCGGCAGCTAAGCTACCGATAGCAGGGTTACATTTTCTCTATCGGTATCCAGGTTACCGGTACTGTCTAATGGTGATTTGCTTTCTTTTTGCTTACCGGTAGCCTGTTTTGAGATGTAACAGTAACCTTGTTTATACCGGTAACCTTTGTCACTGCTATTCTTTCCTACAGGTAGATCTCATTTAAGTGTAACGGTAGCCTTTAATTTTAACTATCAGTGAACCTTTAATTTTATAAATATCGGTGAGTATTAAGGTGTGTTAAGTTAATTATGCTCGTCTTTTTAATAAGTTAATTTTTATTTTAAACAATTATTTAATCAATGGAATTCTATTTTATTAAGTTAGTCTTTATTTTAATATTTTATCTAATTTTTTTGGATTCATTAGAATAGGTTAGCAATTTTAATTGATGTGTTTAGCCTTTCTACTAGTCATTTATGTTAACAATATGTGTTTTTAATTAATCTAAATCATTCAATTTTAATTTTATTAGTTCAAATAGTTAAGTAATTAATTAATTAATAGTTTTTAAACATTAATTGTATTATTTTATGTATGGAGATTGATTTTTAGTTCATTTTATAATTGTTTTAGTCTACCGGTGAGGTAGATGAGGATTAGCGGTGACTTATTTTGATCACCGTTGCTTTTCATTTTTTTTATTTGTTGCTTCTTTTTAATTAACTATTATAGTTTTTTTAATTTAAGTCTTTTATTATCTTAGTTTATTAATCATCTTGTTTCTAATTTAGGTGTTTTTAATTAATAATCGTAGTCATGGTCTTAATATTTTAATCTTTAATAAAAACCCTGTTTTAAATTTATTATACTAATATTTAATTAATTATTTTAAAATTTTATATATTTATTGCTTAAGTTTTAATTTTTAGTTCAAAATAATTTTTAGAGGTCACGTTAGTTATTTATTTGAGTTCTAACGGTGACCCTTTTATTTATGCCGCATAACGGTGAGCTTTTGTTTTTATGTACTAGTGACCTATCTATTTTTCTATAGCAGTGACCCTACACCACTGTCTTTCTTCACCGATACTCTTTTATCACCGTTACATCCCCTTCTATCGGTAGCCTTGCTACCGATCCACGCCTCGATGTTACTTCGTTGTATCGGTGACCTTCCTTGTATCGGTGATCTCGCTTTTACCGGTGACCTTGTCACCGTTTCCTTTTCCTAACTTTAATTGCATTGATATAATTTAGTTATTAATTTAATTTTATTTTCATCCTTTAATATAAATTAACTTTATTAATTCAATAGTATAGTTATCTACTTAAAAGATTTAGGTTAAGTTTGCTAATATAATATAATGTGTATTTTTAGATCTATTTAATTAATTAACTTTTTTGTTTTAAACTTTTAAAAGAAATTAAGTTTTATGCAGTTTAATTTATTATTTGAATTAATTATTTTTAATTTTGTTTAAATTCATTCTTTAATTTTGTATTATTTAATCTTTCTAAATAATTCAATTAGTTAATATTTTTGTTTTTTTAGGTTTGTTTTAATTTTATTTGTTTTAAATAATTTAATGATTTAATCATTTAATTAATTAGTTTAATTAATTCTTTATTTGAGTTGTAGTTCAACTCGTGTTTTTGCAGCTACCCGTAGATGACCTCACCATTACTGCCCATTGTTCTTTTTCTTTCTCACCGATACTGCTACCCTACTGTCACCGATGAATTTCCTTCTATCCGTAGCCTTGCTACGGATACACAACTCACCGTTCATTTCTGTGAATTCCACCGATTCTTCCACCAACACATTCTTTTCCCACCCTGCCTCATCCATTTGCTGCAACTCTTACACCATCATGGAGAAGAGGATTCCGTGATGCTGTGTGAAGAGGAGGTTCGTAGGGTAGTTCCCATTGCGCCACCTCTAGGAGGCCGAGCTGCTGCTTGGCTGGTGAAGGATGTCGCACTGTCACTGGTGGAGGCTGGGAGGAGAGCAAGAACAGAAGAGCCACCGGGGTGCTGGACTAGACCCCGCACCATTGTTTGAAGCACTGGAGTGAAGGTGAGGCTTCACAGAGTTCCTAAGACGATCATTTCTGATCGAGATCCTCGTTTTACCTCCAGGGTATGGAGAGGTCTCCAGCATGCTTTTGGTTCTCAATTATGCCTTAGCACTGCTTTTCAGCTTCAAACGGATGGTCAGACAGAGCGAACCATCCAGAATCTTGAAGACATGTTGCACTCTTATGTTCTTGATTTTAGAGGTTCATGGGTGAAGCACTTACCCTTGGTAGAGTTTGCTTACAATAATAGTTTTCACTCTACCATCGGTATGGCGCCGTTTGAAGCCTTGTATGGACGGCCATGCCGTTCTCCGTTGTGCTGGACTAGGGTCGGAGAGTCATCAATTCTCGGACCAGAACTAGTGCAGAATACAACAGAGATGGTTCAGGTGATTCGTGAGAGGATTAAGACAGCACAGGATCGTCATAAATCATATGCTGATCAAAGAAGGAGACCGTTAGAGTTTAATGTTGAGGATCATGTGTTTCTAAAGGTGACTCCCCGTCGTGGGCAGTGATGGTTTGGTCATGGAAGTAAGCTTTCTCCCCGGTTTATTGGGCCTTTCGAGGTGTTAGCTCGTGTTGGAGCTGTGGCGTATCGAGTAGCACTTCCCCCTCAGATGAGTCGGATACATGATGTTTTCCATGTATCACAGCTCCGTCGTTATCTTCATGATGAATCTCATGTTATCGATTGGGGAGAGATCGATATTGACAATGATGCAACCTTCGAGGAGCGACCTGTGGAGATCCAAGACCACAAGGAGAAGGTGTTGCGTGGGCGTTCTATCCCCTTAGTTTGTGTCTTGTGGCGACACGGTGGCATGGAGGAGAGTACCTGGGAGCGTGAGTCACAGATACATGCTCAGTACCCAGAGTTGTTTAATGTTTAACTCTTTCCATGTAATGACGTTTCCTTTATGGTTAGACCTTTCATGTTTTATTTATGTACCTTTGATGTAATGTTATGTTTGAATTGTTTGGTTATGGATTATTTGTTTCCATACTCTCGGATGTCGTAGTTTTGTTCCAGCTTTTGAACAACTCATGGTGGTTTTCCCCTGAGAGGTATTTTATGGGGTGGTTGTTCGGACCCATCTTTTCTTCTGGGTTGGTTTTTAATTCTCGAGGACGAGAATGTTTTGAGAGGTATCTAATGTAATGGCTCGGACCTCCCTGGTCCATTACTTTGTGAAAATGTGGTGTTGGAGGTGTTCCGGGAGGTCAAGGTGACTTATCCCCCAGCTGCTGCCTACCGGTAGCTCGGTCTACCGGTAGCTGCTGATTACCGGTAGCTCGGTCTACGGGTAGCTGCTGATTACCGGTAGGTCGGTCTACCGGTAGCTGCTGATTACCGGTAGCTCGGTCTACCGGTAGCTGCTGATTACCGGTAGCTCGGTCTACCGGTAGCTGCTGCTTACCGGTAGCTCGGTCTACCGGTAGCCGCATCCGACCGGTAGCTGGGTTTACCGGTAGCCACGCCGTACTGATAGCTCGGTATACTGGTAGTCGCAGTCCAGCAGTAGCTCGGCTAACACTTTTCCAAATTTCTAGTTCTGTGAACAATGTTTCTATCGGTGAGGTTCAGTGAACAGTGTTTCTATCGGTGAGGTTCAGTGAATAGTGTTTCTATCGGTGAGGTTCAGTGAACAGTGTTTCTATCGGTGAGGTTCTATCGGTGGACTTCTATCGGTGAGGTTCAGTGAACAGTGTTTCTATCGGTGAGGTTCAGTGAACAATGTTTCTATCGGTGAGGTTCAGTGAATAGTGTTTCTATCGGTGAGGTTCTATCGGTGGACTTCTATCAGTGAGGTTCAGTGAACAGTGTTCCTATCGGTGAGGTTCAGGGAACAATGTTTCTATCAGTGAGGTTCTATCGGTGGACTTCTATCGGTAGACTTGAACAGTGTTTCTATCGGTGAGGTTCTATCGGTGGACTTCTATCGGTAGATTTGAACAGTGTTTTCTATCGGTGAGGTTCTATCGGTGGACTTCTATCGGTAGACTTGTACAGTGTTTCCAGAATCCTAAGAGCTACCGATTCCATACTTTGCCAAATTTCACGAATGAACAGTGTTTCCAGACTTCATGAGAGCTACCGATTCCATACTTTGCCAAATTTTGAGTATGTGAACAGTGTTTCCAACTTCGTAAATTTGACGTTTTCTTTGACGTAAAATACTTTTAAAACCTTATTTTAAGGACTTTAAGGCCGATTCAAAGGCCATAAATTCTATATTAATTATTCCTAAGGCCGGGATGTTTTTACTTGGTCAAACAACGTGGGTTAATGCGATCCGTTTTTAATGGAGAATAAATCGGATCTTAAACCGTCGCCTCTCGAATTTTTTTTAAAATGAACGAGATATCATTATTCATTGTTGTTCCTTCTGGTTCTCATCTACGAGACGCTAGAACCTTGCAATCATTCTCGTAGGAGTTTCACAATCAAACGTTACTCAGATCAGTTCTGGTCTGTTGATGCAACCAAGTTGTGTCGATCGTTCTTCCATATAAGGTATGTTTTATCATCGTTCCTTCGGGGATCACCTTCTCTTGTTCTTCCTTCCATATTAGCATGTAATCTCCATGGTTCTAATGGGTTTTCTTGGGGTTGGTTGGTACTCTCGTACCGTGGCATCCTCCGGTGGATGCAGCTGTCGTGAGGAGAAGAGGACTGTGACCCGTTGTGTGGATAAAGGACGTCAAGAAATCTTCGAGGTAGGGGATTCATGGCTTCTCTAATTGTGTATGTGCAATCGTATAATTAGCATGATTTAGTCATTTGGATCACAATGAAATTGACCTAATTAAATACTTGAACCAGATTAAAGGAATTGGTTGATCGCATGTTGTTACTTTGTACCGTGAGAACGGTTTGCCTCATGTTTTCCTAGATAGAGTGATATCTATGATTTTCTTTAATTTGTTGCTCGTTCATGATGGAAATTGATAAAGAACGTAAAGCCGGAATTATTTGTTAAATAATTGGCTAAAGATAAAGAGGCATGTTAATGAATCTGTTAATTCAAGATGGATTAAAGAACTATTAGTTTGATAATTTCAAAAGGGTTCTGAGTTACCCGCTTGCTTGTAAGGCTGAATGCCTTGTGGTTTGGAGCTCTGAGTGCTCATCCTGTATGAAGGCTGAATGCCTTGTTAAAGGGCCGAGAGCCCATTTTGTGATCTTTGATTTCCTGCTGCTTGTGATTTGATGTGAGCCTGGATGGCTGTTGTGATATGTGGAGGCATGGGGACTTGTGGTTGTGGCAGCAGATGACGCCTAGTGTGGCGAGATGCATCGGTTTATGCATGTGGGTGTCGGAGAGGACACCAAGGATGATGGTATGAGATGAATGTGATGGTTTGATGTTGGTGATTTGATTGTTTATCTGCTTTACTTTTCCCCACTGCTCAAGGCAGCTGGTTTTGCTTACCCTCTTTCCGAAGGAGGCGAAGACACGCGGGGTATGCCACGTGCTTTCTGTGTTTAGCCTCTCGATGGAGGATGGGTCTATGCTCTTGCTATAGGCGGCAAAGACTCGATGGGTAGTATATCTACTCACCGTGTTGAGCCCTTTGTGTTTAGTAGCATAGGATGCTTTTCTAGAATGCCTGGGAATATGGGGAAGGTAATTCAATAATGAAAGTTTGTTTAAATGGTGATAATCCACGGGGATGGAGAAACTGGAATTTAATAGTGATGTGAATCCTAAAAAGGAGCAGTTTTTGAATGTGATGCCAATTTAGTTTAATGTGGTAAATTGTTCATGGTTAATTAATGTTTAAAGAATTAATTAACGTACAGTGGAATTGATAAAATGAGAATGGAGTAATCTAATAAAGCTCTTCAAATGGTTGTGTGCTTATAGGATACCTAGTCTTAGAAGTAGCAGCCTGGAGTCTGAGAGACGTTAGCTGCAGTTGTGCCTATGACTAGGTAATGCCCATAGTGTGGTTGTGAGTTATATATATTCTGTACTTTTTGTGTTTCTATATGCTACTCCACCCTGTCGGTAAGGGAAACTGACACCCCTGGGATTCTGAGCCCTAGGGGGGGTGTTTTCCCCAACATTCTGATGGGAGGTTGAATGGATGACTACCCCCTTTGGCCCCACTCTCTTCTCTTGGTAGATACTTGTACCATGAGGCAAGTGGTTAGTTACCCCATATATGTGTGTAGAGGGCTGTAATGGCTTTTGGTTATTCACACGCATATATTCTGGATATAGTACCCTATGGACTACTATAGGTGTAACGTGTATAGGCTGTGATGGCTTGAGGATCCTTACTCGGAGTATGGGCTGTAATGGCTTGAGTTATTATACCCGACGTAAGATACACGTTATGCGAGCTGTGGTGGCTCCCAGAAACTACCTGGTTACCTTTGGTTGTGAGGATGGTGTGGTGCTTCGCCCAGGTGTCTGCGGGCAAGCCTATGTGGTGCACGAGGTGCAGATTGTGGAGCTTAGCCCAGGTGTCTGCGGGCAAGCCTTTGGAGAGAGATGCACATGACGTATGTCGTTGGGGCAAAGTGGCAAACCGGTGGGGAAGTAGTAGCGGGGTACCCTTGATATTCTATGCTATATGCTATATTCTTGTATGTGTTACTTGGTGAGAGTAGCCATGGTGAGGTTGGGAACTTAGTATACCTGTTTAGGTAACGAGTTAGTTTCACTTGTTGTTCACTGGGCTTTAGCATGCTTTATTTACTTCTGCACGAGAGGCTTGAGGAGGATCCTACTGAGTATACTGTTATACTCACCCTATGTATATATAAACTGTTTTTCAGGTCACTTGGAGCAGGTTGGAGATCAAGCTGGTTACTACTAGCTTGCGGTTGGAGGAGGAGCTGTTCGGGCTTGTGGTCGCTGCCGTTTTACTTTCTTTTGGGTACTTTTAGTTTTCCCTTTCAGTTGTAGTACTTTTGAATGACATTTCATATATGTACTTGGGTTTCTTTTATATTTCAGTTATGAGTTGGAGTTGGTTGGAGTCTATTCTATCTCTCTATTCTGCATGTGTTCTCTTAGAGGGAAATGCCTCCCATTTGTGTGTGTATTATACCCTCGGTGCTAGTAGCCAACCCGGGGCCTACTGGAGGCGGGACTCGGGGGGTCATTATCTCCCTTCTCACATTTCCGGCCCAGGAGGGGTACACTTTTTGGGGAGGGGGTCGTGACAACTTTGAACCTGAAATTGATGAGGTTGGATGATTGCTGAGTGGTCTTGCTTAGTGATTGAATGGAAATTTGGTTTAGGAACTACTTCTGAAAGTGATATGGGTTACATGTTTATGTAGTTATGGTCATACCCTTTGGAACTGGAAGTTTGATTATGATTCTAGGGGACTCATTATTTTCTTTTAAATTATTAAAAGTAATTGCTTTAATGATCCAATTTAAATGAATTTTATATAAATCTTTTGAAACTGGAGTGATTTGGGCATCTTGTATCCCACGGTGAGTCTCTGAGACCCTAGATGCTGGGTGCGTTTCTGTTTACTTAAATCCCTCTGTACACTATGAATAAGTGCATTTTCACAGTGCTAAGCACATGATACAAGGCTTGTGAAAAATAAATAAAGTGTCTGGGGTCAAAAAAGAGCTCATTTAGGTGAGGGGAATGATGAACGCCAGATGAAGAAGGGATCAAATGGTTTATATGGAAATCATTTAGGTTGTATCATTAAGGTGATTCACAAAAAAAATAATTATTTTTGGGAACTAGGTGAAAAAGTAAACTACAAAGTTCCTTGGTTAAGGTCTTAATTCCATTGATATTTTATCTCCTGTCATTCTTGGATTTAGAACCTGAGATTGGATTAAAGTTAATCACTAAGTTGTATCACATATGAGGCATGACATCTTCTTTGATGGATGATCCTTGTGTTATTAATTATACTTGAGTATTTGATTTAGGCAAGATTCATATGAGTAATTCATTTTCCAAAAGCCCGCTGTTATGTTTTGTCCTCAGTTTTTCAGTGATGGACATGTTACAGTGTGATCTTTATCATAAATACATTTTACTATTTTTCAAGATAATAAAACATGGGATTGTTTGAGGAAAAACAATGCTTAAGTGTGGGGGATTTTGATGTGGCCTTATTTTTACACAGTTTTCCACATCCTTTTTATTAAATTTTAATGATTTAATTAATTATTTTTACACCTTTTATCTAACAAATGAATTTTTGTATCTTTATAATTAAATTTGTCAAATATTCATTTTTTATAACAATTTATCTAATTATGGACCCTTAAATAATTAATTTATTCTTTATTTGTTTATGATATAACTAATTTTCAATTTGTCTACTTAATCATTATCTATTTATTATTAATAATTATTGAGTTTGCTAAATAATTTACTTTTAATTTTAAAAGTTTACTCATCCGGTAACCAAGTTACCGCTTTCCAGACTACCGGCAGCTAAGCTACCGATAGCAGGGTTACATTTTCTCTACCGGTATCCAGGTTACCAGTACTGTCTAATGGTGATCTGCTTTCTTTTTTCTTACCGGTAGCCTGTTTTGAGATGTAACAGTGACCTTGTTTATAGCGGTAACCTTTGTCACTGCTATTCTTTTCTACAGGTAGATCTCATTTAAGTATAACGTTAGCCTTTAATTTTAACTATCAGTGAACCTTTAATTTTATAAATATCGGTGAGTATTAAGGTGTGTTAAGTTAATTATTCTCGTCTTTTTAATAAGTTAATTTTTATTTTAAACAATTATTTAATCAATGGAATTCTATTTTATTAAGTTAGTCTTTATTTTAATATTTTATCTAATTTTTTTGGATTCATTAGAATAGGTTAGCAATTTTAATTGATGGGTTTAGCCTTTCTGCTAGTCATTTATGTTAACAATATGTGTTTTTAGTTAATCTAAATCATTCAATTTTAATTTTATTAGTTCAAATAGTTAAGTAATTAATTAATTAATAGTTTTTAAACATTAATTGTATTATTTTATGTATGGAGATTGATTTTTAGTTCATTTTATAATTGTTTTAGTCTACCGGTGAGGTAGATGAGGATTAGCGGTGACTTATTTTGATCACCGTTGCTTTTCATTTTTTTTTATTTGTTGCTTCTTTTTAATTAACTATTATAGTTTTTTTTAATTTAAGTCTTTTATTATCTTAGTTTATTAATCATCCTGTTTCTAATTTAAGTGTTTTTAATTAATAATCGTAGTCGTGGTCTTAATATTTTAATCTTTAATAAAAACCCTGTTTTAAATTTATTATACTAATATTTAATTAATTATTTTAAAATTTTATATATTTATTGCTTAAGTTTTAATTTTTAGTTCAAAATAATTTTTAGAGGTCACGTTAGTTATTTATTTGAGTTCTAACGGTGACCCTTTTATTTATGCCGCATAACGGTGAGCTTTTGTTTTTATGTACTAGTGACCTATCTATTTTTCTGTAGGAGTGACCCTACACCACTGTCTTTCTTCACCGATACTCTTTTATCACCGTTACATCCCCTTCTATCGGTAGCCTTGCTACCGATCCACACCTCTCTGTTACTTCGTTGTATCAGTGACCTTCCTTGTATCAGTGATCTCGCTTTTACCGGTGACCTTGTCACCGTTTCCTTTTCCTAACTTTAATTGCATTGATATAATTTAGTTATTAATTTAATTTTATTTTCATCCTTTAATATAAATTAACTTTATTAATTCGATAGTATAGTTATCTACTTAAAAGATTTAGGTTAAGTTTGCTAATATAACATAATGTGTATTTTTAGATCTATTTAATTAATTAACTTTTTTGTTTTAAACTTTTAAAAGAAATTAAGTTTTATGCAGTTTAATTTATTATTTCAATTAATTATTTTTAATTTTGTTTAAATTCATTCTTTAATTTTGTATTATTTAATCTTTCTAAATAATTCAATTAGTTAATATTTTTGTTTTTTAGGTTTGTTGGAATTTTATTTGTTTTAAATAATTTAATGATTTAATCATTTAATTAATTAGTTTAATTAATTCTTTATTTGAGTTGTAGTTCAACTCGTGTTTTTGCAGCTACCCATAGATGACCTCACCATTACTGCCCATTGTTTTTTTTCTTTCTCACCGATACTGCTACCCTACTGTCACCGATGAATTTCCTTCTATCCGTAGCCTTGCTACGGATACACAACTCACCGTTCATTTCTGTGAATTCCACCAATTCTTCCACCAACACATTCTTTTCCCACCCTGCCTCATCCATTTGCTGCAACTCTTACACCATCATGGAGAAGAGGATTCCGCGATGCTGTGTGAAGAGGAGGTCCGTAGGGTAGTTCCCATTGCGCCACCTCTAGGAGGCCGATCTGCTGCTTGGCTGGTGAAGGATGTCGCACTGTCACTGGTGGAGGCCGAGAGGAGAGAAAGAACAGAAGAGCCACCGGGGTGCTGGAATAGACCCCGCACCATTGTTTGAAGCACTGGAGTGAAGGTGGTTCGCCGCTGATTGAGGCCGTCGCACCATCGGAAGGCCGAGCTGGTTTTTGTTGTGGAGTCAAAGTCCTGTTGCGCTGTGTAGTAGAAGTCACTGCTCGCCATTGGAAGAAGAAGATGAAACCTCCCCCTTGCCGCGCCGCTGATTTGTGAACCTGGACCATGCTGAAGGCCAGGCTGCGCACCTCAGAACTCCAATGATACTAGGAAAGAAGCCTCCAAAGCTTGATCCAAAGTTGGAAGGACCTTACTCAATACATAAGTTCTACTCCAACGGAGCTTATTCTTTAATCTCAATGGATGGAGAACTCATCATGACTCCAACCATTACGAGATTCGTGAAAAAGTATTTTGTGTAGCACAAATATTTACGTCCAGTAAGACGTTAAATTGTACAATACGTCCTCGCTACATGACGCTAAACTGTACAACACCCATTCATCCAACATGACGTTAAACTGTGAAAAAGTCCCTAATACGTCCAACATGATGTTAAACTATGTCCCCATTGTCCTCAATGCAAGACATTAAACCGCATATCCTTACGTCCTAGATACATGACGCTAAACTGTACAACAATCATCCTTTCTATATGACGTTAAACAATACAACCCCTCTTTTGTCCTTACTGCATGACATTAAACTGCATAGTCCCCTCTTCGTCCAACATGACGTTAAACTGTGCATCGTTAGGGTTGTTTCTACCTCTTGTTTCTCACACCGAGTATAACTCACATGAGCTTAGAGTAAACTTCAACCATAACACCCTATCTGGGATGCAAACCATGTGTAAGTCCCAACACCATTTTTTAGGTCATTGTCCTCAAGAAAAACTTGATCACCAATTCATTCTTTAATCAAACTACGCAGACTTTGATCCTTGCCTTCTAGGCTGGGTACGTAGGAAACCTCCTGAGGTTAAAGCCCAAAACCAATATCTTCACATTGGTTCACCTTCATCTCACACGACGTTGATTCGTGAAGCCTCCCCCAGAACGAATATTTTTTTTACATTTGTTCACCATCATCCTGCTATATGACGTTAAACTATTCACACTTTTTGTCCTGTACGATAATAAACTACAACATTCTTTGACACCCTCACCTGAGAGGGAATCATTATTTACATTGATCTCCAATCATGTTATATTCCAAAGACTACGTGCATACATGGAAATGCTCGAACCTTTAATCTTCGGTCAAACCATCATTGCACTAAAGTCCCCTTTCACCCTTCACTTGTACGAACAAAATCTATACAAAGGGTATTTCAAGAACTATGTGCGGCTTGATTCCCATCCTTATGGGATACGTAGGAACATTCGAGCATCCCTTGAATCCATCCCCAACTCTTTGGGCCTAACCCCAAATTCCACTTTCAGTCCCTTAGCTGAAAAGTCCCCCTGTGAAAACATGAATGTGGTATGAAAACCCTAGTCTTTATTCACATCAAGTTTATAACAAACACACAACGTGTATTCCTCATTATGGTCCAAGTTCTATGACCATAAACTAAGATCTCCTACACTATCATCCCACATGATGTTAAACTATATTTAAAGAACTACGTATGGCTTGATTCTCATCTTTATGGGATACGTAGTGAAGTCCAACACCTCAATTCAAGACCCAGCCACAACATAATTATGGTTAGAATTGGTCTATATATCTTCTACATGAATTGGACAATGCCCATTTTGATGTATCATACTCCTAACCTTAAATACTTCCAGATCTCCATAACCCTTTTCTTGAAATCTGGTCACAAAATGTCTGATACCTGAGAATTCTTTTGTCTGACTATGCAGCACGTGCCCTTAGGCGACCTTGCATAAACAGTCTACATAACAGACTTTTCATCCAAAATAAGCTATTATTTGACTATGCAGCCAATTCCCTAAGGTGGACCTACATAATTCAACCCCCTAATGGGTTTGTTAAATAGTGGTAACTTCATTCGTGGGAGGAAAACCTCTTTTTTCCTTATTTGTCTTAATGAAAATATGTAGGGATCCACAAAAATAGCCATCCTTAACATATTTGTCCCATAATATTTTTCATGATCTGAAAGTATTCAAGTCTATGGTTTATATTTCCCTTCCCTACATTTGGGTCATACCTCTTCAGTAGTGACATTCATCCAATTATTAGAAAATCTTTATTGGAAATATCCTCTCCCTATTCAAGTACCTCTCTCCATATAGAAAACTCTATGCTTTGGAAAATTTGAATCTCCATAAACTTTCACTGGCTTTTTAGTAATAGAAAAGTAAAATTTCTGAGAGTTCTTTTTCCTGACTATGCAGCACGTGCCCTTAGGCAGCCTTGCATAAGTAGTCTACATAACAGACCTGTCAACCAAAAGATTCTATTATTTGACTATGCATCCAATGCCCTTAAGTTAACCTGAATAATTCAACCCCCTAACGGGTTTGTTAAATAGTGGTAACTTCATTCTTGGGAAATACTTCTTCTAATGCCTTTTAGCCCTTTTTTCATATCATTCATCAGATTCAAAACTTCTTAAGTCATATTTTACATATTTCCCCCATACTTGAATATGGTAATATGATTTCAGATAAATTATCAAGGAATTGAGTCAATTTTAATCCATTCGGTCAAAGTTATTTTGACCTTAAACATTAGCCTTTTTATCTTTGACGTGCATGACTTTAAACTGCCCACAAAAGACAAGGGAACTCTGAACAAAAGTCAAGTCCCAGCTCACTAAACATACATTTTGTATGATTCAGGTAATATTGAGCAATTAAAAGATTCAAAGTTGGTAGGGTTATTTTTATAATCCTAGCAAAAATCAAACTATGCTTACTAATCCCATTGGATTAAGTGAAAATTTTAAGCAGGAAACCAAAGAATGCAAGAAAAAACGATTGAAGATGAAAGTGTCTTTCATTGATGCACAAGAATTAGAAGGACATCCACAGATTGGAGTCTCTTCTTTTTTTTTTCCAGTAATTACAAGAGGCTTTCAACATAACTCTTCATTTGATTTACTACATCTCGAGCTTCATCAGCAACCACTTGAAGCTCATGCACTCAACCAACTTCACTCTTTTCAGCTTGATGGAGTGATTTGTTGGAATCTGCAATGGATTTCATACCATTCCTTTGATCTCCTTCCAGTGAATTGTTAAGCTGGTCCAGTTCCCCAGTAATAACATCTAACTGTTGCTGGAGGTGCATCTGCTGGAAAACTTTCTCCTTGATCTTATGCTTCAACTCCTTCAACTTGGAAGCATGATTAGCCTCATCTTGGGACACCACAGCCTCAAATTTACTGATATTGGCCAATAGCCTCACTTTGGTCAGGTCTTGACGGTACCTCTGCTCCTGCTCCCTCCTTAAAATGACTTGTTTCACTGCGGCATGGATCTTTTGATATCCAAAACTGCCAAGTCCCAACATGAAGAATAGGGATGACAGTCGCGGGATCTTCGAAGACAGCCCTTCAAGAGGCACTTCATATATGATCTTCCATATGTTCTGTCATTCCTTAGGGTGTAAAAATTGGAGCGCCTTTTGTACTTCTGGTTCTGACTCAGCATCAATTTCACAAGGGGGAATATAATCCTGGATTAATGCACTTAGATAAGTGCCCTGTTCTGCTTCTTCCCCCCTGACCCTTGTTATTTCACTTTTTATTCCCGTTGGGGAGGAGGCTGAGGCTTCACCTCCAGATCTAACCACTGAAATTGATGGCCCTGCATAGTCAATTGAAAGTTTTGGTTAGTTTCAAAGGATAACAAAAGTTGATTAATTTGTCTTACGAATTAAGTGAAACCAAAAATATTATTACCTCTTACCCAATGGTAGATCAACAATATGATAAGGCTCCTCCCCGTCTTTCCAAACTTCAACATAATTTTCAAGATGAGTTTCAGGAAGATCTATCGGGTTCAGCTCCACTTGATCTAGTGTCTCTACAATATTAGGGTTGTGTATAACCCCTTCAGGCATTGGCAGTTCAACAACTTTCTCAGATGGAACTGCACATTTTAACCAATCATGGTCAGAGATGTAATAAGAAATTTTGAACATGATGAAGGATAACACTCACATCCAAAATCTTCTAAATTACATGGTAATTTAACTTGATCTAAAATGTCTTCAAAAGATGCGCCAAGTTTCATCATTTCATCCAAAGATATCTCAGATTTCTGGTTAGTCTCACCAGTGGGAGCATTTGATGTATCTTCTTGGCGACCCTCATCCTGCAGCCTCTGACCCTGGACAGTTTGTTCAGATAAAATTATGGCATTAGTTGTATTGGCCGCCACATGTTTTGGTGTAGGTGTTGAACCCAAAGTATCACAGAATGGAAGTCATTTGATGTTTTCATTTAACATCTTATGAAGCATTGTTAAATTACCAGAAGTAGGATCTTCTCTCCTTGTAGCGGTAGTAGGAGCGGTACTGGGAACAGATGCTGGCTCTTCTTCAGGAGCAACCAAGTCAGCATGAACTTGTGATTGTTCACCAGCACCCTCTGTCGTTCTCAGAGGAGGGTCAGTACTCTCCCTCAAAGGGGAAATTGAAGAAGCCCCTGCAATCCCAAGAAGTATGAGCAATCTTTTCATGGGTTAAGACTCATGACTTTTTTACGGACTACCACTACTGATGAAGCATTTAGCTGTGGACTTCTTCCTTCGATGCCTTTGATTCTTTAGCTTTTTGGGAGTGATGAAATCATTATCTCCAAATATAGGAATTGGAGAATGAAGAGAAATGTCTAACTACTCATCCATGTATTGCTAGCCTAAATATATTTCACTCGGCTCATGAGGAGATTCAGTAGCCCCGATGGCAGTACCACCAGGGCTATACCGTGGTGAAGAAACCTCAGTAGTTCCTTTCTTCGCAAGCTGCAATATGAAGAAAGTAATTTCCTCAAGTAACAAAGCTTTAACTAGAATCAAGTTAGAAAGAAATTAAGGAAAGAGACTTACATCTTCAAGAACCACATAATCATGCCACTCCTTATCTCCAGAATCACTAGTCCCCTCAGTGGTGCCACTATCTATCATTTCCTTCACCCGCTTGGTGATAGGAATGGAATCATCAGTGGAATATATGAGCATATCCAGCTCTCCAATGTAGGCCCACACTTCATCGAGGTTATCCTCAAAAAAAATATTGGTAGAGGCTTGAAGATTCCCTATTCTAGGGATATGTAACCCCTCACACAGATCCAGCCAGGCAGTTTCAGCATCGCAATATAAACTCCACCATGTCTGAACAACCTCTGGTCATAGATATTTTGTATGTGTACCAGAAGGCTGCGAGGAGGGTCCTACAATCTTGGACTTTAGTTTCTTCCCAGCTCCTGCAATCACAGATAGAGAATAAGAAAATGAAACTTGTTGCTCTATAAATAAATGGAAATTAAATTGACTCAATGAAGTAACTCACTAGGAGTCGATGGAGTGGGTCTCTTGATTTTGACAGGAGGATTATATTTGGCATGAGGTCGCTTGGACACATGTAGTTTGTAACAACCCGAGAAAACCATGTTTTGTTTTGATTTTGACAAGTTTTCTTTTCAACGTCACTCGTTAAGTGAACCAACAAACAACTAATAAGGTAATGATGATAAAATGCATCAAATGGATGAAAAATTCCTTTTATTCAAATAAGCAACCTTTCGGCTACAATATCCACTGACCAAACAAGAAAGTAAACTAACCGAAAATCCCAACTAAGAACCCAATTACAATGATAGGAAGACTGCTTAAAACTACTAAGAGCCAGAGAATGCAGTAGGGGTTTCGAGCGTCCATCATAAGGAACATGAGGATGGATGAAGCCACCGCGACCGTGCTTAGCACCAAGGGGATCACACGAACCATCCTTCCTTTTCTCCTTCGGTCGTTTGGAGTAAGGGACACCCCGAGACCAGACCATTTTTATAAGCACCCCGATCTGACCGTTAAGCACCAACGATTATAAATATAGTCGTTGGCTCTCTCCTGTTTTGTTGTCTTTTAAAGTTTTAATTTCCAATTTTAACCGTTGAACTAAGAATTGAATACCCCAGCAGGTTCAAAAAGATTAAGCATGATATTTGATGTAAACAAACAACAAATAAATAATAATAATGTAGCTGAATTTTGTTATATGAAAAGGATATATTTTTATACATATATATATATATATATTTCAAAATGGTGGGAATAAATACTGTCTTTCCACTTAAATATAAATATTTTATTTAACTTAAGCAAGCAAAGCTTTGTTTTATTGAAATCATGTGGGGTTTTATTTTATTTTAAATCGGAATAAATATGTGCAAACCCTTGGAATATATTTATATATGTATACATGAACAGATATGTTAAACTTCTAGAGTTGCATATAAATAAAGATGTTTATAAGTTAATTTTATCATTTTTGGAAATAATGTCAAAAATTATGGTTTCTTGTGTCGCGTAATTTATACTTCAATACATATTTAATGATATAGTTATTCAATGTCCTCACCTTCTTAAAAAAAAGTTAAATAATTAAAGTTTAAATAATAATAACCGCATATAATTGATCAACAACGAATCTTGACCATGCTTAAAAAAATAAAGTTTATAAATAATTGAAGTATAAATAATAATAATGTTTATAATAGGTATAAAAAAAATTTCTTTCAAAAAAAAAGGGGAACTCGGAAAAGGGGGGGGGGGAGACCCGCGTTTTTTAGTCGCTTCACCTGGGCCGTCCGATCATCCTCCCCCTGATCGCAGCCATCTATTTCATTTAATACTGCACTGCGTCCATGCCGTTTGATCTACCTCAGTTTAATCCCAGCCGTCCGATGTTTTTCGCGTCTTCTTCCCCGCGGCTTCTTCTTCCACCGACGCCGCGTTCTTCTCCTTCCTCACGTCGCCAGACCAGTAGATCGTAGGGGCTCCGTTTTTCTCCTCTAGGCCGGTGAGTAGCCCGGATGTTTCTTGCCTTCTTCAAGTCAACACCGACCCATCACCTCGGATCTTGGGTCAACGACCTCCCCCGAAGTCCTCTTCTCCTTCTTCTGTTTTTTTAAATTCCCTGTTGCACTGAAGGCCGAAGGGCTTGCTTCCGGCTCCCCTGATCTCTTCGGCTTCTGGACCTCGGTTGCTGCATCATCTCCTCTCCTCCTCCTCGTCGAACAGGTAAGGGTGTGTCTCTTTTTTTTCTAAGTTTATGTAAACACCAGGTTTTATATATAGTTATATATATGTATATACATGTGATAAGTATATATGTACACCTTCAGTTTTTTTTTTCATTCGGATCCTCCCACCTTGACAACTCCTCCTCTCCGTTCTGGTAAGGGTCGAACTATGTCTCTGAAGCTTTGTCTTAAACTTAGGTTTTCATATACACATATATAAGTATATTCGGGTTATATATATATATATTTATATGTGTATAACATCTATGTTTATACCTTCAGTCCCTCCGGCCTTGGTTACTTCCCCTCTCCAAGCAAGAAAAGAATCATGTTTTAATTTCAGTTGGGTTTTGACAAGATTCAGTTTTATATAAATATGTATATATTCATGTATACATGATATATATATACGTTTCTGGTATGTTTGAACCTGGTGCGAACCTAGAATTTTAGATCTCCCTCTCGGCTTAAAGAATCGATTAGGAGTAAGGGGGAAGAGCATCTTCATTGTTTCCTACCTTTTTTATAAGTTTTATTTAGTTGTATCCACTTGTTTTATAAAACATACAAGACCATATAAACATGTTTTACCTATTCCTAGAACTGATCTTGACAACCTCTTTGTGAAACCATAAAATTTGGGGTAAAGGTCCGAAGGTTCTATTTTTATTTTGGGTGCGGGTTCTTACTTTTCACACCTTATTTTTATATATGTGTATATATATATACATATATATACACATATATATAAGATAATAAATGTAAGCATACAACCGTTCCTCTATGTTTATACCCCTGATTTTCTTTTTCGCCTATAAAAAATGGAAATTTTGAGTAATTGAAGGAATATGTAAAATTATACAAGTGAATGATGTATATTGTTGTTGTATATACATACACGTATGTGTATTTACATTAATATGAACTTAGTGTCCATGTTTGAAATTATTACAATAAAGCATGATGAAGTTTATGGGTTGGTTGGAGTTCAAAATCATTCTTGAAACTGAGAATTTTCATTTATCACTGCTTTGGATAATCAGGATTTTTCTTAAAATGGATATTATGGACTCCTTGAACTTTTATAAATGCATACATGTATTCATAGGTATGTACTCATGTTTATTTAAAGTGCTAATGGAAGATTTTACACAATTATATACATGATTTCCCAAGATGGACTTGATTATGCACATTATAACCTCAACTGCATGTATTAAATGCCTATGACATCCATTTATCATCATATGTGTAAGTTATGAACAACCCTGCTTTAATTGGGTATTAAGATGTTATGTAATGTTAAGTGTTATGTTCATTTTCTTGAAAACCCATGTTTTTCAAATATTAAGATAACTGGTTATGTGCACGGAGTTTTAGCATGCATGTCATCACGTTTTTAATGATAGAACTGTTTTCATGTTATGAATACGTATGTGAAAATGGGGTTTAATTAAGAATGCATGAAACCCTATGAATAATGACCATGTCAAGATATGTGAGGGATGTATAGGACTTACATGTGACGGGTGCGCCTGGAATTATATAGCGCAACAAGAATGATGTGACAGGTGTGCCCGGAATTATACAGCGCTCCAATGCATTGGGTAAAGCAGGAGTCTCATGAGACGAACATGTGCGATGGTCTTGGCAGTTAGCCTTGACTTGAGCTAAGGAAACGGGGTGGGCAGTGAGCCTTGACCCGTTAAGTATGTTATACGGTCTTGATGAAAAGTCTTGACAAAGTCCAGGATTATACATTCCCTCTGCATGTAATAATAAAGGTTAATCAGGGGCCAGTTCAACTAACAGGATAACCCCTAGTTGAAATCTCCCAAGATCATGAAAATGTACTTTATGTGACAAGAACTGTTTTTCATATGGTAAACTGTTAGATGATCTGCATTTTAATCATGAACCATGATATGCATGTTTTCCCTGCTTAGCCATATAATTCTTTTAGAATTAAAGTACCTTTTTTTTACATTATGCATTGTTTATTTTTCATATATTGCGCACTCTGATCAAGTTTCCATTAAATCTCATTTTCAAGTACGTGCTTCTTTGTGCAAGTGGTTTTCAAAGAAAGAAGGATTTCATGTTTTAAGAAAAGATAGTGTTTTGTTTTAGCAAAGTGTTTTATTCTCTTCAAAAGAACTTCTTTGAGAAAGTATTTTCTAAAAATGTTTTAAAACCCCTTACTGGGCATTTTTTCTCACCCTACGTTTTGTTAAAATTTTTCAGGCATGGTTGATACCTATGAAGTTAATCGGAAGCAGCTGGTTTCCCAGAATCCTAAGCTTCGCGATCTTCTGTAGTAATGAGACATGATATTTAATTTGTAATGATGTAATGTTAAGTAAATCATGTCTCATTAAGCACCCTGGGTTTGGGGGTCGCTACAGTTGGTATCAGAGGATGGGTTCAAGAAACTCTGGAAAACCAGGTGATCTAAATATATTGTTAAGACTAACTAAGTAAAAATGTTATAACTTTCAGATGGCTGATGTACCTACCGACCTTTTGTCACTTCCCACTGAGGCTCTAGAGAACATTATATCTCTAGCCAGTCGCGAGAACTTTCTAAACTATGCCCAAATTTGCATGACGTGTAAGCACTTGTACGATGTGTCAAACTCATCTAGGGTGCTTAGTCTCCACCGGGGATTGGGGATGGATTATCTCCTAATGATGATGACCCAATTTCCCTCGTATGCACGTTGGGGAAGGTATCACGAAGGACTCTTCCGAGTGTTTACAACCAGCGAGGAATTTAGTACAATGCTTGATAACCCTTTTCAAGAAGCTGCTGCTGCCGGAGACCTCCGAGCGGCTTACCTGTGCCAGATCTTGCACTACGGCTTCTGGGGCCAGTTAATGGACTTTGGAGCGTTGGAAAATGAGTCCACTTGTGTGTCTCTTAGGCAAGAAGTGTACACCGATGTTTCCCAACTCTACACCCCTCACACTAAACTCAGGAGGCGTTATAAATGTTTCCATGAGTTTAGTCCTGTCTGTTCATCCTGTGTGTGGTTTGAAGAGTTAGGAAGTTTTACCACTCTCTGTGGCGTACGTCTTGTAAACTCAGACTTTTCCATGTAAACTTTTTCATAAATGGAAGTTCCTTGTTTCCTTTCTTGTCTTCACTTTATCTATGTTGTTAAGAGTTTCCCTTCGATGTTTGCTTTCAGATGGCTGGACAAACAAACTTCTCATCCCTACCCGATGAGCTAGTAGAAGTCATCTTGATCAAGGCATGCATGGTGGATTACCCATCCTTTCTCCACTTGCGAGGGTCCTGCCAGCGTTTTCTCAACCTAGAAAATGGTCCAGAGATTCTTCGGTTATGTCAATAGAATGATCGTGTCTTTCACCTCATCGCCGCTGCTCAACTCCCCTGCTATAGGCGAAGGGGAATGTACTTTGAGGGCCTGTTCCAGTGTTTCACTCTGGCACAAAATTTTTCTGCCAGAGCGTGTTTCCTCGTGGCCGCCCAGGATGGCCAGCTCAGTGCAGCTTACATGTTCCAAGTCTTGAACCTCAGTCTCCTCAACCGCATCATCCCTCTCGACTACCTCAAGCATGAAGTGGCCATAGGAGTCATCAAGGAGTTTATCTACTCAGACATTTTCGAGCTTTACATCGCACGAGACTCCCTTTGGAAGCCTGTGTGCAGTACACATGAACAGGAGTCCAAGGAGCACTGTTCGAGGTGCATCTGGACTAGGGAAACGGAAGAGTTGTGTGACAACTTTGGTGTCCCATTAACCGAGCCAGATCCGTTGTTTCAGTAGAGTTGTATGTATGGGGTTTTCAGTTTTTCGTTTTTTTTATGATAGAATTGCGAGGGCGCAATTCTTTGTAGGGGGAAGTAATGTAACAACCCGAGAAAACCATGTTTTGTTTTGATTTTGACAAGTTTTATTTTCAACGTCACTCGTTAAGTGAACCAACAAACAACTAATAAGGTAATGATGATAAAATGCATCAAATGGATGAAAAATTCCTTTTATTCAAATAAGCAACCTTTCGGCTACAACATCCACTAACCAAACAAGAAAGTAAACTAACCGAAAATCCCAACTAAGAACCTGATTACAATGATGGGAAGACTGATTAAAACTACTAAGAGCCCGAGAATGCGGTAGGGGTTTCGAGCGTCCATCATAAGGAACATGAGGATGGCTGAAGCCACCGCGACCGTGCTCAGCACCAAGGGGATCACACGAACCATCCTTCCTTTTCTCCTTCGGTCGTTTGGAGTAAGGGACACCCCGAGACCAGACCCTTTTTATAAGCACCCAGATCTGACCGTTAAGCACCAACGATTATAAATATAGTCATTGGATCTCTCCTTCTTTGTTGTCTTTTAAAGTTTTAATTTCCAATTTTAACCGTTGAACTAAGAATTGAATACCCCGACACGTTCAAAAAGATTAAGCATGATATTTGATGTAAACAAACAACAAATAAATAATAATAATGTAGATGAATTTTGTTATATGAAAAGGATATATTTTTATACATATATATATATATATTTCAAAATGGTGGGAATAAATACTGTCTTTCCACTTAAATATAAATATTTTATTTAACTTAAGCAAGCAAAGCTTTGTTTTATTGAAATCTTGTGGGGTTTTATTTTATTTTAAGTCTGAATAAATATGTGAAAACCCTTGGAATATATTTATATATGTATACATGAACATATATGTTAAACTTCTAGAGTTGTATATAAATAAAGATGTTTATAAGTTAATTTTATCATTTTTTGAAATAATGTCAAAAATTATGGTTTCTTGTGTCGCGTAATTTCTACTTCAATACATATTTAATGATATAGTTATTCAATGTCCTCACCTTCTTAAAAAAAGTTAAATAATTGAAGTTTAAATAATAATAACCGCATATAATTGATCAACAACGAATCTTGACCATGCTTAAAACAATAAAGTTTATAAATAATTGAAGTATAAATAATAATAATGTTTATAATAGGTATAAAAAAAAAATTTCTTTCAAAAAAAAAGGGGAACGCGGAAAAGGGGGGGAGACCCACGTTTTTTTAGCCGCTTCACCTGGGCCGTCTGATCATCCTCCCCCTGATCGCGGCCGTCTATTTCATTTAATACCGCGCTGCATCCAGGCCATTTGATCTACCTCAGTTTAATCCCGGCCGTCCGATGTTTTTCGCGTCTTCTTCCCCACGGCTTCTTCTTCCACCGACGTCGCGTTCTTCTCCTTCCTCACGTCGCCAGACCAGTAGATCGTAGGGGCTCCGTTTTTCTCCTCTAGGTCGGTGAGTAGCCCAGATATTTCTTGCCTTCTTCAAGTCAACACCGACCCATCGCCTCGGATCTCAGGCCAACGACCTCCCCCGAAGTCCTCTTCTCCTTCTTCTCTTTTTTTTAAATTCCCTGTTGCACCGAAGGCCGAAGGGCTTGCTTCCGGCTCCCCTGACCTCTTCAGCTTCTGGACCTCGGTTGCTACATCATCTCCTCTCCTCCTCCTCGTCAAACAGGTAAGGGTGTGTCTCTTTTTTTTCTAAGTTTATGTAAACACCAGGTTTTATATATAGTTATATATATGTATATACATGTGATAAGTATATATGTACACCTTCTGTTTTTTTTTCATTCGGATCCTCCCGCCTTGACAACTCCTCCTCTCTGTTCTGGTAAGGGTCGAACTATGTCTCTGAAGCTTTGTCTTAAAATTCGGTTTTCATATACACATATATAAGTATATTCGGGTTATATATATATTTATATGTGTATAACATCTATGTTTATACCTTTGGTCCCTCCGGCCTCGGTTACTTCCCCTCTCCAAGCAAGGAAAGAATCATGTTTTAATTTCGGTTGGGTTTTGACAAGATTCAATTTTATATAAATATGTATATATTCATGTATACATGATATATATATGTTTCTGGTATGTTTGAACCTGGTGCGAACCTAGAATTTGAGATCTCCCTCTCGGCTTAAAGAATCGGTTAGGAGTAAGGGGGAAGAGCCTCTTCATTGTTTCCTACCTTTTTTATAAGTTTTATTTAGTTGTATCCACTTGTTTTATAAAACATACAAGACCATATAAACCTGTTTTACCTATTCCTAGAACTGATCTTGACAACCTCTTTGTGAAACCATAAAATTTGGGGTAAAGGTCCGAAGGTTCTGTTTTTATTTTGGGTGCGGGTTCTTACTTTTCACACCTTATGTTTATATATGTGTATATATATATATACATATATATACACATATGTATAAGATGATAAATGTAAGCATAAAACCGTTCCTCTATGTTTATACCCCTGATTTTCTTTTTCGCCTATAAAAAATGGAGATTTTGAGTAATTGAAGGAATAGGTAAAATTATACAAGTGAATGATGTATATTGTTTTTGTATATACATACACATATGTGTATATACATTAATATTAACTTAGTGTCCATGTTTTCAATTATTAAAATAAAGCATGATGAAGTTTATGGGTTGGTTGGAGTTCAAAATCATTCTTGAAACTGAGAATTTTCATTTATCACTGCTTTGGATAATCCGGATTTTTCTTAAAATGGATAGTATGGACTCCTTGAACTTTTATAAATGCATACATGTATTCATAGGTATGTACTCATGTTTATTTAAAGTGCTAATGGAAGAGTTTACACAATTATATACATGATTTCCCAAGATGGACTTGATTATGCACATTGTAACCTCAACTGCCTGTATTAAATGCCTATGACATCCATTTATCATCATATGTGTAATTTATGAACAAACCTGCTTTAATTGGGTATTAAGATGTTATGTAATGTTAAGTGTTATGTTCATTTTCTTGAAAACCCATGTTTTTCAAATGTTAAGATAACTGGTTATGTGCGCAAAGTTTTAGCATGCATGTCATCACGTTTTTAATGATAGAACTGTTTTCATGTTATGAATACGTATGTGCAATTGGGGTTTAATTAAGAATGCATGAAACCCTATGAATAATGACCATGTCAAGATATGTGAGGGATGTATAGGACTTACATGTGACGGGTGCACCCAAAATTATATAGCGCAACAAGAATGATGTGACGGGTGCGCCCAGAATTTTACAGCGCTCCAATGCATTGGGTAAAGCATGAGTCTCATGAGACGAACATATGCGACGGTCTTGGCAGTTAGCCTTGACTTGAGCTAAGGAAACGGGGTGGGAAGTGACCCTTGACCCGTTAATTATGTTATACGGTCTTGATGAAAAGTCTTGACAAAGTCCAGGATTATACATTCCCTCTGCATGTAATGATAAAGGTTAATCAGGGGTCAGTTCAACTAACAGGACAACCCCTAGTTGAAAGATCCCAAGATCATGAAAATGTACTTTATGTGACAAGAGCTATTTTTCATATGGTAAACCGTTAGATGATCTGCATTTTACTCATGAACCATGATATGCATGTTTTCCCTGCTTAGCCATATAATTCTTTTAGAATTAAAGTACCTTGTTTTTACATTATGCATTGTTTATTTTTCGTATATTGCACACTCTGATCATGTTTCCATTAAAGCTCATTTTCAAGTACGTGCTTCTTTGTGCAAGTGGTTTTCAAAGAATGGTGGATTTCATGTTTTAAGAAAAGATAGTGTTTTGTTTTAGCAAAGTGTTTTATTCTCTTCAAAAGAACTTCTTTGAGAAAGTATTTTCTAAAAATGTTTTAAAACCCCTTACTGGGAATTTTTGCTCACCCTACATTTTGTTAAAATTTTTCAGGCATGGTTGATACCTATGAAGTTAATCGGAAGCAACTGGTTTCCCAGAATCCTGAGCCTCACGATCTTCTGTAGTAATGAGACATGATATTTAATTTGTAATGATGTAATGTTAAGTAAATCATGTCTCATTAAGCACCCTGGGTTTGGGGGTCGCTACATAGTTCCTCGTCATCCCCATCCTGAGAATCCTATGATTCGGCCCTAGCTGAGGAACCCGGTGAATTAGCTCCGGGTGTGGAAGAGTCACCTTCCAGATGAAGGGTTTATTTCTCGACAGTTCTCTTCTTCTTCCCCACCCGATGAACCAGATGATTCAGTACCCCTTCAGGGTATGATGCTACCCAGTTCTCGGCATACCATGTAGTCAAGTTACTCATCGCTTTAGCAACTGGTAGATCAAACACTGCCCCGGTCTTCTCCATAGATGTAAGCAACCATAGTTGTTGATAAACCATCAGATGCTGCTCTGACCTGACATGCATAGGAGGGGATACAACAGTCTGCTGCAGACACTTGAATTGGCATGAAAATCTGTATGGAGCATAGGCCTCACATATAATCTCTCCATCAATCCTGGTGGCCAGTACACCATCTCTACAAGCCAACATGTATGACCTCAATTCCAGGCCGACTGTTCCATCATCAACCAACCGCCCTATTGGCGGGTTTCCATAAGTAAATAATTGGAATTCCTTAAACATGCTTAGCCTCGCCTTCATATCATAGGGGTTGAGGGATGACGGAGAAATTCCAGAAAATGCCAGCACTGATGGCCTGAAAGAACTTCCAGGAACCTGTACTCCATTATGTACAACATATGTCCTGAAATGAGTGGCGATCCATCCCCACAAAACATGGAATGGTCCCACTATTCTCAAAGGAGACTTACCCATAAAGACATGGAGTAAGCTCCTGTGAATATTTTCCAAAATGAGGGTGTCCATCCCAACCATTTTTCTCTCAGCCAACTTGGCTGCCACAACGAAGGTCCCTGACTTGACGCCTCCCTTCGAATTCCTGACTGGTAGAAGATAAACACTGAGCCACAAGGATACGAAGCTTTTCAGATGGGTCTTTTTTGGGATTATCTGATCCACTTCTTACCCCCATTTCTCAAATTCTCCCACTTCTAGAGTCGACCAGAATGTGCCAGAAGCACCCCTCTTCTCTGTTTTGGGGAAAGTAGTAGGACGAGTACAGGTGGGACCCCTCACCTCCTTCCTGGTAAGAAATATATCAATCCACTCATCTGGATGAATATAATTTCTAGAATGAGTTTTGTAAGTCTTGGAATTCTTGATCTTGTAGAAAATTTTCAATAATTGTCGAGCCAAAGCTGGAGTCTTCTTAAAATCATTCCAAGTCACCTTGGGAGGGATGAATTCATCATACACATCGCCCAAAATTGGATCCCCCGAGATCTTGTAGAAATATCACAAACTGATACCTACTTATCCATGAGTCAAATGGAAAGAATTGGTTTCTGGACTCCAACGGCTGATTAGCTCGGGCACAAATTCATCATTACTATAAACATATGTCTGCCTAGCCCAGATGACTTCATATATTGCAGCTTCTTTCAGATCCTTGACAAACTCTGCACAGGTTTGTCACACCCAAAATGCCCACATCCAATTTGGCCTCACACCTCCTCTAGGATGGAAGTCCTAACTCTTCTTCCAGCCTTTGGATTGATCTATCTGAGAATTTCAGAAGATTGAGGGATAACAATGTGGTTGCATCTCAGGCTTGTGAGATTTCAGATATGGGGCACAAGATCTATGATGCATTATGTAGGCTTTCTCCACTGTTCCAGCATTTACGAATGATCCTCCAACTGAGACATTTGCTGAAGAAAAGTTGGTGTAAGTCTGAAACCAAGAATACGGGTGATAGTTCTTTAACTCTGGAATGTTGACTTCTTGCAGATGACCATCCCCATATAAAGGCAAGTAGATGCTCTATGGAAAATTAAGATGATACTTCTTCAAGTACTTGGCCAAATCTGGGAGAGTGCTATCGCAGATAGTGTAATAATCATGGACAACAATGCTCATCATGTCATCAATTCGCTTACTAGCCAGCTCATTAGCCGTTCCGATTCTTCTAGGAGCCATTTAATCTGCACAAAGGTTGAATAATTAACTCTTAAGTAAGTTAAATTTTTCATAAATTTTTTGAATAAAAGTGAAAAAATGGCTAAGGAATTAAGGAACACAAGTCCAATGTTGGAACGCAAGTGTGATTGTGTCGCGCAAGTTTGGGCACGCAGGTATCACTGCGCAAGTCTAAATACCTCTACAGAAGCGCGACACTAACAGAAACAAAGAACCACAAACAACAACACCTGCGCGGACAAGCGGAAAGCCAAGAAACTTGTGCGATGAGAGCAAGAAGGTTTGAAAGTTGGTTTCCTTGTGTGAGAATGTCCGCATATTTATAGGCCAAGGCTGTACCCAGCGCGCCGTACCCTGTGTGTCTCTCACCTGCGCGCCTCCACTTGCGCACTCAAAACTTGCGCGCTGCAGTTCCTTGGTTTTCTCCTTTACCTCAGAGTCAAATCCTCCTTCCTTTAAGATCCAACTCCGAGGGGGGAATTTTTTTGACGCTCCTTTATATCATAAAGTATAATGACTAAAAAGGGGAATACCTTAGAATAAAGAGATTCATCCTTTGAAGAAACATAAAAAATTGACAAAGGCATGAAAAATGATTTGTTTAAGAATGGGTCGTGCAAGTTTCATCATGGTCGCGCAAGTATACCCGCGCGCCACATATTTGTCGTGCAGGTGACTTGCGTGCCCTATTTTATTTTTGCCCAAGGTCTTCAATGGCCTATAAATACCCCTTGTGGGCCCCCCATTTTGGGGACAGAAAAATCCAAAAGTCAGATTTAAGATCTTGGCTCCCTAGTCTCTACTTGAAGTCTTCTGAACACTTCTAAGGTAATTTATTACCTATAATGGAAGATCTAAAGAGGAGGAATAAGGACTAAGTGTTTGAATTCATCAACACTTGCACACCTAAGTGTTTAACCCTTAAGGGAAAATGGCCACACTTGGCACGCCGCCTTATCCCTTCAACAGAACTTGTGCGCCACTCTTTTGGAAGCCTCTAGGGATAGTACTAAGGGCTTGAGCCAAGCCTCACCCAAGTATTACCCTATGGGTTGACCATCATGAAAGTATACTTGCGTGACCAGGACTTACGCGCCTAAACAAGACTTGTGCGCCTGCCTCTTTTTGGGTGCCCCTCCTGTCTATTCAGCTCTTTTCTTCAAATCCACCTCTCCTCTTCAAGATTTATCCTTAAAAACCCTCTTCAAAGCCACTTTTGGTATGGTTCCTCTGTTGGTTTCCTTATCTGAAAGGAATTTTGTGGAACATATCTCAAAACCTAGTGACTTACATATCTTTATGTCACTAAGGTTAGAGATTTCCTCCATTCAACCGTATCCTATAAGATGAGAAGATCTTTAACCTGGGCCTCCTTTTTAGGAGTAAGCCCCAGTCAAAATTCCCCTCAAACTAGGCCTCCTTTTCAAGAGTAAGCCTCAGTCATAATTCCCCTCAACCTGGGCCTCGTTTTCAAGAGTAATCCCCAGGCTTAATTTCTTTTGACTTGGGCTTCCTTATCAGGAATAAAACCCAATCATTAATCCCTCTTTAATTTGGGCATCCTATTTAGGAGTAATCCCTAGTTATAATCTCTTTAACTTTGGGCCTCCTTATCAGGAGTAAGTCCCAAGTTATAAGTCCCCTTTAACTTTGGGCCTCCTTATTAGAAGTAAACCCCAAGTTAAAAATCTCCTTAACCTGGGACTCTTTATTAGGAGTAATCCCTAGTCATAATCTCTTTAATTTTGGGATTCCTTCTCAGGATTAAGCCCCAATCATAAGCCTCACCTAATTTGGGAATCCTCCTCACGAGTAAGTCCCAAGTTAGAGTATCCAAATCTCCATAAAGCACAAATACCTTTATGAAACTTGTTTCTAGGTTTCTTCCCAAAAGTAAATCATAATCTTCATCTACTTGGGAAGTCACACATATATAAGCCCCATATCATTCCTTGTGACCACATATTTCATGGAAAAAAATTGTCAGGTTTACTGATACCTCTTGTTTTTTACACCAAGCATGACTCACGCGAGCTTAGAGTATAAAAGTAACCACAACACATCTCTTTGGGCCGTTAATCATACGTAAGCCCCATAATTCTTAATCAAACTACCTCGACTTTGGTATTTTCCTTAAAAGTAGAGTACGTTGGATGCCTTTCTAAGGTTTAAGCCCATCACCCATTAATTATTATCCTTCCCATATGAAGTTAAAATATATCTTAATTACTGAACTATGTGGGTTCTGATTCCTTTTCTAACAAGGATACGTAGGTAGCCCATCTGCGGGTACGATCCCAACTCTAAAATAATTCATGTCCTTATGAATGACATTAAACTTCAAGTGCCCCGCTGAGTGGCTTTAAAACCAGTATGGTTATCATAATGACCAAGAGATTTATATATAATATGTTGAAGGATACCATTGACTAAAAATCTCTAACAAATACTGAGTATTCTATATCAATGAAGAACCTCAAATATATATATATATATATATATATAAGATTCTCTAAATTTAATACATATCAATCATTGATTATCAGATCTAAAGGAAATCTCATTTCCATACTTGGTAATTTAATAAGGATTCACGAACATAACTTAAATCTATAAAGAGAGTCCTGAAGTAGACAATAATTCACCCCCCCAAAAGGTGTGATGAGTCCGAACTCCCATCCTCTCGACCAATGCAAATTATTAAGCCTCATAGGTCCACAACAAATGAGCACCTACCTTTGGAAAGTAGGTCCAAATAGATATAGAATCAATGGATGTTTCCAGTTCTACGAATAAACTCATTAGAAACCGATTGGAATGTTTGAACCTTAAATGAACAAGGTCATCCCCATTTCCATATGAAAAAATTGTTATG
Organism: Viscum album; assembly: GCA_963277665.1. Taxonomy (NCBI): domain Eukaryota; kingdom Viridiplantae; phylum Streptophyta; class Magnoliopsida; order Santalales; family Viscaceae; genus Viscum; species Viscum album. Next base: position 1,179,515,120 of record OY728135.1, read on the forward strand.
GATATAATGTATTTATAAGAAGAATATTAAGGATAAAAACATAAGAAAGAGATAATACTTATGTTGGAGACTTGATCCTTCCTTGGATAACTTTTGAGAATTGAAGGGATTAAGATAAAATTATAGGGCTAGGGGTGGATATGATATTTTGGAATATTACCAATGAAAATTATAATGTAAAGTTTATCCATGGATGGATGGAATTTATCCTTATTATAAGTGAAGAAAATGGTACTTTTGGCAATACTCTTTAAATTCCAGGATAACATTGCACTATTCCTTGGTAAATGGATACAAATTTTAAAAATAATAGAGTGTATGATATTATTGGGTCTATAAAGACATAAAAAATTCCTTCTGTAATGTTTTAAATATGTTATTGGAGTTTTACCTTTAAGTATTTATATTTTACTCTTTTATTTTTAAATAGGGTAACTAGTTTTTAACTAAGTGATTTTATGATTTATTAAAAATATAAAATAACCCACATAACCAAATTTTTGTGATATATAAATAAATATAACCTATATTTAATCCAATTTAATTTCTAAATAATGTAAATTTATCTTTTAAATTAAAATAGAAATGTGTAGAAAACTATTTTAGTAGAAAAATGATATTTTGAACATTATGGATTCTTAACTTTATTTAGTGTTGATTACCAATTAAATGAGTGTTAATATATATATATATATATAAATCATATAATATTAATTATTTAAAAGATTTTATTTTATTTTATTTGATATAATTTCCATGATATTAACAAAACAACTATTTTAAAAAATAATTGTTCCACCATTATCATGGAAATTAGTATTAATCATAATAATATAAATTTTATACCAAAAAATTAAATTTTCCATATTTGATAATATGAAAATTATTATCTCAAATATAAGAATTTTTTTTCAAATTAATCTTAATGCATATGAAGTTAATATTAATGTTAGTGCATGTATTGCGTAAAACTCATTTGTAAGAAAAGTGTATTTTTAAGCATAGAGTTCATGTATAAGAAAAATTATAAATTCTATTAATTATAATGATATTAATACAAAATTTTTTCCCCATGTTCAAACTTAATTAAAAATAGTGACAAAACCTAGTTTTCATAAAATATTACAAAATTTTCTAAAATGATATTCATGGGTTTTATTAATTGAACATAGTTTTTTTAAAAATTATTTATTTTAATGTTTAAATATATATTTGGTATATCAAAACGTTTTCCAAAACTTCCATTTCATATAAAAGTGGTGGTATTAGAAAAATCAATATTTTTTATTAGTCACCTAAAATTTGTTTATTTTAGAAAAATATAAAAAAAACTGAAATAATTAAATTTTAATATGTTGAATTCAAAAGAGAAGTTAATTTTATTAATTTAAAATTATAAATTAATATAAATTTGTTATAATATAAATGTGTAAGGTGTGGAAAAATAATTTCTAGAAAAAAATATTTTTTAAGTATAATGAGATTGTATTCTTATTTAATGTTAAGAAATATCTATTAGATGAATGGTAAATTATTTTTATATATATTAAATTAATATCTAAAAGTGATATGAGTTAAATTTAATATAAGAATGTATAAACTAGAATTTTTTTTTATTATTCTTAAAATTACTTTTATATTAATAAACTTATATGATTATATAGATAATAATTACATGATTATATCATACTAATTACAACATGAAAATACCTTATAACCTCCACATAAAATATAATGGTAAGATAACTGATAGTGGTAGTCAGAGGTGGTGATTTAGATAACATGGATTTTGCAACAAGTCCTACAATCTTAAGATTTTCCTATAAATTAGTTCACTCTAGCTGTGATTTCTTGAGTTCAGTTGGTCTTTATCCAAGGAATACCCTAGTTATAAAACATTAATTCCAAGATCAAACAAATGGGATTCATTAGGATGACTTCCATATATGAATTACATTTCTTCCTACTATCATTATCGAATTTTGTGATATGTTTAATTCATTTTATACTAGCTAACTTAATGACTATGTTTCAACAGTCATATTTAATATTCAATATATATATATATATATATATATATGTTTTCATTTGGTATAGTGTTTTACCACACTATTTAATTTATTATTTATTTAAAAATAATATTTAGTGAAATATCAGGTCCTTATATCCTCCCCCCTTAAATAAATTTCATTCTCACAATTTTAATCACTCCTAACTAATGAATATAGGTGAGGGTATTATTAACATATTCATCATTAAATATATAAATTATATTATAATATATACCTTACTTTCTTAGGTTATACCGTGTTACTTATCTTTCCATAAACAACATTTATCATTCATTTAATAATTTACCCTAACATGTATATATCATAATCATGTATTCTCCATCACTTACCTTTCCCAAAACCATTTTTATCTCTACGACATTAAACCATAGAAAAATTACATATTCCTTAAAAAATCAACTCTATCATTAACCCTCAAATTGTATTATCCAGTATTTTATAAAGTAACACACTAATCATAATCCTAAAAATGAGATAAACTTCAATAAAAGTATCATGGATCACTTTATCTTTAAATATATAATCAATTACAATACTATCAAACTCACTTTTTAGAATCAATCAACCCATTACTACCAAAACATATAAATTTTATTAATCCTAAGAGTTATCCATGCCTCAATATTTTGTTCTTCAATAATTATCCCAAAAAATATAACCTTTTCATAAAATAACTTTTCAATAATATTGATTCCATTTAATATATATTTAAAAGCCTTTAAAGAATAACTATAGAAGAAAAATCATTAGACGTTTCACATAGACCTCATAACATTTTGAATTTACTAAAATACCCTCAATAAATATCACTCACTAATGAAAATAGTTATGATTATAAAAAAAAATTCAATTATGGTATCAACCTCACTACCTTAGGTAAAACTAGGAAACTCAACTTTCTATCATAATAGGAATATAATAAAATTCTCAACCATTTAAGTATGGTCCCTTATTCAATTAAAAGGAATATTTTTTCTAGATTCACGCATTTCATAGATTTATCATCATGATTATGTTTAAACCAAATACTAAAACCAAAATGGTTATGATAATATCCAAAATAATCAGTGTATATGAATATGAAATATTAATCTTAACATTTCTTCACTAATGATACTTTAACTTCAACCTATGATACTTTTATTTTAACCACGTCATACTTTTTTAATCCTATAACTTTCTTGGTTCTACCTAAGTTTCATAAATTTTGTTATATCAAACTTATTAACCTAATCCATTAAGGTAACTAGGAAATCATTCCATCATAGCAGTTTATAAAAAGAATATGATCAACTAAATCATATCCCCTAGGAGTGTCAAACCATGTGCACAGTAATGGCCCATTCACCATGCACCAGAATGATGGATTAGATATAATTAACCAAATATTTTTAGGGTTATTAACCTTATATGCATATTTTCTAAAACCACATCCACGTATAGTATCCATATTAAAATGTATTTCTTGGAAAACCACAAAATCTTCACTTTATAAAAACTTGAGGATGTTATCCTATACCTATACTTATCCATTATACTTATCCCAAGGGTTTTAACTAAGGTTTTTTCATCTTAATTACCAAAAATATCTATACCAATAACACCTTAAAATTTTATTTTAAAAGAATAATAATTTTTGATATCTTGATTAAGAGGAAACACTAAGCTTTAAGCAAACAACAATATATTATAAAAATAATATTATTTAATGTGACCATTATGACCTAGATGTTTAATTGGGGGGGAATTAATATAAATAACCATATTATGAGAGATATACATAGTGTTCATAATTAATACTAAAGTATTGATTAATTCTTAGAAAATAATCAGCAAATTTTAATTAAAGTCAATTGTATGCTTAAAAATTCATTTTCTTCAATAATGGGTTTTATTGCATTATGTGTGTGGGGATTATAATCAATTTATTCCACTTTTAGGAAATTTATTTTATAAAATAAAAAAATTTAAATGAGAATAAAAAAACTTAGGGTGTAATTTTGGTACTTTTTTGAAATGAATGATTTTTTCAGTGAATAGTGGAAAATACCAATTTTTAAAATTTAGTAATTTATTTTCATTAAATTTATTAAATTTAAAGTCCCATTATATTTTTTATTTTCCTTTAAAGTAGGATTTAATCCATTTTATTTACAATAATCTAATTAATCCCATTTTAATTATAAATTTTCATGATTTTGATATAAGTTAATTTTTATGCTTAAAAATGCATTTTTCTAAAAAATATATTTTATTTAATTTTACAAATTTATATTAAAATTTATTCTTTAAAATTATAGATATTGAATATATAAAAATTGAAACTATATTTTAAATCAAGTGGATCCAATTTGGTTAATTTATCACTTTTTTTTGTTCATTATGAATAATAACCTTGATAAAATTTATCACTATGGTAAAGGGTTAATCAGGTAATTAAGGTTTAAAAAAATGGGATAAATAATTAAAAAAATATTTTAAACACACCTTTATTTCATTTTATAAGATAAATTAGACCTTATCATTTTTAAAATTGAATATATGGAATTTTGGTGCCATTTTCCATGGATAATGACATTTCTTGTATTTTAAGTATTGAAAAAGAAAAAAATATCACTCTTGAATTTAGATTTCTCTTATATGTTAACATATGGATAAAAATAATTTTTAAATGATTAATAAAACTTATATTTTGTATAATGAAATTATTTTTATAATGGTAAATTATTTATATTTTTAGTGATTGTGTAATTACTTGAAACACTTATACAACGTTGATATAATGCTTGTGCAAGCAGTGGAAAAATCAAAGTAAATAATTTAAAAAAAAAATTAAAACTAATGTTTTTAATGAATTATGATTCAAAAAATAATTATAATTAATAAAAATTTATTATATTGTTTTTGGATTATATTATAATTTCATATTTGTCTTGATGTCATTAAAGTCAAATTAAATGAATAGTTATAAAAATGACATTAATGATAATTATAAAAATAATATTTTATTAAATAATTTATAAGTCATAAAAATATTGAACAAGAACTAGGGGGTATTTTATGGTCTAAAATTTAATCCCTTGTACATTTATGAACCAATTTTCACTTATAAGTAAAATTATAACACTTTAATATTGGAATAACCAATTTTCACTTATAAGTAAAATTATAACACTTTAATATTGAAATAAATGTACAACTGTTAAGGTTAAAAATGGTTAGTGAATGGGTTAATAAAAAATATAAGGTTTAAAATGATATCTAAACCCATAAAATTTTTTCTATATGATTATATTAAGACCATATATTCCTTATATTCTAATTTATTCTATTTTGGAACCTTTTTACAAGAGTTAAACACATATTATATTACAATATTTTATGGATTTATAAAATTAACCCTCCCATCATTTATAAAAAGACACATATTCTCTCTTTTATTACACCACATTGAGAAATATAGCTTCTATAATCCTACCCAATTATCTTATAAACATCCTTATACATGATTTATAGGTTAGTTTATTCTTAAAATAACATTCCAAGGGTCCTTAATAAGGGATATAAAGGATATATATCGAAGAAGGGGTAATCATGTTTACCGACTCTTTCAAGTTTATTTCTTCTTCTAATTCCTCCAAATATGTTATATACATCCTAAAATAATAAATCCACTATCATAAATATGTGGATATATTATTATGATTTTTAAACAACCATTGTACACCTATTTTTTATCTTATAAAAAGTGAAAACATTGCTCGTGTGTACGTATGACTTACCGTCCCCTTCTAGCGGTGTAATTCATTTTTCATAGCCAATTTATTTGGATGATTATAAAGATGAAAATAATTAGTATATATGATATTTATGAATTATTATGGTTCTTTAAATATAATATATCATTTACCTCTAAGACTTCCAATCCCTTTGAAAAGGATAACGTCGCTCATGTGTACTTGTGGACTACCACATCCACAAAGGGATGTGATCCGTTTTTCATTTCCTATTTACATGGATAGTAATAAGGATAAATGTAATAAATATATATGATATATATTATATAACATTTTTTTTTAATTTTAACTATTATTTACCTTTCTTTTATTTCATCCATCAAAAAGTTAAAGCAACGTTCATGCGTATGTATGACCTAAATTATGTAATTCATCTTTCTATATATATTATTAAAGAATGATTATAAATATGCATATAATGAATATATATGATTTTTATCAACATTATAATTTATTATATGTTGTAATTATGGTCAAAGTATAAGTATTATAACTGCCAAACTGAAACATTCATGAAAAATCAAACAGTTAACACCCAAAAATGACAACTTTAAAGGAATCATCAATAAATGGGTGTTGAAATATTATAAGTGGATCATATATGATATTATAAATATGAATATTTTTATAGTATATATTAATAACATTTTTAAAACCATTATACATTATATTAAAGAACATTCAACAATGTAGATGTGTGGTGTAAGAGATTTCATAACTCAATTTCTTTCTATTGGGTTATATTAATTCTTTATTATCTTTGATATTCTAAGATTATTTGTGTAATAAAATTTGATAATTATATGATTTATTTAAAATAAAATTGTGTGGATATACATTTTATACACATAATCACTTCAATGATTAATTCCCATTTCAATTATACAATATTTGTAAGGGATTTCATTTCTATTTCCACTACATTGAGACATATTTGTTATTATAAACCTATTTATTTTTATGTGGTGTAAATAATTCCCCATTTATGTATTTAAAATTAATATTTATTTATTCATGATTATTATTTTTTCCATTCATGTCTACCCTTTTAAAAGGGGTTACAATCTAAAATTTACCAAAGAGGTAAGAATTTATTTTATAATCTCTTTTTTAGGATTTATCTTATTTGTATTAAAGGAATATTATAATATATCCTTCATAAACTCCATCTATTTTATTATTCCAAGAATATTTTAAGAGTTTCTATATTTTCTTCCAATTTTTACTCTCTTTGGTACTTTAATCAAGCAAATAAAATATTAAAAGAAAAGTTGATCTTATTTTTATTTTATATTAGGTATATTTTTCTTCCATGTCTATATTTTTAAAAATTGTTTAAAAAAAGCCTTCTTATTTACTCAAATGATTTTCAATGGAATTTTATGTTATCCTTGAATTTTTACATGGTTTAAAAGTAATATTTTTATTGTTTCTAGAAAGGTTTATTTTTGAATTTCTTTTTAAAAAATCAAAAGGAATGTTATTTTTAAAATATACAGACTTAATGGATTTTCCCTTGACCATAATGTTTTTAGTCCCTTTTATCATATTCTACAAGTTTTTCATGGTTTATAATGATTTTTTTAATGATTTGTATTTAAATATTTCTATTTATTTTTCCAAAATACTTTATTTTATTAGCAATTTATTTTTTTGATGAATTTAAGATCATAATTTATCTCTGATTATTTTTTTGTCATTAAAATTCCCTTGAAACATTCACTTTCTTGTGACCATATTTCATCAGACATTGCATTTTTATTAAATATCCATATTATTTGAATCAAGGTATTATTATTTCCTAAATAATATAGTATTTCTATAGATGGTGTTTTATAGTGAAATTTATTTGATTGACTCGGGAAATCTTGATATTATGTATCCTTTATTCAATATAGATTTTTTAATAAGGCATATTATGTATGAATTAAATTTATTATTCAATATATGAGGAATGAATTCAATATTCTATGATGGGTGGAACCAATAATTATATATCCCCTCAATGCATCAATGAGTCTTATTAGACTAATTAGTTAAACAGACTTATTAAATGGGTTTTTGGTGTATACCTACCCATCAATTAAACTGTTTTGGAACAAGGAATTGGTAGTAAATATATCATGATGTATGAGATAATGAAATACAATATTATCCATTTCCTTAATTTATAATTAATTTATTATTATCCATGAGATCACTAAATTGATATTATCTATGGATGCATTTCATGATCAAGATATTGATTAATTGGAATGTTCTTTCTGTTATATACCTTTCCATATTAGTTATAACTTATTTACACTTATAAGGTTACATTGTATGTAACAATTAATAATCATATAAGATCACCCTTTATTTTTTTCCTTTCTCTAGGATATGAAGATGGAACATTTTAATAAGTTCAAGGATGAATAATGTTTTCTATTACTATGTATTATATTTTATTTCCAATGTAAAAAATAGGAATCAGTTATGTTTCTAGTTCGTTAAGACTGCTAAAATATTCATTCCTTTAGGATGAAATCACTTGTATCTTATGTAAATTTAATAAAGTAAGCACTAGCTCTAGGATACTAGGGTTGGGGTCTTTATTTTCGGTGTCAGATTAAGTTTAGTAGAAACCTTGGGAACTAGATTTTGGAAAAAAAGATTATAGAACATAACCATATGATATAATTTGGAGATATGTATAAGTATATTATAACATTATAATGTTATTGGTAAGATATATATTATGTGGTTTTCCTAGAAATACATCTCTATTTAGATAATAATAGTGAATGTTATTTTTTCATAAATGTCTTTAGGGGTAATAACCCTAAAAAGAGATGGTCAAGTATTGATTGGTTATAATTTTGATTCACGATGAGTGTGCCCTTACTATACACCTGGTTTGACACTCCTGGGGTTTATGATTAGGTTAATTTACATTTTCCTTATGAACTATTATGAAGGATTTCAATAGATGATGGTTATGAATTAATTAGTATAGATCTAAGGTGTCTGAGTATAAAAATAAGGTATCATGATTTAGACATCTTATAAATAATTTTCTTGATTATGTGGTTTTGAACCACAATTATTGTATCTCATACTATGATTTTTGGTTTTAGTCAATGGATGGAATTATGAAGAATCATGTTAACACTAAACCTAGGCCTTCGGGCCACATAAATGCAGGCCCCAGACACACTACAAAAAAGGAGCATACCCAGAAGAGGATTCAGAGCAGGTGCACTCACCAGAGCAGAGCCAAATGGATTTTCAGAATGAGAGGGTATGGCTATGCCATCGGTACCAGCCTGTGCTTGCACGGGAAGCCTAGCCAGATGGTCATGAAAAGGTGGAAAGCTACTATCAAGATGAAGATGCTGGGGAGGGGCAGTTCCTTGTAGATAGTCTGGTTGCATTCCCTAAGACCTTCGGGTCATGTAATCTCTTAAGCCTACGGGCCATGTAATCTCTGAGCCTACGGGCCTTGTAAGGGTTCCCTCTCATCCCTTGAAAGGGGGGTTATCAAAATCAATAAAAAATGAAGGCCTTCGGGCCATTCAGGCATGTTAACACTAAATGTGAGGGAAAATGTGGTGATTATGGGAAACCAAATTGGATTATGAATGGACTGCAAGATATTTTAATTATTCCTAATTAGTTATCATGATATATGATTAAAAACTTTTACCCTAAAAAACTATCAAAATTACTAAATAATAAGATAATAGAGTTGGCTGAGAGCTTGGGTGGTGGAGACCATGGATGAAAGAAGAATCAATTTCCTTTATTTCATAAATATGGAAAGAGATACCCTAGATAATTCCCAAATGGATCAAAGGCCTTATTTTTTATTTTATTTTGGATAATACCCCTTTTAAGGGTTGAAGGGGAACCCGTACATGACCTGTAGGCCCAAGGCACAAGGCCCGACTGACCCGCAATACGTGACCCAAAGGCCCAGATGCATACCATGACCATTACATGACCCGTAGGCCCAACCCATTAGAACTACCCCTCCCCAGATTCTGCATCATTTATCATGTAGCTCTCCACCTTGAATCTCTAATCGGCTATCATTGCCCCGTACAAATCTGCACGGTGTCTGGTCCCGATGGTGGCTGCCATACCCTCTCATTCTTCTACTCCGGTTAGCTCAACTTCTAGTGGCTGCTACTCTTGTTGCTATGATCCTCTTCTAGGGTCTGTTCTGTGCGAATTGGGCTACTCCATAGTCTCTATGGCCTGAAGGCCCTGTGTCCTGAAATCCTTTGATGACTCGAAGGCCCTTGAGACCCGTAGGCCCAAAACGGTGGCCCGAAGGCCCAAATCGAGTGAATAGTTTTGGCTTCTAAAGTACCAAATAGTAACTGCTACAATACTAATACAGTACTTTTACAGTATCCCAAAAATTTTCCTCCACCAGGAGATACCCTAGATAATGAATCAAAGTAAAATGAAACAGTTTTATGTGCGAAAAAGATGGGGATATATCAATTAATTATTGAGAAAAAATGAAGTGTTCAATAGAGGTATATAAAATTAATCCTAATATACCATTTATAGTTCAATTTATCATGTTTGGGAAACATGAGAATTATCTGTGTCAATTACCTAATAAAAGGGATAAATCCTAGAACAAGGAAGGGATTATTCTATAATAATCATTGAAATTAAAGTATTTAAGTGTTTTTGTATTGTAATTTCAGAATTGTGTTTTAAAAATACTATACTAATGATAATATAGTTATAATAATAATGAAATATATAATTATTCTTCTGTAATAGTTTTTATTTATGTATTTGAAACATATTTTGAATGGTACTAATAAAAAAGTAATGCAATTTCGTGGTATGGTGATATTTTTTTGAGAACATGTTATTAAAGGAAAGATAACCTTTAATATGTGCCTGATGTGGAATTAAAAATGTTTGGATATGATAAATATATGATTAAAATTAATGAAGTAAATGGGGTAGTATTTTTAACTTTTAAATTGGTTAGTGTTTTGTTTAAATCAATATATGATAAAATTTATTACATTTTTTGGATTTATGGAATATATTCAATAATCTGTGATTTTATTTGAAGAATAAAGGTTGAGTTATATTTTGGAATAATGCATCATTTTGTTGCAACTTTATTGTGATTCAGGTTATTTGTGGAAAAATTATAATATTTTAGATATTATATGATAGTACATATACATTTTTTGTATATGAATTTAAGAGTGATTAATGTTTCTTAGATATAAATGTTAAATTTATCTCAGAAGAATATGTGATCAAATATTTAAGATTTTTGGGCTTTGAATTTGGTTTGATATACTTTAGGGAAGTCTTAATGTTAAGTTAATATTTGGATATTATTTTTTAGGTTTTAGATACTAATATCTTATATTTATATATATTTTAAAATTTGTATTTACCATTTTGGTTTTGTTAAATATTTAGATAAAGAAGGAATGACTTGACATTCTTTTATAGATTTTTTGACATTTTAAAATTTAATTTTACTGATTAAGGCATAAAAAATTCATCTTGAATATTCAATTCATGGAATAATATATTAATTTTATATTCATCAAAGCCGAACCAAATGATGAAATTGATTTTATAAAATGAAAATAAATAAGGTAAGTATATTTTCTCATGTTCATTATCACTATCTATTATTATTGGGATGATGGTTTTCTCCTATATTTATATATATTAACTTTACACCAATGTTAACCTTATATATGAAACTGATTACATGTTATTTTAGGTAACCTTTATTTTTTACACTTCCCCTTTTTAAAGGAAGCTTTATTATCTCTTTGAACGATGTGGGTTTCAACATATGTATTTTAAAATATTCAACCTTTGATGAACAAGATAAAATTGTGAGTATAAAATTTATTTAGGGGGGGGGGATGTAACACCCTGAAAATTTATTTTAAAATAATAATAATCTTGATATATTGCTTAATACGCAACTTAAGCCATTAAGCGAATTACGATATACTATACAAATATTATCATTTAAAGTGACCATTTTTATATAGCTATTGAATTAGAAGGTATGAATATAATTAGCTGAATTATAATATATATAAATATATATAATGACCCTAATGAATAAAAATTTATTGACTAATTCTTAGTAAATAAGCACTCAAGTTACATTAAAGTCATTTTTATGCTTTAAAATTTCATTTTCTTCAAAAGTGATTTTTGTTACACTATGTGTGTGGAAATCTTAATTAATTTATAAAACATTTAGGAATTGTATTTTCTAAATTAGAAATAATATTTGAAATCAGAATATAAAAATAAACTTTTTCTGTAATTTTGGGATTTTTCAAAAAATGATTACCTTCTCAGTGAATAGTGAAAAATAGTGATTTTTCAAATACTATCATTTCATTTCATTTCATTAAATAAACTTATTTAAAAGTCCCATTATATTTTTTATTTTCTATTAATATGAGATTTGATAAACTTAATTTATAATAATATAATTATTCCCATTTTAATTAGTATTTTTCATGATTTTGATATAAGTTAATTTTTATGGTTAAAAGAACATTTTACTAAAAATTGTTTTTTATTTAGTTTTGAACATTTATATTAAAATTATTTTATTAAACTACTAGAGATTGAGTATTTGAAAATTAAGAAAATATTTTGAATATGTAGGATACAATTTGGTAAATATCACACTTTTATTTTTGTTCATTATTTATAATAACCTTGGTACAATTTATCACCTTGGTTAATGGTATATATGGTAATTAAGGTTAAAAATAATATGATAAATCATTAAAAATAATCCAAAACTTTCCATTATTTCATTGGATGGTATTAATTTTACCTTATTCATCCTAACTTCTAATATATTTCATTTTTATACAATTTTCCTTGGATAATGGCATTTATATTATTTTTAGTAAAGAAAGAGAAAAATGTCACTCTTTTGCATTTAGATTTATATTATATGTTCAACGAGGGATAAAAAATAATTTATAAATTAATATTAAATTTCATAATGTTAATAATGAAATTATTTTTATTAGGGTAATTTATTTTTAATTTTTGGTGAATTTATAATTACCTGAAACTCTTATACAATGCCAACACAATACTTCTGCAATCAGTGGAAATAATGAAAGTAAATAATTTTAAAATCATTAAGACTATTTTTTTTGGGATGAATTATTATTCAAAAAAATATAGTCAGTAATAATTTATTAAAAATAGTTAAAATTAATATATTTTTATTCTATCATTGTCTTTATGTATTTAAATTCAAATGACATTAATAGTGTCAAAAATTACATTAATGATATTTTATGAAAATAGTAATTTATTAAATTATTTTAAAATCATAAAATATTTAACTTGGAAAATGGTGATATGAAATGGTTTAAATTTCTTAAATTGTAAATTATTCAGCCAACTTTCACCTTTTATTTAAAATTTTAACCCTTTAATATTGTAATAGTTGTTATCGCAATTACGGTTTAAAATGGTTAACTATTGGGTTAATAAAAAGTAAATGTTTTAAAGTGATATCTAAACCCATAAAAATTTTATTGGATGATTATACTAAGGTAATATATTCCTTATATAAGAATATATTCCACCTTGGAAACATTTTACATGATTTAGACACATATTATGTTATAATATTTTATGAATTTCTAAAAGTACCCCTCCACTCACTTATAAAAGGACACCCATTATCTCTTTTACATACACCACATTGAGAAATATAGATAAAAAACCCTATAAAATTAAATTTTAAAATTTCCTATCCATGAATTATAGGTTATTGTCTTCTCAAAACACTATTACAAGTGTCCTTAAGAAGAGATCTAAATAAAGTTTACCAGAGAAGAGGCAATCGTCTTTATCAACTCTTTCAAGTTTTTTATTCTTATAATTCCTATAAATATATTGTACAAATTATAAAATAATAAATATGATATCATAGATATAATTATATGTTATTATTATTATTATTATACAACCATTTTATACATCTTTTCTATCATTTGAAAAATGAAAACATCGTTCGTGCGTACGTACGTCTTACCATCATCACTTAACGGTGTAAATCATTTTTCATCACCAATTTATTTGGATGATTATAAATATAGAAATAATTATAATATATGATATTTATGAAATATTTATAGTTATTTAAAAATAATATATAATTTTCCACTTTACCTTCCAATATATAGAAAATGATAACGTCTCTCATGCATATGTGTGGACTACCACCTCCACAAAACAATGTGATCCATTTTTAATTTTTTCTTTACATGGATTGTAATAAGGATAAATTAAATAAATATAATATATAATAATTATTATAAAAATATAAATCATTATTTACCTTTCTTTAAGTATATCCATTAAAATGTGAAAACTACGTTCATGTATACAAATGGCCTACAAACTACATGAATGGTGTTATTCATTTTTCTATCATTAACTTTAATGAATGATTATAAATATGTATATAATGAATATATATGATATTTATATCCTGATTATAATTATAGATATTATGAAATTATGATCAAAGTACAAGGACTAGGACTATTGAACTGAAACTTCCATGAAAAATGAAATAGCTAGCACCCAAAAATGATGATTTAAAAGGGATTATTAATAAAATGGTGTTGAAATATTTTAAGTGGATCATATATGATATTAAAATAACAAATATGGTTCTATAATAAATTAAGGACAAGCTTTAAGTCATTATACTATAGGTTTAAGAAAATTCAACAAAGTAGAAGCGTGAGGTAAGGGATTTCATTACTCAATTTCTCTCTATTGAGTTATGTTACTTCTTTATTTTCTTTTATATTCTAAGATTATGTATGTAATAAACTTGTATTATATTATATTGTATTTAAACTTGTTTTATTCAGGTTTATATTTGATACACATAATCAATTCATTGATTCATTCTTATTTTAATGATATGATTCATGTAAAGGATTTCTTCTCAATTTCCACTCTATTGAGACATATTTGGTATTATGAAACTATTTATTTTTATGGGGTGTATATACTTACCCTTTTATTTATTTAACATGAATATATATATATATATATATTTGTTAGTGATGATTAATGTTTTAATGAAGTTTTACTCTTGTTTTATGTGTTACAATTTAAAAGATACCAATGAGGTATGAATTTATTTTACAATATCATTTTTTGGGATTGATATTATTTTCATTAAAGGAATATTATAATATATAATTTATAAAATCCACATATTTTATTATTATTATGAATATTTATGTATTTTCCATACTTTATTCTAATTTTTTTCCCTTTTTGGCACTTGGTTCAAGAAAATAAATTTTTAAAAGAAAATCCGATATTTTTTTCTCTTTTTGGTCAGGCATATTTTACTTCCATGTCAATAATTTTTAAAATTGTTTTTAAATAATCATGTTAATTTACTCAAATTATATAAAATGGAAATTTTATATTATCCTTGACTTTTTTGAAGGTTTAAAAGGAATATTTAAACTATTTTCTGAAAGATTCATTTTTTTACTTTATTTTAATAAGTAAAATGGAATTTTATTTTTAACATATACATAAATAAAATATTTTCCCACCAGTATAACTGTTTGAAACACTTTTATCTTCTTCTATAAGTTTTACAAGGTTCTACAAAGAAAAAAAATCTTTAACGAAGTATTATTTTAATATTTCACTTCTATTTTACAAAATAATTTATTTTACTACAAAAATAATATTTTATATGAATTGAAGATAATAATTTATATCATATTAATTTTATGGTTATTAAAATTATCTTGAAACATTCAATTTCTTATGATCATATTTCATTAAACATTGAATTTATAAAAAATATTAATATTCATTGTATAATGTTTATGATTATTTCCTAAACATTACAACATTTATATGTATGTTGTTTTACTATGAAAGTTATTTGATTGATAGGGGAAACCATAGTCTAAATCCTTTACTCGAAATGGTTTTTTATTGACAAGGCATATTATTTATGAATTAAATTGATCATTCAATATGTGAGGAATTAATTAGAAATTTAGTGATGGGTGTGGCCTAAAATTATATATTCCTTTTATGCATCAATATGTTTTATAAGATAAATCATTTGGTCAAACACACGAAATGGGTTTTTTTTGTATGCATACCCATCGATTAAACTTCCTTTACATAAGGCTTTGGCAGTAAAGATATCATGATGTTTGAGATCATGATATAAAATATTATGTATTTTATTTATTGAGAATTAATTTATAATTATCCATGATATTATTGGATTTATATGATATATGTATACATTTCACACTCAAGTTATTGATTAAATGGAATGTGTTTTTAGTTACCTACCTTTCCATTTTGGTTATTCCTTATTTAGTCTTGATAGACTATACTGTACGTAACCCTTACTGAGTATTTGATCTCACAATTTATTTGTTTTTCTTTACCCAAGATATGAATATGGAATCTTTGAATGAGTTAAAGGATAAATGACATTTTCTATTACTATGTTTTATATTCTATTTCCAATCTAAAAATGTTAATCATATATGTATCTAGTTCTTCAAGAATGATAAACTATTCAGTCCTTCGGTATTTGATCACTTGTATCTTATGCCAATGTAATAAAGTAACCATCAAATCTGGGATATTGGATTTGGGGTATTTACAACATATTCCTTTGACATAAACTATGGAAACCCAAGCCTTAAACACATGATATTTCATAATTATTAACATTCATTTCTAGAAAATTCACACCAAGGACCAAGATTTATAATGTATTTGGAGGAATAAACATACAAATACATCAAAATAAACATAAAAATATAATATTTATTTAAATATCAAAATATTGATCCTAACATCCATCGATATTATAAAACTATATAGGGTATCATAGAGAAAATACATAAGGAAAAGGGTGAAATAGAAATCCTGATAAGGGAATGAAGAAGAAAATAAAACATAACATGAGAGTCAAGAAGTATAAAATAATATCATAAAGATAATTTTCATAAGCATAGAGACACTAAATAAGAAAATAATATCATACTATCATAAATATGTGGGGAAAAAAATAAAACATGATATCATATACATAAGTTTATGGTAACTTTAAAGACCATCATCATAGAGTGGACAAAGTCCCTTAATGGATTGAGGTTCACTCTTTAATCTATTATGTAACATATCATGAGATATAAAGATTTAAAAATTGAATTTTAGGGATTTATAATTCCCATACCACCCATAAAAAAATTAAAATCACACATATTCATGCCACATAAGGAAAATAAACCTTGCATAAATCATAACCATGATCAAAACTATGAGAAGTGGGATTTATAATTCAGAGTCAAGGAATAATAAAATGATAAATTATAAGGGTTCCCAATATAAGAAGGAATTAAATTATTTTAATGTTCATATTATAAAATGAGACAAATTTATTGATCATTAAGTTTCAATATATATATTTTATGAGGATAATATAGGAGAATAAAGAATAAAAATATACCACTTTTGTGGTGCTTTATGAATTAAGTAAACAATATTTTTAAAGAAGAAACAATTTTATTGTTTTTCATAGAACTAGGATTGAACCAAGAGGGTTATTTTTGAAATAATATGTGTTTTAAGAATCTATTCATGGTTTAAATTCATTTTATTGGGGTGATGATTGACATGAGTCAGGAAATAGGAAAGTTCTGTTATACCAAGTTTACTTAAAAGTGTGAATTTTTAAGGGAACTAAAAACATGTATAACCCAAATAATAGAAGGAATAATTAAATAGTTATATATTTAAATGACATATATTAAAAATTAGATTATGTGAATAAGAATAATATTTCATAAAACTGAGAAAAAAAAGAGAATGTGTAACAGAAAATTTAAAGAGGTAAAAAAGATCCCTTACCTTGGGTTCTGGATTCATTCTGTGAACACACTTAAATTCATAAATAATAAAATTACATTTATTAAATATTTACTCAATAACCATATAAAACTATATTTATATTATAATTTCCTTTAAATATATAAATATAAATAAATATATATTTATAATATAGTTTTCTTAACTATGTCAATTACTTGAGTTTTTTTGTCAATTTTTTTCTATAAATATTTATGTATGTTAAATTTTTTTAGAAGAGATTATAAAAATTATAACACCCCTATCTTTTAAATTATTTTATTTTATTATTTCTTTGCTTTGGTTAGTCTTGTCAAGGTGCGGGTTGAGTGAATGTTTAATTTTTTTTATATTTGATGTTTTTGGTGGGTTTCGGGTCGGTGCCCGGGTGCCACAAGGTTGGAGGTAACCGTGCGGTCGGCCCGGATGTCCATGCGGTTATGCACTACTTAAAATAATAAAACATTATGAGAATGAAATAAATTAAATGTTTAAGATAAGATAATAATAACATTATTTTTCATCAAAATGGATATAAATATAATTATTATTTGGTTATTAATTTTGTAAATTTTTAAAAGAAAATGAATAAAATTATGATTATGCTTATGATTATTTTTATTGTTATTATTATTATCATTAAGAAAAATAATGGTGTTGTTATGATTATATAATTTTTTAAAATTATTATAAACATTGTCATTAGAATTTTGTTAATATTAATATTATTTAAATTGTTATAATTATTATCATTATTAATATTATTATTACTATTATTATAATTATCATCATCATCATTATTATTAACATTTTTTTATTTTTTATTATTGTTAATTTTTTTTTTATTTTTTTAAGGGGGTTTTAATCCCTCTGTTTTCCCCCACGCCTCACCCTTACTCCCCCACTTAATCTCTTGTTTTTTTATTCCTCTCTCCAATCACCCCTATATCCCATTTAATATCTTTTTTTTTGAATTCCTCTCTCCAATCCCACCTCTTCCATGCCTCACCCCTCTCTCTTCATTTATTCATCTATTTTTTTATTCCCTCTATCCAATCTACTTATATTCTTTTATTTATTGCTTTTCTTCTCCCCATTATCTCTCTCTCTCCAATCAAACCTCCCCACTTTCATTATCATTCACGCATCACCCATATTTCCCCATTTATTTCTCTTTTATTTTATTTTATTCCTCTCTCCACTCACCTCTCTCCAATCACACCCCATATCCTCATTAACCATCACACACCAATCTTCCCCCATCCCATTAATTCCTTTATTTATTTATTTTTATCTCCCATGCAACCCCAAACTTTCCCTTACCCTCCCTCACACTCACGCCCTCTCTTCCCGTATCCCCTCATGCACACCCACTTTATCCCCATTAGTTCATTTCTTTTTTTTTATTTTATCTCCCACTCTCCACTCACCCCATTATTTCTATTCTTTTTTTTATCTCCCACGCACCAGCCCACTCTCCTCTTACACCCTCTCTCCCTGATTTTTCCCTCACACAGCCCTCTTCCCCTTGCACTCTCAATAATGCCTCCTCCCATCTGGCGCTTCTTCTGGCGGCTGCTCCTCCCTCCGGCACGGTAAGTTTTCTTCCCCTTTATCTCCTCTCCTCAATCGTTTTTTGAGGGTTTTCATGTGGGGTTTCTTGTTGGCCAAACCCTAAATGTTAGGGTTAATGTGTATATCAGATTTTCTTTGGTTTTAGGGTGTGCGTTTTGTCTGTGGGGCATCGTTCTCCTTTCCATTGAAGTTTCATTCCAATCGCATGAGCCTTCAGTAGGTGTTTCAAAGTTTTTCTTTCCAAAATACTTTCCTTTGATGCTTTCCATTTTAAATGAATTTATAAACTAGTTTCTATACTCTATAAAACCCTTGTTTAAGTTATTATAGCAATTTGGAATTTATTTGATTTGTTAAAAATAGGTTTTAAATGATTTTTAGTGTAAATTGCTTAGTTTTATGATACCTAGAAATCTTTTTTGAACCGCTTCTATTTATTAAAGAAGGAATTGGTCTCTTATGAAATACATCACCATTATTATGTTGCGACGAATTTTTTTATTAATGAACTTGGTTTGGTTGTGTTATGTCTTAGTTATTGTGTTAAAACACCTTTGTAAGGGTTTAATGGATTCAATGTTTCTATTTGGTGTTCCTTTAAAATGATGCGGGTAAGTGGTGATTTTTGGGGCAAGGCTTTAAAATGTTTTCTTGGTGTGCATTTTATTTCAAAATAGGATTTTGGGTGTGTATGGTTTGATGTTGGTATAGCATCCTAAACGTGTTAAAATGTGTTTGAGAGGGTTTAATATATTTTTGAGATCGTTTTATGTTCTATAAATAAAGTAGGTGGCCAATTATGGTTTTAAGGTAATTGGTGTTTTCTTGGAAGTTTAGTCTTCTAAATGGATTTTAGTTTTCAAATAAATTTGGTCCCCTTGAGTGGTTTCTAAAGATTATTTTAAATGTGGTTTTGTGAAGTGTTGCTTTAAGTATTTTGGAAATCATGGTTTATAATGTGTTCATTAAGGTTTGACCTTTCAGTTTAAAACAAGTTTTGGTGTGGGTCGAAAAAGGGTAAAAGCATGTTTGATAATTGTGAAGTGTTTGAATGTGTGTTTAGAACTTAAGGGCCCATTTGTTTTTGTAAATTTAAGAGTGATGTTTGCAAGATATTTTGAATAAATGTCTGTGATCGATTTGAAACCGTAAACGTTTTCTGAAATGTTTTAATGTTTATATGTTATAGCAGCCCGATTGGCACCTTGTTGAATTTGAAATAACTGAATATGTATACGGGGCGCTCCTATCTAGTGTAACCCTTTGTGGGTGAATGTATAGGAAGCATTCGTGTTTACGGTAGGCAAGTGCGGTGAGATGAGTCACGCGTGCGAGGGCCTCCTACTTACAAAATATTACTATAACCACCATGGGTTCCTGGGCGTCTTATAGATTATCGAGTGACGGTTGCTCACTGCCCCTGTTAGATGGGTTGGTGCCCCCTGGTAGATAGAGAGGCCAGGTGGGATTTGCCTTTGATTTTATCACGAGGGCGATTAGTGGGTTATAGACTATGGGGATTCACCATATGCCGACAAGTGGTTTCGAACCAAGTGCCTCCATGGGTTATCTAGGGATGTTCAGGATCGCCCATGGCTACAACTTGTATTGCATGTTTATTTTCTGCTACATTGGTTCATATACAGCTTGTATTGCTTGTTTAATTTCTGCTACATTGGTTTATATACAGCTTGTATTACTTGTTTATTTTCTACTACATTGGTTTATATACAGCTTGTATTGCTTGTTTATTTTCTGATACACTAGTCTATTTTCAACTTGTATTGTTTACCTGTCTCCTTTTTTTTACAGCTCTAATATTATTTGTTTGTTTTTTATTATAAAATGGTACACTGTTTTTGAAATAATATATGGCGTGGGTTAGTTCTCATAGTGGTAAAGATGTGTTATTTTTTTTAAATGGGAAAACTTTATTTTTATAATTGTATTTCCAGTCATCGGACAACTTTGGGTTATAAAACACTTGGATTCAGTGGTTTACTTTTGGCATCCCTACTGAGCATTTTTGTGCTCACACATATCCTTTACCATTTCAGTTGCAGGTTCAGCTGTTGTTCAGGATTTTTCTTAGTGGCTACTCATGTGGGATCAGTTCTCGGCTTTTGGTTGGAGGTGACCAAGGGGTCACACAGAGATCATTGTAGCGGGGTCTTGTTTCCGATTTTGTTATTTTTAGTGATACTTTATATCTGGATCAGTTCTTTGTTTATTTATGTTTTAGTTTTTGTTCTAATGCATGCCCTATTTGTTCTATTTATTTATCCATTCGTGGTTTTATCTCTTGGGCTGAAATCGTTCCCTCATGTATACTTTGATGCCTGGCACTGGTTTCCATCCCGGGGGGATCGGGAACGCCCCTCGGGACATGTTGTGGACCGACTCGGGTGACTGGTTCAGGGTCGATCCAGGTTGGATCGTGACAAAAATAGTTTAATAATATAAATAATATTAATATTGTTATGGAAATAATTTTTATTCATTGAATATATTTTTAAATCCAAGTGTAATGGGTAGTGATGAAAAATGAAACTCATTGCTTGTGGAGGTGATAGTTTGCACATAAACATGATTAATGTTTCTGATTATCAACTAATGAGGGTTAAATAAAGTATATGAAAATTTTAAATATAAAAATAATAGTAATATTATAGATATAATATTTATTCATGAGTTATATCCTTTTTATCATCCATGTATGGCAGTGATTAAAATGTAAGATGTCGATTTGTGGTGACAACAGTCTACACAACGCACTAACAACGCTTTTATTTTTCTTAGCAAATGGAAAGGAATACACAATAGTTATTCCATTAATATAATAACATATAAGAATAATAATGATAATTAATCCATCATTTGTTTATGGATAAAATATATTTGGAAGAGGAATATTAAAGAGAAAAACTTAAGAAGAAGATAATACTTACTTCAGAGACTTGGCAGTTCCTTCTAAAACTTCTTCGAATTGAAGGGATTCAGATAACTTAGTTTTATAAAGAGCTAGATAACGTGTTAGGGGCCTATTTTAGAGTATATTAAAGTATAATATAATGGAAAATTCAAATGGTATGTTTAACCATGTTGGGGTGGAAGTGATACCCTTTTAAAAATGAAGAAAATGACACTTTTTGGAATACCCTTTACACTTCCATGATAACATTACACTATTCCCTGGTAAATGGATCCAAATTTTAGAAATAATGGATTTTGGGGTGTATTTGGGTCTATAAAGATTCATAAAATTCTTTATACACACGTTTTACACATATTATTGGACTTTTACCCTTATGTTTTTAAATTTTACTCTTACTTTTAAACTAGGAAACTAGTTTTTAATTAAGAAATTTTATAAATAATTAAAAATATAAAATAACCGATATAATTTTTTTGAGTATAATTTAAATAAATTTAACCTACACCAAATCCAATCCAATTTTTAAATATTTCAAAACAATATTTTAAATTAAAATAAGTAATGTGTAGAAAACCATTTTTGTAGAAAAATGACATTGTAAAGACCCAGAAATTTCAAGGGGAATTTTTTTTCTTATTTTCTTTGGAATTTTACAAGTCTGTGGCTTCTGACGGCACTTGATTCTGAGGCTCGGTGTGATCGAAATCAATTTCCAATGTTTAGCTCGGGTACGTTTAGTGAACAAACGAGCGGGTTTTTCTAACTTTTGAACCGGTGCTTGGAATTGAAATCTGAGGGCATCATTGAACTCACAGCGTGGGATTTCACTTAAGAATAATTTCACCTCAGCGATAGATGATCGGGTTTGAAATTTAGTTTTTGGGGTTTTACGTGGGTTAATAAAATAAAATAAGTGAATAATTTATTTTATTTTGTTAAACACGTGCCGTGCAGATAAAGTGGTTAAAATCTCCACTTGGGAGTTGGTGGTGGGACCACCACACCCTAACCCCCATGAGACGTTATGGTGGTGGAGCCCACTGAGATCTAACCTCCCATGTGAGGTTGATTGTGGGGGAAACCACACGAGGCCTCCCATTAATGGGAGGGGAATCATAACTCCTTGACTCCCCCTCATTTATGAGGGAGTGCCTCTAAGGTTTAAATCCCCCTCTTAATTGAGGAGGATGAAACCTCCATTTTTAATAAGGGGACCACCCAAGAATTAACCCCCCCCTTTTGACTTCCTCCCCAATTTAATGCGCCACCGCAGCGGATTAATTGGGTGGATCCCTCTGTCATAAATCCTCCATTTATGACTTGCGTGCCAACGAAGAACCCTCCCACTCCTATATAAAGGAGGCTAGGGTAAGGAGTTCTGGATGGCTTCTTCAAGCGGCGGAATGCTAGCAGCGAAGCACAACGCCCAGCACTTGGAGAGTTTTCCTCTTCCTCCAATGAAGAACGAAGAAGGAAGAACACCGACGCCACCCTCAGCTCCTTCCTTCCGACGAATCTCCAATGTACGACGCTCGAGCCGAGATCGAAGGCCTTTGTGGAAGCAACGAACGCCAATGATCATCATCACCTTCCTCTCCTCCCTTGCGTTGACGTAAATGAGACGATGTCCACCCTTTCTTGTTATCATCAACGAACGACGAACCTTGAGGTATGGGTTTAATTTTGAGTATGCTTATATTTCCATGATTCTTCCCTTCTAAAACAAATAACATGAATCAACTCATTATCAAGTTGATCCACAAATTTTTTCTTTACGGGTTGGGTGTAGTTATTTTCAGGGAGATTGTGGGATGGTTTGCTTTAATTTTATTGAAATAAAATTGTTTTTCGTTCTTCGTAAAACCATGTTTAACCTTGTCTAATTGATAACGCCTAACACGGAGGGCACAGGATGAACAAACACGGCCCAACGACCCTCCGAAGTTTGTTTGTTGATGCGCGGATTGAAGTGCGACGATGAAACGGGACCGAAACGGCGTTTGGAAGCCGTCGCAGTGAAGAACGGGTCCCAGGAGAGCTGCAGGCGCAGACGGCGGGTAAATCGGACCACCGGAGCGCCTCCGGCCGCCTGGAGGGGGTGGCTCCCTAGTGCGCCGCCGGAGAAATTCCTCCGCGACAACAACCGCGGTGGCGGTGCGATAGATCCCGCGGCTGTGTAGGATCTAGGGACGACGGGGTGGCGCCAGCGGGCGCCGCCAATATCAATTAACGGTGGGGGTTGCAACCCCCGCTCCGAGCGACTTACTCGGCCAAGCTGGCCGAGCCGCAACAGATGACGTGGGCCGGGCCATGCCCAACCAGGCCGGACCCAGACCCGGGTTGGGTCGACCCGGTTCGGGCCGACCCAGGGGGTGTTGGGCAGGGTCGGACCGGGCCAAGACCCCCTATTTTCAGACCTTCTTCAGTTAAAGACCTATAACTTGAGTTGTGGACCTCCGGTCGATGCACCGTCAGTTGTGTAGGATTACTTGGATCGAGTAAGTCGTTACGGTATATTACACTCAAGGTTTTGGTGAAGTTTGGGAATGACCGGGTTGGTTCGAACTCGAAACCAACTGGGCCCTCGGAGCGGAAACACTTATAACGTGAGGACTAGACGTCCGATTGATGTGCCATCGAATACATTGGATTCCTCTTGATGAGAAAGTTATTTTAGCATACTCCACTTGAGGTTTGGATGCATATGGAGTACGGTCGGGTTGGTTTAGCTTATAAACCAACCGGGCCCCTAGAACGGAAAAGCCAATAACTCTCAGACCGGACGTCTATTTGACGAACCGTCAGCGGCATTGGTAATCTCGTTGAGAAACGGTTCCTTTGAGTATACCCATGAGAGTTCAGGGTACTTTTGAGATATGATCAGGTTGGTTCATACACGAATCCAACCGGGCCCCTGGAACGGAAATGCTAATAACTCAGAGACCGGGCGTCTGATTGACGCGCCGTTTGATTGACGCGCCATCTGTTGCATTGAGACCCCTATGGTGAGACAGTACTTTGAGATACTTCTTCATGGGAATTCGTGATACTTGGAGTATTGAATAGTACCTCGTGGAGCGGATCCTCCCGGAGACGAGCGTACGGAGTACGGAGACCTTGTAGCTGGCTGAGACCTGATGACTACTTGTCCTAATCGAGTCAGAGTGACTTGACTAGCCCAGTGGGGAGCACTACTGTGTTTGGGTGGCAGACCCACGATGAGGAGCACTACTGTGTTTGGGTGGAAGACCCACAGTACTCGACAGAAGGAGTACCTCTGTAGGCTATTAGGGGGAGCATTACTTAGTTGGGGTGGCAGACCCATGGCAGGGAGCACTACTGTGTTTGGGTGGCAGACCCATGGTACTCGACAGGAGGAGTACCTCAGCAGTCTAAGGTTAGTGAGAACCACCTCGGAGTCGTGACAGGATCACAGTACTCAACAGAGGAGAAGCTCTTCAGCAGTTGTGGTTTCGATATCATTAATGAAAATCCTGGTTTGAGCTGAGTCAATGACCTTTGTGTTTACCTCATGATTGAGATGGGTTACTTGATAACTTAGGTATATGTATGGTCATATAACTAAGTAAAGGTTATCTATTGAGATCTTTATTGTGGTTTACCCTTGTTGGATTTAGTGAGACCTTGAGGGTCTCAGGGTCCCTCCTGAGTATCGTTATACTCACCCCTGCACGGGCTATGCCCGCACCTCATTGTGTTGGATGCAGACGACGGACAACACTGATCGTGGTTGAGGCTTGTAGAGTTGGATGGTACCCGGAGGTGGACTTCATGATGAGACGGTACCCGGAGGTGGACTTTACGATGAGACAGTACCCGGAGGTGACAAACGGACATGGAGAGCCGTGGTGGCCATCTGTACCTACCCTTCAGGTAGGAGGTCCGAAGGACGATCTAGGAGCAACTTGACACCTTCCTGCTATTTTGTCTTTTCCTTGTACTTTACTGTTGGGCTTGTATTCTAGCCCTTTTAATTTCCAACACTTCCCTTTGTACTTAGTTTTTCCTTCTGCTTGTAATCTGTGGTGTCTGTTTACTTTATAAAGGAAATGACTTCCCTTTTTTTATCGGGATTTATGCCTTTGGTGCTAGTCGCCAGCCCCTGGCCTATGGAAGGCGGGTTTGGGGTAGTAACGACATGGGCCCCGAGGATGGGTTGTGACAAATTGGTATCAAAGCACATCGGTTCTACCATAGAACTTATGACTATGATATTTTCTTTCTGTGAATAAATAGTGTTATGGGTACCGAGTGTGGTTTTCAGTTCAGGGAGTCCAGTGTTGGTGCGGCAGACGACGTATCCATACACCCGGACCCTGACTTCTAATTTCTGACTCAGTGCATTAAAACACTGATTGCGTGTGTGTTACCAAAAGTTTTCTTTAATTCAGATCAACCAGGTCAGCTCACCAGGTTTAAATCGTTTGACCGTGTCATATCTGTTCAGGATGTCTCCACGCAGCAGTCAGTTGGAGTTATGAGAGAGTACCGGATGACAGCCCACCAGGCGATGAGGTTTCGGTGCAGGGCCTTCTTATTATGATGGCACCTTCAGGTGGTGTACTAGAAGCAACACCACCCGTTAGGTAGAAGATTCCACCATCCATACTAGCGGATGGTGCATGCTGACAGAGCACGTTTTACGTGTTCTACCAGCAGAGGCCTCTGAGGATATGAGGCGAGATAGATTCCCAAATAGCAGTGGACTGGCTGGAGGCTATTACTAGAGTTCTACACCTAGTATAGACACTAGTAGAGAAGATGGTGATCTTATCTACTGGTGTTTCCCAGTGAGTGACCATGAGTTTGGTCCGCATAGTGATTAGGCTATGGTATGTGGACCGATTCCTGAGATAGTACCTTCGGGTAGTGTGCCAGCTATAACACTACATGTTGGTCAGCAGTTACAACCGGAAGTACTAGTAGATGACATATGTAGGCTTAGTTCCTTACACATGTTTTAGCATCAGATACCCTCAGGTTCCGAGGTGAGCCCGACTCACAGGCAGCTGAGGAGTGGCATGAGGAGGTGGATGAGAGTTTTCTAGAGCTTTACAGCTTTGGCAGGATGACATGTCGGTAGCTGATTATTCATCATGGCATACCGATCATTCCTGGTACTTTATGACTATGATACAATCAGTTCTTTCGAGATCGGACCTCAGAGCGAGGTGTGTTTAAAGAACATCCGAGCCAACACTTTTCCTCTATGCATTCCTACTTATGCTTGGGTGATAGAGAGAACCTTTGTGGTTGAATATTCTTTTGATGAACGGATACAACCAGTGAATGTTAGCAGTGGGAAAACAGGAAACTTGTGCCAGTCTCAGAGACTTGGGCGTGTAAAATGTTTCAAGAAGTGGAAGTGTTAAGGACAGATGAATCTGCAGAGCATCAGACGTGGAAGCAGAGCTGGGAGAACATCATGAGGTGGTGTAAATTTCGACATGTTACAACCACCCGCCCTTGTAGTTCCCGCCAGGCTCAGGGAGCAGGAGGGAAGGGGAAGAGAGTAGCTTCTTGCGGTCAAAGAGTGTGACCCAATGGCTCTAGTAATGTTTCGAGGTACGGTATGTGTACAATAATAGCTTCCGTAACAACAGACATTGATACGAATCATTCCTTCCTTCTACGAATCTTGTCCCAGACCTAGAGTTTCCAGTTAAGCCGTTGACTTGACCCTCACATCTAGAGATACCTTTGGGAGGAGACTCGATAATCACGATTATGCCGATGGTGTGTTATGACCGTTGAGGCGAGAGTTTTGGTTGGAACCTCTTGGTGGCAGCGTCGAGGCCTTACGACGTTAGTTTGGGTATGGACTAGGCAACCAAAGTTCATACACAGATTGACTATATTAGGAAAAAAGGTTGTGGTTTACCTACAGTGATGGGATGGGTTTTCCTTGGTTGGCAAAAAGGAAACCCCAGGGAGCACAGGATAAACTCATGCATAGAAGGGTGCGACCTATCACTCTTGAGTCGGCCAACCTTACCCTCGTGGCAGTAGGAGTTTTGAGTTTTGAGTTCCGAACAGGGAACAGAGGCCTCTAGAGTTCGAGGATGAAGACCACATCTTTATACGAGTCTCACCTCAGCGAGGTCTATGGAGATGTGGCCGAAGAGGAAAGTTATCTCCGAGGTTCACTGGACCCTTCTAGGTCCTCAGCAGGGTAGGCAAGGTGATTTACCGCCTAGCCTTTCCACCTCAGATGCACCGGGTGCACGACGTCATCCACATATCTTAGCTAAGGAGATGTGTGCATGACCTATCCGTCATCATCGACCACAGAGATATGGACATCGATGACGAGGAAACCTACACGGGGTTCCAGTAGAGGTTGAGGATCGACAAGAGTGGGTCCTATGAGGACGGTCGATTCCTCTTGTGCGCTTTCATTGGCAGCACGGGAACCTCCAGGAGAGAACATGGGAGCGAGAGGCTCAGATGCGTGCTCGGTATCTTCTTTAGTTTCCCTAGTTTGTGTTTTAGCTTTACGAGGACATAAATCCCTAATGTGGGAGTAATGTAAAGACCCGGAAATTTCAAGGAATTTTTTTTCTTATTTTCTTTGTAATTTTAAAAGTCTGTGGCTACTGACAGCACTTGATTCTGAGGCTCGGTGTGCCCAAAATCAATTTATGAATTTTATCTTGGGTATGTTCAGTGAACGAATGAGCGGGTTTTTCTATCTTTTGAATTGGTTCTCGGAATTGAAATCTAGGGGCACCGTTGAACTCGCAGCGCGAGTTTTTGCTTAAGAATACTTTCACCTCGACGACAGATGATTGGGTTTGAAAGTTAGTATTTGGGGTTTTATGTGGGTTAATAAAATAAAATGAGTGAACAATTTATTTTATTTTGTTAAACACGTGCCATGCGAATAAAGTGGTTAGAAGCTCCACTTGAGAGTTGGTGGTGGGACCGCCACACCCTAACCCCCATGAGAGGTTATGGTGGTGGGGCCTACCGAGATCCAACCTCCCATGTGAGGTTGATTGTGGTGGAAACCACACGAGGCCTCCCATTAATGGGAGGGGAATCCAAACTCCTTGACTCCCCCTAATTTATGAGGGAGAGCCTCTAATGTTTAAATCCCCCTCTTAATTGAGGCGGATGAAACCTCCCTTTTTAATGAGGGGACCACCCAAGCATTAACACCCCCTTTTGACTTCCTACCTATTTTAATGTGCCACCACAACGGATTAATTGGGTTGATCCCTCTATCATAAATCCTGTATTTATGACTTGCGTGCCAACGACGAACCCTCCCAATCCTATATAAAGGAGTCTAGGGGAAAGAGTTCTGGATGACTTCTTCAAGAGGAGGAACGCTAGCAGTGAAGCACAGCGCCCAACACTTGGAGAGTTTTCCTCTTCCTCCAAAGAAGAACAAAGAAGGAAGAATGCTGACGCGACCCTCGTCTCCTTCCTTCCAACGGATCTCCAACGTACGACGCTCGAGCTGGGATCGAAGGGCTTTGCGGAAGCGACGAATGCCAACGATCGTCGTCACCTTCATCTCTTCCCTTGCATCGATGTCAATGAGCCAATTTCCACCCTTTCGCGTTATCGTCAACGAATGAAAAACCTTGTGGTAGGGGTTTAATTTTGATTATTCTTATATTTCCATGATTCTTCCCTTCTAAAACAAAGAACGAGGATCAACTCATTATCAAGTTGATATGAGATTGTTTTCTTTGCGGGTTGGGTGTAGTTATTTGAGGGGAGATTGTGGGATGGTTTGATTAAATTTTATTGAAAGAAAATTGTTTTTATTTCTTCATAAAACCATGTTTAACCTTGTCCAATTGATAACGCCTAACGCGGAGGGCGCGGGCTGAACAAACATGGCCCGAAGACCCTCTGTAGTTTTTTTGTTGATGCACGGATTGACGGGCGACGATGAAACGGGACCGAAATGGAGTTTAGAATCCGTTATAGTGAATAACGGGTCCCGAGAGAGACATAGACACAGACGGCGGGTAAATCGGACCACTGGAGCGCGTCCAGTGGTCCGTGGAAGGCACTGCCAGCGCGCCGCGCCGGCGCGGCGGCCCCGACAACTGGAGGCAGTGGCCGGAGCTGTCCGGCTGCCTGGAGGTGGTGGAACCCTAGTGCACCGCCGGAGAAATTACGCCACGGCAACAGCCGCTGTGGCGGTGTGACGGATCCTACGGCCGCACGGGATCCTGGGATGGCGGGGCGGCACTAGTGGGGGCCGCTGGTATCAATTAACGGTGGGGGTCGCACCCCCCCCGCTCCGCGTGACTCGCTCGGCCAAGATGGCCGAGCCGCGGCTGGCCACGCGGGACGGGCCATGACGCACCGGCCGGGCCAGGCCGTGCCCAACCAGGTCGGACCCAGACCCGGTTCGGGCCGACCCAGGGGGTGGGGGGCCGGGGCGGACCGGGCCCAGACCCCCTATTTTCGGACCTTCTTCAGGTAAACGCCTATAACTCGAGTTGTGGACCTCCAATAGACACAACGTCAGTTGCGTAGGATTCCTTGGATTGAGACGGTCGTTACCGTATATTACACTCCAGGTTTTGGCGAAGTTTAGGAACAACCGGGTAGGTTCGAACTCGAAACCAACCGGGCCCTCGGAGCGGAAACGCTTATAAATTGAGGATCAGATGTCCGATTGACGTGCCATCGACTACGTTGGATTCCTCTTGATGAGACGGTTATTTTGGCATACTCCACTTGAGGTTTGTATTCAGATGGACTATGATCGGGTTGGTTTATCTTATAAACCAACCGGGCCCCTAGAACGGAAAAGCCAATAACTCTCAGGCTGGACGTCCGTTTGACGAACCGTCAGTGGCGTTGGTAATATCATTGAGAAAAGGTTCCTTTGAGTATACCCATGAGAGTTCAGGGTACTGTTGAGATACGGTCGGGTTGGTTTGTACACAAATCCAACTGGGCCCCTGGAACGGAAATGCTTATAACTCATAGACCGGGCGTCCGATTGACGCGCCGTCTGTTGCATTGAGACCCCTATGATGAGGCGGTCCTTTGAGATACTTCTTAATGGGACTTTGGAATAATTGGAGTATTGATCAGTTGATCATGGAGTAGATCCTTTAGGAGACGAGCATACGGAGTATGGAGACCTTGTAGCTGGCTGAGACCTGATGACTGCTTTTCCGACTCGAGTCGGAGTGACTTGACTAGCCCAGTGAGGAGCACTACTATGTTTGGGTGGCAGACCCATGACGGGGAGCACTACTATGTTTGGGTGGAAGACCCACGGCGGGGAGCACTACTATATTTGGGTGGAAGACCCGCGGTACTCGACAGAAGGAGTACCTCTGTAGGCTATTAAGGGGAGCATTACTTTGTTGGGGTGGCAGACCCAAGGCGGGGAGCACTATTGTGTTTGGGTGGCAGACCCGCAATACTTGATAGGAGGAGTAACTCAGTAGTCTAAGGTTAGTGAGCAGCGCCTCGCAGTCATGACAGGATCACGGTACTCGACAGGGGAGGAGCTCTTCAGTAGTTGTGTGGTTTCGATATCATTAATGAAAATACTGGTTTGAGCTGAGTCAATGACCTTTGTGTTTATGTCATGATTGAGATGAGTTACTTGATAACTTAGGTATATGTATGGGCATATACCTAAGTAAAGGTTATCTGTTGAGATCTTTCTTGTAGTTTATCCTTATTGGATTTAGTGAGACCTTGAGGGTCTCGGGGTCTCTACTGAGCATCGTTATACTCACCCCTACACGGGCTATGCCCACACCTCGTTGTGTTGGATGCAGATGACAGACAACACTGATTGTGGTTGAGGCTTGTAGATCTGGACGGTACCCGGAGGTGGACTTCACGACGAGACTGTACCCGGAGGTGGAATTTACGACGAGACGACACCCGAAGGTGACAGACGGATGTGGAGAGCTGAGGTGGCCATATGTACCTACCCTTTAGGTAGGAACTCCGGAGGACGATCCTGGAGCATCTTGACACCTTCCTGTTGTTTTGTCTTTTCCTTGCACTTTACTGTTGGGCTTGTATTCTGGCCCTTTTACTTTCCAACACTTCCTTTTGTACTTAGTGTTTGCTTCTGCTTGTACTCTATGGTGTTTGTTTACTTTATAAAGGCAACACCTTCCCTTTTTTTATTGGTATTTACAAATTTGGTGTTAGTCGCCAGCCCCTGGCTTATGGAAGGCGGATTTGGGGTAGTCACGTCACGGGCCCCGAGGACGGGTCGTGACAGACATTTCAACCATTATGGATTCTTGATCTTATTTTTTATTAATTACCAATAAAACGAGTGTTCACATAAATATATATATTTAAATCATATAAGATTCACTATTTAATGTATTCTACCGTAATTTATTTGATATTAATTTGATGATATTAATAAAATAATGATTTTAAAAAATAAGTATTTCACCAGTATCGTGGTAATTATCATTATCCTAATAATTTAGTTTTATACTTAAAAATTAAATTCTCATTATTATATGATGTAAAAACTATTATATATAATATAATAATCATTTTATCAAATCAAATTTTTATGTGTAGGAAATTAATGATAATGCTAGCCCATGTAACACATAAAATTCCATTTTTAAGAAAAGTGTATTTTTAAGCATAATGATTATGTATAGGAAAAATGTATCAATTTTATTGACTATAATGATATTAAAAATATTATTATTGATCAAATAAGATTTATTTTACAGTGAAACAAACCTTCAATATAATTTTTCTCAATGTTCAAACTTTATTAAAGAAACTGATGAAAAACAATTTTCATAAAATAGAACTAAATTTTATATAAAGATATACATGGGTTTTATAAATTGAAAATTTTATTTTTAAATTATTTATTTTAATTTATAAATATATATTTTTTATATAATTTTTTTTTCCAAAAAATTTAAAATTTTATAAAAGTGACGGTATTTGGAAAATCGATATTTTTCACTATTGACCAAAAAAATAATTATTTGAGAAAAATATAAAAAATCAAACTAAGTAAAATTTGATATGATGTATTCAAAAATGAATATAATTTTATTAATTTATTATTCAAAAATTAATATAATTTTTTTATAAAAGATTAATAAAAGTTATTAAGTTTAAAAAAATTAATAAAATGAGTGCATCAATATAAAAGTCATTTTAAACTTAATAACTTTTATTTTCTGAATTATGCGTTCCTATAATCAAATGAGTGCATAAATATAAAAGTCATTTTTTAAGTATAAATTAGTATCATATCATAATTTAATTATTATCTATATAATCAAATGAGTGCATCAATATAAAAGTCATTTTAAACTTAATAACTTTTATTTTCTGAATTATGCGTTCCTATTATAAAATGAACCCATATAACTTTTATATATGAATTTAATATACATAAAAAATTCCTATTAGTGAATACTTCGAAAGGAGAAGCGTGTGTTTTTTAATGAGGGATTTTATTATAAAGAATACTTCCCTTGAGTAGTTCAACATTATTTCATAGATTCTTTATTTTTACATCATATTGGGTGTATCTTTCCTCCTCGGTAATTGGAAAAACTTATTTTGGTGGTGGATGGGATGTGTTCACACCTTTCCCTTTTAATTTTGTTGAGACTTGCATAGGATATGGGAATGGAGAATTGAGTGGAGCCTATATATTATGGGTTTGTCTTTGTAATAGAGTATGTGAAACTTCTAATAAAGTTTCAATTTGGTCCATATTTCAAATAAAAACACGTGTTTTCCATTATTATGTATTGAAATCATGTTTTGGACCACCAATGAGGCCGATGTTTATAACATTCATTGATTCATAATACGATATCAGGATAATTTACTCATCAGAAGGGAAAGGAGATATGTTGCCTTCTAAATATTCCCCATGAGGAAAATAAAAAATATCATTTTCCTTTCCTTTTTAGGAAGAATATTTTGGTTTATAACCTTTGAAAGGCCTCACCTTGTCCTTCCACTATTATATTAGAGCTGGTTTATGGAGAGTGATATTGAGAGAATATCAAGAATTTTTTTCTAAGGGTATCCATAAAGAGAAATATGGGTTGTGGTTTAAGAGAAACCATTTAGTTCCCTCCCATGACATGTTCCCTAGTTTAGAGAAATCCGAATTTCATGGGGAAGGAGGAGGTTATCATAAAAATTCTCTAAGATCTATAGACTAAGAATTAATAATTCCCACCACCATATATTCTTGAATTCATAGGGGACTTGATAATCCTCAATGGGGTTGTTCTTTGTCACTACCATTGTGAACACTACTACTAACCTTTTAATTTTATTAGATTTTTTTTTCAGGTTTGGGAAGGACGAATTGAATAATCTAAATGTGAGCTGGTCCCTATTGAGAGTAGCGCTTCAAAAAAGAGCTTGAATATTTTTTAAATGTGAGGTATAATCAAACCTTATGGAGGCTTGATCTAGGATCTTTTCAAAGGATCTCTCCCTCCAATATCATTATTTTTGTGATTTAGACATGGAGAGACCCAACTGAATAGATTTATTGGCATGTGCATAACCTATCTCTATGGATTTTCTTAAGGTGATGAAATTTAATGACATATTTGGTGGTGGAATTTATTGGTTTGGGAGTATAGAAAAATGAAATTCTCCATGTTCACCCCATCCTATGATGCATATAAGAGATGAAGCATCAATGATCAATTGAAATAGATCCCTCAAAGCATTGAGGATGGCATGTTAGAGATCTCTACACTGTCTCTTCAATTTCAGGAAATGTCACTACTATATATTTGGGATTATTCAGCACTAGTGAAAATCAATGATAAAGGGTACCTCAACACCAAAAAAAGTGAGGATAAAATTACACCTTTATGATCACTTTTTTAGCACTAATAAAGAGATCATTTTATCTGTACTTTTTTAAGCTTTGATAAAGGGTATCCTTTAATAGCACATTTTCTAGCGCTGATAAAGGCTATATTTATGAACACAAGTTAAAGTGTTGATAAAACTTATGTGACCACATGTGCCAGTCTCACATTGAAATTAAATACATTCGGTCACATCTTTTTATATGATTATGCGATATCAGCACATAAGAGCCTTTTGTGGGGATGAGCACCCACATACACTCTCCACACACCTAGATAGACTCGTGCCTGCTTGTACGGGCCCTCAGAGGCCATGACCTACACTCTGATATTCACATTCCAATCTCCACAGTCCCCAGTGGGCCAGGGACCACCTTCTGCTCACCGTAGTCCATGCTCAGTAGCCCTTCCCTGTTTGGATGCCTCAATGGCTGGGCGTTCAGGTTAAGGCCAATGTGAGTTACTTATTTTTTTATAATTAAATTCTAATCTCATATATTAAAATATATATTGATATATATGAATATATTAATTATTAATATATATATTAATTTTTTTTAATTTTTATTTGTTTAATATTTTTTAATTTTTTAATATTTATTTATATTTATTCATTTTTTTATAATTAAATTCTTAGTTCCTATATTAAAATATATAAAAATATATTAAATATTAATATATAAAAATATGTATTGATATGTATATAAATATATTGATATATATTAATAAATAGTATATTAATTATTTAATTATATATATATATAATTAATTAAATTTAATATAAATTTAGTAGTAAATTGTATATTATTTTAATTAATTAAAATTTAATAAATTACAAATTTTTTATACCTAATAAAATAAGTAATACACTATTTATAATTAATAAAAATGAATAAATTTATTAAATACTTAATATACTAATTAAGTTACTATTTCATATATAAAAATATATATTGATATATATGAATATATTAAAAATTATTATATATATATATATTAAATTTGTTTGTTTTTCATTTTTATTTGTTTAATTTTTCTTAAAATTTATTCAATTTTAATATTTATTTTAATTTATTAAATTTTTTAATAATTAAATTCTTATTTTTTATATAAAAATATATATTGATATATTAAATATTAATATATAAAATATACATTAAATTATATAAAAATATATTGAAATATAAAAAAGTATATTGATATATATTGATATATATATATTAATATCGATTAACATATATTAATAAATTGTATATTTTTTTTGAAAAGGTTGAGGTTCAAAGGTCCCTTTTATTGAATAAGGAAAACAAGAAAACATGCATGGAGGAAAATACAAACCAAAAAAGTCCACAATACAAACACAGTGAAAATACCGTAAAGTTACGTCAGTCGAGACTGAGTGCACATGCTATGATCTGATGAACATCCTCCCCTACCACGAAGATGTTGATCTTGTCTCTAAGTTTCTACCTATATCCACGGTCCACCTCCATCATCTAGAAGTCCAGAATCCATGACTGGGGCCATATATTATTTTCTAAAAGCATTAACACTTCCCTAGAAATCATCTTCACTACTACCAGAGTCAAGTAAATCAAGGAGTTATTTGTACTGACCTTCGAAAGAATTTGAACCTTCTCTAATTAAACAGAAGCAGAATCTATAGTAAAAATGACAAGAATATCATGTGTCTCATTACCTTTTGTAGGTTCAGATCCTAAACCAAATGTATGATACAATAGTGGGACTATAGGTGTATTCATTCCACTAAGGCTAATTCCAAAATGAAGCATCCATTTACCACGAGTCTTAACACAATCCCCTTTAACAAACACACTCTATGAGTTGGAGGGTATATTGACAGAATGACTACTACCATGCACAGGATCTGTACCGAGCACCCTCCCTACTTGTGTATGCAAGCTACCAGGGCTGAGTCCAACACCAACTAGTTATTCACTGAGCCTTGACTGGTCCTGCTCCCTCAATAATCTTGAAGTAACAGATTGGAACCTACCATGTATGAGATCTAATCCAAATACCTTTCCTGCTTGAGCACTATATGAAACATCCACCAGATTAGGTACAATTTTATTTGATGGTTTATGACCACTATAAGGTGTTTTCTCCCCCATTACATCAACCACCTCATTCTCAATATCAAGAATCAGAATAGAAAGAACCATACAATCATTAAGTACCAAAGAGTTACTAAAATAATCCAAAAATTTCTTAGCATGAGATAAAGAACAAGCCTATCTAAAAGGAATTGAAAACTTTTTATTATCATTTTCAGGTTCAAAAATACCAATCTTGTGCTGATAGGTTTGTGTATTTTTGGACTAGGTTTTATTCAAAGAGGCAACATCAATTTTAACTTTCCATTTTTTGTTCCTTGAATAAATAATTGAATGTTCCTACCAATTGTTAATATCTACATAAACCTGTGCTTCATATTATTCTAATTCTTGAATATATTCAAAGTCCTGAAAAATATGAATTTCAATTATGCCTCTTGATAGGGAATCCTTAAAGAGACCCCCTTTTCAAACTTATTTATTTTCTCAAAAATGTCATCCCATGATTAGGAGACATGGTTTACTTGAAAATTGGAAACAAAATTAGTAAAAACTTGTGGCAGAGAAGCATGTACAAGATTCTGAGTTTCAGTGTACATATCCTTTGAGGAATGGTAGTCAGAGTCTATACCTTTAGAAACCTAAACAAGACCTTTAGGAGTAACATGAATCAAACCATATGGATAATTTAGAACTTTATCAACATAATTCTATCCAATGATAAAAACTTGATTTTTTGGATTGATCTATCCCATAACCCCCATTTTTTCAACATTGCTAAATATCATGCCCCTTAAGCTTGTAATTAGAATAGGTAAGATCTTTCCTATAAGAGGATTTATCTTGTCCAATAATTCAACAACCATCACAAAATGGTGGAATTCTCTCAAATTCAATTCTGAGGTTTATCTCATCATTTGGTGCAGAAAGAACCACCCTATAAATTAATGTAGAGCTCAAATCAACCACAACAAGAACACAAGAAAAATGTCTGTAACTAACCATCTCTATAGCACAATCCAACCTAATCAGAATACCAATCTCTGATGCAATGCCAATATGGATTTGCGGATGCCATAAAACCCAATTAAGACAATGGATTTTCACCCAGACTTGTGCACATGTGTGCTTAAAGTTATTAAGATTAAAGTTTAAACTCCATTCATAGAGTCTTAGAGTACCCGATTTAATTATTTTAT
The DNA here is from genome assembly GCA_963277665.1 of Viscum album. NCBI lineage: Eukaryota > Viridiplantae > Streptophyta > Magnoliopsida > Santalales > Viscaceae > Viscum > Viscum album. The sequence continues at coordinate 1,179,553,606 of OY728135.1, forward strand.
TTAAAATAAATAAATTTCTAAAATATTATATATATAATTAAATAAGCAATTCACTGTTTATAATTAATAAAAATGAAAAAAATTATTAAATACTTAATATACTAATTAAATAATTAATATATTATTATATATATATATATATATTTAATTTCTTCATTTTCATTAATAAATATTTCATTATTTTTTTAATAATTTTTTGCATTTAATGTTTTTAACATAGTTATAATTTACAAAATTAATATGTATTCATTATTATTTAAGAATGTATTCATGCGAGTTTATGAGCTGGATCAGGCCTACCCAAATTTTTTTATAATTAAATTTAATTAATTTAATATCTGTATAGTAATAAATAATATATTAATCAATTATATATATATATAATTAAATTACTAACCTACTGTTTATAATTAAAAAAATGAATAAAATCATTAAAAAGAAATATTAAATTTAATTTATATAATAAGAAATAGTATATTAATTATTTGATTATTATATTAGGTTTTTAATAATTTTTTTTATTAATTATAAAAAATAAATTAACTATTTAATTATATATATATATATAATTAAATTTCACTCATTTTTGATATGCATTCATTTAATATGATTTATTCATTTATAATGTTAAGTGTGTGCTTACATTTTTATAATTTATAAATTTTAAATATTTATTCATTTAATATTTTTTCAATTTACTCATTTTGAATCTTTTTTATATATAATTATTCATTAATATATTTAAAATATTTGTAATTTATTCATTTTCAATTTTTCATTTTCCAATATTTTTGTAATTTTATCCATTTAATAATATTTATTTATACATGTTTGTTTATTAAAATTTAATGTTATTAATATTTTTTTAATTTATATAATTAATATGTATTCATTTTCATTATAACATATCTAAATATTCATTTTCATTTTTTAAAATTATATTTATAACTAATTATAGTTTTTCCTTTTTTAAATTTATTCATTATTATTATTATTATTATTTATTTCATTAATAAATGTTGCATATTATATAATTACATTGTTCAATTTATGATATATTAAACTTATATATATATATATATATATATAAATTTCATACACACAAAGATTTATATAATTAATGAAATATTATACTGAAACGCACGCACAAAATATTAGTGTAATTTATTCAAATTTTTATATTCATTTTAGAATATTATTTAGTAACATAATATAATTAATATATTATATTTTTAATTGATTAATTATATTTATTTATTTTTAATATTATTTCATTTAGTATTATTAATTCATTTTTAATATTTTTTTGGAATTTAATAATTTTATAATTTTTAATTATACATTTTTATTTACAATGTTTTAATATTTTTAATACATATTCATCTTCATTTCAATATATATCCATATTTTGGTTTTTTAATAAATTGTATACTTAATAAAACTTATCCATTTTTTTAAAATATTTTTAAAGTCTACTCATTTTTAATTATTAAATTTCACTCATTTTAACTCTCAAGAATTCAAGATTATATATTCATTAATAATGTTAATAATATATTTATAAATAAATATATTTAAAAATGCATATATACTATATTTATAAAATTCTATATTTATAATTATAAATAAATAAATAAATAAATATATATTTAAAATGTATTTATATAATTATAAATAATAATTTTATATTTAAATAATTATAAAACTATAATAAATATCTTTTAATAATGTATATATTTACTATATTTATATTTATATATATTTATTAAATATATATACTTATATAAATATATATAATTATATAAATATATTAATAATTATATACCAATATTTATAAATATTTTTAAAAATATATTTATTAATAATTATAATTTTAAATATACATGCATAATTTTATTTATCGATATATATTTACAATTATTGTATTAAATTTATAATTATAATTATTTATTTATTTTTATATACATTTAATTTTTTTAATTATATTAATTATATAGGTCTTTATTTGTGCTTTTTTAGCACTGATAAAGATATATGTTTATTAATGCTTATTATTTTAGCATTAATAAACCCCCTCTTTATCAGTGTTTTTTTAAAAGCACTAATAAAATCCTTCATGTTTTTTTAAATATAACCCTAACTAAACAAATTTCCCTCATGTCATTCAAACTCTCATGGAAGTTCATCTCTGCCAACACTCCCCCTCAATCTTCTCTTAGATGAATAAACTCTCTCAAATCTATGGTATGATATTATTTCTCCTCCTCTCTAGTTTATCAGTGTCATCAATTATTTCTCTCACTCATACTTGGTCCAAACCACATTTTGTTTTTGTTTTTTTACTTCTTGATTTCTGTTGACCACCTCCCTTCCATCACTATCTTCAACCCAGGGCGACCATCCAAAGCCACGAATCAGCCCTCTAACAACCACCATTTCCCCATATTCTACTCCCTTAGCCAGCTGACGTAGTAAGCATTCACCCTCTCCCTTCCCGTCCTCCACTCTTCCACTACTATCTCAAATTTTTATGGAATAGCTTGTTTTGTAATCCTAAACAATGGGAGAATGAATTCAAGATTTTACCCTTTCAAATTAAGTATTGGCTTCAAGATATTACCATTTAATATATAATTTTCTACAAATTAGTATTATATGACTTAAGGTTTTTTTATAATGGTTATGTTCTGTGATGATTATGATATAAAAATTAGAAGTAAATTTATTTATAGATGTGTTATGAAGTGTTTATCCATTACTCTTGTTAATGATTTGGGATAAATGTGTGTTAAATAGAAATCCTATTTATTTAATAGCAATTTTATTTAAATTTATTTTAATAATTTAGATAATATAGACTCAGGAATTAAATTTAATTTTTCTAATTATAATCCATTTATCATCGCCTAATGAAAGTTATAATTTTAATTTTAGTGATGTATTTATTTTTTGGTTTTCCAAAAAATTAGCTAGAATTACTGTGATTTTAATTAAAGTAATGGATATGTTTTTTTATTTTTTAGGGTTTTTTGTTTTTATATGTATTATTTGATTATAGATTTTATAATTTTATAAAATTATAGATTTGGGTTATTTATATTGAAAACTGAATATTGTATTTTACTATTGGTTTTGAAAATATTTGAAAGGAAGAATGAATTCTTGTGGTTTTGAAATTGAATAATAGGTTGGTAATTAAATTTTATTGTTTTATAGAGATTTTTCTAAAATATTTTTGTAGTTGATTTAGTGAATTGGTTTTGAAAATGAATATGAATAGTCAAAGATTTTATAAAATTTATTTCTAAAGGGATTACTTTATTAAATGGTTAAATGATTATTTTTTTGTGAAATTAAACATTGAATTAATTTTTTTAGTGTTAAAACTAAAAATATGTTGTTTTAAATTTAAACACATAGTTTTGATTAAGCTTATGTATGATTTGAGAGACTCATTAAATGGGTTTCTTATAGAGGTTTAAATTTGTTTTATTTTGGGTATTTTGGATATGATCTTGTTAATATATAAGGTTTTAGGTATAAAATTTCTGATATTATACTATAAGGTTTATATCATGTTCAGATAGAGTTGAAAGGGTTTGGGGTTTTCCCTTTATTTTAGGACACAAAATCATTTTTTTATTAAATATATTTTTACCATACATTATTTTAAATAGTTATATAATGGACCTATCAATTATTAGGGAGGTTTTAAGGTGTTTTATAGAGTTCTATTTATTTTTGAATTAGAATAAGACTCCTAGAATTGGAGGTGCTATGAGTTTTCCTTGGTTAATATAAATATTGAGAAAATTATTTTTTAGATTCATTTTCTTATCTAGTTAACCTGAAAAGAAAGGGTGGAAAAGGAAAAATTTAGTCATGGTTTAAGGTGTTTGGGTATGTATATGTTTCATCTTCTTATTTATAACATTATTTATTTCGATTAATCTATATATATAATAATATTATTATTTTGATCTATTGTGTATCATTATTAAAGGTTTTAGCGTCACCTATAGAAATTTCTAAATTAAAATACATTTATCTTGGAAACATACACAATTAAAAGATATTGGAAGAATTTTTAAAGTTTAATATAATATTCCCTAACTATACAAGTGGTATGGAATTTATTAGGAATGAGTATACTCTTTTTTATATATTGATAAATGTTTTGATTACTATATGTAGGAGATAACTTATGGTGATCTGTGTCATTATTAAAGGTGGATCCAGAATGTATTGGATCTTAGTGATGTGACATCCATGCTAATGGAATTTTCTGTAATGTCTATTAATATAAATTATTTGTGGTGTTTTTAAGAAAATTGAAAATTGGTTTTCGATATTGTATTATATGTGAAATATACATAGGATTTATAACTCTACTATTTTTAAAGTAGGGGTTTGTCAGTGGGTTATAGTACAAATATATTTGTTCGGATTCCAATAATACATGCTCTAGAATAATCTACAGAAAAAGAGAGTGGCATGGAATCCAACTTCACTTCTAACATCAAAAACAGTTTTATCCATTCGTTTTATAAAATTACAAGATCCCTGACCCAATGTCAAAATTTGGTGATTACATGAGCTTGTATGTTTCAAGAAATATATTTTTACACTAATTTAGAAATCCAGGTCACAATTAAATGAAAAGCATGAACCAGAATTTTCTAGGTAAGTCTTCTATCCAATAATAAATAATTTTTTCCAATATATTTATCACCACCTTTTTATCCCACTAAACATTGAATCCAGATCCTAGACCAACAACCACATCTTCACCCCAAGATGTTTCTTTTCATGTCACCCTTATGTAAGATGATAACTTGTAAGGAATCATAACTGATAACATTCAAATGTGGAGTTCCCCTTATTATAATTAGCTATAACTTTCTCCTTTGATTATGAATATCTTATGTTTATTTATTTATTTCTTTTAAAAAATGAATATTTTATGAACCAAATAGGATGGATATGATTCGAAAATAGATTCACGATAATCATATGAAAAAAAGTATAATGATAGAGTTAAAGAGTTTATCAAATTTGTAATATAGAACGCATACAACTCTTCTGAAATCATTTTTCCACGTTTAAGTTATTGTTATTCAATAAAAATTAGTTTGGAAGTGTTGGAAGAACATTTTATTTATCACAAAATAGATCAGAGCTATAAATATTGGTCTAAACATGGGAAAAAACTGAACATGCAAACCAATTAGGATGATACTGTGTTTTATGGATCATTTTATATGAATACCAGTGTAAATGATGATAGAGATAATATGGAAGATATTAAAATGGTAATTTAAGATGAACTTTTTGATTTTACAAAGCTGTTTGAGAGTTAAATAGTTGTGCTAATAGAACATTTTATATAGGTTTTTTTAAATACACAACATTTTCAGCTATATTGAAGTTATATAATTTTAAATCTAGATGTGGAAGGAGTGACACCATATTTACAGAACTACTTCATCTCCTGAATGATATTCTACTAGAATAAAATAAACTTGTTGAATATATGAAATTAAACAAATACTACATTCAAGGGGAATTATCTCTAAAAAATACATGATTTCTTATATGATTGCATATTATTTCACAAGGACCATGAATCACTCATAAAATTCCCTAAGTGTGGAATAAATCAATAAAATTAAGATAAATCTAATCCTTAAAGATATGTATGGAGGTTTCATATCATTAAATGGTTTAGAAGGCTATATAGATGTCATGATACCATAAGACAATTAACATAGCATGCAGATACAAGAATTAAATGCGGGAAACTACATTATCCAGAAGACTCTCCATGGTGGAAGAAAATTGATTATAAGTATCCTAAAATTAGAAATGAGCTAAGAAACTTATTTCTTGTATTATCTATAGATAGAATAAATCTTTTTAGTATATAGAATAGTACTTATGGTACATGTCCAGTTATTTTGGTAAATTATAACTCACCACCTTGGTTATACATGAATTCAAAATTCATTATATTATCTCTACTTATATCTGGACCAAAACAACCTGATAATGGTATTAATGTATATTTGGATCCATTGATCGATGACCTAAAATATATGTTGAAAACATGTGTCATAATGTATGATGCTCATATAAGTGAATATTTTACATTGAGGGCTATGTTTTATAATATAATAAATGAATTTCTTGCTTATGGAATTTTTTTAAGCTATAACATTAAATGAATTTTAGGAAATCCCATTTTTAAAGAATGTACACAATTATTTTTTTTGAAACATTACTTGAAGAATGTGTTTTTAGGACCTCAGAAATTTTTACCTTGACGACATAAATACCAATCTTGGATGAAAAAATTCTATGGGAATACAAAACAAGGTACAAAACCATCTCTAATAACGGGTGATCAACTATTTGATAAAGTAAAATATATTGAAACTATTTTTGATAAAAAATTTGAAAAACCATACAAAATCAGGTTGAAAAAATCGATCAATTTTCTTTGAATTATTGATTTTTTTTGTACATCATACAGTCTCCTGATGTCATTCATGTAGAAAAATTTATATTTTATAGTGTTATTATCACATTAATAAATGTCCCTAAATAAATATGGCATCAAGTCTAGGTTGGATTTGATTTACATGGTGATAAGGGAATAGTTGGAATTAGTGAAGGGTAAAAGGCATACTTTTCATCCTCCAGCAGCCTACACTCTATCTAGATAAGAGAATTACAGTTTTCATTTTCCTTAATGGTGTAAATTTTCAAAATGGGTATTCATCAAATATCAATAATTTCATGACAATGACTAATTTGAAGTTACAGGGACTGAAATCACATGAATGTCATGTTTTGATGCATGATTTTATGCATGTCGCTTTATGTTACATTTTTCCTAAAATTGTACAACATAAATTTACCTGAATCTGCTTATTTTTCAAATCCATATGCAGTAAATTTATAGATGTGATGAAGTTTCCAATTATGAATATGGAGGTTACAGTTATATTATATGAATTATATATGTTCCCAATATCATTTTTTTGATATAATGGTCCTCTTGATGGTTCAATTTGATAGAGAGGTACAACTATGTGGTCTTATCCATTATATATGGATGTACCCCATTGAACGATATATAAATATTTTTCAAGGGTATGTCAAGAATCAGAGTTGGACCAAAGGTTGTATTATAGAGTAATATATTGTTGAAGAAAATATTGAATTCAGCACTCATTACCTATTAGATGCTGATAACATCGATCTCCCAAATTCTTATCACAGTGGATGGATTATGGGTGGTGGGATTCTTTAAAGAGAAATTTTTACAATTACCATCATAGATCAGAAGAAACATCACTATTAAATTTTATGTAATAGTGAAGTTTTTGATTCATATGTTGAATCCCATTAAGAAATTCCTAGACATTTGAATCCATTAAGGGATAGAGGATGGATATCAAATAATTACAATAAATAGTTATATGATGGTTCTAAGATCATATTTATAAAGATTTATCAAAAAATATAAATTCAATTGCTGAATTACTTTGATGTCTAGAAAGGAGACCAAATACAAATGTTATATCATATTCTAGTTTCTTAATTAATGCTTATACATTCTACACAAAAATAACATGTTAAAAATAGTACAATGAAAAACAATGGAGTTACGCTTGTGGAAAAAGTGATGCACATATATGGTTCCAAGGATAGAAATCCAATTTATATAAATATGTCATATTTTGGCATCATCAAATAGATATACGAGGTGGACCATCAACATTTAAAGTTCCGATTTTCTATTAAAAATAGGTTAATAATGGGAGTGTAGTGAAATTTGATAAAATGGACTTCATGAAGGTAAATTTTAGCATGGAAGGGTATAAGGTTGATTTTTCAATAATGGCATCATATATAGTGTATGTATTTTATGTCTCATATCTAGTAAACTAGAATTGTTCAGTTGTCCTAATGGAGACTATCATAACTATAGGGTTAGATAAAAATTTAATCAAGGATAACCCTTCTATTGGGAGATCACAATAATTTTATGGATATACCAATATAGACAATGTCTTGTACTTTATAGGGGACCAAAAAGAGGGGATTTAGATTCTTGATGAAAGATCCATATCTATTAAAACGTTTAAGTAAAGAAAGAGAGTTCAATGAGAAATTTAAAGTGTTTTTAATATATTATTATTTTACTCATAATATTATGTGTTCTATATTGTATTAATATAATCTAAATTCAATTTTTGAATACTGATGAAGATAATAAATTCTGCACATGATGATGTTACCAATATTGGGTAAGAATATAATGTTGATTAAAAAAAATGCAGAATTATTAGGGGATCAACAACAAGTTTATGAAAAAAAGATGAATGATGTAGCATAACTGTGTTGTATAAAATTATCAAGGAAAGAAGCAAGGGTATACAAATTGAGGTTGTATAGAATCAACACGACCAAACTATTGACCCGAATAAGTTAATGTTTATTAGTTATGTTGGGTCCACAAGGAGAATGAATGTTTCAATTGATATAGATACGTGGAACCATGTCCAGTCTGTAATGAAGGAAACCCTATGGGAATATATTAAGGTAATTTTATGATATAATTTCTATATTTTTTCAAAACAATATATAATGAAACATTGATTTACTTTTCATTGTACCTTATAGAGTTCATTTATTTTAGAATATTTTCTTATGAAATATATCTTAATGGCCAATTGAAATGCCCATAAAGGATTCTATAAACTTCTTAACAATATTTTTATCAAGGATTCATAGGGGAATGTAAATACCCACCCATAAATTACATATGCACACATTATAAAGAAGGGAACAGAGAATTATTTCATCATTCTTCATGATTAGAAATCAGTTCTTATGAATTGTAGTCAATAATATATTATTTTTCATTATTTATTTTTCCCAATTTTATTCAAAATTGTTAATTTAAAAAATAGAAAATGAGTGTTGAAAATAAAAACCATTCATCAAAACCAATGTACCTTTATCAAAAAGAAATGACGGGGTACGCTTCACTAGATTAGAAAATGGTATGCATTTTAAATTTAAAATAAAAGTTTTATGTGATATGAAACAACATATGTTCTATTATTAATATGCATGTTGATGAATCAATATCTGAAGCCATTTCCATTCCATGTCATGTGCTATGGAAGGAGGCCCACATAAATAAAGAGGGTAAACAAGTTAATGAAAACAAACATGAAGTATGTGAAACATGTGTAAGGATAAAATAATAGTAATTCATTATGCTTTATAATAATATTATATAAAAATATATATTTATATTCATATGTTTTTTATATGGTTTAGAAACAAGAATCGACAACAACTGTACCTGAATAAAAACTGATTTCAATAGCATTGAAGCAGCTAGAAAAAAATGATCACATTAGAGGTGTAGGTTTTGGTATGTCACCTAGAAAATATTTCAAGAATAAATAGCCACAAGAAGATCCATATCATATGACAAAATTATTATGGGTGAAAATAGATGCTTTACGGGATAGTATTGTCTGGTCTAGTTTGGAAGACTAATATATGTGAAAAGGATCAAAGAGAACCAAAAGTGGAACAAATACCATCACGTTAAGATCCCAATAACCCTATTAGTTATGAGTCTATTCATTCCCCTCAACCACATACATTACCCAAGGCAATCAATTTTTTCATTACTCCATCTCCTAAATGTTAATAAAACAAATTATGATAACTTTATATGACAAAAATTCCACATAGTAAATTTATATGTGATTTATATATACGAACACGCATGCACCACCTTGTTGTAAGGGGTATGATTTATAATATCCCAAGTGATATTCCACACAAAAAAATTCCCAAAATATCAAATGAGTGTGGGGATTGAAGTAGCTCAAGAGCTGATTGCTGAGTTTCCTATTCCACTTGATGATCCATATATTACAACGGACAATGATGATATTGTAACTTTCATAGAATGGATTTATAATCTTATAAGAATACATGAGGTATGTACTTAATTTTTTTTCAAATAAAAAACCAATAATAGTTGATGAAAATAGGTCTGAAGTGAGGTACGGTATTATAGACAGATGAAATGATGGGGAAATAGAAGGTGAGATCAAGATAATCTGGTGAATCAACTAATAAAATAAAAGGACCTTCCAGAAGTACCTTCTCCCCACCAGTTCTAATGAAATATATATTAACAATACAAATTATTGTAAACACCAAATTAAAAATGAATATGTAGACTAAATTCATTATGAATAAGAAATATTTGAAAATTTCATTAAAGATGTGGTTTTTCTCGAGTGTATCAATGAGATTCTCAAGTTTAAAAAGATGAGAGTCTTAGTTTAAAATACATATATCAGGTACATTTTCATAATCATTATATTTAATAAATGATCTACTACATTCACTAAAGTTAATAACTATTCATATATTCTATAGGTGATTATATTACTACTATATAAATGGAAAACCCTACGATGCATGATTTGGTTTCATTAATCCTAGTTTTGTTTCTACGGAAGAAATTGATAAGAAAAAGGATTATCTAACCATGGTGTTTGAAAAAAAATAATATATGATAGACTATTTTTGATTCCTACAATGCAGGGGTAAAAATATACAACCTAATCATATAAAATATATTTTTCTTTTTTTCATTACTTATTTTTTTTGTTTTTAAGAAAGAACTGGATAATGATCACAATAATTTTTTATAGTCCAAAAATTTATTTTTTTGGATTCATTTTATGGATTTCCATATAACTAACCACAAATGATGCGTATTGTGAATTTGTAATGCACTAAAATCCATATTTTATAAAAAAACATCAAATTATATGTTTCAGTTTGTGTTTTAACAGGATTTTTTTATGAGTGGGTGATATATAAATATATGATAAATCATGGTATGAGATCAGTCACTAAACATAAGAATCCTATGTATTTCCTTAAATGAAAATAGATTAAGGTATATATTGAATGATTTTACTTTCAAAACATATTTCAAAACAATTTAATCATTTTGGTCAATGTCTATATAGTGTACAAAGAAAGATAACAAAAATGATTTTGTATATTTTGTTTTTAAATTTATGAAGGATATCATATACCATTGAAAGACTAGCATCTCTAAACAATTTTTTTCCAATGGTAATTACAGTTTTATAAAAAATATTTCTTAATCATTTGTTTCTCTATATTTTCTCTGTACTACCAAGATTTCCAATAATCTACATAATCAAAAGAATAATTAATTTTTTCAAAGATTAGTTGGCATAGTACATGGTGTCATAATGTTTTCTAATATCAAATTTAGGTGATTACCTATTATATTTGTGATTTATTATGGGTTAAGACCTTAGATATACACTTGGAATGTGAAGCATAAGTATTTTAATTCTCATATAATATTTTTTATTTGTTTCTCAATGAGAAGTATAATTTATTAAATTTATTTTTTTATAAATTAATGATAAGAATACATGCTGTCACAATGTATATAAAAATCATGGAAAGGTGAATTACTATTACTTATTTAGTTAATTTTCTCACCATTTAATCTAATTTTTTATTTAATTTCCTTTTCATTTTTATCTAATAATTATTTTGTTAAATTTATACATTATTTAAAAACACACATCACATGACCCAAAATATGAAAATAAATTTATAATATTTTAATGATTTAGGAAAATGACCCATAAGTCATTTTTTTCTTATAGGAATTGACCATACATAAATATGACACACAATGTGGTCAATATGAATTTAAGTGTGTGTTTTCAATACAAAAGTGTCATTTAAGTTTGATAATCAGATCACATATCCAAAATAGTGAAAATGATCATGGATTGTTTTAAAAAATTAGGAAAACAATCCATAATTCATTTTTCACATGTAAGAATTGACCATATTCTAATCTAACATACGATGTGGTCAGTATGAATCAAAGTACATGTTTTCAATATAAAAGTATAATTTTAGTTTAAAACACATGTCACATCACCGAAACCAAGAAAATGAGATCTAATTATTTTCTAAATTTTTAAAAATGATCGATAATTAATTTTTTATGCGTAGGAATCAACTGCACATCAATCCATAAACCAATGGCGTGGGTTTGACTCAAAGTACGTGTTTTCAATATAAAAGTTCCATTTAGTTTAAAACACATTTCATATTACCAAAACCAAGAAAATGATCTCATAATGTTTTCTTAAATTAGTAAAACAATCCATAATTTATCTTTCATCTATAGTAATTGACTGCACATCAATCTGATACATGATGTGGTCGGTATGACTCAAAGTACACATTTTCAATATAAAAGTGTCATTTTAGTTTAGAATTCATCACATAGAAAAAATAGAGGATTTTTTTTTGGATTTTTTAAAACATCAAGACAATAATATATAATTAATTTATGAAATTTAGGAATTGAACACATATCAATCCAGCACCCGATGTGGTTGGTATGACTCAAAGTGCATGTTTTCAATAAAAAAGTGTCATTTTAGATGAAAACATGAATCGAATATCCAAAATAGAGAAAATGAGGTTGGTTTTTTAAAATATTTAGGAAAAATATTTATAATTAATTTTTAATGTGTATGAATTTAGTGTACATCAATATGACACTTGATGTGGATAGTATGACCTGAAGTGTGTTTTTTCAATATAAAAGTTCTATTTTGTTTCAAAATGAATGTCACAATTCCAAAACTAAGAAAAAGATATCATATTGTTTTCAAACATTATTAAAACAATCCATAATTAATTTTTCATTTGTAGGAATTGATCGCAAGCTAATCAACCACATGATATGGTCAGTATGACTCAAAGTATGTGTTTTCAATATAAAAGTGTCATTTAAGTTTAAGACACATCTCATAGATAAAACCATAAAAATGAGATTGTATTGTTTTCAAAAGTTATTACAATGGTTCATAATTCATTTTTTACATTTATTAATAGACCACAAATCAATCTGACAATCGATTTGGTTAGTATGACTTGAAGTGTGTGTTTTCAATACAAAAATATCATTTTCTTTTAAAACATGCATCAAATAGAAAAAACTAAAAAATGATATTATTTTGTTTTCAAAATTCATGATAATGACTGATAATTTATTTGTTACATATATGAATTGTCCGCACTTCAATCCAACACCCGATGTGTTTGGTATGACTCTAAGTGAACGATTTCAATATAAATGGTCCATTTTTATTTAAAACGCATGCCACACCTCCAAAACTATGAAAATGAGATTATGTTATTTTAAAACTTTATAAAAATGATGAATAATTAATTTTTGATGTGTATTAATTGACCAACATCAATATGACACATGATGTGGTTGATATGGGTCGAAGAGCATGTTTTCAATACAAAAGTGACATTTTAGTTTAAAATGCACCTCAAATAGCCAAAACCAAGAAAATGATATCAGATTTTTTATTTTAAATTTATGGAAGTAGTCTATAATTTATTTTTAATTTGTAAGAATTGTACATGCATTAATATGGAATACGATATGATTGATATGACTCAAAGTGTGGGTTTCCAATACAATGGTGTCATATTAGGTTAAAACGCACATCACTAGCCAAAACCTAGAAAACAAACTCAGATTGTTTTCAAAATTTATAACAATAATCCATAATTCATTTATGATATGTAGAAATTAACTATATGTTAATCTGAAAAAGGATGTGGTTAGTATGGATCAAAGTGTGTGATTTCAATATATAAGTTCCATTCTAGTTTAAAATGTGCATCACATAGAAAAAACTAAGCATAAAAATATAATATTGTTTTCTCATAATTTTATTTGATATTACTTAATTAATTTCCTTATCATTTTTATTTTATAATTATTTAGTTAATTTTCAAAGATATAATTCTTGAATATGAATAAGAAATGGTGTGACAGTTCAAGCCTAGTTCTCAAAAAAGAAGTTCTCTTGAATTAGAACACATATGTCATGAGTTTTTTATCCCCAAATATGTGATCCAATTCAAGAGAAACTTATTTTCAGAATAATAAGAAATGGTGTGATGTGTAATAATCAACTGCAAACCCAATCCGATACACGGGGTGACTCATATGGATCAAAGTATATATTTTTAGTATAAAATTAACAATTTATGTTTAATTTATTTATTTATAGTATTACTAAGATAATAATTTTTTTATTTTATAGGTTCATTATTTTTCTTGATATGGGGTGTTTTTTAGAAACTAATAGCTTGATAGGGGGTCATAGTCCAAATATAGAATAACATTGATGTTTTTATATGCATTTAGTAAATTATACTTACTTATGCAATTATACAAACCAATGTTTTAAATGTATATAATATATATTTTTTATATTTTTTTTGTAAATTTTATTTTAATTAAATTATGTATTTTCTCCCACTATTTGATCTTAGTTTTATTGTTGTAGGGTTTGAAAATTTTAATAGCACACTATAGTAGTATACCCCTTTATGAGTGCTAGAAAAATAATTGATAAAGGGATTCTTTATCAGCACTAGGAACATAAATAACAAAGGTATCATTTATTAGCATTGAATTGGAACCGATAAGTGAGCCATTTATCAATTCTATTTTTAGATCTCATAATGGGTCCTGTTATCAACACTTTTCTATAACTGATAAAGGCATATGGGTTTAAGGGGGCTCCGATTGTCAATGTTTTTTTTGCATTAAAAAATACCTATTATAGCACCATTAAAGGCTTTATGTATAACCCCCAAAGATTTTGTAAAATATATATTATTAAAATAAATTTAATCTTTTCTATATTTTTCATTACATGCAATATAGAGTTTATCTTTCATTACGCGCAACATTGAGTTTAAACGAAACATGACATATTCTTAAAATATTATTATATAATATGATTTTTATTACCTATTAATTACAATGGAGGTTGTGGATAAGATTAAATTAATTATTAAATATGGTTTAAAAATATATATAAAATGAATTACTTGGTGTCTAAATAATTAAAAATAAAAATAAAAACCCTTTGGAAATAAATGAAATCTTTTTCTGAAAAATTATTTTTTTGAAAAAAGGCGTTTCTACTCGATAAATTAAATAGAACCATTTTTTTAATTATTTTAATGAAATTTATATATTATATATTCAGTAAAATATTTTACATTAATCTTATGTGTCTTCTAGATAAGATATAAGAATAAATCCAGTTTATGCTTAAAAACTATATTTTTCTAAAAGGTAGTTTTGTTGCATTTTTTGTGCACTTATTTTAAAATTATTTTTTTTGAAACTTATATAAAATTTATTTTAAAAAATAAGATTAATTTTTTAAATAATCATATCAAAATTATATTAGGTAATTTTTTTAGAATATTCTGAAATGATTATTTTTTTGATGAACATTGAAAAATAATGAATTTTAATTGAAAACTACATATTCGTTTAAATTATCAATAAAATTAAATTATATTTTAAATTGATTTTAAAGTAAAATTATTTAAATTATATATCTATTAATCTAATTTAGGTCATTGGAATAATTTTTATATAAAAACTCTGAAAACTTTTGAACATTCTCTCTTTGAAAACTCATTTTCTTGCCGCATATATAAGATTAATATTAAACTAAATTTTTACACTTTTGTGAATTAAATTTTACATAACGGGTTCCATATTTTCAATGATAATAATTTATATTATTTTATAAGTTCATCTTAATTTTTTTGTAAAATGAGTAGTGAAAATAGTAAAAATTAATTACCGTAGTTAAAGTAAAAATGGGTTTATCGATGGGGGGGGGGGGTTAAACTGAAAAGAAAAGGGTTAAAATGACCTAAAAACTTGTATAAAATAAAATTTATGTAAATATTTATACCTAATAACGTATAAATATCTATAATAATATATTTTTATCCTTTTTATTGAGAAAAATGTGGGTACACCTTCTTCTTTTCAAACAATTACACGCTTGTCACTCATCTCACTTATAAATGGCCACCCCCTATCCTCTATTCCTCACACCTTAAAACCCTTTTGGTTTGGAAAATACCTGAAAACATTACTTCAAAAATACCCTCATATCATCCTCTAAGCCTTAGTTTTGGAGAAAACCTAACCAAGGATGGATTTTGGTGCAAACCTTAGGAGGTTACCTGAAGAAGAGGTAAAATTCTTAAATGAGGGTTTTTATTTTATTTTTTTCTCCAAATCCATAAATTATTATTAATACATGATGATAAAATAACTTTAGTATCTAAAATATACTTATATTTTCTCTATGTTAAGATTATTATCTAAACCATCTTCACTTCCATCAAATGGGTTACGAAAACATCGTTTGTGTATATAGCGGACTACCGCCTCGCAAACATATGTCATTAAAATAAAGTTGGGTATTATGATGGATATAAAGTATATATATGATAATTATAACATGAAAATACCTATACAATAATTACATATAATATTAATTTTTTAACTTTCCCTTCCATAGTGGATATGATAACGCCGCTCGTGTGTATGGTGGACTACCTCCTCGCAAAACGATGTGATTTATTTTTCACCCCAGATTTACATGGAATATAACAAGGATATATATATATGATATAAATGAAATAATTATGTTATTAATAAAATATTTATTAGTCTAAAAATATAATATATCATTTTATTTTTTATCTTTTCACTCATTGAAAAATGCTAACATTATTAACGTACGTGTGGACTACTACCTTCACAATGTGATGTGATTATCTTTTCATCACCACACCACATGGATGATATGTATAAGTATATTTAAAGAAATAATATGGTATTTCTAATATTATTATAATTATAAAAATAGAATATATTACTTACCCTATTTCCATAATGATCATCAAAAAATGGAAACATTACTAATGCGTACGTACGACCCACTATCTCTATGATCGTAATGTACTTCATTTATCAAAACCATATTTCATGATTGGTATTAAGAGTATAATTTAATTATATATTTGATAATTATTTCATTATTACTATTTTTTATATAATTTAACCATGATCAAAGTAATAGTACATAAAATAAAAAATCTAAACATATACAAAAAACAAAGCAGTTATTCCCCAAAATGTGAATTTAACATGGAATTGTTAATAAATTGGTAATACAAAGAAAAAAGAAAATCATATAAGTATGATATATGTAAGTATATTTATTTAATAGATGTATAATAAACTTAAATTCTTTATTTAGGATGTTTTAATATGAATGAAAGAAGTTGAGGCTTAAGGTAAGTGATTTCTCATCTCTCTTTTATTTTTGGGAGACATAGTAAAATTCACCACTAATTTCTTTTGTGTGGTGTATATAATGCCCCATTGACATGTTTTATCACAAATATTCTTATTTTCATGATATTATAAGTTTAATTTTTTGTTATTATTTCATTTTTATTGTGAATTAATGTTACCAAAGTAGTACAAGTTTTATGTTACAATCTCATCGTTTATCATGATTGTTTATGATTATGATTTAAATGATGAAATACTATGATCTATATTTAAAAAATCTCATTAATTTTCATATACTATGATTATTTCATGAGAATAAAATTTTTCCCTTTATTTTATATCTTTATGTACTCAAAAGTTCAAAAGGATGTTTTTAACAAAAATCATCTTTGTCTCTCTCTCTCTTCGGTCGAAAACCCATTTTTCTTCAAAAACCATGTTTTCTAAAAGGGGTTTCCAATTTTTTGTATACATTATACAAATGATTTATTAAATAAATTTCTACTCATATTCTAATTTTTAAATTTTTTTAAAAGGTATATTCATATCATTTTCCAAAAAAGCCTGTTTTTATTTTACAAAAAATTTGAAAGGAATCTTTCTTCTAAAATTCATGGCATAAATAATATTCCATGCTATCATGGCTGCTCAATGATTTCAAGATTCCATTACAATTTTTCATAGTTATTTTAAAAGTAAAGGGTTTTTAAAAATGTATAATGAGTTTTTCAATTGGATATGATATTTTCCTCAAGATTTTTTTTAAAATGATATTTAAATATTATTTTCAAAGAAAGGGATTTTGAAAATATTTTTTGTTTTAAAAAGTGTTTTTTAAGTGGAAAGGAAATTTTTCTCAAGAAAAATTCCATGTGATCTTTCAAAATATTTTTCCATGTATGATTTAATCCTTTGATATTAATTATTCCTTACTAGAGATATGATCCAAGGAAACTGTTATTTTAATTTATATAAATGGTTTATGTTTTGATGATAAGATGTTTATGAAACCTATTCATTTTTTACAGGTTATGATGTGATGAAATTATTAATTTATTTTGAAACCCAATTATTTTGACGGGTTTATCTATGATCAAATGATTATTAAACATACTTCTTTTTCACAGGTTATGATGAAATGTTTATGATACCCATTTCTTTTCATCGGTTTTCATATGATGAATGTTTTATAAGATTATGGCACGCATATGTATGATTTTTATAATGTGACTGGTGAGACCTATATATTACTCCAATGAAATGGGTAATGATAAATGTTCTATAATATAAGAGGGTAAATGGGTGATCATCCCAAGACCAAAAAGTAGGGTACACTTTTTTTAGGCCAAGCCTAAAAAATAGGGTAAAATGGTTGTTTTTCAAGCCTGAAGGAGACACATGGGTGGTTATCCCAAGGCCAACATGTTATGAATGTCTTGGCCAGTAGCCTTGACCTAAGGTTTTATATGATTATGTGTTTTCCACATAACTATGTATTATTCCAATTTTATACTCTCATGGATCATGTTCTTTGATTTATGTATGATTCATGCCTTATGAACTACTAATATTTATTCCATGACTCAAGACTATGATCTTTGATATCTCAAGGTATGGTTTTCGAATGTCATGCTCATATTCTCATACCCTTATGTTCATGTTATGATTACATATATCCCTTATTAACCCTTACAAAGTATCTAATATCACCCTTTCTTATGTTTCCTTTCCTTAGGTTATGAATAATGGTTTTAAGTAGTTTATGTTTGTGAATAGTACTAAAGGGGAATATCATTATGGGTGATGTTGAAGATATTTAACCAAATTAGAATATTTTTTACTTAGTCCCCAAATAAACTAAACTATTATAGTATTTAGTCTTGTATTTTGTAATGTATTGAATATTATTCTAAAAATATGTAATATATATGAAGTAAAAGCATGGGTTACTATATTATCTATGATAGTTTATGCAAGGGAAGGGGAAGCCAAATCGATATGGAAAAAAATTTCTTATATTTAATTGACATGGTTTGTGTATTCCTTTAAAGGTAGATATTTTTAATTGAGATGATGAAGAGTTATCCATAAATTAGAATTATTATAGTTTATTATTTCTTATATCAAGGCTTTCTTAATGTCATATTGAGAAGTGAATATGGGCCAAAACATGAATGATATATTTTATTTGGTATGTTTTTTCCTCCTCATTGCTTTATTCACTTCATCTATGGTGAGTGATTCCTTTACCTGATCTAACCAAAGCAGTTTCTTCACAACTACCTTATTAAGAGGAGTGATATCTGTTGAAATCTTCTCTATTATATCGAAGCTAAGAGATATAAAGGCAGTATAGAAAATGGATACTCCCTTGTTCTATCATCCTGTTCATAAATAATATCACTTATCCAAGATTGGGAAAATATATTAGCTAGCCTCTATCACTTGAGTGCCTCATGATATGAGGTCATTATCAATGTTGGTTCAACATGTACATAAAATTTTTATTTAAGTGAAATTCTATTTTGGGGAGGATCTATGTACTGAATTCCTTGGTAGGTAGAGCTATAATTATAGATTAATATTTTTTCCAAATAGGATTCCTACAATATATTCCCTTGGGAACACCTTTAGGCTAGGAAATAGTAAGGTGAAGACCTTATTTCAATTTTATCTTCTCAAAATATGGAGGATTTTTGTGGAAAAAATCTTAATAAGAGGTACTATGATCAATCTTAATATTTCCATTGGGAGGACCATCGTGGAAAATACTATTGGGAGGGACTCAAAAGTTATTAGTAGTAATATTGCAGGGAGGACCTTTAAAATTGTAGCTACATTCTCTATTATATGATGAGTCAGTAGAATTTGGAGACACTATTTAAATGTGTTTTAGGGCCTAAAGAACACAATTATAATGTATTATATGAATATGGGCTTACTCTTGATCATTCGGTTTCCCTAAAAATATTTCTTGTTAGATTCTTTCTATTGGGAGATGGGAGTAGTATTATGTAAACAATGAACATAATACTTTTGATCCTCCTTAGGTGTCCCCTCATTCCCATTTTACTGGGCTTGTGGGATTTTTTAGAATGAGTAGAAATGTGCACCTGGTTCTTAGTTTCTATCAGGATATATTGATGACATTCCTCACACTGAAGGGGAGAAGAAATATATTACTTCTTCTGAATGATGACTAGGATATATCATCATTTCCTTAAAGAATTAGTGACAATATGTTCCTACCTTGAAGTATCCATTGAAATGGTCCATTAATCTTCAGTTGTAATGGGAATCTGTTCTTGATTCAATTGTTCATTCATCACCGAGATGCTCCAACGGTCCTCCTAAATGGGAGTAGTGATGTGTAACTACTCCTTAATATCACTTATTATATATTGAGGATCTACTATGGTGGTGGGTGTAGGAATTTTTGTCAACCCCATGTTGGATTATAGGATATACCGATGACTATATTCTACTCCCACCACCAGGATAAACTTACAGTTATATATGATGTGGGTAGGAATATATATATGCCTATCCACTGCCACCAAAATCTGTTGATGGGATTAAATAGAAGTGATGGGAATGTGTGCCAATTCCTTAATGGGAGCAGGTTTATCCCCCCTCTCATGTCCTATAGTTTCCATTGGTATACGATAATAGTCATTATGTGTGGGGAAGGAATATGTTCCATCTCCCAAGTTTCTACAGGGATATGCTTCTATTCCTTCTCTAATTCCATTAGAGCATGCTGAAATGATTACTATATAGGAACATGAATGAGTGTCTTCTCCTCAGTTTCTTCCATGGTCTATTGGTGATGTTATTTAGTGGAAGTGGTAAAATAGGCATGATCCCTATGGTTGGAAGCTCATTGAATATTGTGAGCTCTCCAAAACGCATGGGTCTAAGTGAATGGTGTAAGGAATACTTATATGGAATCTTTAATGGGATATTGAGTGGTTGATATCATATTAATCCAATAACAGTGGTTAATAGGATCCCTCTAAGGAGACTCGTAAACTTGGTTGATGTTGTGGTTGACCTACTAATTAATCTCCATATGTAAAGGTAAGTGTTTATTTCTACACTCCAAAAAATACTCATGAAGCAGTTTGAGGTAGTGGTAGCTGCCACATGATTCTTATCAACCCTTCATTGTGTAGATAACCATTAAGGATTCATGTAATGAAGGGATTATTGTGATAAATCTTGGGTTGGTATTTTTCTATTGAGGTTGTATTCCTAAACAAGTTCATTCATCACATGGTGCCAAAGGTGCTATGTGGGTGACACTTTCTTTTAATTTTTTGAGGAACCACCTCTTTAATAAGATAAATAATATGTTTCTCAGTTGGGGATTCCATGAATTATGATTTAATAGAGTTATTTTAGTTATTTAAAGAAAAAATATAGACAAGAAGGACCATTAATGAAGAATCATAAGTAAAATACATGTTTGACTAATCACTTTCATGGTTAAATGATTCATGTCGAGTAATGTTTCTTTGTGTTAGAATGGTCTGGTTGAAAAATGATAGAAAATTTGAAAGATTCTCATTAGATTTTTTTCATTCAGTTTCCTATGGGGTGTATTCATGGAACTAGAAATACCCAACTACTCTCATATATGTGATAAGAGGTGTCATATGGACCTGTTTTATAAAGTCAGGTAGTCACTAGGGTTTTCTTACAAATGAAACTTAATGATTCAATTTGGTTTAGAGGTCTATAGTATAGTCTCACCACACATTTTTTAAGAGATTACTTCTTACTAATATACTTTATTGTATATTTAATACAAATTTCATGAATCTTTCCTATATCCCAGTGCATAATTGGTTCCCCCCATGCTAGAATTTTTTCATTAACATGTATCTATGTAAATATCTATATGTATTATAGGTTCTTTATTAATATAAACGCTTTTATATATTAAAGGTTCTCCATAAATGGTACCATATTTATATATTAGGTGTTCTCTATCTTATTACATGATTACTAGGTGATTCTTAATTTTAAGGAACTATGGTTTAAGGCTTAATAGATGGGAACTCTAGAGTTTATCACCATATAGGGAATAAGTAAATGCTTTTGGTGTTGTTATTAGGCTCATTAAAGGGGATTATTATGTATCCTTTTGAAATGAATCAAAACCTACATAGTTTTGTACCTCTTAACATGGAATATTATACCTTTTAAGGTCATGTGATAAGGAATGATCCAAAGAGTTTAATGTTTTTTAGTAAGGATGACTAGGTGAAAGATTCATAGTAATGGTTGGTGTGTGAATTACAGTTGAGAAACCCTTTCTGGTTGAACATGAAAAGAATATGGCCCAATGAGGACATGTTAGTCCCATAAATAATGTTTCTCTATGAGTATGGGCCTCATAGGGGATATGAACTAAAGAGGGTAATATGATGGGACCTAAAGGTAATATGGCCCTTTTAGTGGGGGTGTGATTATATAAGATATATATCCTAATATAGGGTTTATCCACATGAAATATGACCCTAGTGGAGGTGAATTAATTCTCTAAGAAAATATTTCCCAATGAGAGAGGATGTATAGACTCAAGGGAATATGACCCAATGAGAAGTGACATAAATAGTTTTGATGGTAGGTTTGAAAATCTGTGAGGCATCCTATGTATCCTATTTAATATTATTAAAAAAAACTTAGTTTATGATAAAATGTTTAATGTCATATAATAGGGACATTCCATGTAGTTTAACATCATTTGGAAAATATGTGTGTTAGGTAGTTTAAATTCATGTAACTTATATTACTAGGTGTTTCCTATGATGCATCTCTATTATGATTATAGAAAGATCAACTAAAACTCTAATCCCACATGATTCATGCTCAGAGTGAGATATAAGAGACAAAAAATCAGCCATATTTCATTGGTGTATACAAAAAGGGATTGAATGGGGCTTATGAATTGGTGCTTCCATGGTAGGATTACTATGTCATAAAAGTGATAATAATGGGAGATTTAGTGGGGATTATGTAGTATATTCTATTATATAACTTACCTACTATGTGAGTTAGGTGGTGATATATTTGGGGCATACACATAAAAGGAGTCTTATGCGATAAGACATAATTTTAGTATACTCCTAATTGGATGCCCAATATGTGGATTTTAGTAGTGCTCATGACATTATTGAATTAAATTTATAAACCCACACAAGTCAGGTTTCGTGTGAGAAACATGAGATAACAGATGATTGAGTTTATTTTTGTGAAAGTACACAACTAAATTTGAATGGGTATGATGCACTAATGATACCCATGAGTGAAGATTCATCTCATTCTCATGACATGAGGCATCCTATATTCCATACATAGAGAATCCTATGCTCATTGCATTGGGTAGAATTTTAGTTTTATGTATTTCACTATGGATTTTGGCCACATAGTTTGACATTGGGTTGTGGGGATGTTATGATATGCAATTTATCATTATGAAACAATACATTTATGATATATAGTTTATCATAAGGTAGATCATATGTTTTACTATCAATTTTATCATTATATAACTCAGAATTTATGCAACACAATTTATCTTCATACAACTCATATGTTATGCTTTTCAGTTTCTCACCATACATCTTGAATGTTATGCTATTAATTTTATCATCATGTAGCTCATACATTATTCTATACATATTATCATAATAAAAATTAGACTTTATGATATGAAATTTATCATCATGAAGCACATAAATTATGCTATGTAGTTTATCATCATGCATCTCAGACATTATTCTATGAATTTTTTCATCATGAATCTTGGATGATATATACCATTAAAGGAGAAATAATGAAAGGTTGTGCATGGATTACATAATGATTTTCCCATAAATGATGTTTCATATACAACATGAACCTAGTTAGTATGTTTGAATCCTAGGAGGATGTGTCTGTAAGTTCATTTGAGTTGGCATGGAGTTGGTGGGTGACCTTAGTGATTGGTATAACATGAAATAAACCCCTTTTCTTTATTATTATATTAATTAATTTCATTATGAAAAAACCATAGGATGTTAAAATGAATCATGGATTAAGAGAATGAAAAATTTTGACAAGAAAAAACTTTAAATACTCCCCATTTTACATAAGATAAGGTGATATGTGAAATAGGTGGGTCCCATAAAGTGTATTTGAGGGTGCTTTGTGAAATTATTTACGTGAGACATCCCCACAAAAGATGCTCCACAAAGCATCTCCCATAAAGAATCCTCTGTGAAATACCTATATGAAATTTTATTTGTGAAGTCTATTAATCATAATGGAATTTCATGAAGGTGATTTTTCATGAATTCTTTACGAAGGAGGCACTTCATGGGTTCTTTGAAAAGTTCCAAATTTTACCCTTTTGAGTATTCTATGCTACCCAAAATTAAATTACATCCATAGAATAATTCCACAAATTTATAATTTGGTCTTAATATATGTTCAACTCTATGTCTCTTTCTTATATTTTAGGAAAGAGTGGCATATTTATATGAAATTACATTTCAAATATTTCCCCAAAAGGGCGACATGTGGTAGTACATAGAAGATGTTTACGGCTATAAAAAATCAAAATTTGATCATCTTAAAAGACATTAGCCTCACAAAGGGAATCAAGGTTGCATTGGAGTGTATCTTTCCACCACAAATGAGGTGTTTATACAATGTAGGTTCTATATAGAGGATTCAATTTGTAGTGACATATAAATCATCATGGATCACACAAATGACAATGTCATGCTATGTGGATCGCATAATTCTCTTCCTCAACTCTGCAAATGACGAGACCTAGTTTTGTGGGTTCATTTTAATTTTTCATTACAAATAGATACCCACTTCATTATGTGTGGATACCTCATGAAGGAGGGTTTCTATACACTGATGTCATGAAACTTTTCAGTGAAGCATCATTTCTTTTTAGCGAAGTTTCTTTACCAATTTTTTATTCAACTTGGATGGGGTTGGAGAATAAAAGATATTGGGATCTAAGATAGTTGAGGAAATAATATAGAAGGTTAGAACCATTCAACAACACATCAGAGTATCTCAAAGTTTATATACATGTAATACTGACAATCATCAATGATATTTAGAGTTTGAAGTTGGTGATAAGTAATTCCTATAAATATCTCCTTAGAATAAGAATATGAGATTTGGAAAGTTGGGAAAGATGAGTCATAGATATATCAATCCCTTTGAGATTCTTGATCATATCAGGACAAAATATTACTACTCTGTACTTATATAGAACCTCTCTCAATTTTATTATGTGTTTTATGTGTCACTCCTAAGGAGGTACATATATGATCCATTACATGAATTGAACTCAGAGGTAATCTCAATAAAGCATGATATCTCTTATGAGGAACAACCTGTGGGGATTTGGGATTGAACATAGAAAGTGATTCAAAACAACACCACTCACATGATCAATGTTTTCTGGAGAATCTAGAAATTTGAGGTATCTTTATGGGACCATGAGGATATGACAATCTAGAAGTATCCTCATTTATTTCTTTAAAAGTAATGGAATTTTAGGGATTGGATTTTTATAAGAGGTGGTAGAATGTGACAACCTAATATTTTATGATATATTTATCTTTACCTAAATTTTATATGTCTGATAGCTTACTTTATATGTAACATTGAGCTTAAAAGAACAACAATATACTATGAAAATGTTATTATTAAATGTGACTATTATCACCTAGCCATTGGATGTGAGGGTATGAATAGGACTAAAAAAATTATTAAAAAAATATATAACAATTTTCCTTAAATAAAAATTCTTGTATAATGACTAGGAATTAAGTACTCAATTTTAAATGCTAAAAATGATATCATTTTATGTTAAAAGATAAATTATTCTGAGTATTGAATTTATATATATATTAAGTATTTTAATCACTAAAAAAATATGATTTTGAAAAAATATATTTTAATAGAATTTAATAAATGATTAATTATTCATATATTCATTATAAACTGATTATAATTGAAGATAAAATCAATTGAATGTAAACAGATTTATTTTTCAGAAAACAATTTTTATGTGAACAATGTATTTTTATCTTAGAAAATTAACTTAATCACAATTTATGATTGATTTTAAAGTATTTTATATATCATTTATTTCATAAAATATATTAACATTCATATAATTCTTTTTACTAGGAATTAAATGAGAATAAAATCAGTTTTCTACTTAAAAATACATTTTCTCTAAAATTGAGTGTTTTCATGATTTTTTCATGGATATTAGATATAATATATGAAAATTATATAAATTGAATATTTTAAAATTTACTTTATATTTGGAAGAATATTAATTAATATTAGGTTATAAGTTCAACTTATTTTTTAAATATAATTAATAGTAAGCATGGTAAAAATCTTATTACCATGATAAATGTTAAAATGGTTAAAAGAGGGGTTAACCTAAGAGATAGGGTTTAAAATATCACAAAAAACTTTATTTAATTTTAATAGATGACTTTATTTCTAACATAACCTTATTATATTTGAGTATTTTAAAATTTGGATCCATATCCCTATGAGAGTGATATTATTATCTTTTAATGTTCTTAATATTTAAAACTTTTCCACCCACCTCACTTATAAAAGGGAACCTCCTATTCTCACTTATAAACACCACTTGAGCCTTTTATATCAACCAATATCTTCAAAAAATATTCTCCAAAAATAATTATCCAAAACTTTTAGGTGTTTTTTCCCCAAAGTATTCATATAAGAATCCACAAGGTTCTTTTTAAATGAGGATACCCAACAAATAGGTATATCTTCTTACAAATATTTTTCATGTTTCTTTTTTATTAAACATCCTAAAAATTTTATATAACCATATTTACATTATTTAATATATATATTTACTATAATTATAGGTTTTTATGTTAATGGTATAACTATTTTCCATTTTATTACCAACCATTGGAAAATCATAACGTCGCCCATGCGTATGTGTTGACTACAAGATCCATGAAGCTACATAGTACATTTTTATTTCTTATTTACATGGATGGTAATAAGGATACATTTATTTAATATATGTGATATTTATAATATATTATTATCATTATATAAATTTGAATTATTATGTCTCTTTTTTTTCTATCTACTAAAAATAGAAAATATTAGTTTTGGGTATGTATGGACTATCATCTCCATGAAGTGATATAATTAAATTTTTACCACTAATTTATATGAATGGTTATAATAGTGTATATAGTGAATAAATATGATACTTTTGATATGATTAATATTATAAATTAGATTAAACCATGACCAAATTTCAATGATCAGAACCATAGAATCAAAACATACATGGAAAACATACTAGTTTTCACATGATTAATGATTTTAAAAAAGATATTTCAATAAAATGGTAATTGGAAATTATAATAGAATGATATATAGTAATATTTATATGAATATGGGTTTTTAATAGATGTATAATAAATACATATTTATTATAAATGAGTTTTAATGTTTATGAATCAATATGACACCTAGGGTAAGGGTTCTTCTTCTAAATATTTTTTTCATTGAGACATGATTCATGTTATAAAACTATTTGTTTTTATATGGTTTATATACTATACCTTTTATATATTATGTCATGAATTTATTTATATTCATTTTATTTAAAATTTCATTTCATTTCATTTCTTTCAATGTTATTTTGACTGAAAAGTTATCAAAGTGGTAAGGGTTTATGTTACAATCTCATTTCTTTTAAAGATTGTATATATTAAATTTACATTGAGGTAAATTATAGAATCTATATCATTTAAAACCCATAAATTTTCTTCTCATATGGTTATTCCTATAATTTTCCTATATTAGTACCATTTTCCTCTCTTTAGTATATAAAATGAACATGATAGTGTTTTTAAGAAAAGTTGACCTTATTTAATATTTGGTCAACAAAATATTTCTTCTATGTTCATATTCTTCAAAATATTTTATGGATGTTTTTATCTATACATAAAAGTTTGAGGAAGATTATTTTTACTAACTTTTACATTCTTTATAAATAATTAAATATAGTCTTTTAAAATATTTTATATATGAACCACCTCTTATTTTTACAATAGTGTGAAAGGAATATTCTCTTTTAACATATACAATATTAATGACTACTCACACTGTCATTATTGTTCTTTTCTTTTATATTTCCTTTAATATTTTCCATTTTTATTTTTTTTAAAAATAGTTTTCTTAATATTTTTTTTATTTTTTAGTTTTTGAAGCTACCTAAAGAAAATGATATTTTCTTTATTTTCAAGGAAATGATCAAATTAACTTTTAAAGGTATTTTTCATCAATGATAACATCCTTTATAGATTTTTATGATTCACTGAGGATATTCTATTATGACACAATCTGCTTATTTTCTCATTATTGATTATGGTTATGATGTTTTAAGAATGTTTTCTTGAAACCCATTTCTTTACCTCAGTTAATTAAAGTATAATACAAATATTTATGAAACCCATTTCTTTTCCATGGGTTATGTTATACTGATTTGATGATATTTTTTATGATCATGTGAAACAATTATGCTTGGTTTACATTATGTGATTGGTGGGACCAAAATTATATATCCTTAAAATTCATTGGGTAGATATTAATATCTCATTAGATAATATGGAATAGAATATAGAGACAAAAAAGTTCAGTAAGGGAACCTATCCACTATGATAGTCTTGGGAGTGGTCCTTGACTAAGGAAATGAGGGATTGTGGACTGAAGCCAATCCACTATGGGAAATTGTCCACTATGATAGTCTTATAAGTGAACCATGAAAAAAGAAATTATTTTTTATAATTATGTGCATGAAAAAAATTTATGTCTTGTGGTTATGATATATTCTCATTACTCATGGTTGATTATTGATTATTCCACACTCTTATGATTTATGAATTTTGTTATGACAAAGAATTATTACATGTATCATGATTAATGATCTTTGATTGATTATGTAGGAATATTATATGTTCTGATCATGTTATTACACTCTTATGATTATTTTATTCTCATATATGATCATTGATCGATATATCTTATGTTTACCCTTGTTGAACATCTGAGATCACCCTTTATTATGTTGCATTTACCCAGGTTATAAAGAAAGGTTTTAAGTAGGGTATGTATTAGAAGGGTTTTAAATGAGAATAATTTTGTGGAATATGTTTAATATCCTTCATTAAATAATTCAATTATGTATCTAGTCTCCAATGATTCTAAAACTTTATGATTCTAGGTAGTTTCGTTTTTATGATATGTATTGACTGTTCAACTAAAATGGTGTAATATTTGTGTATATAATTATTGGGTTGCCTTAGAGAATATGCCTTTAGTGGTTCATTGTGAAAACACAATTGAAATTAATTTGTCTATTAATGTTATATTTCATTTATGCATGAATAATATTGAGATCTAGTATTGTTTTATTTAGGATAACTTGGAGTAAGGAATCATAAAGATAAAGGATATTGGTACAAATCAATAAGTGGTGGACGTATTCAAAAAACTATTAAAAAAATTTTCATTTTAGAAGCTTTGTTTGAATATTGGTGTTTAACCACCTCCATCAACTTTAGGGGGTTTCTAAAATCTCCCTTTCCCATATGAATCTAATGGAAATATTTCTTAGTTATGTTTTATAGAACATTTACCTTTTGGTTTATTATCAAATGAGGATAAATGGTATAAAAGTTATAATATCATGGTGACATTTAATGTCCATCCAAAAGAAAAGTCTTCAACATAATAGGGATTATTTTGTTTAAGGATTGGGGGATATACCATCCATGGAGATGAGAGATTGAATAAATTTAATAGATTTAAACATGGAGAATTTTATATTCTAGAATTTATTAAAAAGTGGTATCAAGTTTCTTGAGCTTGGAATGAGATAAATTCCATAGGTAAGAATATAATTACCTATTTATCTATTGTTATTGTTATTCTAAATATTATCTAGTTTCATTTGTTTTTAATATGTGTTTTAATAATAAGTTACTTGGAAAAACTTTCACTAGATTGAGAGAATAACTGTTTCCTTATTTAAAGAAACATTACAAAGTCATATGATGTTTTAGGGATCTTCAAAGTACTAAAAATCATGATTAATAAAACTGATGATAGTTAAATATTTATTCTAATAGGGGAGATTGATATTTTATAATGAGGGAGATTTATATTCATAATAACAAAGTTACAACTATAAAGACTTGCGAAGTACAATCTGATGGACCTAACTGATTCTACTAGATAGATTTGCATAAATTCTGAGTTATAAAGAGTAAAGATAAAGGTTTAAAATTTTCAAGTTACCAAGTTGAAGTTATAGATGAATAAATTTAATGTTATTAAGTGATCATATGTAGACTCTGTAATTCTCTATTGAGGATTTTATTAGTGGAACTTGGTGGATACAAATAGAAAGATAGCTTGTTAGTGCTATCAAATGGAGGAAACCTATGTAAATCACAAAATAGAGAAATATATGGATCTTCTATCATAACATTCCTTGGAATAAATAGAACTGGTTCTTTAGGCTAGTGCACAACATATCCTTAGTCATGCCTCCTTGTATGCCAAATTTCAAGTTGCGCACTAGCCTGAAGCACTGGTTTAATGGAATTTTGGGTGGGACATGACATCTATATGAGAAGTAGAAATAATAATTTGTGCTAGAAAGATAACTATGATGTTATAATAGATATAATAGTATATGGGGTTATATATTATAGTGAACCATGATTTCATTGGATATAGAATTTCAATTAAATTTTGGTAGATAAATTAAAAGTTTATCAGATGAATGTTTGATAAATGATCAAATAGAAGAGTGTATGTTGAAATCATACCAAATGGATATACTCTAATATTTTAGGATAGATATTTGGTTAAGTCTATTAAATGGAGGTTTCCTAGCAATGTTTAATTGTATAAAGTTATATTGGATATATAATATGATTTTGAGTATACCAGATGGAGAAATATGAAGGTGTACTGGACAGAGTTCATCATACAAAGGAGTTATTATGAATACATTTCAAACAAAGTTTCCTTAATGTTTGTGCTTCAGAAAAATGTTTGAATAAATTTTAAAAATATTAAAATTTCTTTAATGTAATTTTGTTTATGTTTTCATTCAAATATTATATATCTAGATGAGATTTATGAATTTTTTTAATTGTTCATTGATGTTGATATTTGAGGAAACTTTATATGAATAATTTATATTCTAAAGTTTTAGGAGCTTTATAGGTGGTCATATGATAGGTGATTTGATTAGGAAGATTAAATTTCAAGCCAGATCTTTATCCTTAATGTGTAAAGGAAGTTTTTATATTAAATAAGGATATATAATCATATCTATAGTTACTATTATAAACAAATATATGTTCTAATGTATTTTTGAGAGTGTGAAACCAACCAGGGTTCTACTTTGTTGAAGAGGAGGAGAATAATATAGAGTTGAGTTAGATAGATTAAAATTAAACTGAGGTTTCCTAGATAGATTGAATTATATAGAGAACAATATAATGAGAATTATTTGATTCAATACATTAGATAAAGAACAAAATTATAAGGATTACTTGATGTAGTACATCATATAGAGAACACCAGACTAAGGAGAAGCATACAATAAAGTACCAGATGAAATTTTATGAAGTATTTCTTGGATAATATTCTTGAAAGGGGATTTGAATATATATAGGTATTTCTAAGACTAGGAATAAGTTTCAATACTAACATAATCTTTAAATAGTTTGTGAATATCTTAAAGATGTTTTAGATATGAGACTTTTACCTTGAAGAATCTTGTGTGAAGGAAGAGGAGAATTGAAGGATAGTTGGGAGTATAACCAACTATGTAAGAAGAGTTGATTTTCATGTTATAGGGTCAAGGTTATCATGTGTAATGATTAATGGGGCGTATAAGTAGTCTCATCCCATTACTTTTTAATCCTAAAGAAAGAAATTAAATAATACATGTTAGGGTAGATAACCAATATGAAAAGGGGTATATCATTATACCGAAACTGGTAAATTTGATGTGCTGATATCTCTTTATATTTACTTAATAATAAGTATGTTTGAGATATATATTATATTGGGTTAAAAAATTAAATTTTTTATAGGTTTATTTTAGCAGAATGGTTCATGAAAGAAAAGAGATCACTAATTCACGCCTCCTCCTCTCAATAATCTCAAACTAATATGGGAGCTTCAACTAGTATTAGAGGGAAGTTTCCTTTGAAATATCATAATTAATATTAATGAAGGATAATATGAATTCAATAATCCAAAAGGTAGTTCTTGTAATTTATAGTAATAACTAACACATTAGGAAGAATAAGATGTTACCCAATCTTTTATCTCTTAGCCTAGAAGTGAGAGATGTCATAATAGTTGGATTTCCTCCCATTAATAAGGTATCTATGATAAATGCTGATAGGAGAAATCTATAATTTTATGTAAAAGCTTAAAATACTATTTTTATGACTCTATATAAGATATTTTAAACAAATATTATGAATTTTTAAAAAGTTAATGATATTTGGGATAAGTTGAAGAGTATCTGTGAGAGAAAAATAAAAGTTGATGAGGATAAGTTACAAATATATAGGAGAATATTTGAAGATATCAATATGGATATTGATAAATATATTGATGATTAATTTATAAGGGTTAATGAAATTGGTTGAAATATCAGAGGTTTGGGGGAAAAGATGGATGATTCTACTATTATAAAGAAACTCATGATAAACTTTCCAGAAAGGTTTGATTCCAAGATATTTGCAATAGAATATCAAGTAGATCAATCTCTGGATCAACCTAAAATTATTATTGTGACATTAAAATGGGAAAAGAAATAGTCTTTAAGAATAAGTATAAGGAGAAAATATCTTTTGATTTCATGTCAAAATGGAAGTTTAGTGATAATGAAATATAATAAGAATCAAGTGATTCATACATTGATAAGGATAAGGATGCCTTCAAAAAATAACTATTATTATTTATAAGAGATAAAAAAAGGGTAATTGTAAAATAAAAGTTAATAAAATTATAAAAAATTGCAATTCTAATGACATTGGTCATTTTGAATTATTTTTTCCAAATAATAAGATTGATAATTTTGACTCGAATGAAGAAGTTAAGATTATTAGGGAATAAAAGTTGAAGGAACCTAAGAAAATTCTTCATATTAAGAAGAGGGATATTTTGAGAAGAAAAGATAAGGATAATTCATCATCTATTAATTATTTTGATAGTAAAGTAAACTTAATAACTCATATCAAGATAAAAGTACTTCATCAAGCAGTGATAATGATAATAAAGAAAATATAACCAATATAGAGAGGAACCTAAAATAAAATTTGGAAGCATCTCTTTATCTAAATACACTATTTAATAAGGAGAAGAAAAATCTGAATAAAGAAGCTAAGGATATAATTTTTTTAATAGTGAGAAAATAAAAAGGAAGTGACTTTCCTTAATGAGATCAGAGTATATAAAGTGAAAGTGGTTGAGCTAAAAAAGAAGTTGAATGATCTTGATAAAATTGTATCTAGGTAGGATAAGATCAATAATAAAGACACAAAACTTGTTAAAGAAAGTAAGAAAGAAATATTAAATATGGATGAATGTGATAACATAGTAAATAATCCTAAGGAAATATTGTCAATGAAAGAGGAAGAGTTATTAGAGACACAATTAATGTTTCTTATAACACAAAGTGTGTTAAATAAGTTTAGAGAAGACTTCAACAATGTAGTTAAGGTTAAAATTTTAATCTTTTTTAGTTCGTGAAAATAAGGTTACACAAATTTAGGTTTATTATATCCCTAAAAAATATCAATGTATAAATGTATTTTATAGTAATTTAGGTTCAACAGATAATATTGAATCAACCAGGTCCAAGAAGATTTATGAGAAATAATATTTTACAAATAAACAATGGAACTCATCAAAAATTTAAATCTTGAACAATGATTCCCATAGTTTGTAAAAATAAAAGAAGAATTTTTTTTTGATTAGTAATAATATTAGTCTAAAAGATTGTGATTTATAGGTCACTATGGATGTCATGTAGTATTCAGGCACAAATCCCACTCATTATGGTATAATTTTTTACTAGGAAATAAGTATATATATATATATGAGGATATATGATAAGAAAATAAGAAATAAATTTTCAAGGAAGTGAGATGAGGAAGAAAAGAATGTACAGAACATGAAGAATTCAAAATTTTTAAGTGAGGAATGTGATAAGATCAATAAAGTTGAGAATATAAAGAATATTAAAAATCATATCAATGAAAGAAAGGTTTCTTAGATATTTGGAGAGATAAAATATCCTATGTTATAAAGATAGAGGAACCAAAAAGGCTCATTGAAGAAAAAAAGGAAGAGATAGGTTTTAGAAGTTAAGAATAGAGTTGATGTTTCTAAAACCAAGATAAAGATAACATATTCTTATAAAGAATCAACAAATGAGAAGAAATCTATTTCAGTACCAGGGGAGGATTATAAAAATGGAGAAAATAAATCCAATACTAAATCAAATTAGAGGAAGAATAATTCTTGACCAGTAGAAGACTCTCAGTCAAATTGTTACTTCTAAGGAAAACTATGATTCCTCCTTATTCCTATTATTCTTTCATAGGTGAACTGACATTTTGTTAATTAAAGAAGAATATTTAAAGTATAATAAGAGGTTTCAATCATTAAATTTTTTGATAACCCTGATGAAGGAATTAGTGACACCCTATAGAAGTATAAAGGATGAATATAAGGCATGATTATAACACTTTCCTTGATTATATAAAAATGATCTTCAAGGAAGAATGATAATTTTTAAGAAACTTGAGATGTGGGGGACTTATTTTTATAAAATTGAATTATTTTAATGTTTTTTTAAAATGGGTGTAGGCTTAATCTTAGAAAACTTACTTATATAGCTATTTATCTTAGGATAGTGGAATGATATTAAGGAAAATATTACATAGAATTATTATTATGGACAACATTGATCAACTTGATTATAAACTCTTATTTTATACATCGGGTTCTCCCATGCAGACTCAAAGTTCTCTAATTAAAGTCAATTTGTTAAGATATTAATGTAATTATATTCTTATCTCAAGGAATTTTTTCATGATTCTGAGAAGAAGTAAGATTAGTTGAGACAAACCCTATGTTACCATTTTCATTTGACTGTCAATAAGGGGGATAAAGTACATTAGTAGAGAATTAACGTTGGAGATTAATATTTGAGAACACATTTGAATTTTAAGTTTTATGGGGATACTGACAATAAAAAATAGGGGTATTATTTTTTCCAATATGGTTTTGTTGAATTTTTTCAATATTTCAATATGTGTTTTGTAGAATCAGTTACATGGAGAAACTTAGAGAAGATTAGGAGAAGACTTGTTTTCTAATTTAGGGAAACATTATAAATTAATATGATGATTTACTAATTTTTAATGTACTAAACATGATGATTAAAAAAAGAGAAAATATTTCAAGAATATGTCTAATGGGGGAGACTAAGATAGTCCAAAGGGGGATATTGAGACCCAACTGAAAAAAATTTCAACTATAAAGACTTTTTGTATACAATCAAACATATTATACTAATTCTAATAGATAGAGTTATATAATTTCTGATTTATAAAGATTTTCAATAACGATATATAAAGTTTGTTTTACAATGTTTAAGTCACAACCACACAATGTTCAAGTTATGAAGTGATCATACAATGACTTGGTTGTTCTAGGTTATGTAATTTGTCGATGGAACATGGTGGACACTGGTTGGAAGATAAATTTTAAATGATATAGGATGGAGGAAACTCATGTAGAGTTCCAGAATAAGAAATATACTAAGCTGTATCAAAAGGAGAAATAGGAAATTGACAGAGAGATATGAAGTTCTACCAGACAAAAAGGTATATGGGGTTCTACTAGACAGAGAAACTTGATGTAATTAAATAAGGAATTGTAATGAAATCAAATATAGAAATTAAAATAATTCATGATGGAATTTCAATCGATGTACACATAGAAAAAAGTATGAGAAATCTATAGAAAATAAAGATATACCAATATTATCAAACAATTATTTGGTTGAGTCTATTAGATAGTGAGTCACAAAAAATTTTAACTAGATGAATATACATCAGATAGGGAATATGGTTCATTACACTAAATATATGAATCTAAAAGTGTACTAGACAGGTTTATTAGACAATGGAGTTCTAACAAATTCATATCAGATAGAGATAACATAATGTTTGTGCATCATAAATTTTTTTGAGGAGCTTTATTTTTTAAAGAATTCAATGTGATGATGTTGAGATTTTCATTTAACGATCATAAATTTTAGAATATATTTAAGGAAGGTTTTAATAGGTTCTTGATGTAGAGATTTAATGAAACTTCATATTAATAATGTTGACTCCGAAGTTTCAAAATATTTGAAGGTGGTCAAATGAAAGTTGAGTTAAGAATTAAGTTTGAATTTAAACCCCTCACTAACTTCTTAATTTGTATAGGAAGTTTTTATAAAAGGAGTAGGGATCATTTAGATCTATTATTGTTACTATTATAAAATAGTGAAAGTGATGATGTTCTTGTGGCATATGATACTGATATTTTCTAACCAAGATTCTACTTGGTTGAAGAGAAAGGGAATCAATACAAGTTTCTTTGGTCAGAGGAGCATCTGATCTAGGTTTACCAGATGGAGTTCATCAAACAAATAATAATAAATTAAGATGTACTAGATGTACTACATCAGAAATAGAACAAATGACTGAAGAGTATCAGATGGAGTGTATCATAAAGAGTACACCAGATTGAGGAGAAGATGACAAAGAAGATTGGATAGGGCATTATCAGATAAATTTTTTTATAATAAATATTTATAAACATAGTTTTGAAAAGGAGAGTTTGAGAATTTCTTGGTCTTTATAAGGTTCGTAAGATATTTTGAGACCAACAGGCTCCTTAAAGAGTCATTTATGATCTTGAATAATTTATATATAGTATAAGGTGATCCAACATGATTTTAGATAAAGAATATATAAAGAAAAATAAATTTCTACAAGATATCAACAAAGAATAATGAAGATTATATAGCTAGGGATTTTTAAGACCTCACTCTTAATATGAGGTAATAACCCTTTTATTTCTACTAAACCCCTTGTTTTTTTCCTTTAAGAAGTGAACAAGGGGTTCTGGTGATCACATGGGGTATTATTGAAGAGAAGGTATTGGGTGGGGGGGGGATTCGGGGTATATAGTCTAAGGACTATAATTCCACTGATTGCTTAGTATCTTTTTATCAGTTAGATGGTTCGACCCACTAGCTAGTGGATGGGATCTAGAGAGTTGTTTTAAAGTAAAAATTTAATTTTTACCCCTTCACCCCTCTCCTTTCTTAATCTAATTTCACCCTTATTTTTAGAAGTAATAGTGTGTATGATTCTCTCCTCTGCTCCTCTGTGTTCGTTAGTGGAACTCCAATATTCGACCACTTTTTTCATTTCCATCTATCACATTGTAAGGATATTGGTGTGAATATCACTCTACTACCTACCAATCTCACAATTTTGTTTTTACAAAATATTTTTTTTCTTTTTTTGACATAAGTAACCTATTGTTGGGGTTTCATTTTATTTTTTAAATATCTTTCATTTTATCTCAAATCATAGGATAATATCTGATGAGTGGAAGCTATTTAACCTAAGGTAAGAATTCACATGCTTTTACCTCATGGTCTCATAATGATAATGTAGAATTATTATTTTTGTTTGTGCTAAAATTTTGGTGGCTTGACTTAAAATTAATCTAATCCTTTTTTATGCCCTGTCGTGATCTTAGAATATCCATTGGTTTTAGAATAGTGAGTTGGTTTGGCTAGAAATTTTTGGATTTATGTAAAGTTGTGGGTCATGACTTATGAAAAGTTTCTATGTAAACTGAATGGGTAGTTTTGGGATTCCCTTAATGACATAAAAAATTATCATGAAATTTGAATGCCTGGGATGACCACCAGGACCCCTAAATGAGAAGACCTTGGAATGTTTAATGTGAAAAGTGGAATCGAACCAAATAAAAGAACTTTAATTATTTTTTGGAGTTATTTATTATTTGGTATTTGGAAAATTTAAATGATTCAATTTCATGGATATGTATATTATTTGGGAATGTAACATCCCATGATTTTATTATATATTTCTCTTCAAATAGATTTAACATCATCAATATCTTCTGATACTTGCAACCCCAAGTCTAAATGAGTTGTAATATAGTATAACATTATAATAAAACTATTAAATTGGTGGTTTGAATAGTAATATCGATATTTTGGTAAATAAATATATATTTTTATATAATTCATAATAAATAATTACTTAGTTTTCAGTAAAGTAATTTTAGGCTTAAAAATACATTTTCTTTAAAAAAGGGTTTTTATTTATTTTTTGAGTGAATATTATAATTAATTTCTACCAATTTTAGAAATTTTATTTGATAAAAGTATTTAATTTTTAAAATAATTATCTCAAAATTAACTTAGGGTGAAATTTTAGGATTTTTCTAAAAATGTTGATTTTTCAATGAATAATGAAAAATACCAATTTTTATATAATTGCCATTTATTTTCATTGAAAATGTCCCTTAATGATTTTAATATCATAATAAAATAAAATAATACTCATTTATTTATATATAATCAAATTAATTACATATTAATTATATATATACTTGATTTCGGTATATGTTCATTTTTGAGAAAAAAAAACATTTTTCTAAAACTATTTTTATTCTCTCAATTTGTTTTTATCTTAATAAATTTAGTTAATATATATTGGTAATTTAATTTAGTTATATTTAAATATTTTATATTCAATCAAATATTTTAACATTTATCAAATAGTTTTTACCTAGCAAGTAATGAAAGTAAACTTAATTTTATGCTAGAAAATGCATTTTGCTAAAAAAGTTGTTACATTATGCGTGCTTATTTTAAACTGAATTTATAGAACATATAGAAATTAAAACCTATAAAATGGATTCCATTTTTTTAATTTTCATAATTGATATAGTATTATATGTTTAACTTATTTTTTTGGTCATAATGAATAGTAAAAATAGTAAAATTTTGTTACCTCGATTAAGGTTAAAACATGTTTACCAAGGTGGGGGGGGATTAAAATAAGAGATAAGTGTGATATTTTCATTTAAACTTATATAGATCCTATTTTACAGATATATTTCGACCCTATATCATTTAATCTCTAAATATAATTCATTTTGAAGAATTTTTCTTGAGTATGACATAATTATAATTTAGTCTTTTGGAAAATTCCATGCGTGCCCTATCACTCCCTTTTCAAAGGATACCACTTATCCTATCTTATAAACTCATAATGAGAATTATATTTCAGAAAGTTACTAAACTAATCAGTTACTAAAATTCATCCCCACATTCTATAGATTCTAGTATTTCCAAAAGACCATGATTTCAAGGCTTAAGGTGTAAGCCAAAAGTGGTTTCTTAAATAAGAGTTAGATATATTAACTGAGTAATTTTAATTTTATTTATTAATATACCTCATCTAAATATATGGTATATATTCTAAAATAATTAAT
The DNA here is from genome assembly GCA_963277665.1 of Viscum album. NCBI lineage: Eukaryota > Viridiplantae > Streptophyta > Magnoliopsida > Santalales > Viscaceae > Viscum > Viscum album. The sequence continues at coordinate 1,179,593,675 of OY728135.1, forward strand.
TTAGTATATTAAATACATTGAATTATTTTTATGATTGTGAATCAATAATTTTACACCTCTTTTCTATCAAATGGGAAATGAAAATTATTGCTCGTGTATATGTGTGGACTAACACCACAACGTAGTGACATGATTCATTCTCCATAACCATAATTCATGGTTGGTTATTATAATGGATTTAATTTTTATATATTTTATTTTATATATTATTATACTTATATAATCATAATATATTTTCTACCTTATTTTATTTCCATGCATTGAAAAATAATAATGTTGCTCGTGCGTACATGTGGACTACCACCTTCAAAAAGTGATGTGATTTGTTTTTAATTTTCTCTTTTCCTGAATGAAAATAAGGATTTATTTAATTAATATATATGATATCAATGATATGATAATTATTTTTTAAATTTTAATTATTATTTACCTTTCAATCCTTTCAACCATCAAAAAGTGGAAATATCACTCATGCGTACCTTCAAACTACCTTCTCCATGAAGTGACGAAATTCTATTTTCATCACTATTTTATTTGAAAAATTATAAAATTTTATATGATGAATAAATATTATAAAAAATTAATATTTAATATTCTACTTATAATTAAACCATGAAAAAATAGTAAGTATCAGAACCATAAAAACCAAACATGCATGAAAAACCAACCAGTTATCACTCAGAACAATGATTTTAATACATAACTGTTAATAAATGATTGATAGTAAGTTACAAGTAAATATATTTTGGTGTGATACATATGTATATGTTTTATTAATATATTTATAATAAATATATATTTATTATATAATATGTTTGAACATGATCAAAGAAATATGATACTTGATGTATTCCATTTATATTTCAATCCCATTTTAATGGGGATTGTTTATGTTTGAATTTAAATTGATGAAATTGTATGATCATTATTTGATAAAACCATTAAATTTTTATTCTCCTATCATTATTTTTGGAATTTTTATCTTTTAGTACAATTTCTCTCGTTTTGGATCTCAAAATAGTTCAGAATTTATTTAGGAAAAGATGACCATATTTATTCTCTTTTGGTTAGAGAACTATTTTTTTATATATCCTTGTTTTACAAATTGTTTTAAAGAATATTTTTGAAAATTATTCAATTATTTTTTAAAAATTAATTTTACACATATTTTAATTTTTACAAAAAGGATTAAAAATATACTTCTTTTCATTTTCAGAATGAGGCACTTTTTACCAAATGTGAGTATATAATATTTGTTTTAACAATTATGAAATGAATGAAATTTCCCACCACCATGGTCATGCAATTATTTTATGATTCCTTTATAATTTTACATTGTTATTTAAAAATAAAATAATTTCCTTAATATTTTTTTAAATATATATATATTTTAATAATTGTTTTTAAAATGAAAAGGGTATTTTACTCAGGAAATATTCCAATGTTCTTCTAATTAAAATTTTCATCTATGATAACATACTTTGATATTAATTATGATTTACTTGTGATACGATCCAATGATAACATCCTTATTATTTCTCTTGAAGATTTTTTATTATGATGATGATATGTTTATTAAACTTGTTAATTTTACATGGGTTATTATATGATGAAATGTTTATGATACCTATTTCATTTCTATGAGTTATGATATGATGAATGTTTTATGTTATTGTGGCACAAATATATACAATTTTCATTATGTGACGGTTGGTCCCAAAATTTTATAGCCCTATAATGGATTGGGTAATGATTTGTATATCATGAGATAATATTAACTGGAACCAGGAATAAACCAATTTCATAAAGGACTCTTCCCACTATGATAGTCTGGAGAGTGAACCTTGACTAAGGATATAATGGAATGGGGCATGAACCCAATCCACTACAATAGTCTTAACATTGATTCTTTATTAAGTAAATTATTTTATATGTTTATATTCATTCCAAAAACTTATTTCTTATGCTTATGATATGTTTTAATAGATCATGGTTTATTATTGATGATTCCACATAATTGTGACTTATGTATTTTGTTATAACAAAGCCTTATTCCATGATTTAGGATCAATTATACTACATTTATTGGATATTATTAATATAAGTTATGATCATGTTCTCATACCCCTATTCTTATCTTATGATCATTTATTATCATTTATTGATATATCTTATTTTTACCCTTATTGACCATCTAATATCACCCTTTATTATATTTACTTTCCATAGATTTTAAATAAGGGTTTTAAGTAGGGAATGTATAATAAGTGTTCTATGTGAGGAGATATTTGTGGTATATGTTTAAAATCTTTCATGAAATAGGAGGATTATATATATAGTCTCTAAAGGCACTAAACCTTTATAGTTATAGCATGTATCATAATGTTATGAAATATATATTAATCTAATAAGATTTAATATTTATGTATGAAAATTATGGGTTCCTATAGTTGGTATCAGATTAGGTTTTAGTTAATATTTATATATTAGGATTAGGGAAAATTTTTGAAGACCCTATGGATAATTATAAGTATAGTATAAATTCTTAGAGTTTTGGTAATTTAGAGATTATGTGGTTTTCCTAGTACATTTTTATCTATGTACTAATATAATATGTTGTTTTTGAATAGATGTATCTAGGGTTAATAACCCCGAAAAGAGTTGGTCGATTATATATCAATCATTATTTTGGTTCATGGTGAATGAGCCCTTAACATGCACCTAGTTTGACACTCCTAGGGTATATGATTGGGTTAATTTGAATTTTCTTTATAAACCATTATAAAGGACTTGAATTTAGGTTAAAAATGAATGAAATAGTTTGAAAATAAGGTTTAATAGATATGATGTCATGATTTATACATCCTAGGAATTATTTTTCATTATCATGATGTTTGATGCTCATGATAACCATTTTGGTTTTAGTAAGTAAATAAAGACAAAACAATGAGATTAAGGTGGTGACATGAATGACCAAATATTGAAGTATTTTATTTGATATTAGTTATATTAATTCCTTTATATCATAAAATATATATTAGAATTTTAATTTCATAACATCAATGATTATATTTTTAGTTATCAATAAAAACTCTTAATGGTTCAATGATCACATCTAAAGTTTATAACTTATCTCTAAATGAAGATTATGGGAATTGTTTTCCAAAAAATCATTTGATTATACCTATAATTAGATTTTATGTGATTTTGGATATGGATCGGTTCCCTATATATAGATCCCATATCAATTTCTGAGGAAGGGAATTCACATTTGATATTCAAAACTAACCCATGACTGTATTTAAGTGTAAGGATAATGTGAACTTCTAATGGAAGTTACTTCTATTGTGTGGGCCTTAATACCTATTAATGATGGATATTTATCTCAAATGGTTGGGGATAAACAAAAAATAAAATATATACTTTTACATAGTATTATGATGATGTATTTCCTAAAGAGTTTCCTAGTCATCCTCCAAATCATGAATTTGAGTTTTCAATAGAACACATACCTTATGCTAACCCTATTTCAAAGAAACCATATTGAACAACCGTAATTGAGTTATAGGAATTGATAAAGTAAATCTCAAAGAATATTAATGAGTTATTCATACCCCTTAGTTCATCACCATGGGTTGCACCTATTCTTTATATTAAAAAGAAATATGGTTCAATGCGTCGTTGCATTTATTATTGAGAACTTAAAAAGATCGTTGTCATGAAAATGTATCCTATACCTTGTATCCATGATCTGTTTGATTAATTATGAGGAGATAAATATATTTCCATGATTTACCTTTGATTGTGATATCTTCAATTGAGATTTAAGAGGGAGGATACACCCAAGATAACATTCCATATAAGGTATTTCATTCTGAATATATATTAATACCATTTGGAATTACTAATTATCTTTATATGTTTATATATTTAATTAATAGAGTCTATATAGATTACCTAGATTAGTTTATGGTAGAATTTATAGATGATATTTTTATATATTCAAATAGAATGTAAAATAATGAAGACCATTTTAATATTGTGAAGAAAACCCCAAGGAAGAAGAATCTATATTCTAAATTTACAAGGTGTGAATTTTGGATACATAAAAATATATTATTAGGTTATATAATATCAATTGAGGGTATATCAATGGATCCTTCAAATAAGTATATTACTGAACAATGGCCTTAAACAACTACGATAACATAGATCCATAGTTTTCCTGGGGTTTTAGGATAATAACAATTCTTTTTTGAGATATTTTATCAATTATGTAAATATAATTTGGTAAAATGAAGTACATATTTGGAATAAAAAGGTAAATTTTTTTTAATTTAACTTACATTTTAATACATAAAAAAATTTACCGTCATAAAAAATTATTTACCGCAGTATAGGTAAAATAATGAAAAGGGATAAAGTTTAAAGGTACAAGCTTAAACTACATAACAAATACCAGTTTTAATGGATGGTTGAGGTATTTATCAACCCTAGAAATCATACACAATATTAATTAACACTATAATTCATTTAAATTAATGTTATATCAATGTGATTGGATTTAATTATAAAATATTCATTATTTAATCACTTAAACCCACTCCTCCTCAAGTATAAATAACACCCCTCACCAACCCATTTCGACCCCGAGCCTCTAATTTCCTAAAATATCTTAAAAAACCTATAATAATCACTTTACACACATCTAAGTTCTTCTTTTATCACTAAAATTTCAAATCCAAGGTCCTCAAGTGTCTCTCAAGGAGGTGATGTTCAAGTGATAATTTTCTCAAAACACCTCTCTTAATTTCTTTTCTTCTTCTACTTTCTCCTAGTCTATTTCATACATCATGAAATAATAATTAAAGAATCATATAAATACTATAATTTTATGTTTATAATTAAATATATTATATATATAACTTTTATTACCTCCTCTTATTCAAAGAAACGTAATGATTGTTCAAGTTATGCTGGTTAATCTCCTCTATGAATAGTGTTTTTGTTCATTTTTCACTAACAACTTCATGGATGGTTATAAAACTATTAGTATGGTTAAATAATATTTTAATAATAATATTTTATCCTATTTCATGTTCTGTAACTAACATATACTCATAATAGTAAATAAAATGAAACTATTTGTGATGTTTGGAAAAAGCGCCAAAATAAATTAAACATTTATAATTAAAATTTTATCTAATGAATCATACTCATGTAAGAAATACAAATGATAAGTGGGAATATTAATACTTATTTAATTTAATTAATACTATTCCATTTCACTTTTAGATCTTTAATCCCATTTTACAAGAACATCCATAATTTTACAGAAATGAATCGATCATTAAACCATTGAATGAACGCACCCAAAACCATGAAAATAATGAAATATTAATAATGAATAGGTTATAATATATTATAAAATAATACCATAAGGTTTTATAAATATTAATATAGTTATTTAATAAGTTAACTAAAATATTTATACCTTTATACAGGAGGTTAAAGAATGATACACTAAAGGGAAGTGTGAGTTAAGGGGTTTCTCATCTCACTTTTTTACTTCTGTGAGATATATAGATTATTAACCAGTTATTACTTATGTGTGGTATATGTAATTACCTTTTGATATATAATATCATGAATATCATTATCTTTATGTTATTCAATTCTTTATTTGATAATTATTACTTTTATGGGGAATATGATTTGACTGACTACAAGTGGTAAGAGATTTCTTGACTCATTTTTAATTCATTGGGTTAAAATTAAATTTTATTTATTATGTCATGATAAGGTTATGTTGGAAATGAATTTCTATTTTCTCGTGTTTTATTTTAACTTATTTTATGTGTATTTTCAATGAGTACACACAATCTACTCAATTGTAAGGGGCTTTGTCTCGATCTCCTTTCATCAATGCATATTTTAATGTTATACACCCACATTATTTTATGAGGTGAATATACATACCCTTTCATATATTATATCATGAATCAAATTATCTTCATAATATTGAAAAGTTTTAAAGTATTAAAATACACTTTGTTTTAAAACATCTTTTTTATATCGACTATTTAATATATAATGAATGATTTGGACATATAGATATGGGTGGGGCCCGATTATTGATTGCCACTCGATGCATCAGTAGTCTCATGAGATGATAGTTTTTGCACAATTAAATGGGATTATACACATAATTATTAAACCTTATTATGAAAGGTCATGATACTTGTGGTACCATGATGCTTGAGATCATGGATTCCAAATTATTATGCATTACTTTCATTCAGATTTTAGTTATTATTATCTAGGAAATTTTCACTACGAAATAATCTATGAATGCATTTTAATTCTCAGTTTATTGATTACATGGAATGTGTATTAAAGTTATTTACCTTGAAATATTGATTATGTTCATTGATTCATTATTATTTCTGTTGTACTTACCCCTTTTTTAGCATTTGATCTCACCCTTATTTTGTTTACTTTCCTTAAGTTATGAAGAAGATATCATAAAATGAATTCTTAAGAAATAAGTTTATTAGATTTTGATATGTATTATATTTTTTTTGTATTTTAAAAATTTAAAATGGGTATCATGTATATAATCTAGTTTTCCAAAACTTCTAAACTCTTTAGTCCTTTGGGGTGTGATTCCTTGTAATCATGATAATATAATAAAGTAAGGAATTGGTTCTGAGCTACTAATGTTGGGGTTGTTACAAATTAAATTTTAAAACTAATCCAAAATTGAATGTGACTTTTTAATTACATGAAAATAAAATAACGTTTTCAATAAAAACCAGTAATTTTAACCATTAATTAAAAAATAAAATATTCCATAAAATTTACAAAAATCCATATTAAGCTTATTTTGATATAATGAATTAAAAAATTATATCATTTTTATCAAATAAATTTTATAATTTTTTTAGAAATTAATTATAGTATTCTATAACAAAAAAAATAAAAATCATTTATGAAGAAAATATATTTTTGAATCATAAAATGAATTTATTTAAAAATTGAGTTCTTATTTTTTAATAATTAATAAATAAATTTATGTTGAGTATGAAATATATATATTTCTTTATACGGTTAATATTTTCCAAACCTGCTAATTTAAAATCTAGGTTATAACTATAAAATTTAAATAATAATATTTTATGGTTCATTTATTCTTAGTGTTGTGTGTTGTATACACTATCAAATATAGTTTTATTTGAAAATATCAGGATATTACATCTTCTAAAAATTCGCAAAGAAGGAATTTTATATTAACATCATGCTAGTTATGAAAAAATATGTCCCTAGAAACTAGGATAAGAACCATTTGAATAGTTTTTAATTACATAATAGAAGATAAAATTTCACAAAAATACAATTATTTCAATTCTTGTAACCCTTTAATAACTAGCCACACCTTGTACCGAACTCCACCATACACTTCCTCTTGTAGATGGTAAAATCATTTGTCATAATGTTCCCTATTTCATTATGAAATTTCCATTAGCTCTTATTCATCAGAAACATGTGAGGAACCCAACTATTCATTCATTTATAACTTATATGGAAATGATTACCTTATACTTCTCACCTTATTAAGGCTTTTAGATTTTCCACCATCAATGAGAATTAGAATGTTCATTTCATAATCAAACCTATACACTGGAATTTTGACCCTAGTAGAACACCTCAACTCCTAATGTTAAGATAATTTTAGATATTATGATTTGAAAACTCTGCCTCATGCTTCCACTACCTCTGATAATTTAATTACATTATGCTCTAGTACTTCAAAAACATGATCGTCCCTTGAATAACCCAACACCACCCATCCTATGATCAGTTAAACCTCATATTTATCTATTTTATCATTATTCCAAAGATAATATTCCTATTCTTTTTAATCTTTTAAAAACATTTCTTCATTAAAGAGGACATTTTAAACTTTTATAACCTTTTTCTGACTATTATCATAGATTATAAAACCCAATTTCTCCTCAATTTAGCCAATAAAGATACTTTTCTAGGAATTATATTTAAAATTATTCATATCCTTAGAATAAATATAAGCACATTGTTGGATCCAAATCCATTATTTATTAGAACTAGAGTCTATTTTTTATTTTTTTTATCAATCCATATTTTTATGATCAAGTAGTTTTCAAGGAAAGTGATTTTACAGTTCAAGATGACTACAATATTGAAGGTGGATTCATTTCCCAGTGTATGCCAATTTTTTGGCTCAAAATCTAGAGGAAGAGGAAAGAATCATGAATGGTTTTTTGTCTGGAATCAACTATTCATACATATGTTAAAGGAATGGGTTTCACAAATAGGATTTTGGAAAATGCATGATGAGTTGACAGTGTTCTCCACAACTACAATAAGTGGAGCATCGTGAATGCACAATGCATTGACATTGATCTCTATGAATAATAAAAATATAAACAGAGCTTCACAAATAAAGGATCTTCACAAATATGTTTTTGAAGTTTAATGGAAAATAATATGGAGGCATGGGAGCATCATTAATAGACGAGACTATATATATGATGCTACAACCACTTCTTTTGACACAAAAAATAATCAGATAAAATATTAAATTTCTCTGATTTCACAAATGTTGGGAGCTCTGTGAATCTAGATTTATATGAGATCTTAGAATAATAAAAATACTATTTAATTATTGATTCATACCAATGCTTCTGATTAATGGGTGCTTCATGATGATTGGGAATTCTGTGATGAATCAAGGAGCTTCGTGAAGGTAGTTTGCTTTATGAAGGTTTGTGAGCTTCGTGGAGGAGCACAATGAATAGTTGTTCTAAATATCAAGTTTAAGTGAATAGTTATTTCAAAGATCATCAAATTAGGTATATAGTGCAAGTAGAGTCTCATCATAATCGAGGAAAAAGACTTTAATTCCAATCTACATAGGTGAAATTCAAGTCGATAAACTGAGTAAGACTTCACCCAAGGTAGTGAACTAGGGGGAGTCGACGAAACGTTCTGAGGGATGCAATGTTCTACCCCTAAAATATTGTAAATTTAGTGTGCCTGGAACATAGTTATTGTTTATGAAATTATGTATTCCACAACTAATTAATATTTATGGATTTAGGAATGGATGACATATTTTTGCTGTATGCTCATTAGACTAGCCCTTAGTGGTGAACCAAGAAAAACTGCTACATTGTCTCTCTATATGTAAAATTTTAAATTATTTCACATTACCATCAGATAGGTTTAACTCTTTAATATCAATTTGGGAACAAGATCTGTGATTTTAGAAAAGAAACTGACACCTTGATTCACCCCTCCCTGCTCAGGGTGTTTTGGGGTCCTTCAAGTGGTATCTGTGGGAACAAGTTTCTAGAGTTAAATTAGTCCTCTTTGGTTATCATGGACAATTCAGTAAATTTCAGGGGAGTAATTATCTTTTATGGAAGAAAATTACATATTTTAAAGAAAAATATGAGATCCTATCTAATATATCTTGGAATGGAGGTTATTTTTTTCACCACATAAGGGATACAAGTCTCTGATGTAATATGACTTTCTATGACTGAAATAAATAGGAAAATTATTGATGCATATAGAAAATCCCATAATTACTTTATTTAAGTTCTATATGAAAAAATATATCTAAATTTTATGAATTTCACTTAATCCAAGTACATTTGGGAAAAACTGGAAAACATATATGAAGGTGAAAACAAAGTGAAAGAGACAAAACTCCATGTTTTTCAAAATTTGTTTGATGATCTAAAAATGAATTCTGATGAAAATGCAGATAACCTTTTTAATTGAATTAATGAATTTTTTGGAGTAATATGAGGACTTGACTATGAAATCAAATACATTGACATTGTAAATACAATATTAATAAGGATTACACCTATCTATAATCCAAAAGTGTCATCCCATGAAGATAGAGATCTGTCCAAGATTTCATTAGATGATCTGTTGAGTAGTATGGTGACATATGAAATAAGAGCCAAACCAGAAGATGAAAAAAATTGAGTAATCAAGGAAATGTATTTCAAAGCTATGGAAAACATTATATTTATAGATATAGTGTTGATGAAGATAACAAGGAAGATGAAATTATTTCCCTTTTTTCTAAGAATTTCAAAAGAAAAAAGAAGATATTTTAAGGAAAGATTAATATGGCATGCTTTTGATGTAATAGAGTTGGGAACATTTCCTCTTGATGCTCAATGAAGTTTTATGATAAAGAAAGTGAAGTTCGAAACGTGCAGGAGCCTCAGAAAAGGTTTCCCCAAAAGTGATACTTCAAATCAGAAAAAATAGAAATAAATAGTTTCATATGTAAACAAGGAAAAGATGATAGTGAATTTTTTGAGGATGAAGAACCAGATTTTAAATTTGGAAACCAAGCATCCATGATGGCTACAATTGAAAAATAAAAATATTCAGAAGAAAAATGTAAATATTATCAATTGATCAGTGGTGTTGATCTCAAGGTAGAACTTGTGGGTGCACTTGATATACTTGAAGATCAAATAAAAAGGAATAGATATTTGAGAGCTATCCTACACGATTCATTAGAGTATTTTGATCAGATTGAAGCATAAATTGATCAACTGGAAGATGTAAAAAAAGAACTTTGAACAACTTTTTAATGATCAGAAGATGTTGTGGAATTTAAGCTCGGGATTGAAGAACAGGAAAAGTTTATATGTGAACTTACATCCAGACTGAAAGATAAATCTAAGATAGTGAGGGGATTTAAGAAGAAGTTGGTACTCTAAGATATAAACTAGAAAATAAATCAACTTCAAGGGAAACAAACATGAAATTACAGTTTTGATTATTCTTTGATACCGAGCTGTTAGAGAGAGCTAAGCGTGGTTCTGAAAAAGAAGTGAAGGATTTGAATGAACAAAGTTTCGCATTCATGGTAAAAATTAGAATTGGTTGTGATGATGAAACATCAAAATTTGGAAACAAGATAAGAAATAAATGGAAACATGAAGTTAGAAATATCAAAAATCCATCTGAAGTCCTAACAAAGAAAGGATAAAATCAAATAGAGAAGAGAACTGAAAACTATCCAAAAGTATCCAGAAATGATCAGTAGTCAAAATATTTTCCTAAGGAAGTATACATGAGGAGGAATATAAGTGAGAAGACATTTATTCTTATGAAATGACAATTCTGTGGTTATCTGGGCTATACCATGTCATATTGTGAAGTGGTAAGGAGCTATTTGAATAAGGAAGAGCTAGTAAGTCAAAAAAGAAGACCGAATTCATATCCTACATATTATATAAGAAATGTATTTTATGGATATTATTTTCATAACTCTAAATATGGTCATAAATCTATTGATTACAGGTAGAGGAAAGGCATGGGTATTTCCTATAGAACTCATAGAAAATTCAATAAACTCAAACCAGATAGAGTTACTCTTGAAAACATATATTCTCCTTTGGAATAATAATATGAGTATGAAGAACCAATGCACATGGAAAACAGATTGTAAATACCATAATTATCTTCCACTCAATAAAATATTTCATGGGAGAAAAGAAGAAAATTAAGAAATCCAACCTTGCTGAAAGAGCTCTCAAATCTACAAATAATAATATCACCTAGATTCTTGATAGTGGATGATCATACCATATGATAGGGAATTAATATTTATTAAATATTTAAGAAAATGGTTGATGTAACTATAAGTTTTAGTAATTATAGTGCTTTAAAGATCAAAGGTAGTGGGAGTACAAAACTGGAAAATGACGAGATGAAGAAAATTGAAGTTATCTATGTTGATGATCTGCATCACAATCTTCTGAGTATAAGTCAACTATATGACAGAATACTAATAGTGACATTTAATCAAAATGTGTTCACAATAAAAGGAAAGTAATGTAATTATCTCTTGAAAGGATGCATAACATATGACAACATATATTAAGCTAATAGTACAATAAATATTTTTGACATGATATTTGAAGAAGAATAAAACTTGTGGCATTGAAGGTTAGGTCACATTAATAAAAAAGACATGAAAAAATATCTACGCTAAATATAGTCATTGATATCCCAAATCTAAAGTGTGAACAAGAAAATAATTGTGATTCTTTCATATGAGGAAATTTGGTCTGCAGTTCATATCTTCCAAAAAAGAAAAGGGCATAAAATCTTCTTGATCACATCCATATAGATGTATGTGGTCTAATAAATGTGGCTATAACATATGGAGAGAGGTACTTAATTATTTTTATTTATTATTATAGTAGAAAGAATTTTGTAATGATTATACACAGGAATCAGTAAGTTCTTGATTGTATGAAAAGTTATTGCCGAATAGCTGAGAATGATACATGTTGTACAATAAAAGTTTTATGATCTAATAATGGAGGGGAATTCACATCCATTTAGTTTTAAAACTACCATGAAAAACATGGAATAAACCTTGAGGTTGTTGAAATGATAACCCCAATGAAAAATGGAGCTATTGAGCGCAGAAATCGATAGGTGACCAATATAGCCATAACTATTCTTATTGAGAGTCATATCTCTCGTCATTAATGGAAAGAGGTTGTTCAAGTAGTAGTGTATATTCAAAATTGAATAAATATTTATATGGGAGAAACCAAGACACCATATGAGTTATGGCATATAATGAATCCATCTTTTTAGTATTTTCGTGCTTTCAAAAGTAAATATTTCATCTGAAACAAAGAAAAAAATCAAGGGAAGTATGGTGAGGCTACAAACAAGGGAATATTCCTTGGATATTAAATAAAGTGTAAATCCTACAAATGTGTCAATAACTGTCTTAAAAGAATTATGGGAATTAGTGATGTCAATGTCATTGAAGATGAAACCAAAAATACATTGAGGATCTCTTATGATGATATGATAGAATATGCAGAATAAAGTGGACATGGAAAAAATGAAAATACAGAAGGAGTGGAAGGCATGAAAAACATTCAAGGGTCACAAAACTATAATGATTTAGAAGATGAATTATAAGAGGAAACCATGGATAAATAAACTTAATCCGAACCATAGAGGAGAAATAGAATAGTCTAAATTGATCAATCCAAAATCATTAGGGATTAGACCTCACCCACATAGATGAGTAGAATTAGGAATGATTCCCATTATTCCTTCATATTATTTATAAAACTACCCTCATTTAAATAATCAGTGAAGGATGAATCATGAGTTAAATCCACGATTGAAGAACTAGATCATATTTACAAGAACTAGACATGGGATCTTTTTAAGCTACCTGAAAAATACAACGTGATTGGAACAAAGTGGATATTTAAAAACAAATTCAATGATAATGTAAATTTTATCAGAAACAAGGAATGCTTTGTGTGTAAAGGGTATTCACCGATTTAAGGAATTTATGTTTAATAAAAGTTTGCTCCAATAGCAAGGCTGGAGTAGATAAAGATTTTCCATACTATAGAAATCCAAATAGGATATAAAGTTTATCAGATGGATGTCAAAACAACTTTATTAAATGTAGTTCTTTAATAAGAATTATACATGAAAAAACCAGTGGTATTTCTAATTAGAAATGATGAAGTAAAGGATTATAGATTATATAAGGCTCTCTACGGTCTAAAGTAGGCATAGTGTGCATGGTATTCTCAATTGGATTCTTATCCAAAGAAGCTTCAATTAAAAAAGGAGGTGTCGATCAGAATCTCTAAGTGAATAATTCACTTGAAATTAGTTTGTGGTGATTGTGTATGTGTTTTATATTATATTTTGTAGAAGTAAGGAGAGATCAGTGGAATAATTTTATAATAACGTTAAATAAGAATTTGAAATGTCTATTATTTGTGAACTCACATACTTATTGGGGATGAAGGTGATTAGAAAAAGGATTACACTATCATTTCTCAAGAAAAATATGTAATATATTTTATAAATAAATTCAATATTTGTGAATATAAACCAATGTTGACTCTAATTGCGATTGGAAAAAATTATAGAAAGCAACAGGATGTGACTTTTAAATATCCCAACATGTATAGAAGAATCATTGGAAGCTTTTTATACATGAATTCAATACAACCAAATATTTTATTTACAACATACTTGGCATCCCACTTTCAAATTAATGCAAAGGAAGAGAATTTGGAAGCTGTTAAATGAATCATTAGGTATATTCAAGGTACACTGAATTTTGTATTATACTTTTATTATGGGAAGAGATAATGAATTATCATATTTTTCTAATGATGATTGGGTTGGATATGTGTTGGATATAAATTCCTCTAGTGGTGTATAATTCTTCATTGGAAACAAATGTGTAGGCTGGTTGAGCAAGAAACAAGAAATAACTTCTCTCAGCATGAAATAAGCCAAATATATCTCTATTATGGATGCATAATGATGATGTGAAATAGCTGATGGTGATTGACTGTGAAAAAAATAGTGTGATCAATCTTATAAAGAATCTGGTTTAGAACACTCATACAAAACATATTAAGACCATATATCACTTCATCAAGGAAAAATTTGAACAAGGTATGATTAAAATGGATCATGTGGGAACTAATGACCAAGTGGCTAACATTTTGACTAAGCCATTGGCAGTACATGTGGTTGAGAAACATCATTTGAAACTTTGTGTTCATCCACCTCCCAGTGCATGAGGATGTCACAAGTGGCCCCTATCCCTAGTTGTGTTAACTATTTTAATCTGTTTGTGGAATAGATATAGGTTTATAGGAGAGATACGATCCATGGGGAGTGTGTTTTTTTACCTCTAAAAGTAAAAATTATGGTTCTTTGGGTTTATTGAAAAAGGGGTAGAGTGGTCAAATTCAACTATTTAAAAAGGGATAATGAGAAATTCAATGTTTTTAATGGTTTTCTGGTTGAATATTTTTGACAAACTATGAAATTATTCTGTGACATTATGAGATTTTTGTGTAATGAGTAAAGATTCAGATCTTAGCTTGGACATATTTAAACATTTCAAATCACGAGAACCTAATTAATGATTCCCATATAGTTTTATAAACTGATATTTTCTCATTTAGACTTAGAGTGTTGGATGATTTTTTTCTCGTATATCAGGTATTGATAACGACTGATATTTTATTGAATTTTTATGCATATTTCTAACAAACCAAAAGGGGGAGATTATTGGATCCAAGGTTGTTCTTTTCTAGAAATAGGGTATGTTTGTGTTTGTTTTCAATCCAAATTTGGATGATCAGGTATTTTCAAGGAAATTGATTTTACAGTTCAAGATGACTACATTATTTAAGGTGGTGTCATTTCCTAGCATTTTCAAAAATTTTGGGCTCAAAATCTGGAGGAAGAGGCTATCATCACGAAAGGCTATTTTGTAGAATCAACTATTCATAGATTTTGTAAAGTCATGGGTTTTTCAGAGACTAAGTTTCATGAAGGGGAATTTAGTGAATGCATGATGAGTTGATAGCGTTCTCCATGACTATGATAAGTAGAGCATCGTGAATGCACGATGAATTGATGATAATCTCCATGTTTATGAAAAATCTCACCAGAATTTCATGAATGGAGGAGAATCATGAAGATGTTTTTGAAGGTTAATAAAAAATGTACTGGAGGCATGGGATCTTCTTAATGGGCCGAGCCTATATATATAAGGATACCCCCACTTCTTTTGACATAAAAAATAATCCTATAAAATCCAAAATCCCTCTAATTTCATGAAGGTTGGGGGATTCACAAATTTTATGTTCTATGTGAGCTTGAGCTTCAAAAAAATACTAGTTAAGTCTTGAATAATTCTAATGATACTAAGTAATGTGTTCTTTGTGATGACTGGGAATTATGTGATGACTCATGGAGCTTAGTGAAGGTAGTTTGCATCATGAAGGTTGTGAGCTTCGCGAAGGAGCTATGTGAATAATTTTTATGAATATCAGGTTTAAGTGAACAATTATTTCAAAAAGAATGAACTTAGTTCTAAAATAAAATCAGAGTCTAGTGCTATTAAGGGAAAATTACTTTAATGAAAATCTATTAAGGCAACCTTCAAGTCGATAAACTGAGTAAGACTTCACCCAAGACCGTGAACTTTGGGGGAGTCGACAGAAGTGTTCTAAGGGATGAAATGTGCTATTTCTAACATATTGTAAATACAGTGTTCCTAGAACATAATGTCTATTTCTGAAATTCAATATTCCACAACTAGTGAGGATTAGTGGATTTATCTATGACCTATATACTATCATCTTATGCTCCTTGGACTATACCTTAGTGGTGAACCAAGTAAAACTCTTGCATTGTCTCTCTGCATGTGAATATTTAAATTACTACACATTACCATCACAAAAGTTTAACTCATTCCTACCAAAATTGAACAAGATTCATCACTTTAGAAGTGAATGTTGACACCTTGATTCATGCCTCCTCTCTCAGGGTTTTCTAGGGTCCTTCACATATGTGATACATTTGAAAACATTTAGGTGAGTAATATTTACCATCCTTCCAGACCAGAGTCTCTCCAATTTTTTTTGTCCAATGGTTTATAAGTACTCATATTCATGATATAATCCACACAGTTAACTTCTATAGCCTAAAATTCATTTAAATAACCAAAACATAACCTCATTCTTATGGTTCTCTCATTCAATTTCCAATTCATTCATTCTATAATACTATTTTATTCATGTGTTTTGAGCTTAGTTTTATTTATTCATATTTTATTCATCCAATAGAATGTATGGAACTCTCTTCCATTATATGAACCTCTATTATCAAACTGAAGAAATTTTAAGTTAATTCCAATATCAACTTCCACCATGTATCTCCATCAGGTGAAATTGAAAAAAACATTACAATTTTCTTTAATGAAAAATTGACAAACCTTCTTTATATAATCATCAATGAAGGTGGTGTAATAAGTGCACCCCTGTAAGACCAAATTGGTGACGGTTCCCATACATATATATGAACCTAATTAATCTTTAAATTCTTTATTGTCTTTCTATCCATATTGGATGTAAATTTCCATTACTTAGATTCAACCCTCAAATTTTTTATAAATAGATTATCTATATTCAAAAATCCATTAGCATCCAAGGTTCATAAACCATTCTCAATAATGAGACCAATACCATCATGTGACAACTTTTATATTCCAAAAGTTATTTCTCTAACATTATTAATAATTTTGGAAACCATGGTTAGGTAAAAAGATTTATCCTTCACACCATATTCCACCCTCATGGAACCTTCTATGACTTTCTACGCACCATTCACAATGATAGTTTAGAATCCAACATCGTCAATCTAACCAAAAAAATAACTTCTTATATAAACATGGGATGTGACAGAAAACTTGTGAATATAGCATATATCTATTATTTGTTCAAATGACCTCACTTAATTTTCCAACAACCTTGAGTTCCTATACATCCACAAGGTAAACCTTGATAAGGATTTTGGACACATAATTGTGAATGCATCCACTTTTGGAAGTTGAATGAAATGAATCTCCAAAATCAAGAATCTATGAATAAAATGAACTTGTGAAACATATAACCTAAGTTACACTCTCTTATTTTTCTATGAATATTGCAGATGGAACAAAATAATTCTTCCCAAAGTTAAAATTCCTCTCTTAGTAATCCTTCAATAAATGTACCTTCATTCTACAATACCAACATGAAGAATCTACAAGTATATCCGACTTCTTGTGAAACTTATCTATTCTATTTTACCCTATTTTCTTTTAAATTCATCGGGTAGAGAATCCTCTTCCTTCCATACTAAATTTTTTTTCAATAGAATCTAAAACCCCTTATTTTAGATATCTTCATTAAATATCAGACCATAGGTCACCTCAAAGACAAAGTTATTATTTCTTTAAGAATTACTCACAGTGGTCACCATCACATCCCATGATTCCAAAAGAAATTATAGAAGAATTAACACCTATATGAATTATGAAAAAAATAAAAAATTGGAAATTAGTTTACTTTAGATCATGTTAAATATATATAGATGGTTATCCACCGACCTTCCTTTCTAACATCATTATGTTAAAAATTAATTATATGATAAACATTTTGTTTATCATGAAAGGATTATCATATCTGTTCATAAGATCGTCCATAAATTCTATTATTTTATTCACATAATGGATATTTTAGGCAACTTTCTAATAAAAAATCATCTAAACAACACTCAATGACTTCCAATAAAGTCTTTCTCACTCCATCTTGTCCATTGATCGCAAATTATTCTTGATCAATAAACAATCAAGATAATTTTGAAATTAGCAGTACACAATCTACATCTTATAGAAACAAAATCCAAAACCCTTGAACTTATCTAGCCTCAAATTTACCTCTTCCAACACCATATTTGGAAATTTAAATATATAACTAAATTATAAAAGGGTATAGGAAAAGTAACCCACATTTTTTGAAAGTTTTTATCTGAACTATCCTTTTTAATTTTAGACCAATATCTGATACCATTTGTTTCACTTGATATAATAGTTCTATAATGAATCACCCATTATAATAAAAAATATAGAACAAAGTTAATGTATGGTCTAGAAGAACTCATTTCCATGTATTGATGTATCCAAAATTGAGAATCCATGAACCATGACCACAAACCATTCAAAACTCAATAGACACTCATAATAGACATCTCAAATAAAATAATCAATAAAAGAAAGTAAAGAGCACAATAAAGGAAAATAAGGATTTTACACGGGTCCATAAAAGTCCAAATCCATGGGAAAACCAACTTCACAAAAAGTGTAAACAACAGATTTCAATGGAACCAATATCTCTAAAGAACATTCTAATAAAATCATAAACTTAATCCCAAGACTATATTTAGTATAAATAACCACACCACCAATTTATTTGAAACCATAATTGCTAAATTTTACTAATTTTGGTTCCACTACCCTTGAAACATCATGGAAAATTGACTCCATGATCTTGGATATTTGATGAATACCACCACCTCAACCAAACTAAGTGAACAATATATGCACCTAGACTTGTCCACCCACATCAGTTCCAACTTCCAGAATACATCCTCTAGTTTCTACAATTGAGGATTTGTCAAGGCTCATCTAACATGACATAGTAATATTATATATCCTCTTGGATTGTTGTTATTAATATTTTCATAACTTTTTATATACTCCCTTTACTTATTTTATATGAAATGTGCATAATTTGTGTGGAATATTATTGTTTTAATACTAAATATAATTTTTGAGCATTTTTAGATGTATTCTAATTGAGTTAGTTTACTATTTTATTTATAACTCTCACTCTACTGATCCAAATTGTGTGATTTTTATTTTTTAGGATTCCTTATTCAATTTCACACATATCATTAGACGAAATCATTGGCCAATTCTACCTTTTAAAGGGTCATATGGACTACACAATAAGGCCCATAGAATCTGTGATGAAACTGGACCATCCATGAAGATTGAATTACTAGGATGAATCCAGAAGCAAAAATTCATTAATTCACCTTAAAAATTATGATAACAATGAAAACAGTCATGGATAAAAATTTCATGGCCCCACTCCAAAACAAGGGGCCCAAATGATGTTTTGATGTCCATCCCACCATTTTGTCTAGGAATTAAAATCCGGACACTATTCATGACATACCTCATTATGTAATTATCAAATCAAGATGGGGTTTTTTAGTGTGAAAGATAATATATATTTGGCATACTTTTTTGAATAAATCATTCTGATTTTAAGGAATATTTCTATTAAAAAAACCGTTCACATTTTGGTCTTCAAAAAGTTTGGATTGAAATGGATAGATTAAAATTATTTAAGAAAACCGCAATAACTTTGGATTCTTAAATACAATGGCCTCTGAATTTTCAGAGTGGAATTATAAGATAAATATATACAACTTTTAAGGAGAGATCTCAAGATTCAGTTGTCTGAATTTCCAAATCGTCGAGACAAGTGGAGGGGTAGTTTTGGAATGCAAACAGTCCACTTCCATGAGCTATAAATACATCCCCCTCCTCTCCTTCAAAGGAGTTATCATTTAAGAATAGGGAATCACATATTGGCACAAAAAATCCTTGAAAAGTTCTTGGGAGTACCTGAAATACTCAAGTTTTCACTTGAGATACTTTTCCTCCTCTCTTTGTTTTCTTTTACTTTTGTGTTCTTCATTATTGTAATCTTGTAAGTCTTTTTTTTGTAATTCTATTTTAATGAAAGTTTCTTATTCAATATCTCTTATTCTCATCCACCTTCTGTAGTTTAATATTGATGTTCTTAAAATAGTTTAAATACAATTGAATCCCCATCCCTTATTTTTATTTCTCATTAAATCTAAAGTTTGTTTTTAATTCTCCTCAACGTTTGTGTGTGTGTTTGACGCACCACTATTTTCTTATCCCTTTCCTTTTCTTATCTTCTTAATTTATCATCATAATAATTATAACCATATTAATAATAATTTCAATGGATGAGTAAATCTCTCATTGGGTTGAGTTATAATTTAGGGATGTTAAGCGCTTGATAGCTTTTTCTCGATGAGTATTATTTGAATTAACATTGTGTTTGTTGGACTTAACATGTGATAGATTAATGAAATATTTTGTTTAACATATGGATTCCATGGATTATTGGAATAAAAAATACACTACCACAATCAATTAATGATTTATATTAGAATCCTAGTTAAGTTAAGGCTTGAATTAAATCCTTAACACTTAAGAATTCCAATCAACATCAACTTGTGACATGAGTGTTAATTTAATGCAATACAAAGCAAGGATCAAGGATATCATAATCTTAACTACCTATTGATGAAATCCCCCCAATATTTATCAAATTTTTAAATCAATATTAATAAAACATAATCCATAAATTACTTCACAAGTTCTGCAAACAAATCCCCCAAACAGAATACAATCAACTAAAAACAATCAACGTTTAAAAAGTATCATCGCCGAGGATTCGACCTGAGTGCTTCTATACACATTAGCGGTGCACCAAAAAATTTTCCAGTCTATAGGAGACAATTGGACTCCCTTTAAAATGTATCTATTGCTGGGGATGGTGATTTATGTAGTCATTAGCTTCTGGTTATTGTAAAAAAACAAAATTTAAAAAAATTGAAAAAAAAACACAAAGAAACACCCATCTTCCTCTTTCTTCCAAAATCTCTCTAAATTCCCTGTAGCCTCCCAAAAAATCTCTTGTATTTTTTGACCCTAAAATTGAGCGAACAATTCTTTAACTTTGGAGGAACATAAGAGATAATCAAATAATTCAAGAACCTGTCCTTGTCCAACCAACTGAATTAGAAATGGCCAATCATTGGGAACAAAAAATTAAAGAACTTGATGCCCCTGATATGAATTACCAACCTCTTGGTATTAAATATCCAAACATAGAGGATGAATTTGAAATCAAATCGGGTTTGATTCATCTTCTCTCTCATTTCCACGGGCTCGCTGGTGAGGATCCACATCTCCACCTTAAAGAGTTCCAAGTGGTGTTCTCTACCATGAAGCCTCAAGGGGTTTCTGAGGAACAAATCAAACTCTAAGAATTAATTTTCTCCCTAGATGACTCTGACAAGTAATGGATCTACTACCTCCCTCCTGGTTCGATAACCACATGGAATGACATGAAGCAACTCTTCTTAGAGAAATTCTTTTCTGCTTCTCATACTGCTTCTATCTGAAAATAAATAAGCGGTATCCATCAATTCCCAAATGAATCAGTCCATGAGTACTAGGAGATGTTCAAAAATATTTTGCAACCTTCCCAAACCACCAAATCCTTGACAAACTCTTGACCCAATACTTCTATGAGGGGTTATTTGTTATGGAGATAACTCTCATTGATGCCGCAAGTGGCAGTGCTCTTGTTGAAAAAACTACTACAGCTGTAAGAGATCTCATAAGTAACATGGCTGCAAACACACATCAATTTCATACTCAAGCACATGATCATGTAAAAAAAGTCCAAGACAATCAATCCATAGAGCCAAACAAGATGACCGAGTGGATGAGTGAACTTACAGGTCTTTTGAGACAACTAGTTGTGGCTTATAAATCCCCAAACTCATCTTCTCCACAATCAATGTTTTCTGGACCTGTCAAAAACTGTGTAATCTATAACTCTCCAGTTCATCCAATAGACACTTTCCCACAACTTCACGATTATCCATCTAATTCATCTGGACCAATGGAGCTCAATTCAGCCTATGATCAGCAGAACACCAACCCTCAACTATAAGTCCAGTTCATTAGAACCTCTAACCAACATCACTTTGATCCCTTATATTCTTCTTATAACCATGGCT
Organism: Viscum album; assembly: GCA_963277665.1. Classification (NCBI taxonomy): domain Eukaryota; kingdom Viridiplantae; phylum Streptophyta; class Magnoliopsida; order Santalales; family Viscaceae; genus Viscum; species Viscum album. Next base: position 1,179,616,022 of record OY728135.1, read on the forward strand.
TAAGGTATGGAAACTCTGTCCCTCAATTTTCTCCTCAAAACCCATACCAATTCCAATATGGTCAAGGTTTTGGTAACTTACAACAACCTTATCTGTTTGTTCCTCAATGCCAAAGGAGAAATACTCTTCCCTCTCTTCTAATTTTACACTATCCTAGTGAGCCTTATCAATTCCCAAACCAACATGAATTCTTTCCCAAGAACCAAAATCAAGGTAATCCAAATTTGGGATAAGCCTCTTCATACAAGAAACCATGGGAAAGTGTAGTGGAAGATGTTTCCTCATTCACCCATTCCTACCTCAAAAACATTGAAACAAAAATTAGTCAACTTGTATCCCACCTGAGTTAGAAACAACAATCAAATTCTTTCCAACTCTGAGATCAACCATTACCCAACCCCAAGGGTAATTTAAGTGCAATTGTACTTATATCGGGGAATAAAATTGCTAATCCTCAAGATAAGTCCTCTAACCTCCCTCTAAATGTTGACCTAGAAAATGAAAAGAAAAATAAATATGAAAAGGATTATGAATCCATTCCCTCACCTCCTTCCATTCCACTTAAGAATCCAATTCCTTTTCCTCAAGCCGTTTCTAATCCATATAAGTCCTTTGAACCTAATTCTGAAATGCTCGACATGTTCAGATGTGTTGACGTCAACATTCCGCTATTAGATTTCATAAAAAAAATCCATAAGTATTTCATGTTTTTTAAGGAATTGTGCACCCATAAGAGGAAAGTTAGGACCTTCAAAAATGTTTCCACCCAGCAGTCTATTCCCATAAAGTGCAATGATCTAGGGAACTTTACGGTTCCATGCCAAATTGTAAGTTCTAACTTTGATGATGCACTCATAGACCTAGGAGACTCAATTAATTTCATGCCCAAATCCATCTTATCCAACCGTGGTCTTGGTACCTTACATCCAATGGGTTTTGTCATTAAGTTAGCCAATCGAAGCACTACTAGTCCTGAGGATATAATCAAGGATGTCCTTGTTTGTGTGAATGATCTCTTCTTTACAGCTGATTTCTATGTCCTTGACATGGAAGGTGAGATGAACTATTCTCAATAACCCTTAATTATAGAAAATCCATTCCTAATGATAACAATAACTAACATTGATGTCCATTATGGCATCTTATCCATGGAATTTGGTGACCAACTGGTCAAGTTAAATATTTTTCAGTCCATGTGATACCCATCAAAGAGTCAATCTGTATTCTCTATCTATGATTATTAAAGTATCTCTAAGAGTGTGTTGAATCCAAATCCATCATGTTCTTCCTGTTCTAATGATGGAGGAGTTTTTGAATATTTCTTCCTCATTAACCAAGTCATAAATGGGAATTTTGATGTTGACATTACAAATGCAAACTCCATTGATCTAAAGGATCTTGAAAACTCTTTGGAATCCAAACTCACCTCTAGCCTCGACTGCTCTAACTTTAATAGTAATGGGGAAAAATAACAAGCATGTTCATTTTTCTGATTCAAATATAATTATCCAAAATTTATCATTTCCTATCAATGATTCTGAAAATTCTATAATATGTGAGGTGATCCTTGAACCAATGTGTTTATATTGTCCCGATGGGAGTAAAGGTTGGGATATTTGTTCCATAATTAATAAAGTGATCACTGGTGGTGTTGAAATTGACCATTCCTTGGAAAAAACATTGATATAAAGGATATTGAAAATTTTATTCAGTCTTATGACTCCACTGATCCTCATTACTCTACATCAATAAGTGATGAAATAAATGAGTAATCAAAAATTGGGATCTCATACTCTGGCTTCGTGTTATCTGAACATTACATAAATGAAACATTATAATTGAGAAATCTTCTTGAATTTCCAAGAATATAAAACCATCACTTTGTGGATAAAATCATTCCTCACATTGAATAATAAATGAAGGATAGTCATATTCTCTTTCGACCCCCATTTAATTTCAAGCGAAACAATAAGGAAGGGATAAAATTATCCAATGAATCATCAATCCTCCCAAAGGAAAAGTTTTTCTAGAATCACACTGGAGTTGAGAAAATATGATGGCCACTATCAGACTATGGGTAGTCCACTACAACTGTCCAGCTATAGAAAAATAAATATAGTTCTTCTTGGGAGTAAACCCATGTATTCTTTTACTTTTATAAAATTTTAACTTCTTTTTAGTTTTTTCAGTAGATGAATAATGATTTTTCTTTTTCAGGGAACCACCTCCACTTCCATCAGATTCATAACTTCTATAGTAAACACACGACTGGATGGATATGGTGACCCACAAAATACAAAGCAGGGGGCACCTATTTCCCTTTAAATCTCTCTCTATCTCTTCCTAACTCTCCCACTATTTCTTTTTCTTCCCATCTCTTTCATCTTTTTTCCAATTTATTTATCAAACCCTTTTATTTACTCTTTCTCTTTTGTGTGGGTGTGTCTTTATAAAAACTAAAAAACTAAAAAACTGAAAAAAAACCACTTAAAAAATATGAAAAAACAAGAGTCATGATTACTCACCTTCAATTCTAAAAAATTTTCCAACCATTTTGGGGAGTCAAAAGACATGGTTTCATAAAATTTGTTTTTGTGTTTTCATCATATATTTGGATAAAAAATATTGTGTCAAAACCAATAAATTTTTAATGCTCACTTTTTTATTTGGAAAATTATTTTCCCCAATGGTGAGTAACAACATTAGATTTCATACCAAGGATACTTATGGCAATCTTTTCAAAATGTGTGTTTTCACCCCCATTTGTGAGTCTTGAGTTTGTGGAACTTCGAGATGAATTTCCTACTTTGGTGTGCATTAATATGATAGAGGTATTTTCTGAACCACTTGAGAGTCACAATAGCCAAACAACCTCCCATTAACCATACATTAATCCTCATTTGAAATCTACTTTGAGCCTATGAAAACCTTTTCTTTAATAGAAACATTAAAAGTCCAATACTGTATCCCACCCAATATCAACATGAATTTTCATTGCATAATTTTTTGAAAATTAAGTGTGGGGGGAATGGATTTCATTTTGGGTACCCATTTGTTGATTTTCACCATGTTACAATATGCTTGAGGGAAAACATAAATTTAAGTGTGGGGGAGAGGTTGTGCTTCAGTTCAGTTTGGGAATTTATATATCTTTATCTTGTACAAATTATATTCAAAAGTGTTAAAAAATTAAAAAAAATAAAAATAAAAATAAAAAAATGAAAATAATAATGGGTTGTGTCTTGGGTGGGTCAAAAATCACTATTCCTCAACCTTTAATCTTGTTATAACTATTAAAATAAGTGTCATGAAGAGATCAATCATGGGTTGGGAGATAAGTGTGAGATCTATTTCAAGTTCAACTTTCGAAAAAATACAAAAAGAAAAAGAAAAAAATGAACACCTATGTCATTGGGAGAAGTTTACTGGTTTGTAAATATTTCATCTTTTCATCCACATTAAATTTCCTTCCCCTTTTTTTTATTATTTCACATTTTCATTCCCTAGTAAATATGTGTTTCCATTTCCTTTAATGTCTCATTTAAAAAAAATGTGCACTACTTTTTCCATGTTGGTGTTTTACCGCCTTTTCCCTATCTTTTGGATATCATCTTCCTACCATACCATAGCCACAGAAAGACCCCTAAAAAGTCATCTTGATTTTTGAGAACTTTTTATAGGTAGTGGAAGCTGAGATCTCTTACAAACTCTAAGATTTTCACTTTCGGTTGGTGAATGAGTGAAGCTCCATAAATTAATTTTATCAACTTGAGAGGAGTAAGTTTTGTGTGCCGCCATTTTCCATTTCTAAATTTGAGCTTGAAAAAATGAATTATTTTTGGAACATTGTTTCGGTAAAAATTTGTGGTGGAATTCAATATGGATGAGTGAAATTGTCTAAACCTCCCCTGAGTGGGGAAATTTTTTTTTTAATAATTTTTGGTGAGTAAAAATGATTTTTTTATGTTTTTTATATTTGTTGTAAATGAGGGCATGCATAAGAATAATTGTGGGGGAGTTTATGTTATTAATATTTTTATAAATTTTTATATACTCTATTTACATATTTTATATGAAATGTGAATAATTTGTGTGAAATATTAATGTTCTAATACTAAATATAATTTTTGAGAATTTTTAGAAGTATTCCAATTGAGTCAGTTTAAAATTTAATTTATAACTGTCACCCAACTAATTCCAGATGTGTGGTTCATATTTATTAGGATTACTTATTCAATTTTCCACATATCATTGGAAGGAATCATTGGACAATGTTTCCATTTGAAGGGTCATATGGACCACACAAGAAGGCCCACAAAATCTGTGAAAAAATTGGACCATCCATGAAGATTGAATTACTAGGCTCAATCCAGAAGTGAAAATTCATTAATTCTCATAAAAAATTCGTATAACAATTCAAAGAGTCATGTATAAAAATTTCATGGCCCAACTTCAATAACAAGGGGCCTAAATAATGTTTTTAAGTCCAGTCACCATTCTGTCTGGGAATTAAAATCCGGACACTATTCATGACATACCTCATGATGTAATCATCAAATCACGATGAGCTTTTTCATTGTGAAAGAGAAGATATAGTTGACCTCATTTTTTGAATAAATCATTTGGATTTGAAGGCATAATCCTATTAAGAAACCCATTCACATGTTGGTATTCAAATATTTTAAATTGAAATGGACAGATTAAAATTGTTTAATCAAACCGCCATAAAGTTGGATCCATATTTCCAATGGACACCAAACTTTCAAAGTATATAGAGCAGATATATATATGAAACTTTAAAGAACGAGAAATCTCAATATTAACCTTTCTAGATGTCCAAATTGTTGAGCCAAGTAGAGGGGTAGTTTTGGAATGCAAACAATCCACTTCCTTGGGCTATAAATACATCCCCCTCCTCTCCTTCAAAGGACTTGGAATTTTTGAAGAGAGGATAACATATTGGAATAACCAAAGCCTTGAAAAGGTCTTGATAGGACCTTACATACTAAATTTTTAACTTTAGATACCTTTCCTCCTCTCTTTGTTTCCTTTTACTTTTGTGTTCTTTATTATTGTAATATTGTAAGTATTTTTTTTGTAATTCTATTTTAATGAAAGTTTCTTATTCAATATCTCTGATTCTCATCCACCTTATATAGTTTAATATTTATGTTCTTAAAATAGTTTAAATAATGTTGAATCCTATTCCCTTCTATTTCTTTCCCATTCAATCTAAAGTTTGTTTTTAATTATCATCATCGTTTGTGTGTGTGTTCGACACACCACTCTTTTATTATCCCTTTATTTTTCTTATCTTCTTAATTTATCATCATAGTCATTATAAACATATTAATAATCATTTCAATGAATGGTTAAATATCTGATCGGGTTAAGTTACAATTTAGGGATTTTAAGCAATTGAGAGATTTTGCTTGATGAGTATTCTTTGAATTAACATTGTGTATGTTGGACTTTACATTTCATGGATTAATGAAATATTTTGTTTAACTTATGGATTCCATGGATTATTAGAACCATAAATACACTAACACAATCAAGTATTGATTGAGATTAGAATCCTAGTTAATTTAATGCTTTGATTAAAGACTTAACACTTAGGAATCCCAATCAATATCAACTTTTGACATGAGTGTTAATTTAATGCAATACAAAGCAAGGCTCAAGGATATCACAATCTTAACTACCTATTGATGAAATCACCCCAATATTTATCAAATTGTTAAATAAATGTTAATCAAACATAAAACATAAATTATTTCATAAGATGTGAAAACAAACCCCCTAAAAAGAATACAATCATCTAAAAACAATCGACTATTAAAAAGTATCATCACTAAGGATTGGACCTGAGTGCTGCCATACACATTAGCAGAGCACCAGAACCTTGACCAGTCGATAGGTGACAATCGGCTGTGATTTCATGGATACTCAAACTATTCTGACATAACCTCAGCTACCATCATTTGTATTCATTATCACCACTACTTTTAGTTTTATACATCTGGTTTAGCTTCCATCTTGCATCTAGTAATAGTATAAAGTTTCATAAGTTACCCCTTTCCACAAGATTTAGTATTTATCCAAAAAATGACTTTTAATACTAATCCTAACATTTAATTATTCATAACAATAAACACATTTTTTTACACATTTGACATGTTGAGTCGATGTCATGATTGATCAAATTGAGTACCATCCTCTATTGTGCAAGGTGGTGAATATTATTTGATGTTTTGAGATTGTGTAGTCGAGTTTTGAGATTTCACTAAAAGGTATTGTAAACTAGATAGAGTACATGAATCAATAGGTTCTGTATTTTTAGGTGTACCTTGACATTGAAAATAATAAAATACTGATTAATAAATAATATCAAAATATGGCAAGGCATTCTCTCAAGGATCATAACATTGACTTGAATAACAATTATTAACATTAAAATGATCTCTAACAGAACTCACTTTATATGAAAGGAATTTTTTATGAGTAGTTTTTGAATAAAATCATGAATAACAATGTTAGGAATTATTTTACATCATTTTTCAAAACTCATTGTGAATTATTTAACAGTGAAGTTATATTTTATTTTTTAAAAAATAATAATAAAAACAGTTTTGAAAACCACCGCAAAATATTTTATAGTATTTTTTTAATAATTTAATATATATATATATATATATATATATAGTTTTAACAATTATTTATTATTTTTAATGGATTGGGCCCCTCAGGTGGCCCGGTCTGCCCCAAGCACAACCCAACACATGACCCGGCTGGTCCAAGCCCACAATTACGCTCAACCTACCCCATGGCCCATTCGAATTTCATCATATATTAGAGGCTTTAAGGATTTAAACCCATAACTTCTTCCTCACATTCCAATGACATTACCATTGACCTAAGCTTATCATCCTTGTTAATATACTTATATATATATATATATATATATATATATATTTGTGCACACACACACACACATAAATGCATGAAAATTCAAATAGATACAACTATATATATATATATAATATAAATATATATACGTATACATAAATATACCAAAATACCTATAAATATCTATACATACATACAAAGATAAATAAGATAGAAATCAATTATAGACACACAAATGTATATAATTAAATGTAATTATATATATATATAAATGTATATAACAATATATATATACATATATATATATACACCCACATAATATATATTATTAATTGGAAATTAATAACTTATAATTGATTATTAATAAATAATTGATTAAAATTAATAAATAATAAATAATAAATAATAAATAATAAATAATAAATAATAAATGATAAATGATAAATAATAAATTATAAATAATAATCAATAATCAATAATTAACAATTAAAAATTAATAGTTATAAACAAATAATTAATAATTGATTATTAATAATTAATAATTAAGAATGTATGATTAATGATTAATAATTAATAATAGGTATATAATTAACAACTAATATATAATTAATAATTAATAAATAGTAAGTAATAAAAATTAAAATAAATTATTACTAAAAAATAGAAGATAATAAATAAAGGATAAATAATAATTTATTCTACTTTTAATAATTATTAATTAAATAATAAATAATAAATAACAAAAGTTAATTAATTATTAATTATTAATAATTAATTATTAGTTAATAAATAAATAATAGATAATAAATATTAAATAACAAAAGTTAAATAGTTATTAATTATTATTAATTGATTATTAATTAATAAATAATTTATAAATAAAAATTTATAATAAATAATAATAAATTAAAATAACAAAGAATTTTGAAAATTAAAATTAATAATTTATAACAAATAATTAATTAATAATAATTAATAATTAAATAAGATATAAGAATTAATAATTAATAAATAGTAATTACTAATTAATAATGAATGATGAATAATGAACAATTTATAATTGATATTGAATATTGAATAATTAAATTATTCAGAAGAATTTATAAATATTAATTAAAATTTAATAACTAATAATTAATAATTAATAATTAATAATTAGTAAATAATAAATAATAAATAATAAATAATAAATAATAAATAATAAATAAAAAATAAAAAATAAAAAATAAAAAATTATTAATAATAAATAAAAAATAAAAAATAAAAAATAAAAAATAAAAAATAAAAAATAAAAAATAAAAAATAAAAAATAAAAAATAAAAAATAAAAAATAAAAAATAATAAATTTTTATTAACAATTAAAAATTAAAAATTGATTGATAATAGTTAATAGTTATCATGTAATGAAAATTTTAAATAACCATAATTTAATAATTAATAATTTATGATCGTTAACTCATAATTAATATAAAATAATTAATAATTAACTAATAATATGTCAACAATTAAATATTTTTTAATTATTTGTTTATAATTAATAATTAATTCTTACAAATTATGTATGTATTTAAATATATATATATATATATATTTATATACATTGGCATGCGTGTCTGTGTGTGTTTGTGTATTTGAATACATTTATATAATGTAAATAGAGTGGATAATTTATAGTTATAAATAAAATGAATAATAGTTTATAATTTAATGTCATTTATATATTTAAATATACAATATATTTATAAATAACACTAACATAAGAATACTACTAAAGTGTAAATACCATCATAAATATATAGACCTTTGTCGGAGAAATAAATTCAAATCTAATAAAAAATGACATGATGAACATGTTAAACTAAGTTTAAATTCCATTAAAAGTTTTCAAATGATGTCACCTTAACTTAAATGTTAGTTTTGGAGGAATTTCGGGACTGTTTGGACAAAAAAAAGGATACAAGGTACCCCTTTACCACATATTGTAAAATTTATTGCAATCTTTGAATTTACAGCTAATGAAATGAAAACAGACACTCAGATCAAAATTTATGACCATTTTAATTTTGAGTCCTATTTCAAAATTATCTTAGGTTCTTATTTAATTAAATTTCTATTAAAAAATTATTATTAAATATGTATTACTCAATATTCATTAGAAAATTTACAGTTGACTTTATTTATTTATTATTTCATAATCAATAATTTATAATTTATAAATGATAATTGAAAATGAATTATTATTTTAATAATAATAAATGGTTTTTTTAATTTAACACAATTCATGGGTGTTTTTACAAAACCATCACTAAAAATAAATAAATAAAATTAAAATTTAGTATTAAGAAAAGATTTCTCAAAACACTCATTACTTCATGATGATTTTTTAAAACCACCACTGAATAAATTGAATGGAAGTATTTTGTGGTGATTTAAAGACCATATCTAAAAAACAATTGGTAAACAACGTTTTTCCTATAGTGATGGGAGTTGAAAAATTATAATTCATACCATGTATTGTGGGAGGGTAGGGAATGTGTTTATTGTAGATATGTGGTGATAAAAATTACATTATGAACTCCTAAACATCTTGAATTTTCCTATAATGAATTCATTCAACCTCAGTCGTCCACTCATGCTACACTACATGAAAAACGTATTCTAGAGGTGTTTTTAATGATGTTTTTTTGAATAAACCACTAAATATTTAGTAATATTATCCTTCCACTAATTTATGATAGTTTTTAAAAGTGTTGCTAATATTTTTTAGTGGGGGTTTTAATTAAAACCACCACTAAAATGATAGGATATTATTTAGGATAGTTCTAATTAAAACCTATGCTACGTGTTTTAAAAAATACCCACACCACCCCCATCACCTTTACTCTTATCTCTCCCATCGAAACTCAATAACCCATGTCGCCCATTGCCCTTTTATCTCCTATCGCTTGTTTCCCTTCCCTCTACCCCAAAACCCCCACTCACATTCCCCACTGCCATCTCCCTTCACTTGACCCTTATTCCCCCACTCGTGATCCCCCTACATCCACCCTTTGCTCGACTCCCTTCCCTCCACATGAAATTCCCTCTTTTTTCCACCCTTACCTCGACCCTTTACCTTGTTGGCCCTCCTTGACATCACTATTTCCATCGACCCCTGAACCCCCACATGTGAGCCTCCCCTATTATCACCCTTCTTTCATACTACATTTATTCAAGAAAATCACAATTTAAGGGATTAAAAATATATATTTTTGTATCCATGTTAATATAGAATTGTTATTATTTTATTTCCTTTGAAAAAAAGTTATAATTGACCTAATAAATATATTAAACTGTATTGAAGAAATTTAAAAATAGGGATAATCATATATCATTACACAATGATTGTAATTGTTTGATTAAACATTTATATCATTATTTTGGATGTATAGGGGAAAAAGTGGTGGTAAAATATATATGAAAAAAATTGGATTAATTTAACTTGATACAAGCCTCTGTATGTTAAGGGTTTATAAGAAATTTTGAGCTATGAATTTCAAAATCGATCAATGGATGATAGAATAAAATGACCATGTTCGTATTATAAATTTAAATGATTGTTTAATAGAAATGAATTATATGAACACCTGATACTGAATCAATTTCATACTTGATATGTGCATTTCATTTATCTGGGTGACACTCCTATAAAAACGGCTTTATGCAACACCACCATTTAACACTGATAAAAAAAGTTTGGATAAAGGATACTTTTAATAGCACTAAAAAATGATGTCAAAAATACCCCTTTATGAGAACTTTTTTAGCACCGATAAAAGTTCCCCCTTTATTGGCACTTTTTTTAGCGCCGTTAAACAGACCTTATTTATCAGTGCTTTTTTAGAAGTGCTTATAAATACCCCCTTTTTAGCATTTTTTTACTTTCACAGGTAAACAAAATATTTCAAAAAAAAATTATTTCATTAGAAATAATATATTAATATATAAATATAAATATATTTATATAAATATAAATATAAATATATTTATATAAATATAAATATAAATATATTTATATAAATATAAATATATTTATATAAGTATAATATACATTTTTTAAATATAGTTTAGAGAATCCTAAATAGAAATTTACACTTAATAAATAAGATAATTAGTTAAAATGGATTACAAAATAATTAAAAATGTATTTTTTAATTAATAATTTTCTAATTATTAATGGCTAATTGTCATTTAATAAAAATTTGAATATAAAAAAATCAAAAAACTAATAAAATATCTCAAATAATTTGAAAACGTAACTCCAACTTCAAACAACCATAACTTTTGATCCATGTGTTCGTTTTTTATCTGCCACATATCAAATTGAAACCTTAGATGAGCTAAAGGATCTAGTGATCCAGGGAACCCATTGTCACATTTTTGAAGGAAAAGAGGCACATAATCCCTCCAAAAATGAGTTTTTAGTTGGGTTACCCTAATTATTTAACATTTGATGGAATTTAAGCATCATTTAAGGGAGTCTTTTTACCCATTTTCAATGGGGGTTAGAATTTATACTCAAGGATTAAATTTATATTGATATTATGGTTTTTAAATTTTATCATTTTTCATATTGTATTGTTATTTATAATAAAAAATATAAAAAAAATATATTTTTTGTATTTATTCACACATAAAAATTTAAGTTTGTAAACATATATGTAAACATATTTACACATAAAATATCATTCTAAAAATATAAACCTTATATAAATAAAAAATAATATCCATTTTATTTAAAATTAAAATATATGAATATTTATATACATAAACAATTAATGTATATATAGTGATTATATATATATATAAATATATTTGTGTGTGTGTATTGATGAAAATATATATATTAATCTATATATTCTAATATATGTATATAAATATTGATATATAATATATGTAAATAAATATAAATATGTATAATTATATATATATATGAACACATATATAAATATATGTATGTATGTATGTATGTATCTATGTATAAACATACACACACATACACAAATACACACACACACAGAACAAATTTTATATATGTATTTAAATATATATATATAAATAAATATATGGATAAAAAAATGAAATGAAATATATATAAATATATAGATATATCATAAAATATAGAACAAAACAAAACAATAGAGTGGAAAAAGCGTTGGAGTATGTAGGGGACGTATCAGGTTCGAAACCTTGCAAAGGCTAGCACGCGTTCGGGTGGGTGAAGTAGGTGAATAGTGCTATTAAAGGAAAAGGGGATACCTAGTGCTGTTAAAGGGGTGGGGAGGATAGACAAGTGATGTTAAAAGGGGGGGGATTAAGCGCTGATAAAATGGAGGGGGGAGTCCACCCTCTAATTTATAGAATTTGTTTTAAATAAAAATTATTTTTTTGACTTTTATCATTAATTTTTTAGAACTAATAAAAGGGACCCCACTTTTAATAGTGATGAGGATGACATCACTTTTTTAGTGTTGTTGAATCCCCTTTTGAGTAATGTTAAAGTGCTGATCTACAGTAGTGAGAATCAAATTTTATAGAATGTCAATGTAGCGGTTATCCAATAAATGAAACAAAAAAGTAACCCACTAGGGGATAATTTATTTTGAAACTTAAAAAATGAGGCATTTGGGTTTTCATCTTACATGGAAATAAGTTTTTAAGAGATCAACAGAACATTCAGTTGATCCTAAGTAGGTTAATTTATCTCATAACTTCAATGGAAAAAATCTGTTTTATGAATTTATTGAAGGAAAAAATCAAGAATAGTTTGAAGGGTGTTCTAGGTATTTGAATTTTTATTTTCTAATCAAGTTGTACTACATCAAGTGTCACTTTGGAATTTCTATCGAATAAATTTATATGATTTTGGAGTTTCTTTATAATGAAATTTTAAAGCAAATATCTTTGTATCATTCTATGAGATGAATAAAATGATTAATAATCTTAGCCTTGATTATAAAAAAATATTTGAATTCCCTAATAATTTAATGATTTTTGGGGGAGAAGAGTATGATAATTAATAATTCATAAGATTTCATAAAATTATATGGAAATCAATGAGCAAAAATGAGAGTATAAATTAATGTAACATTAAGAATAAGAAAAGAAGAAAAATCCCATAAAGTCATTGCATTAATTTCATCTGAAACCGTGCTTATAAAGATTATTCATGTCATCTAAGACTGTGTATGTCATGAAGTATATTTCTTTAGAAATATACCATGTTTACTTGACTAAACATCGAAAATATTCAACATTATGGTAGGTGTTTGATCCTTTATATTCAAAGTTTTATTTAGGTATTAGAAATATACATTTCAAATTGGATTTTAAGGATTTTAACCCCTTCAATACTTATTACTAATCATAGCACATGCCTAGTTGTTTTGATACCCTATAATATACATGAATGTATGTGTATGAAGAAAAATTCCTTCATTATTTCAATGATTATTCCAAGAAAGAAATTTCTTGGAAATGAAATCCATTTATACCTTCAGCCTCTAATAAATGAATTTCGAGAATTATAGGATGATGATATGGAGACATTTAATGCATCAAAAATAAAAATATTGAAAATGAATACTACATTAATGTAGATAATTAATTTCTTTCCTATAAAAAAACTTTTCCAGCTATAAAACTCATACTAGGTCAGCATGTTCGGTTTGAAATTTTGATATTGAACCTCAATTATTACCTAATAGTATAAAATGGTTCTTTATGTATCATCTATAATTTTTTAATGCATTTAATAAATTTTGGATTAACATGAAAAAATTAAATGGAGATAATGAATTAATAAAGACAACTAAGGTGTTATATAGATTATAAATCTTTTCATAATTAATGAATTTCACTGTAGAATTTTTAAAATGTAACCAGTTAAAAAAATAGAGGAAATGGTTATGAAGCACAATTTCTGAAGTAGTTGGAACACAACATTGTAATAAATGAGTATATTTTTAAAAAATATTTATTGTGATTTTAATTTCCTACATATTAGTATTTAAGTAATTCATATTGAAAATAACATCTCTGATAATGTATTTTTTTTTCATTGCTTAATGAGAAGGGTAAATCAAAGGACCACCTAAATGCTCATATAGACATGAATAAATGCACAAAAAGACTGAATTTTTTGAAAATGAGCATGTAAATTATCTTTCATCAAATTTGGGGAAAAAAATTCCCAGAAAAGATATATTCTTTTAAACATTAAATAATATAAAAGTACCAGATGGATATTTAAATAAAATTCAAGTTGTATTGACTTAAAATATAAAAATATATCTAGATTAAAAAGTCATGAAACCCATATTCATAAATAATAGTTTCTACCCTTGGAATTATGTAATATGTTTCCTAAAAAAGTAACAATAGTTATATTTGAGTTTTTAAACTCATTTATAAATCTTTTGAGAAAGACTATAAATCCAAAAACGTTTGAATAACTTTAAGAAAGAATTATGTTGACACTATGTCATTTATAGCTATTTTTTACCCCTTCATTTTTATTATTATGACTCATTTTTCTATTCATTTGGGTTAGGAAGCTAAAATTGGTGGACTGATACACTATTTATGGATATACTATATTAAGTGAAATGTTAATGTTTTTTATTTTCAATGAATAATTCATTATTTTCAAATAATTATGTAAATTTTTTTAATATGATTTTTTTTCATAGGTTGTTTCATTTTAAGTTATATATGAGGAATAATGCTTAATCAAATATATATATTAGAGACAGTTACATGTTTGAAGAGTGTATGGCCTCATGTTCTAGGTATTTGGATGGAATTGAGACTATATTCCATCATGTTGTACATGTTGAATACATATCTAATAATTATCATTTAGAAAAAGGCTCATCGAAATTTCCAACTATAGGAAGACCAATTGGAAAGGGATAACATTTTACACTGAATCAATTGGAATTACACAATCATATAGATATGTGTTACTAAATAGTCTTATTATAGATCCATTTATTGAATAATTGATATTTCAAACAAAGATATGAATAGGTGGTCGATCTCAAAATGAGATAGAATTAAAAAAAAGTAGTTAATAAGGATTTTAGTGAATGGTTCCCGAATCATGTATGTACATACTCATATTCATATTTTTTATGTGTTTTTATTTTGTCTATATTAAAATAAATAACTTATATCCTTTTATGTAGATAATAGATGTTATGAATCAAGATTAAATTTAAAATTATTTAATGTTTTTGGATCTTGGTCCTCTAAGGTAGGATACGATATTCAATGCCTACAACATTAGTGACTTTATATTTCATATGATTAATTTAGAAAAAAGGTTAAATACTCAAAATAGTGTTTTATTTAAACTTGGAGTGGTAAGATACTATGGAAATATGGTTGATATCATTGATTTAATCTATCAAAGTTAATTTTATGTTTTATTATTCAAAATAAAGTGGGTCAGCATTGATAGGGGTATAATGAAATATTCATTACATTTTACTTCTTATAAATTCCATCACTTTATCTACACAAGTGAGTATGGAGATCATAATGATCTATAGTGGTAAATTTCCTCATTTTACATTTATCTTGGTTCATAAAACCGAATGGTTTATTATATGGATGATGAAGTACATGAATGTTTTAGTGGGTCTATACACTTAAAATGAAAAGACCTGTATGATATAGATGATGAAGACCAATTGGTAATTTGTTAGAGTGAACCTCAATAACCACAAAACAATAAATAGTTTTTAACTGAAAATATTGAAACATTAGAACTTTCATAGTAGGGTGAAAATAGAGAATTACTCTTCATAATAGATGTTGATAACAATTATGAAAATAAAGATGAAGATAATTTAATTTATAAATTAGTAATGAAATAATATTTCAATTTCACATTTATAAGTGTTTCTAAAATATATTCATTATTCTATTTTTAAATTTTATGATTATTTTAATTGTATATTTCTTATAAATTTAATATATTCTAACCCATTTTAAGTGTAGTAATATCATGAAAAAAAAATTTCAAGATCCTAACTGATCATTATCTCAAAGCACACCACCTCTATCATTACAATCAGTGGATCTGTGTAATTAAAATATATAAATTACTTTTAGTAGGTCACCAACTTCCCCAAATGTCTTTGGTAGCTCTATGTCCAATTCACCTATGATAGTGGAGTAGTTGGTCACTCCTATATCTAGTGGATATTGGTAGGTTACCATTACTTGTATGTATTCCATTATAAAAAACTATATAGTTTTATTATCTATTATATTTAATTTTTCAAACAGATGAAAATAAAAACATAATAGATACAAATATGAATATAATAGAGATGTGATTTCTAAAATGCTTTAAAATTATCAATAAAATTTTAGAGTTAGGGGATTCTACTAGTGATTCTACTAGAATTATATATATAGGTTCTAAGGTAGCTTTCCTATGAGATGATGAGACTTCCCATTAATTATAAATATCATAGGAATATTCTCTTGCCATGGATGAATGATGTGTTTGATAAAAAAATAATGGTAATTCTAATTTAATATTCATTGTTGACTAATTTAAAATATGTGAGTAAAATTATTAATATAATTATAATATTTTTTTTATTTCTATATATTTTTTAATTTCAATGGTCTTGACTCCATTTCACCCCCTAGATCATGAAAAAATTGGAAAAAATAGATAGAATTTAATTAGATATTATGGAATGAGTTTAATGAAACTTCTCTAAGAACTCAATAAATGTATGATAAAGTACCTAAATGTGTGCCTCGTGAGTGGTGTAAGTTGTTTGTTGATATTAACTGAGATGTATATCATGAGTTATTTAGATATTTTATAGAAAAATAAAAACATAAGCATAATAAAGTTATAATTTTTACTAATTTTACTATTTATTTTCCGAAATTATTTCAAAAATACATTTAATCATGAAAAACAAGCCATTCCACATATCATTGGGTGATGGTGTTTTTATAGAAAAAGAAAAATCTTAGTTGTATTTTTTTCATTATTATTTATATAACTTAAATATACTAATTTTTTTCTAACTTTATATTTACATATATATATATATATATATATATTATACAGAGCCATGATTTTGGTTACTTGGTTGGATGAATGGTTATGTGGCTTTTAGTTTAGCAGAAAATCAATGGATATTTCACGAATGAACGCACTTGAGACATTAGAGTAACCTCTTTTCATTAAAAATTAATTTTATTTCATTATTATAATCTCATTATCATTATTATTATTATTATTTATAAACAATTTGAAATTCAAGAATCTTGGGATGAAAATCCTGTACAATTATCAATGGTTTCCTAGAAAAATTTATTTGAAATTTTTTTAGGGAGGCAACATCCTGGGCATGTATGGGGGATGGGTTATATTCCTACTCCATAATGTTTTTTAGTAGTTTTCCATCATTCATTACTATTTCACCATCTAGGGAGGGTTTATGTAGTTTTTTCATAGGGAAGTGTAGAGGGATATTTCGATGTTGGAATAATGAGTGAATGTTCATGAATTCTATAGGAAAACACAAGATCAATAGAATTTGAAAAAAGAAAATTTCTTAGATTCTATATCCTTGAGGATGATGGGAATAGTACCTGAGGAATGTTTTTTCTTATCGAACATCCTATAGAAGTAAATTCAAAACTCAATCCATGACAGGTATAAATAACTATTTCTATTATTTCAAGATGATATTGTGTCCTGTTGGCGATTTTTCCATAAGATGGAGTTAGGTTAATGTGAGACGAGTGTTCTATTTGAATTATGCGGGTGTGTATTTGTGATTGAAGTTATTTGTTATTATATTTTTATATTTTCAACAAAAACAAGAAAAAGAAAAATTAAAGTAAAAAGACTATATAAAACCCTCTAATAATGGTATCAATTTTGAAGATTTAGCTTCATAGTAATGAAAATAGAGATATATATATATACTTATATTGTTATAAAATAATCAATTTTTAGTTTTTAGAGTTGAATCATATCTTAGATAGTCTGTTTTATGATTTCAATGTTTTATGGGTGAGTTTGGAGGTTTACACTATGTTACTTAGAGAAACTATTTCCATATTTTTTTTGATTTCATATTCCACTTGACCGTATATTTAACCAATAAATTTATTTCTAGTGGACCCATGTAATTAATGGATATGTATACAATATATATATACTTGAATACATTTAGGTTACATGTCAATATGACACATACGAGAATATGGTGTGTCAATATGACATGTGGTGTCCTCAAAATTAGCAAATAAGTAGTTTTTTAATGATATCAAAGTCTTTAAATTTTTCTGTAGGGATTAAAAATCAAGTAAAACTCCTTGAATTTCCATGAAATCATTATAAAAAACTGTATATTTAATTTTAAAATATAGGAACTCACACCATGTCAATATAAGTTATGGTTCTCTCAGGATGATCGAAAGAAATTTTTTAGTGTTTTAAAACTATAAAATGTGTAGGTAATAGTTAAACTAATATAAAATTACATTGTAATGACATGAAATCATAGGAAAATTTTATTTGAATCATTTTTTATTTTTAAGAGTAGATAAAACCTTAATAAAAATCATGATTTCCTTGAAATTACTAAATTAGTAGTTTTTAAAGATATATTATCCATTAAAACATAATTAGGTGTTAAAAACTAAGAAAATGACATCATATTTTCATGAAATCATAGAAAATAAATCATATTTTGATTTGTGAAATATATGAAGTGACATAACATTGATCTATGTTGTGGTTTTCTTAAGATGATTGAAAACACATTTTAGTGTTTTAAAACTCTAAAACATGTGTGAAATGGTTGAAACCATAGAAATGACTTTGGAATGATGTGAAATAAAATAAAATAAAATATTATAATTATTTTTGAGGTGTAAGATTATACATCTCATCCATATTATGTGAAGGGTTCTTAAAATGACTGAATAACCAACTTTAAAAGATATGAAAGTCTTTAAAAACATGTGTCAGGGGGTTAAAACCAAGAACATTACCTATAATTTCAATCATATCATAGTAAAAAACAATAGAATGATTTTTTATATGAATAAACTAAAATAACACTAATCCAAGTTAATGCTTTCTTGGGATGGCCAAAAAAACTTTTTAATACTTTAAAACTCTAATGGCGAATATGAAAAGAGCATGTGTTGAGGGTAGAAATAAAGACATGTCTCTTAGAATAATCACATTTAGAAAATTAAATTCCTCTAATAATAATAATTTTCAAAATAAAAATCTAGATAAAATGTTTTTCATGAAATTGATTTTTTTATAAAATATTTTGAAAGAATCAAATTTTTTCTTATGAAAAGAAGAAAAATTATTGATGATATGATGTTTATAATGTTATATAAAGATGATTAGTTCTATAAAAAATAATCTAATTTTATTTAATAAAATAAATAGTTAAATAAATTTACTAGCTTAATATAATAATTATTTATGTTCAATACTTATCTTAAGGTTATGAATTTATAATCCATTGATTCCAATTGGTTTCCTTAATTGGTTAAAACATATTGTATATACCCATAAGTGTGGGTTTTATTTACATATAAGTTTTTTTTAACCATTAGTTTCTTAAATTATATAATACTTATATAGAAATACTAATTTTTTTATTAAATGATTTAGGTATAGGTTTCACCCCATAAAAGAAATTCTTCAATTTTCAAAATTTATTTCCACCATTATCAACCACAAACCCTCCCAGTTACTCAATATAATTTTATATATCATGATCCTCATACAAAAAAGTTACTTGACTATCATTTTTAAAAATATTATAGTTTCTTTGGGATATAATTTTAAATAAAATTTCTTATTATATTGAACCATTTAATGGGACAGAATGTCTTATCAAATCCATTTCGTTTCACCTATGAATAAGCCTTGCAATCAAGAAAATCATTTTTACTCTAATACTCCCCTTTCTCATTGATTCTATTTTAAAATTTTTTGATAATTATTTTTTTCTATTCTAGTCTTGTTATAATTTCTAAAATCTAATTCTTATAAATCTAAGGTTACTCATCATTCATTGCATCCAACCACTAATTTTTTAATCAAAATACTCTTTATTATTTTTATGTTCTACTCATGAAAAAAGGTTTGTGTGACTTTAAATATTGTTTTATATCTTGTTTTATACACCATTAATCTCATAACTAATGATATTTTTAATAGATATTAATGCATGTTTGGTTTGAATTTAAATTAAATTATGAATTTTTATCCTTTGTATAGTATAACATCAAGATTTTGGGTATAATCAATGTCATGAAATTTTAAATGGGATAGGTTGGAAGTAGATGAATTATTTATAACTAATTTTAATATATAAATTTGGTTTTTAATTTATATTCCTGATATTAGAGTCTTACACTAGGAAATTATTTTCTTGAATCTATCCTCTTATTCTAGGAATTTTTCAATAGGGAAAAATGATTTTTTTGATACTTATAGTGATTGAATTTTGTGAATTGAAGATCAAAACATATCTAATTTACAATGATAGTTATATTGGGAAATGGTTTGGTAGGTTTAGGTAGCTTATCATGGAAGTTGGTATTTATTCTATAAAATTAGATGCATAGTAATTTAAAATTTTGTATGGATACATAGATTGTTATAAACTCATCCATTTCAAGTTTTGAGAGTTGAATAATATCATAAATAGGTAATTTTAGGATTTCAAAGTTTTATGGGTGAATTTAGAGGCTTAATTACCTAGATTATTTTATTATATTAATTTAAATCATGATATTTGAGTTGATATATCATTATATTTTTGATAAAATGTAATATATTTGATTAAAAAAATGATAAATTTTATGTGATTTTTTTTGAATATATTCAGGAACTATTTTTTGTTCATTTTATTAGATGTTTTGGTTTAGTATTATAAGAAAAATATGTCAATAATAGGAAAGTTTTTGAATATTCTGATCCAAAACACTATTTAAAATGTATTAATGATGGTTTATATTTTTTTATATGAATAAACATTATTATGGATTCTAATATAATTTTTATTTATTGTGCTTAGTTGTTCGAATTTCTATCTTGTTTTTGTTTTAGTTAATATTATGGTTATGTAATCAGTTTTTTTTGTATTATAAACCTTGATATGGTGGTGGTAGGATACTGTGGAGGAGGGGAGATGGATGTGATGGGTTTAGTGTGGTTGTTTGAATTATATTTTATGTATAATAACTGATTTTATGACTAATGGTTGTTGACTTGTGTTGACATATATAGATGTGTTTTATAAATTGTTTATATATGTTTGTTGTAGATATGTATGGTCTATATTATGATTTATTTATATATTTTACTAATTAATATGTATTTGTATTGGGTTTTCTATAAAAAGTACTTTTTAAAATATTCTTTATTCATAATTTTTTTATTATGAATGTTTAATGGCAGTTTTTATAAACCACTAATAAAAATAACTAATGCAATATATATTAGCAGTAATTTTTTTTTTCAAATTCATTATTTTTAAGTTTTTCAACTAGTGATTATAGGGATAAATATCAATGAAATAAAATAAATGATAATTTTTTTAGCAGTGGTTCAGACATTTTTTCCATATTTATTAAAAAAATTATGATAATAACTGCCACTAAATGTATGAAAAACCACTACTACTTGTTGATGATAGTAAAATAAATGACAGTTTAAATAACTACCACTAACTGGATTGTTAGGGGTTTAAAATTACGCTACATGTTGGTATTGGTGTAGTTTCCCCACTGATTTCCATGACAACCTCACTCACAAAAAATCACATAGGGGCCCATGGAATATAAAAATCGTCCTCAAAATACCATGAACACTCACAACATCTAGGTGAGGGTTGTTTACACTGGTTAGTCTCTAGAGGAGTTGGTATAGGATTCTGGAAAATGGTTAAGGTTAATGCAGATATCTGGTTCACAACATCATGGGTTATGGATATTTCCTCAGGTTTATTTTGATCCCCAAGGACGAAGGATCAACGTTTCGGGTTTATTAAAAATTGTGGAGAGTTAAATTCTATATGAAAAAATATGTGAACTAGGGGGGATGGGCTAGCCATGGGAGAAACACCAGCTTGAGGGTGGGTTTCGTTATATCTTGAAACTACTAATGGGAGCCCAATGAAATGTTCCATATGTGCTAATGTAATAGAAACATCGATTGATGATGGATACAAATGAGGAAGGGGACCTTTGATGCTACATGCTGAGAGGAGGGGTGGGGGTGATATTTTGAAGCCTCTATCCCCATAGATGAAATTAACTTAATGTATTCTGAATGAGATAGTACAAACGACCATATTAGTATATAAGCCTCATTATGTGTCACCAGTCCCTACTCCACATCACACCACTTTCCAGCATTATCATTCCATGTTTCTCTATTGTGTTGTGGCAGTTTACCCCTCCACCCTTGGTAGGAAATTTATATGGGTAAATGGATAGTTGATAGGTGATAACCCACACATATCTCTTTTTTTCCAAACACATGGTGACACCTACATGGATTCACATTGTGCCACATACTAGTAGTGTCGTGATATCTTCCTAGTCATATAGGTATTAGTGTAACTAGTCATCACACTATGTTGCCCCTTTCTAAAACCACCACATCATTATTCCCTATATCTCATTTTGTTAGGGAAATACTCCTCCCCACATAAAAAATCCATGTCCGTATATAGATAAAAAATAATTAATAACACACCCATCACTCTTTTGACCTTCTCACATGGCGATTCCTGTGTTTTGGAATGTTGCATGCCTGGTTAGTCAAATATTTCAACATATATTCCTATAGAAATGAAACATTATGATGAATTAGAGGCCATATATCTCTAAGGACTTTAATGTCTTGGAGGAATTTTTTCACAAAGTCTCAAATATATGGCTCAAAATACCATTTTATATGAATATTATCACAACTAAAGTACCCCTTTAAAATCCATTCTATAGTACTTTCACTGCTATAGTGTTATAATACTGCTACAATACCATGATTATTTATGGCCAAATATTAGATCCCTATGAATATGATGTTAAAATAGAACTCTTCTCACTAAACATTTATAGTGATGCTAGTACGGATGGGTTCACTAATAAATTTTTCATGTTCTACTGGGAAATCATACATAATGAGGTGATGAATAATGTGAGGGAGTTCTTCAATCATTTATCCATGAATTATGGAATAAACTCTATATTCACTGAACATATACCCAAGAAAGATAATGATAGAGATATCATGAATTTTCGGCTGGTTACAATTGGTAACACCGTTCCTAAAATCATTATAGCTAGAATGGGAAGATTGGTCAGAAAGATCATCACATGAAATAAGTTTGGTTGTTTCCCTGGAATAAGCATCCAAAAGTATCTTTTTATTATCACAAAAAGTGTCAACCTAATGTGGTGGAAAACAATGGTTGGGAACTCTTCCCTCAAAATTGACATCTTTAAAGCTTTTGAAACTATCAAATAGAGATTAGTTATGGTTTCCCTAAAGAAATATGGTTTCTCCACTACTTTTATTAAACTTATCACCACCACCCTTATCATTACAAGGCTATCCATTCTCATTAATGGTTCCCCTAGAGGATTATTTCATATCTCAAGGGGTTTTGGAAAAGTTGATCCACTCTCAGGACTTATTTTTTCAATGTTTGAAGACTATATGAGAATATTCATTAATTACAATGTCAATATTGGACTTTACAAATAGATCATGGTTAGTATAAGTAATTTCACACCCTCTCACCTTATTTATGATGATTATATTACACTCCTTGGGCATGCCTTCTAGAAAACCCTATATTCCATCAATTATATATTTAGACATTAAAGGGATGTGTCTAGAAAATACATTAACTGGAATAAATCCTTCATCGTCTTTGGAAATGGTTTCTCAATGACAAGGAAAAACAAGATCTATATGATCCTTGGAGTAAATATGGAGGGAGTATCCTTTAAATTACCTTGTTGTACCTCTATTATATGGTAAATTCAGAAGTTGTTTACTTGAGAAAATTTCTTCTAGAATTTTCAACCAGCTGGACAGGTGGAATGGAAAGTCTATGTCCCATACTAGGAGAGTGTTCTTGGTCATATCGATAATCAGATATTTTTTTTCTAATCGTTATGTCTACAAAAATGGCCTACATATATATGGGGGGCCATAGCATCTATGCCTTAAATTTTCAATGACCCTCTTCTTATTAAATTAACTTGGAACCTTTTGACCTCTAATGATCTTTCTATAAAGTTTATTTCCTTCAGGATCACCACAATATTGATGAATATATATTATTATTACCTTGACTCATCACTCTATCTTGATATTAGAAACTCTTTCAATGATCTACTAGGAAACTCTAACTAGATGTTTTTCATACAGTCCAATATCAACTGTTGGACCACCCCTTTTTCTGATAAATCTTAGAAGATATCATGGTTTTAAATCCCAATATTAATCACCTATCTATTATGGATTTTATCTTCAGTATACCCATTTATTATGTTATTTTCACTCACCACATATCCCTCAAGCTTCAAAGGTATGCCTTCATGGAAAAGAACACTCTAATGTTGAATCAAAATTTAAATGGTCAACTCATCACCAGAGACTTATATAAATTATAATATAAAGGAAATTATAGAACCCATTCATGGATACTCAAATTTAAATCCACATTCATCCTTCCCACATGTATACTACTACTCTGAAAAATTTAGAGAGGTAGGCTGCATTCACATGATTGGATGTAGATGGATATGATCAATATGGCCTCAGTCTGTCACCTCTACATGGGGGTGGTGAAGAATATTAACCATATTTTTTTAACTTCTCTTTCATTTAGAAACCTTGGTAATACATGTAAGGGATGTTCCACATCAATATTAACATGGGAAACTAGGTTGAGGACATATTGACCTCTATTATGTTGACTATCTATAGCAAGTTGGTGCACAAATTATTGCTCATAGTTGATGGATCTAAAATTGAGTACACTTGGAAAACCATAAATACTATCATCATATAGAATCAAACCCCCTATCTTCATGAAGTGGTCCATTCCATTAATATGGATTTATTCACCACCTTCAGTATTAAAAAAGTTTCCATGAAAAATTGTTTTTCCAACCTCAATATTCAATAGATTCTTGGTGTGCATGATAGGGAATGAATACAGACTATATAGAAATATATTATCTAGAATCCCTTGACTAGTCCATGGATCAAGGTGAATGTTGACTTTGTGGATTCCATCAAGCCAGGTTCCTCATGGTGTGACTCGGACTTCCGCACCCATCATGGGTTTGTCAGGGGCTGCTTCCCTAATTAAATTAGAATTGGAATTACTTATGAATCTGAAAGTTAAGACATGATCCATTATGTCAAGCATGAAATTCACCATAATAGTAACTTTGTATGGATGGAATCTAACTCAAAGAAATTTGTTGAATATTTTATGTACAGAATAAAAAATGTTTCCTAGAAAGTGGTACCCCATTGGATCAGTTTTCTTTATATAATTGAGCACCTAAACCAGATGGTGTCACACTCATATAAGAAGGTCAATCATGTTGCAGACATTTTGTCAAAGAGGTCAATTATGGAGATGATATTGATGTGGTACTTTTGGATCTAAATTTTATTTTTATTCTTGGTTGATGAGGACATGCATGGTGTGATCCACTCACCCTTTTTTAAAACCCCTTGTAACACCTGAACTCTTGTTATAATTTTTTGTTAATAAATTTCAGGTTTGGCTTTATCTAGATTTGGATTTTTTTTAATAATATATATTGTTAAATAATATACGATAATAATATATATGACTAATATATGCTCAAATTAATATTAATAACTAATAATAATATACAATTTAACTAAAAATTATAAAAAAAACAAATATAATACTATATTTTAAAATAAACTAAAACATATAAAATGTTTAAACTAAATAATTAAAATTAAGTTAGAAAAATAAATCAAAATTTCAGTGATTTCTAAGTGCATCAGTCTATAATGTGTTCATTAAAATGTCAGTAGGAATTTTTATAAATAATTGTCACTAAAATAAAGGATGCATTTAATAAAGATATTTCCTAAAGTACAATATATATATATATGATATATATTAGCCTACATCATATTGTATGAAATAGTGTTATCTTATGTACAATACCCATGGAGCTATTGAAAATTGACCACCTCGGTTTTCCATATTGTGGGGTGTTATATAGTGATGTTGTACCACATCCTTAAACAAATCATATTATATGATATTGGAATGAAAATAGTGCTATGATATATCAATATTATTATATAATTAATAGTATATTTATTTGAACATAAAGTGATATATTTCAAATAAAATTCCTTTTAAGGCTATCAATATTATAACTGTTTCATATGATGACTCATTTTGGGAAATCAAAATAGAATTTTAATGTTAAATCCAAGCTTGATGGTTAAAAGGAGTTTGTTACCATAATATTTCTATAATATTATATAAAATTTACATAAATTTCATGAAGGCTCAAGAGAGACACCATGGCCAATATAATGGAGGAGAAGTCCATGAAAATCGCATCTTAATTTCTTATGGAGTGATAAATTCTCCCTAAGTGGATTCCTGCTTCTCTTTTTTTTTCCATTATATTTGATATACTATCATACCATTATCATAATAAAAATACTTACCATGAATTTAATGATTAATCAACCCATGTATAGCTTATGAGGAAAGAGTTATTTGATTACTTTTTATGAGATCATCATTAAGAATGTGATTGAATACATGAGGTTTATCCAACTTTAGGTGTACAATATATTCTTTATTTAATATTATTCTTGTTTTTAGTTTCAAAGCTTGTAATATAATTATTATGTTTTTGTATGTCTTTAATTTCATGAATATGTGTTATTTGATCCTAAGAAACCAATTTATGATATCAAAATAATTCCATTTTTGAATTGATTCATAAAATCATGTTTAAAATAAATAAATATATATATGATTTCAGTACTAATAATAATGATTCATATTTTATACCATGGTTTGTTTTATAAAATGTGATATTGTAACCAACAATGAGATATAACTAATTGATATAGGATATCATGTATTATTAATGAGTTTAAAGCATATAGTTTCAACAAATAATAATGTATAATATGTGGTAATTTATATTATGTTGTGGAATTTGTTCTATATCATAGAAAAAATTAGCCCAATCAAATTTAATGATAATAATGATTACAATATTCACGTTTATGATAACATAGCCTCATCCTGTAAAGGTGATATATATCTTATCAAATATTGTGATATCTAAGGACCATAAATATCATCACATCATGGTTTTCCAATCACAAAGGATTATATAAGAATTATTGAGAATCATGAAATATGAAAGGGGTTTATCATAAAATATGATTGATAATGTTTATAAATGTGAATAAAATTTCATGTTTGGATTCTATATGTCTGTAAATACTAAATCTATAAATATATGTCCACATAATGAGGGAGGATTTTAGCAGTGGAAGTCCAGCAGAGGTAGGATATTCTTGAAGAGGATATTCTAGAACAGGGTAAGAAAGTGGCCGTGTCTAGATTATGGAGTGAGAAATATTTGTCTCACATAAGAATAAATTGAATGGAGTTAATAGTGATGTGTTTTCTGGTTTTATAAAGCCTATATATGATTAATCATAAGGCTATATAAAGAGATCTTACACTATTTATTGTAATACTTAAATTGTAGAAATGCAATCTACTAGAAACCAAAGGTGACCAATTCCAATTCTAGACTCTCTATAAACATCAGAAGGTGTTGTAATTGGTTGGAGATCTCAGAAACACTCTAAATAGATGTATTAGAACTATTTTTAATGTAACTTTTAACTATTTATTAGCATCTAACTTTGTTAATTTTTATTTTAATCCTCATTTTCTTTTAGGTGTAAATGAAAAGAGTTGTGTTCTCCCATAGATGTAGGGATAAAGTCCAAACCATGTAAATATATTATTGTCACCTACTTTACATATTTATTTATATATTTGTGTTTGTTCTATGAGTTTTTAGTTTTCAAATGTGTGAATGAGAGAGATTAAATGTAGTGGATGGAGTGTGTTTGAATTATCAGTTTTGGAACATCATTTTGTGGGATCATCCGATTGTAGGAGTTTTATACATTTTCTTGTGCTTGAAGTTCCAGTGGTTTTCTTCCACATAAATTGTTTCATTGATCAATACTACAAATCTAGGTTTATCTAGTTCTATAGATTTAACAACACTAGCTAAAAATGCTATTAAAGACACCCTTTGTCAGTACAAAAAAGGGAGCTATTAAAGAGGGTCTTTAACAATGCTAAAAAAAGCGATGTTAAAGACCCACCATTATCAGCACTTTTTTAGAAGTTCTAATAAAGTAACCCCCTATATCAGAACTTTTAAAAAAATACTGATAACTGGGGTATTTTATCGGTGCTTTTAAAAAAACACTGATGGGGGGGAGGGTGTTTATGAGCGCTTTTTTATAAGCGCAGATAAAGACCCACTTTTATCAGTGATTTTTTAAAAGCTCTAATAAAAGTAAAATAAAATAAAAAATTTATTTGAATATAATATATTAATATTTAAATATATTGATATTAATATAAATATAATATATGTTTTTTGAAATGTGTTTTTGATTAGGTAAATGAGTATTTACACTTATCATATAAGATATTTAGTGAAAATGGATTATAAAATAACTAAAAGAAAATTTTTAATTAATAATTTTCTTAATAATACTGAGTAATAGATATTTAATATCAATTTGAAGATAAAAAATCCAAAAATCAACAAAATATCTAAAATAAGTTGAAAACATAACTCGAACTTCAGACGACCATAACTTTTGATCCGGGTGTCTGTTTGGGCTCTACAAGATATCAAATTGAATCATGCAATGAGATCTACAATGTCAATGAAATAGGTTAACATATTTCACATTTTTAAAAGGCAATAAAGGTCTATAAGACATCAAAAATGGAGATTTCAGTCGGGGTATCCTGATGTTTTAACATTTGATGGGTTTTCAGCCTCTTTTAAAGGGATATTTTTTCCTTCTCTATGGGGATTGAATTTACTCCTAGGTCTACATTCATATTGATATTATAGTTCTTAAATTTTATCATTTTTCACAAATTAATTTTATTTATAATTAAATTTATTCATGTTTTATTATATTTACTTATTATAAATCACTCATATAAATACATATATCAACATATTTATGTAAACATATATATTATAATATATCTAAATAGATACATATTCTAAAAATATATTTAAGACAATATCTAATTTTTTTTAAGTTATACAAATATATTTATAATGTTTATACATACCTATGTGTGTGTATTAATAAACACATATATATATATATATATTATAATCTAATATATGTAAATGAATATAATATATGATATATTTAAATAAATATAATATATATCCCAGACATACATATATTATGTAAATTTATTTAAAAATAATTATATAAATAAATAAATAAATATATATATATATAAATATCATTAAACAGACATCAAAACAATATGGTGTAGTGGTAAAGATGTCCCATCTTTGAAGGAGAGGTGTAAGGTTCGAATCCAGGCAGGTGCTCCTGAGGCTGGAAATTCAAATAGCATTGATCAAAGGGGTGGTAGGGTAAAAAATGTTGATAAAGGAGGTGTGGAGAACTTTTAAAGGATGGAAGCATTGATAAAAGGGGTCGAGAACATAGGTCTCTGAATTTTTTACCCCTTTATCAGTGTTAAAAAAGCAATATTAATGTCACCCTTTAACTGTACTTTTAACTACACTGTTTTAGACTTTTTACCATGCTTTAATCATCAACAATTTTTTTGAACTGATAATGGAATTTTTTTATCACTATTAAAGTAATTTTTTTGTATTAATGGATCCAAAAATTGGCATTATAATTTGTGGTCTAGTATGGCTCCATGTACTCAACATATAACTCTTTATGTAACATTCTTGTCTTTATTCCTTTTCATTTTAGTGGGATTCAATTATTTTAGAAGTAATTTCATTAGAAGAAAGATATTTCTTGATAAAAATATTCAATAGTGAGAACTCCAATTTCTAGAGGATACCAATATAGTTCTATATATTTTTGAATGACATTAATGTTTCATTGGATGGAGTCAAACTAGAAGAAATAAATAAATCAGAATCAAAAAGTCTTTATAGGAATGCACTTAGAGTTAAATATATATTGTTACCATGTAATGTTTTATATAACATCATGGAATTTAATCCATAGTGTAGTTGGTGAAAGTTCTTATTTATATGCATGAGAATCACAAAAAATGAAAAAATTGTTCATGATGGGAAGGTTATTCAATGTGATAATGTTAAAAGGAAGTAATGGTTGATCATTTAAATGATTTCAACATGACCTGTTGTTAGTTGGAATTGGTAGTAGTGATGTTAAATAATCCAGTATGGGATATTTTTACACTATCATCACTTTAAAAATCATGGGATGTTATAATGAATTCGATAATCAATTATTAAGTAGAGAACAACCTAGTGTCTGAAGATTTTCATGATCTTTGTAACACCCTGATATTTTATGAGAAATATTTGGGTTTTTTGTATTATGTTATATGCAATACCAAAGGAATATTTCACTACACACAACAATATCTTGGTTTGAGTTACATGCAAGAGCAACCTTCCTCGATAGCTTGCGTTGTACGCAATACCACATTTCACTAAACAACGATATGTTATTAAAATATTATATAAACTAGCCGTTATGAATAGTAATACCCACTTTTTGAAATTTTATTAATTTTATCTTCTAAAAGGGACTTCAATTTTGGATTCGGAATATCGAAATTAGCTTAGGGTGAATTTTTGGTACTTTTATGAAAACATTCAATTTTTGATGAATATTGAAAAACACTGAGTTATAGTTTAAAAATGATTTTTTTGAATAATTATTTATTTTATTTAAATTTATTTTAGGTAAAAATAGATACATAATACCTATATAATTTTAATGTAATTAATTGGAGTCATTTTATAATAATTTTAGATATATAGAAATTTTATTGAACTATTTACCGTCTTTTACCCACCTCCTAGGAGAATTTTCAAATTTACAAAAAACTTAATTTTAACACTTCTGTGAGTGGAATTTCAAAAATCTTAGAGACACGGTTGATATCAGTAAGTAAAATGTGGTTCGACAAGATAAAAATAATTTTTGGTGAATAGTAACTTTTTACTTTTATTTACCACGGTTAAAAGTAAATAGGGTAATTAAGGGTAAAAATGATATTATTATTACCCTAACACATGTCCTAATTCTGTTGTATAAGTTCAATTCAACCAAAAAAACCTTACTAATAAAATATGACCATTTAGGTCCACTTGGATTAGATTAAGGACTTTTATTATTATTTAATTCAAAGAAGAGTTAAAAGAGTTAAAAATCAATGTTTAATAACTAAAACATTTTTAATATAGGGTTATACATAAGATCAATTCGACTATAAATATTCATTAGAAAGATAAAAATATTTCCTAAATAATGGTATTTTATTTTTATACATTAAATAATTTAATTTATTTATGACACAATGATGATGCAGTAATTACCTTATTAATGAAATATTAACATAATTGATATTATAAATACCCAAATAAATGTAATTTGAGACTTTTTATGAATTAAAATAATTTTATAGGTTAATATAACATATTAGGGTCGGTTATATGAATTGTTTTCGAAGTAATAATGCTGTTATGAATTTAGAAAAAACAAAATACCAAATAGTGTCAAAATTGACATAAAAGACTTTTTAAAACAAATATTATATTATTAATTGATATTATATTCCTAAAAATCTAAGGTTTAGCCAAAAGACTTATATAATGATATTTGTATCAATAATGAACCACTTGGGGTTCTCTTAGATTTATATAGTATGTTTATTAACCATATAATATAAAAATACAAAGAGACATGGTAAATGTTAAACTATTTAACTAAGAGTTAAATATAAATGATAAGGTTAATACATTGACCCAAACCTATCTAAAACCTATTGGTTGAGTGGATTTTGACCCATTCCCACCTTAAAATTGAAATAAATCAATTTGTAGCCATTATAAACTGAATATGAATTTACTATAAAATAATATTTTAAGTTTTTCCTATGGTGCCCCTCACCTCTCTTATAAAAGGGAACTCCCCCTTCTCTCTAATTCACACCTCCAAAGCCATTTGTCTCAAACAAAACCTTCCCAAATACCCTATAAATCGTCCTATATTCATCCTAGAGACATTCCTTTAGTCATAAAGCCATCCTAAGAAGCCATTTTGATCAAATCAAAAGGAAGAATCTGAAGAAGAGGTAAATATCTCACCACCTATTTCAAGTTCCTTTCTTCTTCCACTTCCTCTTTCTTTGTTGTTTCCATTATAAAATGATAAATCCAGTATCTCCTATATACTGTTATGTTATTATAAAATTTTTTCAACCATATTAGTTATTTTATCCATCCTATGAATGAAAATGTCACCACACGTGCGTACGTACGGCTTACCATCTCCACGTCATGGTGTAGTTTGTTATTCAAACATTTAATCATTTGGATAGGTATAATAATGAGTATAAATGATATATATAATAAATATATCATTATTATTAATCTCTATATATTATATACCATACAATTATATATGATTTTAATATCAAAAGAATGATATTTTCACTTGTGCGTACGTACGGCCTACCGTCTTCACGATGTGATGTGACTCATTCTACATGTTCATCGTTGAATAATGATATAAATGAATTTAATGAATAAATATGATATATATTGCACTAATAAAATTCTATAAATGAGGTATCTATAAACTAAAAATATGAATAATAATTTATTCAACAAAACACGCATAAGAATATAAAGCAATGGACACCCAAATAACAAGTAGCAATGAAATATTACTAATAAGAAGATAAGAATATGACCATATATGATATCATAACAATAAATATGATTACTTAATAAGTAAATGACATTATTTAAATCATTATACAAGAGGTTTGGATATGTACGAAGCATATCAAACCTAAGGTAAGGGAAAATCTCTCAATCTCATTTTTATCCGAGATTGTTTATACTTCAGAATTTATTGGGAAATATTTATCATCCAAATCCATGATTAATCAATTGTAATATTATTTTTATCATCCTACAAATGTTTAAATCCAATTTTACCTATTTGTGAATTTTCAGTAATAGTTATCAAAGGAATCTTTTGTCATTTTTGGTACGAGATACTTTTTGACTTTGCTGGCCAAAGTACGAGAAACAAGTTTTTTTAACTTATATGGAATGAATGGATTTTTATGAACATTATTTCCATGAAGCTTACTTTACAAGTTTTAAAGTTTATTTTCAATTAACTTATTTTAGTTTAAAATTGTATGACATGTTAAGAAAGGAAAAATGTTTTTGAAGTAGAAAGGATATTTTCCCCAAGAATGGAGTTCAAGTGTTTTATCAAAATTAATTTCCATCTAAGATAATATAGGTTTCTATTTATATCCCTATTATTACATTGATTGGATTATTTTATGATGGAATTATTTTTATGAAGTCCTTTTATCTTATATGGATTATGTTATGATGGCATGATGTTTAATAATCCCATTTTTTATTACATTGGTTATGCTATAATGTATGATTTATGATTTTGTGGCCCACATAATAATGGTTTCATTATGATATGGGTGAGACCTATATCTCCCTCCATTTTATTGGGTAAGGATTTATATCTTATGTGATAGACATGGATGGAACGAAAAGTTAATCCGGTTTAGTGATACAGGACTGGAATGAGGAGTGAACTCAGTTCAGAAATGGACTTTTTATGCTATGATAGTCTTGGAAATGATTCTTGACTAATATGGAATGATTTTCTATGATTATGTGTGTATGACACAAAGTTTCATGTTTTATGTTATGATTAGTGGGATTACATTTCACTACTATGATTTATCCCATGTTATGATATTATAATCTCTTTTGCAGGTTAATATTTTCAAAATGTTATGTTCTTATGAATATAATATGATTGATATTTCCATTTTTTACCCTTACAAGGCATTTTAGCTCACCCTTTTGTGTGTTTTCTTTTCCCCAGTTCAGGAAGAAGGGTATTAAGCAGGATATGCCAAAAGGGACTCTAGATATGATGAAATAAATGGGAGACAATGTAGATGCTTTATGAACCAGTTGTTTATGTTTCCCAGTTTCTAAAGACACTATACCTGTATGGTCCTATCATGGTTTTGTTATATGTTGTAATAAGTATGCTTCAATTCTGAAGTTATAACAATGTATATAAAGTATGGGTCATTATAGTTGGTATCAGAGGAAAGGTATAGTCAACCTTTGCAAACTAGGATGTGAAAGCCTTAGTAAGAACCCTAAGGATATGTCTAAGTATAAAACACAATATTAGTGTTTTAGAAATAGCCATGAATAACCTATTAAAAGACCTAAAGTGTGAAATTTTATTCTTGATTACCTGGTTTTCCTATTATGATTAGTGTTTCTCACACTATGCTTATTGGTTTTAGTCAATGGATAGAACATGAAGGAACTGTGTTATAAAGAATGTGATGGGAAAGGCAATGATTGTCCCTCTGAGAAACCAAACGTTATGGGAGCTGGAATAAAAAATCTTGTAGCCATGATCACACAACTTTCTCAAGCTATGAATCATGCATGACTTCCAAACAAGAAAAGGAAGGAGCAACATTCTGTTGAATCCTTCATGAGGCAGCATCCACCCTCATTCAGTGGGTCTACTGATCCATTAGTGGCTGAACAATGGATTAGTACCACTGAAAATATATTTTTAGTTATACAATGTTCTGAACATGATAAAGTCATCTTAGCAGTATATCATTTGTAAGGTGAAGCTGATAAATGGTGGAATCTTATCAAGAATACGAGGCAAAGAGACGAAATTTAGTCCATGGAATGGGACGAGTTCATGAACATATTTTTCAATATGTACATCCCTCGTATTCTTCGAACAAATATGGAGGAGTTTCTTGAACTAAAGCAAAATGATGATGAATCTGTTGGTACCTACGAAGAAAATTTTACAAGACTTTCAAGGTATGATTCCAGAATTATTATCCAACCTGAGAGTAAGATCGATCAATTCTTTAGTGTCTTAAAACCAAGTCATCGAAGGGAATTATCCATAAGGGACTTAAATAGCTATGAGGAAATTTTTTGGTGTTCTCTCATGGTTGAGATGGATATTGGAGTAACCCATCAGTCATATGGGTTTGATAAGAAGAGGAAAATGAAATTCAAAGGGAAATCTAAAGACCATAATAAAAAGAAGATGAGTTTTCCCTTATGCTCAAAGTGTGGAAAGAAACATGGAGGTAATTGTCATAAATGGACAAGTAAATGTTTCAAATGTGGAAAAGAAGGTCATCAGGAATTTAAATGCCGCAGTGATGGGAAAAAGATGTCTAGTGATGTGAACAAAGAAAAGGATACACATAATGCACCACCTACACTTCAATGTTACAAATGCAAGGAAATGGGAAATTATGCCAATAAATTCCCTAATCCAAGGGTTGTTGATGATGATCGACGTCAAAAAAATCTTAAGGCCAAAGACAAAGGGAAGTCACATGCAATTTCTATTAGCAATGTGGAGTACGATAACGAAGTGGTGAAAGGTACAATTACCATCCACTCTAAAGTAGAAAATGTTTTATTTGATTCTGGATCCACACACTCATTTATTTCTGAAGAATTTTCTAAGAGTAGTGCCGTACTACCTCAACAAATAGTTGTTGAGTTAGTTGTGACAACTCTTAATGTCACAACGGTTGCATCAAAAGTTTATAATTCTTCTCTAATTGAGGTTTATGGGAAATTGCTTCATGAAAATCTTGTGATCCTTCCTATAGTGGAATTTGATGTGATTCTTGGCATGGATTGGCTTTCCTTATATGGAGCTCATATCTATTTCCAAATAAGGGAAGTCACATTTCATATTCCTGATCAATCTATGATTATCTATTGATGCAAGGATGAATATAACCTTCCTGTGGAAATTTCTTCCATCTTATGGGTCTTGATTCCAATAACTGAAGGTTATTTATCTCAAATGGTTGGAGAGAAACCCACGATTAAGAATATTCCCACTGTACGGGAGTTTGATGATGTATTTCTAGAGTAATTTCCAGGTCTTCCACCAAATCATGAAGTTAAGTTTTCAATAGAACTCATACGGGGTGCTATGCCCATTTCAAAGACACCTTATAGAATGGACCCAATTGAGTTATAGGAATTGAAGAAGAAACTCCAAGAGAATCTTGATAAAGGATTCATATGCCCTAATGCATCACCTTGGGGAGCACCTGTTCTGTTTGTTATGAAGAAAGATGGATCAATGAGACTCTGCATTGATTATCAAGAACTTAACAAGATCGCTATCAAGAAAAAATATCCTCTCCCACATATTGATGACTTATTTGACCAACTATGCGGAGCTCAATGCTTTTCCAAGATTGATCTTCGTTCAGGGTATCATCAATTAAGGGTCAAAAGGGAGGATATACCAAAGAAAACTTTCCATTCAAGGTATGAACACTATGAATTTATAGTGATGCCATTTGGTCTTACTAATTCCCCTGCTATCTTCATGGATCTAATGAATAGAGTCTTTAGAGACTATCTTGATCAATTTGTGGTAGTCTTTATAGATGATATTCTTTTCTATTCAGAGATCAAGTAAGAACATGAAGATCACTTGAGAATTGTATTAAAGACCCTAATAAAGGAGAATCTTTATTCAAAATTTATCAAGTGTGAATTTTGGCTTCAAAAAGTTTCATTTTTGGGTCACATAATCTCAAAAGAGGGGATATCTGTGGATCCAGCAAAAATAGAGGTTATCGAAAGATGGTAGAGACCAACACCAGTAACTGAGATCCAATGTTTTCTTGGTTTGGCTCGACGTTATCGACTTTTGGTGAAATATTTTTCACGATTATCTAATACACTCACCAGGTTGACTCGAAAAGGAGTTAAGTTCATTTTGACAGAGGGGTGTGAAGAGAATTTCAAGGAGTTAAAAAGAAGGATATCCAGTGCACCTGTGCTCACACTGCCTTGTAGTGGAGAAAGGTTAGTGATGTACAGTGATGCATCCAAGAAGAGATTGGGGTTTGTTCTCATGCAAAACAATACGGTGATATCTTATGCCTCACGATAGTTGAAAATCCATAAGCAAAATTACCCAACTCATGATTTGGAATTAGATGCGGTAATTTTGCATTAAATATTTTGAGGCATTATCTTTATGGTGAAAGGTGTGATATTTATAATGATCATAAAAGTTTAAAGTATATTTTCACACAAAAGGAGCTGAATATGCGCCAAAGAAGATGGTTGGAGCTGATTAAGGATTACGACTGCTCAATTCATTACCACCCTGAGAAAGAAAAAAAGGTGGCGGACGCACTAAGTCGACAAGACTATGCTTGCTTATCCATGATGAGGATCACAAAAGATCCAATATTTATGGATTTACAAAGGATGGATCTTGGAATTATAATGGAAGGGGAAAAATCTTATCTTTCTCAAATGAATGTTCAACCATCTATACATGTGAAGATTAAAGAGGCACAGAAAGAAGATGTAGAGTTACAAAATTAGGTGAGAAATGTACCTGAATTCCACATTAATTGTGATGGAATAATAAGGTTCCGAAATTGGGTTTGTGTTCCTCCCATCCCAGAATTAAAGAAGGAAATATTGGATGAAGCTCATAGTTCTTCATTCTCTATTCACCCCCGGAAGCACGAAGATGTATAGGGACCTGAAGGAGTACTTCTGGTGGGATGGCATGAAAAGGGATGTTGCTAAATATGTCTCTCGATGCTTGGTTTGTCAGCAAGTTAAAGCTGAGAGACAGAAGTCTAAGGGGATGTTACAACCATTACCCATACCAGAATGGAAATGGGAAAACATCACTATAGACTTTTTCACTGGACTTCCTAAAACATCCAAAGGTAATAATGCTATCTATGTTATATTTGATCATCTTATGAAGTCTGCACACTTCATTTCTATTAGAGATTATTTCTCTCTTGATCAGCTTGCCAGGATATATGTGAAGGAAGTGGTAAGATTGCATGGAGTAAAACTTTCCATTATATCTGATCGGGATCCGAGGTTTACCTCAAAGTTTTGGCTAAGTCTTCAGCATACTCTAGATACAGAGTTGAGTTTCAGCACGACTTATCATCCTCATACAGACGGTCAATCTAAGAGGACAATTCAAACTCTAGAAGACATGTTGAGAGATTGCTCTATGGATTTAAAAGGTGGTTGGGATCAACACCTAACTTTGGTGGAATTTTCTTATAACAATAGCTTTCACTACAGTATTCAGATGGATCCTTATGAAGCACTCTATGGGAGGAAATGCAGAACTCCAACTTTCTGGGATGAAGTTGGGGAAAGAAAGCTATTAGGACCTAATATTGTTGATGAGATGGCAGAAAAGGTAAGATCTATTCAACAAAACATAAGATCAGCTCAGAGTCGACAAAAAAGTTGTGCCGACAACCGAAGAAAAGGCCTAGAGTTTGAAGTGGGTGATAAAGTGTTCTTACGAATATCTCCTTGGAAGTGAGTTATGAGATTTGGAGAGAAGTGAAAGCTGAGTCCTAGGTATATTGGTCCTTTTGAAATATAGGATCATGTTGGGAAGGTAGCTTACTGATTGGCGCTTTCACTAAATCTCCCTCAAGTTCATGATGTGTTCCATGTATCTCTCCTGATAAAGTACATACCTGATCCTTCACATGTACTAAGCTCAAAAGTTGTACTGTTAGAGCAAGATCTTTCTTATGAAGAACAACTAATAGAGATTCTGGATCATAGTGAAAAAGTTTTACGAAACAAGACCATTCACTTGGTTAAAGTTTTATGGAAGAACCACCAATTAGAAAAAGCTACATGGGAATTTGAGGATATGATGAGGGAGAGGTATCCTTATCTTTTTGTTACGAAGTGATGAATTTCGAGGGAAATTTTTTTTAAAGGGGGGGTAGAATGTAACACCCTGAAATTTTATGAGAAATATTTTGTTTTTATGTATTATTTTATACGCAACACCAAAGGAATCTTTCACAACATATAACACTATCTTTACTTGAGTTACACTCAAGGGAAAACTTCCTCGATAGCTTGCGTTGTACGCAATAATGAGTTTACTAAACAATGATATCTTATTAAAATATTATATAAACTAGCCCATATGAATAATAATAACCAATTTTTAAAATTTTATAAATTTTATCTTTCAAAATGGACTTCATTTTTGGATTCAAAATATCAAAATTAGTTTAGGGTGAATTTTTGGTATTTTTCTGAAAACTTTTAATTTTTGATGAATAGTGAAAAACACTGAGTTATAGTTTAGAACCGAATTTTTATTTAAATAATTATATATTTTATTTAAATGTATTTTCTTTCAAAATATATATATAATACATATATAAGTTCAATGTAATTCATTGGAGTAATTTTATAATAATTTTAGATATATACAAATTTTATTAAACTTTTTACCATCTTTTACCCACCTCCTAGGAGAATTTGAAAATTTACATA
This sequence comes from Viscum album, assembly GCA_963277665.1. Taxonomy (NCBI): domain Eukaryota; kingdom Viridiplantae; phylum Streptophyta; class Magnoliopsida; order Santalales; family Viscaceae; genus Viscum; species Viscum album. The sequence goes on from OY728135.1 coordinate 1,179,655,817, forward strand.
AAACATAATTTTACCGCTTCTATGAGTGGAATTTCAAAAATCCGAGAGAAACGGTTGATATTAGTAAGTAAAATGTGGTTAGACATGATAAAAATAATTTTTGGTGAATAGTAACTTTTTACTTTTATTTACCACAGTTAAAAGTAAATAGGGTAATTAAGGGAAAAATGATATTATTATTACCCTAACACATGTATTAATTCTATTGGATAAGTGTAATTCGACCAAAAACAACCTTAGGAATAAAATATGACCATTTAGGTCCACTTGGATTAGATTAAGGACTTTTATTATTATTTAATTCAAAGAAGAGTTAAAAGAGTTAAAAATCAAAGTTTAATAACTAAAACATTTTTAATATAGGGTTATACATAAGATAAATTATACTATAAATATTCATTAAAATGCTAAAAAGATTTCCTACATAATGGTATTTTATTTTTAGACATTAAATAATTTAATTTATTTATGACACAATGATGATGCATTAATTACCTTATCAATGAAATATTAACATAATTGATATTATAAATACACAAATAAATGTAATTTGAGACTTTTTATGAATTACACTAATTTTATTGGTTAATATAACATATTAGGGTTGGTTATATGAATTGTTTTCGAAGTAATAATGCTTTTATGAATTTAGAAAAAATAAAATACCAAATAGTATCAAAATTGACATAAAAGAGTTTTTAAAACAAATAATATATTATTAATTGATATTCTATTCCTAAAAGACTAAGGTTGGTAAAAAATACTTATATAATGATAGGTGTATAATTAATGAAACACTTTGGGTTCTCTTGGATGTATATAGTAAGTTTATTTACCATATAATATAAAAATACAAAGAGACATGGTAAATGCTAAACTAGTTAACTAAGAGTTAAATATTAATGATAAGGTTAATATAGTGACCCAAAACTGTCTAAAAACTATTTGTTGAGTGGATTTCGATCCATTCCCACCTTAGAATCGAAATAAATCAATTTTGAGCCATTATAAACTGAATATGAATTTATTATAAAATAATATTTTATGTTTTTTCCTAAGGTTCCCCTCACCTCTCTTATAAAAGGGCATTCCCCCTTCTCTCCAATTTACTCCTCCAAAGCCATTTGGCTCAACCAAACCCTACCCAAATACCCTCTAAACTGTCCTAAATTTATCCTATAGGTGTTCCTTTAGTCAGAAAGCCAACCTATGGAGCCCTTTTGATCAAATCAAAAGGAAGAACCCGAAGAAGAGGTAAATATCTCACCACCTATTTCAAGTTCCTTTATTCTTCCACATCCTCTTTCTTTGTTGTTTCCATTATAAAATAATAACTCAAATATATTATATATAATTTTATGTTATTAATAAAATTTTACAACCATATTAGTTAGTTTATCCATCCTATGAATGAAAAAGTCACCACATGTGCGTACATACGGCTTACCGTCTCCACGTCATGGTGTAGTTTGTTATTCAAACATTTCATCATTTGGATGGGTATAATAATGAGTATAAATGATATAAATAATAAATATAACATTATGATGATTCTTTATATATGATATACCATCCAATTATATATTATTTTAATATCAAAAGAATGATATTTTCGCTCGTGCGTACGTATGGCCTACCGTCTCCACGATGTGATGCGACTCATTCTGCATGATCTTTATTGAATAATGATTATATAAATGAATTGAATGAATAAATATGATATATATTACACTAATACCATTATTTAAATGAGTTATCTATAACCTAAAAAGAGGAATAATAATTTATTTGAAAAAACACGCATAAGAAAATAAAGCAATGAAATATTACTAATAAGAAGATAAGCATTTGACCATATATGATATCATAAAAATGAATATGATTATGTAATAAGTCAATTAAATTATGTAAATAATTATACAAGAGGTTCAGATATGTATGAATAATATCGGACCTAAGGTAAGGTAAAATCTTACAGTCTCATTTTTTTCTGAGATTGTTTATACTTCAGAATTTATTGGGGAATATTTGTCATCCACATACATGTTTTATCAATATGTAATATTATTTATATCCTCATAAATATGTTTAAATCCAATTTTACCTATTCGTGAATTTTTAGTAATAGTTATGAAAGGAATATTTTTTTGTTTTTGGTACGAGATACTTTATGACTTTTCCGGACAAAGTACGAGAAAAATGTTTTTTTAACCTATACGGCATGAATGGATTTTTATGAAAATTATTTCCATGAAGCTTCCTTTACATGTTTTCAAGTTTATTTTCAATTAACTTATTTTAGTTTAAAATTGTATGAAATGTTAATAAAGGAAAAATGTTTTTGAATTAGAAAGAATATTTTCCCCAAGAATGGAGTTCAAGTGTTTTATCAAAATTAATTTCCATCTAAGATAACATAGGTTTCTGTTTCTGTCCCTATTATTACATTGATTGGATTATGTTATGATGGAATTATTTTCATGAAGTCCTTTTATCTTATATGTAGTATGTTATGATGAAATAATATTTAAGAATACCATTTTTTATTACATGGGTTATGCTATAATGTATGCTTTATGATTTTGTGGAACACATAAGAATGGTTTCATTATGAGATGGGTGGGACCTATATCTCCCTCAAATGCATTGGGTAAAGTTTTATATCTCATGAGATAGACATGTTTGGAATAGAAAGTTAATCCAGTTTAGTGATACAGGACTGGAATGAGGAGTGAACTCGGTTCAGAAATGGACTTTGTCCGCTATGATAGTATTGGAAATGAGTCTTGAATAATATGAAATGATTTTCTATGATTATGTGTGTATTCCACAAAGTTTCATGTTTTATGTTATGATTATTGGGATTACATTTCACTACTATGATTTATCCCATGTTATGATATTATGATCTCTTTTGCAGGTTAATATTTTCAAAATGTTATGTTCTTATGAATTTGATATGATTGATATTTCCTTTGTTTACCCTTACTGAGAATTTGATTTCACCCTTTTGTATGTTTTCTTTTCCCCAGTTTAGGAAGATGAGTATTAAGTAGGATATGCCAAAAGGGAATCAAGATATGATAAAATAAATGGTAGACAATGTAGATGCCTTATGAACCAGTTGTTTATGTTTCCCAGTTTCTAAAGACACTATATCTATACGGTCCTATTATGGTTTTGTTATATGTTGTAATAAGTATGGTTCAATTCTGAAGTAATAACAATGTATGTAAAGTATGGGTCATTATAATCTTATCCCGAATGATGATATCAGTTGGAGAGAACTCTAGTTACCTATTAGAATCAAACTCAATGAAAAAGTTATAGGATGTTTCCTTTAATAGAATGGTTGGAGGAAATCAGAATATATATTAAATAAATAGAGTTGAGGTAAATTAAGAAGGCCAAAATATACATATTTTCATTGTGGGAAGAAGGGGAATCTAAAGAAGGATTATAGAGATCATTTGATGAATTCTATAATTAGTGTAATTGGAAGGTCTAGTCCACAAACACTGAATCTGAGTGTGGGATACATTTATGCATAAATGCCAATATTGCATTAAAAAGTAGATTGTCGATTTTGGGGTTTCATTCCATTTTATGTCTGATAGTGGATTCATGGTGAATTATTTATCTGAAATGTTTGCTAGGGTCCATCTTGTTGATAATGAAGCTATCAATATCATGGGTATGAGATATATGGAAATTTGAATATCAAATAGAATCTTTGTGTAGTCATAAAAAGATAAGAATATACCTATGTTATGGAAGAATCTATTTTCTTTAGTCATATGGATAAAATAGGTTCTAGTTCAAGCTTCGTAGATAGTGTATGGAATATTAATCGAGCCGCCATAGTCATGGCCATAGGTATAAAATATTGAATTTTGTATATGATTAGAAGGTCATATGTATTTTTTTTTGAAATTAAAACTTTCATATGTTCAGAGGTGTACCATTACCTTCCTGGGAACTTAAGTGACAATAATATGCTAGTATTATTGGATATAGTCATTCTAAAGTTCAGTCACTCAGACATTGGAACTTGTGAGATTTTTATACTTATAAAGATGAGAAAGTATTTATTTATTACAAACATAAGTATACCTAACTCTTAGAATTTATACATTTCACAAATGGATGTTTTGGGGCCTGTCATAATATTCTCCCATAGTAGATCATTATATTATGTTACATTTATTGATGATTTAATGAAGAAATTTTGGGTTTACTTTATTAAGTGCATATTAAATTTCTTTAGAGTGTTTGTTTGATAGAGATCCTTAGTGGAGAAAGAGTATATAAATAACAATAATTGATTAGAGATGGATAATGGTAGATGATATGATAGTATGTAATTCTAGTGGTTATAAAGGGGAAAATGAATTTGGATTTATAATACTCTTCCTAGAATATGTGAACAAAATGGAATAGTGGTCTAGATACATCAGAAGCTATTTAAGAATGTTTAAAGTATGATGTTGAAAAAAGGTTTCCAAAATGAGTTTTATGTAGAATATATCTAATTTTAATCTTATATCATGAACATAATTCCATCTAAACTATTAGAGAATGATATTCTAGAATAGTTTTGTTCTAGAAAACAAGTATATGTTTCCCACCCGATAGTTTTTGCAAGTCTCACTTATGTACCTATTTCTGCCTAGGATAGGGAAACAACTAATGAAAAATCCCAAGAATGATTCTTTATTGGATATAATAATGAGAATTTTGGGTTTCAACTTCATAAAAATGATAATCCAAAGATCAATATTAAGGGTCCCTAGAACCACACTCCCATTTTTGGTTCTAAAAACACATACTTTTAAACATTATCTTTAATTCCATATGATATTTTCCAAGATAAACACATGAAAATTTCAAAATAGTATTACATATCATAATAATCTCACAAAAAATAAATATTCTTTTGGTTTATAATATCTAAGGACTAGTTACATTGGAAATTTATTTTAAAAACATTGAAAACATTTCTCTAGAATAAAATTCCTCTATAGTCACTTCTAGACTTTCCATATGTTATAATTATTTTTATAACCTATAGAAAGGAAATGTAAGAAATGAGCGAGCTTAAACACTCAGTAAGGGAAAACATATCATCATGTAATTTGTGTTTAGATCATAAGAATTTAAGAAAACATATGTAGTGGAAAACATTATTATTAATAAGAACATGGAATAATAATATTTTCCAATAAATCATGATATAAGAACAAGTATTATCAAATTAACAAACATATACCATGGAAAAAGAGTGTGGAATCATGAGATGATAAACATTATCCATGGAGCATAATCATAGGCATGTGACATAGAAATACACCAAGACCTTGAAACATAATATAAAAAAGAACTTTGGCACAAACATTAGAAAATAGAAATTATAACATTATGAAAAAAATTTCCATGCTTCATGTTGTGAACAAAAAATACTTCAACACTTAATATCTTTATCTCATGAGATATAAAATTAAACCAATGCATTGGAGGGAGATATATTACCCCAATCTATATTAGGGAATTATCAGACCCAACACATCTCCAAGATTTACCAAACCCAAACTATATGAGGGATTTATCAAACACAAATCATATTAGGGATTTATCTAGCCCAAAAAATCTTAGTTATTTATTAGACCCAAACCATCTCAAAGATTTATCGAACTCAAACAATATGAAGTCTTTATCAGATCTAACTATCTCAGGGCTTTATTGAACCCAAACCTTATAAGGAATATATCACACCCAAATCTTTATTCATCCATATGTACATGAACCAATTGAAATCAATCATATATCACATCATAAGGAACTCATGAAGAGAAAAAAATGGATTTCACAATACTTTCTATATATTATCACCCAAATTTACCTTAGTATTGTAAACTGTGGACACCCAAAATTCAATTACCACCAAATAGTATTTCTTATGAAAAATTAAAGGGTGGTTAATGAAAAATAACTTTCAAATAATTAATGCCTTTTGAGATAAATATGAAAATTATAGAGAGATTTTAAAAGATATTTTAAATAATTATTTTATATTTGAAAAAACATATGGATTTAAGATCAATTTGAAAATTTGTTTTTGAAAAGTTAAAGTTAAAACCTTTTAAAAATAATTACTTTTAAATGGAACTTTCAATAGTGGTTCCTTGGAAAAGATATAATGGCTTACAAATGTGTTGTTAAAATAAATTTAAAAAACATAATTTTAAAAAGAATCATCAATAATATAGAATTGAAAATATATAATGGATATAAAAAAAAGAACTTGGCGTGGAAGATAAAATATTTTATTTTCAATGGGTGTGAAACCATTTGAATACTATAAAATACATTTTTTGAAAACCACATAATAAAAATAGGTGGAAAAAATCATTTTTAAAATAATAAAAGGGAAATATGGAGGTCATATGAGTAAAAACATATTTGGGTTTCAAAATAAAAATGACATTTTTTAGAACAATAGAATTGGAAATAGATGAAAATAAATCTTTAAATGAAATTATATTTTTTCTATAATAATTACTCGTTTATGAGAAATAAATTCAAAGATAAATAATTTTTTAGTTAAAAACATCATTTTATAAATATATAATATAAGAAATATCTTATAAAATCGTAAATAGAAGAAATATCTTATGAAATATTAAATAGAAGGAATTATCAAACTTGGAAAAATTATTCTCTAGGAATAAAATTTTAACTCAATGAAATGAAATTTGAATTAAGAAAATCCCTTATAGAATTTATAATTCATGAATCAAGGATCAATTGGAAAGGGAATTATGTGCTAGAAATTTAAATACCTAGTATTCCAATAAAAAATACCACATAATAAAATCAAATTTAATAATGTGACCAATTATATGAAATATTTTCTAGAAGATCAATCATAACTCAGTGAATGGGAATTGAGTTATCAAAAAATACTTATAGTAATGGTAACATAATAATAAGAGGTTTATCATGAAATTTACATTAAAATATCATCAAATGAGATATATTTATTATAATTTAAAGAAATATGGTATTTAATAAACTATATAAATGAAATTATAGTGTGGAATATAAAAAATGTCTCATAAAATTGAAAATAAGTCAAGGAATTCCTCACAACATTTGAAACATTAGAATAAAAAAACATGAATGATATTATTTAATATGAAACACTAAATACCATGAATAATTATAGGATAATGCTACAATATTTTAAATGGTCATTAGATACACCATTCTAATGAAAACATAGAGTATACTAAGAAATACGTCTCAAGAAAATTAATTTTATACATGAAACCCTGACCTTAATTTACAAATTCCACTAAAGTTCTTAAAAATCCGGTAACAAAAAAATAAATACCATAATGAACTTTTTTATAGACTTATTCAAAGATATAAACTACTATAATATTTATTTATAGTTATTCTCTACAAGTATATTAGTTAGTTAATATCTATTTTCATAACAAGTGTGAGTTATCTTGATCATTTAGAACTAATATCCTAATAACGGTGTTGTTATTAATTATTATTTAAATTTTTATAATTATAATATAATTTATAGTCCTAGAATATATAAATTATATTCATTTATAAATATCTTATCTCCTTCCCTTAGTGTTTCTGATATGTCTCTTGAAAATGGAATCAGTGTCGGCTTATCTCGATAATTTTAGTGATTGAAGATGATATTTTAATAATAAATTAAATCCTTAATATAAAATTTTAAAAAACACAAAAAATTATTATTTTATTATTTAAATATAATAATATTAGTATTTATGTACCCACAATAATCAATGATTTTTTATAACATTGTTCAAGCAGGTTGTTAGACCGACCCAAACATGAACATACCAAAATTCGATGGGTGATTATGGTTTAGAAACTGATTATTTTGACATAATAACATTAAAACATAAGAATAATGATATTATTTATATTTTTTAGGGTTTTATAATCATATTTTAAGGATTATAGATAAATAATTAAAATCAACGTGAAAACTAAAAAATGTTACTTTGGGGAGGTGGTAGTCTACACAACGCACAATAAAATTTTTCATTTAAAAAATAATAAAAGTGAATAAATGTGGATCATAATTTATCTCTTAAAAATAATAATTAAATTATATATGTCACATTTAATCAATAATTCCATCCCTATAACCACAAAAGATAGGTGGTAGTGAAAAACGGAAGACATCGCTTTGTGGAGACGGAAGTCCGTACAAACACACGATCCATATTCTTTGTTTTTTATAAGTGTTTAGAAAGGAATAAATAATAGTTTTTTATTAATATAATAAAAAATAAGTAGACTAATAAAACTAAGGTTATTATATTACTATGGATTGAGTAGTTTTTTAAGAGTAATATTAAGAAGAAAAGGATGAGTATTAAGTAATACTCACGTTGGGACGTTGAACTTTCTCTTAAAAGTCTACTTAGAAATGAAGGGCTTAGGCTAACTAATTTATAACTAAATATTATTAAAATTATATAGAATTATATTATGATAAAAATTTTATAATTTTATAAATAAATCAAAAGTAATATGTGTTGCGTGAATTGGTGGAAGTGTTTTTCTTTTACAATTGAAGAAAATGGAACTTTTGTGAAAACCCATTATTTTTCAATAATATAATTACACATTTCAAGGGTTGAAGGCACTAGAAGTGATAGATAATTGAGTTTTGGGTGGTATATGTTTGATCAAGACTATAAATATCCTTTTAAAATATGTATTAACCACGTTTTAAGTCATTTAGGCCTACATTATTATATTATTTCATTTTCCTTTTTTACCTATGTAATGAGTTTTTAACTAAGTAATATATGTTTTACTAAAAATATAAAAAAAAACTATTTCAAAATTTGGGTGTGATAATTTTTTTTATCCTCTATCTAATAATATTTATTTTTTAAATAATATATAATTAACTTTTAAATTTAATCATTTAATATATAGAAAAACTGTTTTGCAGATTTTTTTTCGTTTTTTACATTAAGTGTTCTTAATATTATTCAGTATTGATTACCAATTCATTGATTGATAACATATTTATATATTGGTTTAAAAATTATATTAAAGTAATTTTTGAGAGGAGATAAATTTATTTTATTTGGGAAAAATTATACAATATTAATAAAACCATTCATTAAAAACAACAGTTTTACTATTATCATTGTTATTAACTTTAATCACAGTAATAATAATTTTATGAACGAAAATGGAATTGATCTTATTAAATAATATGATAATTTTTATATAAAAGTTGAAATTAAAATTTCTATATTAAATTTATATAATTAATAAAAACTATTTTCTAATATAATCTATAATAATAGTCTTTAGAGTAAAATGATAATTATGTTTTGAAATCGATAGACATGGTTTTAAAAAATTCAACATTGGATTTTTAAATGATTTATTTTAAATTTTAAATGTATATATATATATATGGATTCAAAATCTTTTACACCATTCAAATATTATTATAATGTTATAAAAGATACAATATTATCAAAATCAGTATTTTTTACTACTCATCTAAAAATCTATTATTTCAGAAAAATATCAAAATTTTACCCGAAAATAATTTTTTTATGTAGAATTACAAAATGAAGTTCATTTATTAAATTTAAAATTATAAAATTTATAAATTTAACATTAAAATTAAAATTCAATATATATATTGAAAAGGAAATTTTATTGAAAAATACCCTTTTAAAACTATAAGTCTTCCCTATCATATTTTCTATGCATTTTTAATTGATAAAAATCCTTTTTATTAAAGTTTTTTTATTAATAAATTTTCCTTAAAATAAATATGTCAGGGATAATTTTAGTTTGGTGTTGTGTGTGGAGAGATATTTCTAATATAATATTAATTTAACGGATCCAAAATATTGGGTCGTTACATTCTAACCCCTAAATAAATTTCATCCTCACAATTAAATTATTAATCAATGATGAAAGTAGGAGAGGGTATTATTAAAATTTTTATCCTTTGAGATATAACTTCTAATACGAAAACTTACTAACTCTATTAGGCTATATTAAATTACTTATCTTCCTTAAACAACATTAATATTTCATAAAATCAGATACCCATGTATGCATATACCCTAATAATATATTATCTATATCATACATTTCCTAAAGCAATTTTAATCTCCAGGACATTAAACCACAAATAAATCATATGTTATTCCAAAAATTGACACTATCTTTAACCCTCAAATGGTATCAATACCTAGGTTATGCAATGAAACATTAGATAGTATATACCACAATCCCAAAAATGCGTTGAGCTTCACGAAAAATATCATGAATAAATTATCATATCCAAGGTTACCAAAAATATGAAACTTAGTTTTTCAAAATAAATCAGCCTTTTATTATCTAAAAATAATGTATATGTTAAACATAAGGATAATATTTCCATCAATAAGGTGTTCTTAAATAGTTATCCCAAAAAATAAAACCTTTTCATAAAATCACTTTTCAAGGTTATTGATACTATTTAATATAAACTTACAAAATTTTAATGACAAAACATTAATGAAAAATACCAAGATGTTTCACATAATACTCATAGATTTTATAACATACATGAATATCATTTAATAAATACCACTAATTAATAAAAATATTAAATAGTATAAATATTTTATTTCTATTAAGTTATCAACCTCACTACTTTAGGAATAAATAAGAAACCCTCATTTTCCATCATAACAGAAATATACTAAGATTATAAACCATATAAGTATGCTCCATTATTTTTTTATAAGACATAATGGTTTCTAGATATATATATTTTTAATCTTTTTTTTTCATGATCCTATTTCCAACAAATAACAAAACCAAAATGGTTATAATAATATCCAAAATATTAATATGAAAACATCAATTGGAAGTTGTCTTCCACTATGAAACATTTTTTCCACATATGATACTTTTGGTTCAATTCAAGTCTCACTTTTTTCAATCCTTTATTATCCATGGTCTTTTTTCCCTAATATTCTCTAACCTAATTAGTTAACATCATACTAAAATCCTTCATATTTTTTTGAAAAGAGAATGTTATTAACCAAAGAATATACCCCAATATCTTCAAACTAGGTGCACAAATTTTTCCTCTTTGTTGTTCACAAGGTGATTATATAGTTAATAATCAATGAAAACTTATAAGACTTATTACATATAGTTACATATATTCCATATACTACATCCAATTTTAGTATCTAGATGTGGATTTAATATCTATGAGAACCACACAATCTCTACTTTACCAAAATTTTAGGTTGTTATCCAATACTTTGACTTATCCCTTAAACTTAACCCTATGGGTTTACTATATTTGTATTATCCTAATAAAAAATAACTTAACATATACCCCAAAATTAATAAACACTCATTTGATACTAATTATGTCACCCCATACCCACACTCCATAGTTTGGTACTAAAACAACATATTTTAAAAATTAACTTTGATGCTAAGTCAGACTATACAAGCTAAAATTACACATATTTAACATTATTATTATATATAATAATAATCTATAAAACTTATAGGACCTTTTGGTTTAGTGTATTTGAATACCAGTAACATAAGAAAATTATTTTACAAAACTCAAAAGAATTTATATATAATAGAAATACTCTATTCCCTTCTAGAAATCCCAAAAAATATACATATCTTCTTAACCTAGGGAAAAGAAACATAGAAACAGGGTGAGATAAAATTATAATAATGGGAAAACTTAGAAACATTTCATAAATGGTTATATCATAACTATATGAGAATACATAGACATGAGGTAAATTTATTATTAAAAAAACATGTAACAATAAGTGTTTTACATAAATCATGATAGGGGACATGTATTCTAAAATGGAAAAGAATATACGATGGGAAAAGAGTGTGGAATTTTGAGATGATATACATGAGATATACAGCATTATCATATGAATATGACATGGAAATACACCAAGACCTTGAAACATTTCATAACAAAGAACTTTGGGTTGAACATTAACTTAAAAAAATTATAACACTATGAACAAACAATATATCAACACTTCATTTAATGCACAAAAAATTTCCACACATAACATACTCATATTATAATATATAAAAATAAACCAATGCATTGGAGGGAGATATAAGACCCTAAAATATATCAAGAATTTATTCTACCAAAACCATCCTAGGGATTTATAAGACCCAAAACGTTTCAGAGATTAATTGAACCAAAACATTATTAGGGATTTATTAGACCAAAACTATCTCAAGGATTTATACAGATTAAACTCTCTTAAGGAATTATTAGAAACAAACTATCATAAGGATTTATCAGAATCCAACTATCTCAGATATTTATTATACCCAAACCATCTCATGGATTTATTATAAAAAAATAATCAGTCATATATACATAATTTTTCTACTTGAAAAAAAACTATCTATCACACCATAAATAACCCATGTAAAGAATAATGGATTTTACAACATTTCTAGATGGTTTCAAAAAATTTAACCTAAAGATTTTATATATAAAATCCCCAAAATTCAATATCCTAAAAAGATTATCTCATAGGAACATTTAAAAGGTGGCTCATGAAAAAGAACTTTCAAGGAAATAAGAAAATTAAAGAAAAAAATGCAACTGGTGTGAAATAATAAAAGTGTTTATAAATAATGATTTTTCCATTGATGTAAAATATATAGCTACAATAACATAGAAAAGTTATTTTATGAAAATGTGGAGTTAAAAACTTTGGAAACGATTTACTTTCAAAAAGAACTTTCAATAGTGGACCCTAAAAAATATATAAAATTTTCAAAAAGGTGAATTGAAAACACTTCAAAAATAATTAATTTTTAAAATAATCATTAATAATAGATCTTTTAGAAGAAAAAAAAGGATATTAAAATATAATGTGGAGAGTAAGATAAAATATGTTATTTTGAAAGGGTGAAAAATATTTTTAATATTTTAAAATACCATTGTTAAAAAACCAAATTGTAAAAATATATATTAAACCTTTATTTTTAACAGAGAAGAAAATAAATATGAAGGTAACATGAGTAAACACATATTTGGGGTTCATAATAAGAAATGAAATTTTTTAGGAATAATGAAAATGAAAATAGAGGAAAATATATCTTTAGAGGAGATAATATATTTTCTTAAAAATATTGGAATTTTATGAGAAAGAAATTAATAGAGAAAACATTTGAGTTAATCATATAATTAAACTGTAGAAAATAGAAAATATCATATTAAATAGGAAATAAAATAAATTATAAAACTAATAAGATGTATTCTCAAGGAATAATATCTTAACCTAGATAAAAGAAATTTTAATTAACAATGTGTCTTACAGATTTCTTTATTCCTGAATCAAGAAACATTTAGAAAGAAGATTTTGTTGTAGAAATATAAATCCTCATTAATAAAAGGAAAAATACCATATAATAAAATATAAAATAATAATGTGGCTAAATTATTTGATATAAGTTTAAGAATAATTATCATAACTTAGTGAATGAGAATTGAGTTCCTAAAAACACTTATGGTAATGGTAAAGTAATAATAAGAGGGTCACCACAAAACTAAAATTCAAATATCACGAAGTGAGACATATTGATTATAATTTAAGGTAATAAGGAACTGAATACACCATATAAAATAATTTTTGGTGTAAAATATCAAAAATTTATCATTTAAAATTATTATTTATATTTATATTAGTTAGTTATTATCTATTTTCAATATCGAGTGTGAGTTATATTGATCATTTTGAACTAGTTTCATAATAATGGGGTTTTTATTCATTATTATCACAAATTTAATAATTTCTAGATCATTTAAATTATTTTTATAAAAAAATTAAATTGATTTATAAATATATTATCTTGTTCCATCAATGTTTTAGATATGTTGTGCGAAAATGGAATTGATATCGTCTTATTTTGATAATTTTAGCTATCGAATGTGATATTTTAATAATAAGTCCAATACATAATATAAAATTTCAATAACCATAAAAAATAATAATTTTCTTATTGAATAATAAATAAATTAGTATTTGATTTTCCATAGTCACCCGTTATATAGTTTTTTAGTACTATTCAAGTAGGTGGTTAAAACAACCCAAACATGAATATACAACAATTCGATGAGTGTGTATGGTTAAGAAATTGTTTATTTTGAAATAATATCATTATAATATAAGAAAAATTATATTATTTATATTTTTTAAATATTTTTAATATATTCTTTATGGGGTTTGGATAAATAATTAAAATCAATATCAAAAAAATCAAATTGTTACTTTGGGGAGGTAATAATCTACACAACACACATTTAACATATTCATTTCACAATTAATGATAGGGAATATTGGTTTATTATTATTTTTCTATTAAAAATCCCAATTATGTTATATAAATCTCATTTATTATTAAATTACATCATTATAACTAGTACATATAGTTATTCATGAAAAACGGAATATGTCCCTTTGTGGAGGTGGTAGTCTGCACAAATGCACGATCACCATTTTTTTAGTTTTTATAAGTGTATTTTAGGGAATAAATAATGATTTATACTTTAATATAATAAAAAATTGTATTCTAATGATATTTAGATCATTGTATTACTATTTCATTGGTATGTTTTTGAGAGAAAGATCAAGAAGAAGAGGATAATGATTAAGTAATACTCATGTTGGGACCTTGAAATTTCTCTTGAAATTATCATTGAAAATAAAAGGATTAGGATAAATAAGTGAAATTAGTATATTATTAACATGATATAGGTTACTATGAAGGGAACAATGGAATTTTTTAAAGATGAAATTCAAAGGAATATATGTTACATAAAGTGGTGAAAGTGTTCCCATTGTATAAGTGAAGAAAATGGAACTTTTTTAGCACCCATTATTTTTCAACAATGAGATGAAACTATTCAAGGGTTAAAGGATACAAAAGGGATAAATAATATATTTTTATGTGGAATAAAGTCTATAAATCCTCACCAACATTTTTAATACATGTTTTAAACATTTTCAAGTCATTTACCAATCATCTTTTTTATTTTATAATTTTTGTTTTTACCTATATACCTAGTTTTTAACTAAGTAATATATGTTTTACTAAAAATATACAATAACCCAAATTATTAAATTTGGGTGAAATAAACCTAAATTTAACCTTTATTTAATTCAATTATATTTCTATATAAGATAAAATTACCTTTTTAAATTTAAGCATTTAATATATACAAAAATCATTTTGTAGAAAAATGTGATTTTTACCATTAAGTGTTCTTAATATTATTTAGTATTGATTACAAGTTGAATGAGTTATAATTTTTTATATATAGGTTTAAAAGTTATATTAAACCCATTTTTAGATGAAAATAATTTAATTTATTAGATAAATATTATAAAATATTAATTAATAAATTATTTAAAAATAAATGTTTGACCATTACCATGGTTATTAAATTTAACATTAGTAACCATAATTTTATTATAAAAAAATGAAATTGACCTTATTACATAATATTATCACACTAAAAATTAAATCTATTTTTATGAATTCAATTTCTATAAGGAATGAAAGATAATTTTTAATATAAGCAATTAAAAATAGTTTTAGACTAAAATATTCCTTATGTTTTCAAAACATTTGTTTCGAAAAGAATTTATGGCCCGATAAGTGATTATGGGAGGATTAGTAAATTTTAATAATAATTCATATAATCAGGGTTTATCTATGAAAAAACTGCATCTTCCACATTCGTAATGATATATGGGCATATTTTCTAAAGACATATGGTAATTTGGGTTTCTTTTCCAATGACAGTTAGGAACTCACATTGATTAAGAGGATGGTAGGTTTGACTCATCACACCTAATTGGGGGGAATTATTTCCTACTATATGAATCTTTTATAGTTTTAACATATTTTTTTGAATCCTTCCAAATCCCCATTATGAGAATGGTTACCTCTATTCTAAAGACTTAGTCATAACCATGTTTTGTTGAGAACAACTATGTGCATCACATGTTCACCTTTATTATCTCATATATTTAAGAGTCTCTTTTTTATATCCATAAATAGGAACTCAAGATTTTATCCACTTACAGGGATGTGGTTTGTGTTCCTAAACTGGTATTTAACATCGAAGAGATATCCTACGTATCCTATGAGAACAGGAATCAAATTCCATGTAGTTTGTTAAATTTATATGTCATGAATGGTATGAAATCAATGGTTTTGATTGGAATTATGAATAAAAGCATTCCTAGATATTATTCATCGATAATATGTCTATTTGAGGAAGGATACATGTGATCATCCTTACATTTGAATAAAGGATCATATTGGGGAAATTTTCATCATATTGATGGCACACTCATCATCATTCTCTAAGACCACATGTTTTATGATTAGTGTGTGACACAATAAGTAGTAAAAGACTAGAAACATTTCAGGGGAACATAATAATTAATTGTACATGGATTACATACTATGGTCACTCTAATATTTTATCGAGGCTTACACATTGAGGCCACCCTAACGTTTTCTTCATCAGGATAATTGCCCTCTGAAGGGAAAAAATATGCAGTTGGGCTTACAATTAGAAAGCATGGCCATATTTGATGATTTCACTATTCTATGGGAATGATCAATGTAAGTATATACGCTCATTTGAGTCATTCTTAGTGTGAGAAATAATATATATGAATAGATTAGATGTTTTTCATATAGGTACGAGACTTATGCACTAAGGCCTCCCTAAGAGTATGATTATAATCATGTGATGGATATGAATCCATGAGTTTTCACAAAATAAATTATAGTTTTAAGTCTTTTATGGGCTAATTGAGGTCTTCATTGGGAATATAAATGTGTGTAAATATTTGATGAAAATATGTTTTGTATGGAACTTGTTTCTTAAGAAGGAATCCTATGTATCCTACTTACAATAGGAATCAGAGTCCTCATAGTTCGTATATTATTCCTAGAACATTGATGGGAAGGTAAATCTAATTAATACTCATGAGGATGAATGAATTAGAGATAATAAATATAGTAATATATTTTGGGATAAAACAAGGTGGATTCAAGTTTAGTATTATCATAGAAATGATATATTTGTTTAGACTCATGATACATGATAAAGCTAAAAGGAGAAATATTGGATTTAGGTGCTTGAGGGAATGTTCAGGGATTACACCAAAAAGTATACCTATGTATGACCCCATTTATCATCCTCTTATTGATAAATAAGGATGATAAAATCCTAAGCTAATTTGATCATAGGAGATATAATAAATTAAATATTGAGGTAATTACACAATTGTAGATTCCCATGCCACATATTTAATATTTATCCTCTAATGAGAAATGAGAGAGGGCCATGAAAGGTTTGTAGAAATTTTTTTTATGGAATGGATGACATTTTGGGTGAATATCAAAAGAGAACTTATCCCTCCTCTCTATGAGGGTTCGACGATTGCATGACCAGTTCGGGGTCATGTGATTAACAACATGTCCTAGGGCCTACGCATGATAAGAAAACCATGTCAAATTTTCTAAAAATTACAAGGATGAAATGTACAAGGGTGTTCACATGTCAAGGATGACATTTCCAAGGTTATTTTTCTATCAAGGTTGACATGTCCAAGGATGTTGTCATGTCAAGGATGATATTTCTATAGGATCAAGTCGACATGTCCAAGGGATTATGGCTAGACAACATGGAAAATTTTGAAAAATCTCATTGCATGAATGCTTCACATGAACACCTCAGGGTCATGTGATTTCATGAACATAATAGGATCACACACTCATAAGTGAGCACATGACTTACGGTGCATTAATAGGGAACCGTATAGACAAATTTTCAAATGGACATGGGTATATAACCTTAGTCTATCAATTTAAACTTATCATATGAAAATGGATGCTCAGATAAAGACTCATGGATAATGGTTCACTTGGACAAAGGATTAATATTGAGGGTTTACAATCCATCAGCATGCATGAAGTACATACAACAGGTCCATGATAACCTGTGGGGTGATCAAGGGATTATTTCCAAGGTCCCATGACCAAGGGTGTATGAAGGAATCACAATATCAATTAAGAGTTACCTGATAGGGCCTCATGATGGTGTTTTGTGAGCATTTTCGGGGTGTGTTCATGAAAAGGGAGCATGATGGGGGGGTTCAAGTTACATGTTTTAGGTTCTTGTCCAATGGATCATGCATACATCACATAATAGAGGTTTATCAAGAGGGAGTCACATGAGGTTTATAGAATCATGAGATCATGCGATCTTAAGGGGGTCACATGATGGTGTCTTATGATAGGGTCTTATGATCGGGTTTCATGATTACCTGGAGAATTTCTCTGAAGGCAGTAGCTGATTCTCCTTGTACTCCTTCCTTATTTCCCCCCTTCTATTTCTCCCTTCATCCATTCATCCTATCATGTGTTTTTAAGGAGGATGTAGGGGCTTATATAGGAAAAGTGGGATGAGTATTCCAACACTTTACATGATGAGTATGATGTGTATACTGGCTTGAGGCGGTGCATGACATATCATCAACGCTCACAAACTATTAGAATTCATCATGATCATGTGATGCTGAGGTGGATACATGATCACATGATCAATCCACAATGAATCTTATCTATATTCATGTGATTTTATTTGTATGATAACATGGAACCTTGGTTGAAAATATCTTGAAAAGTATCATGGGATTCATGTGATGGATGTTATAAATGAGAAAAGTTTCACGTGATGGAAGTTATGTGTTTCTTATATAATGGATCAATGAAATACCATAATGACTGTCCAAAAGAATTTATGTGATACCAATTGTTCTCATGATGGATCCGTGATTATCACCATACAATCATGTAATCCATAGTACTTCTTGCGATGAATTCATGTTATTTCTTTGATCAGATTCATGTGATGAATCAGTTATTCTAATAATAGAATGCATTCAATATGATGTTTCTTTCATGGATTCATGATGTCAAGAATGATTCATTCCCCTCTCAGTTTAATCACTAGAGATGGATGAGGTGTTGGAAATTGATCACTGGAGTGTTGATATCAAAAGAACTAGGGCTGCTGATATAGAGGATGAGGTTGTAACTTGATTGAAAGATGGTAATTAAGTTGATTGGGTGACTGAGGTTATATGAATATATTCTTAATGGGTGAGAAATTATTGTGTCTCACCTGTCCCATATCAAAAATCTTATTGATCTTATTTTTCAGAATAAATCAATCTATTCCAGCCATCCGTCGAGCTGAAATCAGGGTTTGGAACCCATAACACATGCATAAACGCCCTTTCACAGGTCATAAAACACCCTTACGTAGCCCAACCTAGAACCTCATATGCATTCCATACACAACCCTATGCACACCTAGTGGGATCTATTCTTACCCACCTCTACCACCATGCTAGATGACTGTGGTATCTCCTATGGAAATGTGCATGGAACACAGGTTCATAGTTGGATAAAATATATCTGTATTTTTTCATGGGTTACACACTTCTTAAATACTCAATGGAAGATTGCATGGAACAAATTTTTGGCTATAAAAAAATTCCCCCATTTGAATTGGATTCATTTGGAATTAAATGATTTTGATTCTAATGTCCATGTTGATCACTTTTCCACATTCTTAGACATCTAACAGGCTTTGATACTGAACCGTATGAGAGGATTCACTAAGAAGAGAGTATTTACTGAAGGTTTTCAGGTGTCACCAAGGGGATAGTCTTGAATTTGAGTGCATGAGATTCCAAAAATTGATAACATATGAATTTACATGATGGATAATCTTCTCAAGGAATTGAGTTTACCATAGTAATAATCTAATCTCAAGCTACAGATATAATGAAATGGAAAAACTAAAAATAATAGGATGTGAAATGGATTGATATGAAAAGAAACATGTGGTTGGATATGAGATAATATAATTAGAAGTTGATACATATCCCATAATAATTGGAATCAATCTATATGTAGTTCAATATAAATACTGCTCTGTATATCAAGCTCATGCATATGAGATATAAGTTTATGGATGAATAACTCTACGATGAAAGATCCTATGTAGATCTAAATTGTATGCTGGAGAGGGTATTTCATCACTTTAGGATATAACCATGGATATGGAACCATGTTTTATTAGAGATATCACACAAATCTAGCTATTATTCCACATTTTAGGATGTATAGAGTAGACCTATCTAAGCAATTTATAGCCATGTAGGATAAAACAAGTCTCATGTAATTTCAAGAAATAATAAGACTAGGTACACACTAATGTGTCCTAATAAAAATATATGTGATCTAATTTTTTCCTAGGTGAATGGACCTAGTGATCATATGCCCATTTTTTCTAGGGATATATAATGGTCCCTATAATTTTAACATCTCTTATTTTTAGTGATAACATTTTTATAAGTTTCTTATGATAAAGAATTAGTGGGAAATGAATCATATTTTTCTCAGGAAATATTTTATGGGGCTTAGCATGAAAATTTTAATGCATTTTTATTTATAAGTGCCTAATGTTTCCAAGATAACACAAAATGAATATCCAATAGGAAAAAACTCTACTTTTTCCCAGGGTCCCCTTTGTGGGTTTTAATCTTGTAAAGGATTGTGACTCCTTAAATTGTAAAATTAGGGTATTGTAAGTTAAAATGATGAGGATATATTGTTTTAGGTTAAATTTCATGGACCTTATTTTTCTATAGTTTAGGGTCATATAACTTAGACCATATTCTAATTTATTATTGGCTTGTATAGTTCATAACTTCTTCTACTATAGTTTTGGGTCATATAGCTCAAACCTTCTTTTGATATAGTTTATGATCATTTTTATAATACCTTCTTTTTCTTTACTTTTGGTTCATATAGCTCGAACATTCTTTTTCTATACTTAAGGGTTGTATAGCTCATTCCCTATTTTGTTTTAGTTTAGGTTCATATATATCAAACCTTAATTTTTTAACATTTTGGGTCTTATAACTTGGAGCTTATTCTCCTATATTTTAGGGTCATATAGATTAGTCATTTTAGTGTCTAATTCTTGATAAAGTTGAATCATGCCTCAAGGATCATGAATCAGGGACAATAAATGATGAATACTCATGAAGGGTTCTAGCACCCAACATCCTTGCTTGGATTATGAAGGATAAATATTTATGAAGGGCTATAACACCCCATATACTTGCTGAATATATAAATAATGAATGAATATTCTAAAAGGTTTCTAATACCCTGCATCCTTACTATATATTATGAATGATGGAAATCAATGAAGGGTTATGGAACTCTACATCCTTTTTTGAAATTAAGAAGGATGGATATTCATGAAGGGTTATGACACCTTGCATCCTTACTGAAGGTTATGAAGGATGAATATTTATGAAGGGTTTTGAAACACTACATCCATACTAAGATTATGAAGGATGAATATTTAAAATGGGTTCTAGAAACCAATATCCTTACTATAAATGGTTATGGTATATGGGTATGTGATGCCAAAGATGTTAAAGCCACTTGGATAGTTAAATTATCGGAAACATAAACCACACCTCAAGGGGTTTGAAACTAGAACGATGAAATGGGGAAAAAATGGTAATGATTACAAAACACCATGATGATTCAAATTTTACTATGATGTTTCTAGGGATAACAAGGATCAAATTTCATTTTTTACAAGGAGGTTATACTTTTGGTTGATAATCAAAGGGACCTTATGTATATATAACTCATGCATAATTAAGGATAGGGATTCCCACTTCTTTCCAAGGTCTATGGGATGTTTTTGAGGATTCATACACTTATGAATTAAAGTAGGGTATAGAGGAAAGACCATCCAAGAGGGTTCTAGAAACCTGGTAGTAGTTTATAGAGTACCACACAAAAGGGGTAGTTTAATTCATGTTCATAAATCTTGTGCCCATATATCATGAAATTTAGGAATATATGCAGAGGAACACCCAAATTATTGAGAATAAAGTACCTCATTTCAACTTCAACAATGGGAATAATACACAGTGAAATAATGTTGATTATATCAAATCTACTTGAATAGTTTGGTTATGGGACTTGTAAATAATGATCTAGGAACATCAAAGTCAATAGAATGCTGATACTGTTTGGAATACATTGGCCATTTGTAATATAGAAAATCATTATCACACACAGTTAGGACAATAAATCATGGGTTTAAATGGGTCCTTTCCTCTTGGACCAGAACATCACATAGGAACAAGTTCTTAAACATTGTGTTATTCACTTGAGAATCTAAGTAGGGTGCCTTTAGATTAACTAGTTATTTAGACTAGTACAATACATATAAGAACAAAGATAAATGACTAAAGGATATGGTGTTCTAGGATATGTCTAATAACTCAAGGATTTGGTGCATATTGAATCAAACTCTAAAGATATGTAGTTGGATTAGGGAAAACATAAAATTCAAGAAGGGTTAGAGCACCCTAAATGTTTTTGTCACATAATGAACATATTATCATGGAGGGGGGTATGTTAAATCATTGTTTTAACATTTTCCTGGACCAAATGGGTCCACTGATCATGGATTATAATTTTTATGGCTAGAGGATAAGTCCCATGATATTTACGAGTATTTAATTAACACATTTACTTTTTCCAAAACTCTTAATATAAAGAGATTTGAGAGTTAAGACTAGATTAATTCTTTTACCTCCCTTTATGGTTTTTAGCCTAACAAGTTTTGTGCCTTTTTCATTAGAAATTTAGGGTCTTGTGATTTGGACTATCAGAGGCTAGATTTAAGTTTATATAGCTTTGTACAACATATATGCATTTTAACCTCATGAGACTATGATGTAATTTTCATGTTATTTAGTGTCATACAACATGGATCTATCCCATATAGTTCAATATCATGTGGAAATGACTTATTCCATAAAGTTTAACATCATTTGGAAATTATGTAGAGATATAACATGAAATAATGAAATGTATCCTTAAAGAAACCTTTCACTGGTTGAGGGTATAAATTCTGGAGGTATTTCTATCTTTGAATAGGATTATAGATAGACATATATATTTTGGGACTACTTCATAGGTGAGACTAATTCCTAATAAATCCTACATAGATCTAACACAAAAGATGAAAAAATGAGAATATATAATTTGAAAATTCATAATAAATTAAGGTATTGCAAGTTGAACCAGAGTTAGATAAATATGATATTTCCATGGCTGGAATTTCGTTGGATTTCCTTATAAATATTGCGAGGGATATAATCATGCCATAGATAACTCTTTTGAAAAAATCCATCTACATATATCTAGATTTTATGTAGAAGGATGAGGACATTTTTTTTATTTTTTGACTGGGATCAATATTGAAGGATCCATGCAACACTATGTATCATATGATAATAATAATCAATCTACACATAGTTCTCATATAGCTCCCCGCACAGATCGAACTCATATGTGGGGAGGGGGAATCATTTTCTAGGATTATAAAATAGTTTTGAGGCTTCCTTCACATAGATCCATATCACATGTAGGAAAGAAAAATTAATACCTACCCTAGTGTAGATCCATCAAGGATATGAAGTATCACTATAAAGGTTCAAACAATATGGTAAGAGTGCGCATTATTTTTTTTTGAAATTTGTGGATGGGATTAGAGATGGGTGATCCAAGAATCACTGTGAATCCTATAGAGATATAAATCAATCCACACGTAGTTCTGGAAAAGATAATGTTCCATTATATATATCTTACTCATATATAGGATAGTAGGAAATTTAATTTTTCTCTTGGATATTGAGGATGGGAATAGTATTACGAGATCCATGCATCAATATATACCCTATGATAATAAGAATAAATCCACACATAGTTCTTATAGAGAAAAATCTTTGCACGTGTTTAACCCATTTTTTGGATGAATATTTTTTTTGCATTGTATTTGGGCT
Organism: Viscum album; assembly: GCA_963277665.1. Classification (NCBI taxonomy): domain Eukaryota; kingdom Viridiplantae; phylum Streptophyta; class Magnoliopsida; order Santalales; family Viscaceae; genus Viscum; species Viscum album. The sequence goes on from OY728135.1 coordinate 1,179,679,912, forward strand.
CGGGACTAGAGAATATAGGAATCATTACGCATCCTATGATAAAAGGAATAAATCCACACATAGTTCTTGTAAAGTTGATGGACCCTATATAGATCTGACTCATATACAAGGGAGAGGTGAATTCTACTTTGAATATTTCAGTGGTACCTAGGATTAGGGGACCTGGGCATCTGTACATGTCCTGAAGGGTTATAAATCAAGCCGCACATAGTTTATTAAAAAGAAAATTCTTTACATAGACCAGGATGATTTGTGGGGAATGGGGCATTATATTACATTAAAGTATTGTAGTTGGGACTATGATTACATGATCTAGGTGTCTCTACATATCTTGAAGTGTCAGGAATCAAGACACACATAGTTTCAGTGAAAAAATATCCCTACAAAGACCAGGATCATGCATAAGGATGGGGGCGGGGATTTTTTTTCATTTTTCGAGTGAACCTTGAAATCATATCTAGTTAAAGGGACCTCTACACACACCAAGTTCATACATAGTTGAAATAAATTTCTATATTCTATTTTTTATTGGGATGTAACATTCATCCATATCACATACTCATTGATATGGTCCACATATCCTTACATGAACCTAAATTTCATGTGGGCAGTGGGTCCCATATGATGGCATGCTCTAAAAAGTTTTAGTTCTTGTTGTAACATCCCAGTTCCGGGTGCCACTCAATGGGTGCCCCAAACCTGGTTCACCACGTGACCTCAATCGCATTTCCCCAAATGCTAGAGGCTACCAACTAGCAGCGAGGGCCCAGGTCTGATAGTGGGAAAACTATGCCCTCATCTGTCAAAGTGTAGCACATCGGAATAAAATAAAAAGCATACAACAAGCGGAAGCAATAAACTATACACATTTAAAAAATACAACTGTAGAAAAAGATAACCAACAATTATATAGATGATGATGCAACATGTCTTAAGTTCTAAGAAAATAGCCAGAACATGTTACAAAATAGTACAGTACAATACAGAGTACAGAAAAACCAAAACAAAACAGCCGGTAGCATCGCGAGCCTAAGCCCAGTCTCATGCTCCCATACTCCTCAGAAACAATCAAGTACCTGTATAAGGACCCTTTACCTTATCCACACCTGCAGAAATGTAATCTGTTTGGGCCGAAAAGCATAACCCAGACAGGGTGTGAGAAATAATCTCAGTAGGCACCCACCAAAGTCTCGTGCTCAACTGTGTGTAAACATGCAACAATAGTGTGAAAAAGTAAATGAAATAAACTAAGCAGTACTCCAAAGTAACTAACTTTACCAGTTATTTCCATTTTAATATTCATTTCATTATTTATTATTTAATAAACCACCACAGTGAATTTCTATGTAAACAGTCAGTGTCCTCATACATGAAAACCCTTACCCTCAGGTAATCAGAATCATAACCCGCAGGTAATTGTAATTTTTTCCTCAGGCATAAAAGATATTTCCCTCGGGCGTACAAGTGTCGCCCTCAGGCACATAGTCTATTTCCCATAGGCACAAAAGAAGTTTCCCTCAGGCTAAAAGTTTCACTGCCCTCAGGCTAAGTAAAACAACGACCTCAGGCTAAACAAGTAACCGGGCCATTCCCAACATGTAAACAAGAAATAAACATGAAATTACTCTCAAGGAAATTCTATAATCATTATTATAAAGGCATACCCTCAGGTATCCTGGCCAAACATCTAAACAGAGGAACGCACCCCTGGGGTGGTCCTGGATCCAAGAAGCAATCACAAACAACAGTTTTTTATCACATTTAAATTACCTAATCAATTCTAGGTATTTAATTCAACAAGGCCTCAGCCATCAGACACCCCATTCATGGGCACGTATCTCAATGGTACACAAAATGAACAACAGTTGGAATTTAAACACCAAGCCACCTACCTTAAACGCCCCTGATCCGTATACTCGAACATCGCTTCCAGTAACGTCTAAGAACATCATAGATCTGAGTTAAAATAATTATCATTCATCCTCAAATGACTTACATTAGAGGAATAATTGGCAATAACTACGCAAGGAGATGAGAGGTCTTACCCATGGAGTTCCAACGTGATTGACGGAAGCAGAAACGGATTCCCGACGATCAATCTGGAGGTCCACGAAGGTTCGACCATCCTATCCTAAGCTCCTATTCGGTTCTAAGCCAATCATATGAATAGGGTTGGCTACTGCCCATTTTAAGCAAAAAAAACAAAGTACACAGAGTGTACTTTTGACTACACGGCATGTACTCCCCTCGTTTAACTGTTCCTATGGCGGCACCGTCAAACTGTTCATCCGTCGACATGAGTACAGGGCGTGTATTACCGACTACACGGCATGTACTGTCGCTCAGCTGGAGGCTGCTCCCACTGACTTACTGTTTCATCTGCCGACTGACTACACAGCATGTAAAGGACCATTACACGGCGTGTAGTCGGTTTTTACACCCTTATTCACCAACAAGGCAACACACCCTGTGTACTCTTCCCACACAGCCAAAGTACACGACGTGTGGAAAAGTACACGGCGTGTAGTCCGAAAATTTAGTATTTTCATCCATTTTCCTTATTTTCTCAAAAACACTTAAGGAAAATAGAAAAGAAGAAACCCATACCTCAAAAGTAAGAACCGGGTTCTTACAAACGTCCCCCCTTAATGTAATTTTTCCCCGAATTTCCCTTCCAAAGGTGGCGAAGATAAAGCTCAGAACAACTCTGGCCACTGAGCACATACATCGGTCTCCCGCTCCTAGGTTTCATCCTGCACTCGGCCATGCTGCCATAACACCCATACGAGTGGAACTGACCGGCCTCGGAGAACCTTCGTGATCCTATAAACGATATGAATTGGATGCTCCTCAAAGGACGCATCTACCACAAGCTCATCCTCCTTGGGCTGAAATATGTGAGACGGGTCTAAATGATAGCGGCACAACTGAGATAGATGGAAGACTTCGTGCATGCCCGATACCTCTGAGGTAACTGCAACTGATAAGCAACTGTACTGAATCTCTCCAAAATCTCAAATGGCCCCACATACCTCGGTGAAAGTTTACCCTATCTCCTGATCCACCTGTGCCCCATCCTCGGTGAAACACGTAAGAAAACATGATCCCTAACCACGAACTTCAAGGGTCATCTACGGCGATCAACATAAGATTTCTGACGATACTGTGCAGTAGCCATCCGCTTCTGAATCAACGGGACCTGCTCAGAATTCTCCTGCATGAGATGTGGTCCCAGTAAAGTTACCTCACCTTCCTCTAACCAGCACATGGGTGATCGGCATGACCTACCATATAAAGCCTCGTAAGGTGCCATCTCAATAATTTCCTAAAAAACTATTATTATAGGCAATCTTGACAAGGGTTATATGCTTCTCCCAAGATCCCCCAAAGTCTAGGACGCATGCACGCAACATGTCCTCAAGCACATTTATCGTACGCTCTGACTGGTCGTCGGTCTGAGGGTGGTAAGTTGTGCTCAGAAGCACCTGTGTACCCAGCGCCCTCTAAAAACCCTGCCAGAAATGAGACATAAAATGGGCATCCCTATCTGAAATGATAGAACGAGGGACCCCATAAAGACGTACAACCTCTCGGATATAAAAATTCCCAAGATCTTCAACACCGAAGGTCTCCTTGATCGTTAAAAAGTGAGCTACCTTCGTGAGCCTGTCCACAACAACCCACATGACATCATTTCCTCGAGGTGACCTCAGCAACCCAGTCACGAAGTCCATCGCGACATCATCCCATTTCCATGCCAGAATGGGTAACTGCTGCAAAATCCCAACTGGAATCTGATGCCCCGCCTTCACTTACTGACATGTGGAACACCTCGTAACAAAACTAGCTACATCCCTTTTCATTCCCGGCCACCAGTACTGACGTCTCAGGTCTCGGTACATCTTGGTAACCCCAGAATGAACTACCCAAGTTGAAGCATGAAACTCCCACATCATCTCCTGGCGTATATCCCCTAGAACCCACACTCATCCATGGAAATTCAAAACATCATCATCGCCTATCGTCCAACCAGGAGAAGGGTCCTCACTTGGCACCGACTCCCATAGATCTAGGCCTTATGAATCAGATAGCTGTCTCATCCTCACTCTATCCAGGAGGGTAGAGGTCACAGCTAAAGATGAATGATAGGTCTGCCCCATACTGTCGTGCACCCCAAATGCATCTCAGAGAACAAATCTATAAGCTTCCATTCACTACTAGCCTCCTGCACTACCTGTATCCGAGTCTTCTTGCTCAGTGCATTAGCTACTGCATTACCTTTACCAGGTGTATAGGCAAGCTCAAAATCGAAGGACTGAAGGTATTCAACCCACCTTCACTATCTCAGGTTCATGTCACAATGGGTAAAGATGTACTTGACAATTTTGTGGTCCGTGAACGCCACAAAATGCTCTCCCAAGAGATAATGTCTCCAACAATGCAACGCATGAACAACTGCAGCGAACTCGAGATCATGCGTTAGGTAATTCCTCTCATGTGGCCTCAACCGTCGATACTCGTACACAACTACTCAATTGCCCTACATCAACACAACTCCTAGCCCAATACCTGATGCATCACAGTAAACTACATAGATTTTCCCCTGCTCTGGGAGTATTAGGATCGGTGTTGATGTCAACTTTCCCTTCAGCTCCTGAAAGGCTGTCTCGCAAGATTCTAACCAAACGAACTTCACACCCTTCGTAGTTAAACCCATCAACGGTGCTTATAGGTGGGAGAAGTCCTATATGAAGCGTTTATAGTAACCAGCCAACCCCCAGAAACTCTGTATCTCAAACACATTCTTAGGATGCTCCTAGGAAACTACTGCTCTCACCTTCTCTGGGTCTACTGAAAAACATGCCTCCGAGATGATATGACCCAGGAAGTGAATCTGGTCCATCCAAAAGTGGTACTTTGAGAGTTTATCATATAGCCGATACTCTCTAAGTGTACTCAATACGATCTCAATATGGGTGGCATGGTCATGTCGAGTGTGAGAGTACACCAAGATATCGTCCACAAATACTACCACAAAAGAATCCAGATAGGGATGGAACACATGATTCATCAGAGCCATGAAAACTGCTGGCAGGTTTGTGAGTCCAAACAACATAACCGTATACTCGTATAAACCATACCTGTTCTTGAAAGTTGTGAGAGGCATATCAGATGGTCTAATGCGCAGCTGATGATATCCTAATCTCATGTCAATCTTCAAGAACACTCATGCTCCACGAAGTTGATCAAAAAGATCATCAATCCTTGGCAAGGGATATTGGTTCTTAACCATCAACTGGTTCAACTTACAATAATCCATATAGAGTCTGAGGGTACCGTCCACCTTCTACGCAAAAAGGACAGGAGAACCCCAAGAAGAAGTAATGAGTCTAATGAAACCCTTTGACTGTAACTCCTCTAACTATCTATTGAGCTTCTGCAACTCAGGTGTAGCCATCCAATAAGGAGGAATGGACACTGGTGATGCTCCTGGAATAATCTCAATAGAGAAATCCACCTCTCGCTCTGGTGGTAGACCTGAAAAGTCATCCGTGAAGACATCCCTGAAATGATCAACCATTGGAGGGAAATACTTCTGAAAGTCCCCTGGTCATCTATATGTAATCTCGCAATCTAGGTTGTGATACCACCTCTCCCATGATGCTCTGGTCCATCTTGACTCACCTGAACATTCCAATCACCCTTGTATAGAAACTCTCTACCCTCTGGGGACGTGAAACTCACCCTGCGATGATAGAAATCCACAAAGTCTCGAAAGGGAACCAACCAGTCCTTCCCAAGAATGACATCATAGCTCGTCATATCCAAGACATTTAGGTCCCAGAGGAAGTGACACCCACCAACCTCAAGGGGGAACTCCTTGCACTGATGCACACTAGCCGTTCTAGTTCCCAACGAAGTGTCTAACATCATAACAGCAGAGGAAGAAGAAACATAGATCCTTAGGCTCTCCACAATGGGAACATATATGAAACCATGTGTAGCACCCGTATTGAAAAGTACTGAAGATAAAATAGAAGCTACTAGAATAGTACCTCTGACAATAGAAGGTCCGGGATCCTGCTCCTGCTGGGTCTGCTGCACTGCATATGTCTGCCCAGTGCCGTGACCATGCAACACAGCCTGGCTACCCTGAGCTGTCCCGCCCTGATGCTTTTGAGATCCTGGTGTCTGGCTACCACGACCACGTCCACCATCCCTGCCTGCATGCCCTGACGTATCCCAGTTCCCCGACTGGTAAGAATCTGCGGGTCCAGCCTCTGCACGCGGATTCTGCACAGAACCCCTCTTACTAGCCATAGATGGAAACTCCCTGCAAAAGAGCTGAAGATGACCCATCTCTCCATAATCTCAGCACTCCATTGGGTCTCGTGGACACTGAGGTCTCTTGTGCCCCTCTTTACCACACTGGTAGCATATGACCTGGACACCTGAAACATTCTTCTTTCTGGCACTGCCACCCTGAGAGAAGTCCATCTGTCTCTTCCTCTTACCAGTAGAAATAGTACCAGAAACTAGTGCTGAACCACCCTGGCCCACACCACTAGCTTCTCGCAAGTTCCTCTTTGTAATCAGCGCCTTGTTCACAATAGCATGTACTAAAGGCAATCTGAAAACATTCACCAGTGCTCGGATGTCATAATGAAGTCCATCCTCAAAGCGTCTGGCTCTCAGCGTCTCATCACCCACCAGAATGGGTGCAAAATGCTGAAGCTTGGTGAAACGAGCAGAATAATCCATCATGGACATAGTGCCCTGCTGCAGATTCATGAACTCTTGAGCTCGATCTGCCCTCAGCATATCTGGGAAGAAGAATTCATATAATGATGTCTGGAAATATTCTCATGCCATGTCTCTGTGATGCTCTGACTGGGTGGTAACATCCCACCACCTATTTGCGGAATCACGCAGCATATAAGTTGCGAGCTTGAACCTCCACCCTGGAGGCGTCTCAAGATTCTCGAAAATAGTCTGCATCGACCCCAGCCAAGACTTCGTAGCCTGTGGTCCACCATCCCCTGAAAATGTAGGCGGATGCTGCTGCTGGAAGATACGAGTCAGTTCGGCCATAGATGTGGCAACTGTTGGTGCTCCCTGAAAGGTCTGCATGAACCACATAAAGCCTTCACAAAACTTTGCCTCCGTGCTTGTGTCCGGTATTACGGTTGTCACCGCATCTGGCTCTACTGGGGGATCAACTAGTAGCCCATGGCCTACCATCTCCGGAGTATACTCGTTGCTGCTATCCTGGAGAACAATGCGTGAACGCCTCAACGGCATGGCACTACAAGGTCAAATGCACACCTTAGATCAAGAGTATCACAATCTGAAACAAAGGAACCAAAATGGGGAACATGAGGAATAAGGCATTCAATATTTTCAAAACAAGACTACACGGCGTGTATACTGACTACACGTCGTGTACTTGACTTCTCTTCCCTGCCCGGGTCCTTTTACATGGCCAAGCCACACGACTTCTGTTGAAAAAAACTACACAGCATTTATATACTCTACACGGTGTGTATGATGAAATTTTCCAATTTCCCGTGTCATTTGTGACATGGCCGACTACACGGATTGACACTACATGACATGTTACACCCGCATACGGTGTGTACACTACCCCGTTTCCCAGCCACACGGCTAAATCCCCACAGTCTGTCCTCAGAGAAGACTACACGGCGTGTCCCACAGGTATACTGCGTGTTCTAGAAGAGCTTTGCCGACCCGTGTTGTTAGTTACATGACCGGATACATGGATATAACTACACGGAGTGTTCCATTAACACATGACATGTACACAAAGGGGTTACACCGACCCGTGTTGTTAGTTACACGGCCGGGTCCCCAGGTCAAACTACACTGCGTTTTCCACAGTGGACACAACATGTATATATGAATGTCTCCCATGTCCGTGTTGTTAGTTACACGGGAAGACTCCAGGTCAACACTACATGGCGTGTAATTACGGTACACAACGTGTTCGCCCCAAGAAATTCCCTTCCCCGTGTCCCCGCCCACACGGTCTATGACACAGAAATAGACTACACGGCGTGTACTTAGACTACACGGTGTGTACTCAAAAAGTTTTCTTTTCTTCCTGAACATAAGAACATACACGACATGTTTAAGGTAATATACGATGTGTATACTGGGTTTCCGGATAGTATGCCTTAGAAACTTCTCCAGAACCTAGAAAATACTGAAAAACAACACCTAAGTGCCAAATTCTGATCCGTGAGGGCCCATACTCCCCGTGAATCAATGTTTGGAATCTTATATGTGTTATAACCAGATAAACAGCCAATGATCCCCCAAATTTCGGTCAATGAGGGCCCATACTCCCCAAAAAACAAAGTTTAGCATCCATTCTATAAACAGGCTCACACAATAATACCCTATCAAATAGCAGGTATCTATCCAAGCAGCTATCACAACAACATGCTTTTACTAGCACAACATCTATCACAACAGCATGCAATGTCTAATGCACCTAAATGGCATGAAAACTATGCATGGAATGTGATTTCTAGCATGTGCCTAAATGATGCATGAGTTGGCATACCCTCATCTCATCGGGTTGCAACTAAATAAAACCCATGAATAAAATATAAACAGCACAATACAAGTGCGCCCCCCTTCGGTGAAAATCAATTCAACTGTAAAATTGCACAATCAGAAAAATTGAAACACGAGGTAAATGAGATTTTCCCTGTACACGGGTTAGCTACGCCTGGGCACAACTTATTACCAACTACCTTTCTCATCTTATCCATTAATAAGGCTCCAAATAGTATGTCAATGAAAATAACTCCTCTGATACCACTTTGTAACGTCCCAGTTCCGGGTTCCACTCAACAGGTGCCCCGAACCCAGTTCGCCACATGACCTCAAGCGCATTTCCCCAAATGCCAGAGGCTGCTGACTAGCAGCGAGGGCCCAGGTCTGATAGTGGAGAAACTATGCCCACATTTGTCAAAGTGTAGCACAACGGAATAAAATAAAAAGCATACAACAAGTGGAAACAATAAACCATACACATTTAAAATAAATAACTACAGTAAAATATAACCAACAGTTATATAGATGATTATGCAACATGTATTAAGTTCTAAGAAAACAGCCAGAACATGTTACAAAATAGTATAGTATAGTACAATACAGAGTACAGAAAAACCAAAACAAAACAGCCGGTAGCATCACGAGCCTACGCCTAGTCCCATGATCCCCTACTCCTCAGTAGCAATCAAGTACCAGTATAAGGACCCTTGCCCGTATCCACACCTGCAGAAATGTAATCTGTTTGGGCCGAAAAGCATGAACCAAACATGGTGTGAGAAATAATCTCAGTAGGCACCCACCAAAAGCTCGTTCTCAACAGTGTGTAAACATGAAACAACAGTTTGCAAAAGTAAATACAATAAACTAAGAAGTACTCAAAATTAACCAACTTTACCAGTTATTTCTATTTTAATATTCATTTCATTATTTATTATTTAAGAAACCACCATAGTGAATTTCTATGTAAACAGTCAGTTTCCTTAGACATGCAAACCCTTACCCTCAGGTAATCAGAATCGTAACCCATAGGTAACTGGAATTTTTCCCTCAGGCATAACAGATATTTCCCTCGGGAATACAAGTGTCTCCCTCAGGCACAGAGTCTATTTCACACAGGCACGGAAGAAGTTTCCCTCAGACTAAAAGTTGCACTACCCTCATGCTAAGTAAAACAACGCCCTCGGGCTAAACAAGTAACCGAGCTATGCCCAACATGTAAACAAGAAATACACATTCAATTCCTCTTAAGGAAATTCTATAATCATTATTATAAAGCCATACCCTCGCGTATCCTGGCCAAATGGCTAAACAGAGGAACGCACCCCCGGGGTGGTCCTGGATCCAAGAAGCGATCCCAAACAACAGTTTACTATCACATTTAAATTACCTAATCAATTATAGGTATTTAATTCAATAAGTCCTCATCCATATAACACCCCATTCATGGGATCATATCTCAATGGTACACAAAACGCACAACAGTTGGAATTTAAACACCAATCCACCTACCTTAAACGCCCCTGATCAGTATAATCGAATGTCACTTCCATAAACGTCCAAGAATGTCGTAGATATGAGGTAAAAGAATTATCATTCAACCTCAAATAACTTCCATTAGAGGAAGAATTGTCAAGAACTACACAAGGAGATGGGAGGGCTTACCCATGGGGTTCAAACGCGATCGACGGAAGCGGAAACAGATTCCCGATGCTCGATCTGGAGGTCCACGAAGGTTCGACCATCCTCTCCTGAGCTCCCGTCCGGTTTTAAGCCAATACTGTGAATAGGGTTGGCTATTTTCCATTTTATGTGAAAAAACAAAGTACACAGTGTGTAATTTTCACTACAGGACATGTACTCCCCTCATTTAACTGTTCCTATCGCGGCACCGCCAAACTGTTCATCTGTCGACATGAGTACACGATGTGTATTACCGAATATATGTCGTGTACTGTCACCTAGATGGCGGCTGCTCCCACCGCCTTACTATTTTGTCTTCCGACTAACTACACGGCGTGTAAAGGACCACTACACGACGTGTAGTCGGTTTTTACACCCTTAGTCACCAACAAGCCTACACACCCTGTGCACTCTTCCCACATGGCCAAAGTATACGACATGTGGAAAATTACACGACGTGTAGTCCCAAAATTTAGGATTTTTCCCCATTTTCCTTATTTTCTCAAAAACACTTATGGAAAAGAGAAAAGATGAAACCCGTACCACAAAAGTAAGAACCGAGTTCTTACACTTGTATTATGGAACATAGTGTTTTATAATTTAATGTCTTAAAACAAATATATATAAGGGGTGATTTTTTATGGTTTTGTAGATTTTAAAAATTGTGATTTTCAAGAGAAATGAATAACTCAGAGAATTTAGGTCTTCACAAGAGATGCATACCCCAGAATTAAAGGGTACAAGAATACAATGTTATAATATTTATTAAATAATGGGTAAAACTCATAGATGTGTAACATCAAGGGTATATATATTCACTTGAATAATTGGGTTATAGGAAGTGTAAATCATAAGTTAAGAATATATAAGTCAATTGGAGGTGGAGACCAGTGGGTATAGGCTGACTAATAGTAATTGTAGAAGCCTGTATCACATGTAGTTAGGTAAATAGCTCTTGGGTTAATGGGTACCTCTCTTATAGGACTAAAATATACTCTTAGAATAAGATATTAGGCATCATATTATTCACCAGAAAATATAAGAAGGGTCCCTTCGAATATGTCCACCCCTGTTACTAATATTTTATAGGGAAGAACCAAGAGTAAAAGGTATCTAGGTATATGGAATACCAAGATAATATGTGATCAAGTAATTAGTTTTTATTATTATAGATATCATAGGTATTATGGTGGTTCATGGTGAAAATAATATTCAATAAGGTTTTGGGAACCCTAACGGCTATTCCAATGTATATTGAACACATTATTTGGGAGAAGAGATAAGACATGTGATTCTTGTGCACACAATCATCAGAGCGGATGATCTATTCAGCATCAAAACGTCATGTCATTCCATTAATAGTCATATAAAATAGAAATGGTTCTATATATTTAAATAAAAAACATCTCAATCATGAAAGTTAGAGATGATTAAAAAGTTCCCTAGGATCACATGAGTCATGATCATCTTGAACAAGAGGTAACTAGGAATCCAACCTAACTACACGTGAGTGAATGATAAATTTTTTTTGGGGAAATTCACATTTTGATGCAAGCAAGAATAACCAAAAAAATTAGTTCTCATTATGGAACATAGTTAAAAGTAATGAATATCCATGTATGATCCTAAAATAAGGGATCCTTAGATCACTATGTATCCCACAAAGGTTTGAATAAACCCACACGTAGTTCTTATATATTGCCCTTATGTAGATATGAATCTCACATAGGGATGGAGAATTTTATTTTATCTTAGTCTTGTGAATGGGCCTAAAATTAGAGGACCTTGGAGTCACTACATGTCTTATATGAATCAGAATCAAGCCACACATAGTTATTGTTTGGAAAAACCAATGCACAAGTATGAACTTTACCAAGGGATAAAGTATTTTTTTGATATTGGCATTACAGTTATGACCAATATTAGGGGATTAAGGCATAATTACAAATACCGTATGATTATTAATCTATCCAGACATAGTTCTTGAATAAAACCCCCTATATTGGTTTGAACCATATATAGGGTGAGGGAATTTTTATTTTCATCTTTCATGGACCTAACTGTCATGTTGGCCATGGGCCACATGGGGTAACCCAATCTAAGCAATTTAAGGTATTATAGGATGGGTCATATGTCACTAAGTTTAAAATCATGATACTTGGATGTTTTCATTTATTTTAGTGCCATGAGACTAGGATGTAGGGGCCTAGCAGTTTAAGGTCATGTGATAAGGACCTCAATGTTATGGTGTTTAAAGTCTTTCTTCTAGGACTTGGGTATGAAGGCCTAAAAGAAAAATACATTCTTGATCACTATTTTACATGGTAAAATAGATATAAATAAACCATTTATTTAAATTATTAGACCAGGGATGATTGTTTATGACTGGTGGGATCAGTTTCACTCTATTAGAGAAATAATTCATGGGGTTAAGGGGGACCTTTACGCCAGAACTGAATCATCCCCTCGGAACAAGGTTTGAGGCATTATGTTATTCACCAAGAAATACATGTGGGGTCCCTTAAGATCAATTAGTCCCTATTACCAATATTCCTTATGGGATAACCAAGAGTACCTGAGATGAAGGTCCATGGAATACCATGAGACTTTTTTCTCAAGGAATCAAGAGATTTAGATATGAAAAATGGAATGAATATTAATTTTTGAAAAAGGGGTTTCCAAAAGGATTTAAAATATTTCATGGATATTCTATCACATGTTGAAAATATTTTACTTTTACGAAATTCTAACTGGTGATTCGATTAAAAACTTTGGCCATGTGTGATTATCAAGAGGGATTACCACCTCAAAGAAATTAGGGCCTCATAAGAGATTCATACACAAGAATGAAAGTGTATACAAATATGATGTTATAATATTATTTTAAAAATGATTATGGTAAAAATATATTTAAAATCATGGGTACAATAATCCACTTGAATAGTTGGTGTTGATTCTAAAAAACACTCATTTTGGGAGATGCCAAGAAATTCACGAATGAGTTGACTTGAAACCGGGCCAAAATGGGCTCAAACTCCCTCAAAGTGACCAGATCCATGAAGGAAAAAACCTTTATGAATATTATATGATTCATTAAGGTCCTATAGGTGTCATGATAGATAAAATATTGTGAATTATAGTAACCTTCCCCAAATTTATGTCTTCTCGTGGAGGTCGTCATCTTCCACTAAACACATCTCCCCAAAGGTAAATTTCAATAAACATACCTCCCTAACTCTATGAAACATATAAATATCTCCCTATATAATACATTTAAAGGGAAATGTTCTTTTGAATTCTTCTAGCAGCTTTGTATTCATGAAACTTCATCCATCGTGATAAAAATAGGAGATGGATCCTTATAGGTATCCATTTTTCCTGAACATCCTCCCATGAGTTATTGAAACTCAAGGACCATGGTAGAGATGAATTTCATTATGGTTCATGACATTTTAAATAGGGGAAAAACCCTTAAAAATCTTTGGGTTTTATGAGATAATTATCCTTTTCAAAACCTACCCTATGGGAGATAAGACTTTACCCTAATTTAGGGACACATTGTTTTGTGAAGATCGTATATCTGTGAAACCACGACCTTCTTAAAACACCTACCTTTACAGAACTCACCTAGAAAACCCCTACAATATACCTCCTTTCATTGAGAATACCTTCACAAAAGTTGAGTACCAAAGGGCCCTACCCGTAGTCAAACCAAGTTAATTTGGCCCAAATATTCCATACAACCAGTATCATCAACCATCATGTCCATACTCTTTGCTTCAAGCATGGAATAGAAAGTCATATACCCACTTTATCTTAAGAATATTAACCCTAATATTAGGAACCTTATGTTCCACCTCACCATGGTATTATTTATGCAACGTTCTATAAAAATTCCATTGTGTAGTAAGCACGTAATCCCTAAAGGTGGCATCATCAAGGGAAATTGACCAACTTTCCTTGTATGTGGGGAGGGGGTCTAGTGTTGTAACCTTATATCCTATATGAAAATGGTATCCCTAGGTGTATGCCTCACCATGTATGAGCTGTAAAACATTAAACTTCATATCCCAAAATCATTATCACATGACATTAAGCTACACAACAATGACCTCAATGTATGATGTTAAACTATATCCCTACCATATGCAACGAACATAGGATGCACCATTTATAGCTAGCATGAGATAAAACCTAACCCCTTACCCTGTTCAATGAGAACATGATTCCCTATGTATGAATAACATAGTATAACACTAGTCATCCCATATATATAGGCCTCCCACCATTATGGTCTGACCCCATATATCAGGTAGACCCTATGTGTAAGCCCCACACCATCCCTAGATGTCACTCATTTCATGAGACGATCATACTTACTACATGATGTTAAACTAAATGGATCTGATTTATTACACAACCTAAAAACATGCACTCACACTACGTTGGTTTTTATCCCTATCTTCTAAGAGGGTACTCATGACACATTATTGAGGAACAAACCTAATACACCCAGGATACCTCTTTGAGGTTGAATATCAAAAAAATGATAAAATCTGTATGTATTACACCTCGAATATGGAAACCCTAAAGTTTTATCATCTTCCTTGTGGGAACACACTAAAATCCCACCAAAATTCCCCCACAAGATGTAAAAATAGTGACCAACCAGTCCCCACAAGATGTTAAACCTATGATCAACCACTCCTCATAAGACATTAAGCCTATGAGTAGCTTGTCTCTGCATGACTTTAGACCTATTACCAACATATCCCCTTAAGATGTTAAACATGTAACCAAAATTTCCCCATAATATGTTAAACTAGTGACTAACCTGTTCCCATAAAATGTTATGTCTGTGACCAACCTATCTCCACAAGATGTTAAAACTATGAATGCATCCCCATAAGTCCCTATACCTGTGGACCATCTAAAATATACATATTATACACCTCATACAATGAACATGGTATTCCTAAGGTAAAACTACTTATAATCCTTACACCCCTAGAAAGAATTACCCCATGGAGGACATGGGATGACTTGGGTTCTACACCTAAGATGCATCATATATGATAATCCCTTGAATTAGAAATAGGAACACTTTATATGTTCCCAACACACCCAACATTCAAATATGTATAAATGTTTCTAACTGCACCATCATATTTGACCACATGTAGATTACCTATCCCAACATAAGCAGTATAATTATAATGCGTCCACCTCAAGATTGGACTAGGAACAAGCTTCCCAAGCATGAATCAAATCATTGATGGAGTCCTAGACTAGGAAATGAGCTTTAAGGAGGAATCAATGGAAGTATGATCCAATATCCCATAATTTCATTTTGATCAATTATTTTTTATCACGAATCATGGTGTTAGAGGTATACAGCCTTTGGAAAGTGGGAATTTAGGGCAACCAACTAGCCACCCTAGAGGAGAAACCAAATCCATGGAATCAAACCACCTTAGGAGATTCAAGGAGGAAAGTGCACATCACCAACTCACTAATGCATTCCCCAGCCCAAGAGTGTTAAAAAACAGTGAATCCAATGTGAAAATATTCACCTTGAACCATGATTATATCAGTAACATTGGATACCAATATATTTGGATGTCACTAGACCTAAAAACATAGTGTTGGGACTCAACAAACCAATATATTGGGTTTAACATGAACTATTCTCCAATGAATGGGGGAAAATAATGGATGTTTGGAATCTATGGTCTAAGACATCATTGACTCGGATCATTTAAATACTTTGGAGATAATTAATAATGTTGGGATCTTTGGGTATCACCTTCATTAGAACTGAACTAATGACTGAATTCATATACCATACATGACTAAATCTGCTAAAAACATTTCACAACCAATAAAAAATAGGAATAAGGTAGGATAACTTGTGTTATGAAAATCTTGAACAAATATTCTTCTTCCATGGTGGCCACCACTTCTAATGATACAAATATCCCTCACCCCATCTCCCCCTTTGAGCTTATCTAGTAGAGGGTTATCAATTCTTGGGTTCATTGATATGAATGGGATGGCATCATCCCAATTAGGGACATGGATTGATAGGACCTAGATGCATTGACACCCTACTGATGTCGTCACTCCAAGGTCCACATAGGGGGAATAACACCCCAATCATCATGGAAAATCATTTTCGGAGAATTTACCTAGAGTGATCTGAAAACTTGCTTCCCTATGCCAATGAGGTAGAGGATGTGTGGGTCATTCCCATGACTACCACAACTTAGGACATAACTAATAGGGCTCCCACCAAATCATGATGACAATGCTAATTGTATCAACAGGACAATGAGCTAGTTAACCACATATTTGATATTTTGGACCCAATCTAGAACACCAAGCAACAACTCCAGGGGTAGGAAACAAGCCCTTCTTAAAAGAAGACCTATAAATTCTTTCCTATTTCCCATTCTACCACCAGAACTCCTCATACCTTCCTTGAAACTTCTATGTGGGGTTCTGTATTCACCTGATTAGTACTATGACCCCATCCTCCCAGTAGGTAGGCCAAGTTGACTCTCCCCATCAAAGGCACTACCAGAAACCATCATCAGCCACCTCATAAAGAAAAATCCTACAGTGGTGGTGCTCTCTATAACTCCACTAATAAACTTGTAGGTACTCTCAATATTAGATTCTTTCATTGCATTAATGATCCAACCTAGGATATGAGGATGAAAAACTATTTTGGGGGTTGTGCCTATAACAATGACCATAGTGCATGTAAAAGGAACACTTGAAACCCCAATGAGATCATGATCAGGGAGCACACAAACCACTTGAGTTTGGGAATATAAATGTTTCACATCACTATCAACTATTCAGATTTGGAGGTGATAAATGCCTTACTTGATGAAACAACACCCCTACTATTATAACTTAGGGTAAAAGCCCAGTGGATGAGGATAACTATTCATAAGAATGAGGTATGTAAGGTCTCTAGTTCCCTTCATAGGTACATGCATGTAGAGGATGTCATATCCTTCTTCAATGGACTTTTTTTAACCATACCTAGATTTATCAGCCTACCTACACTCGAAATACAATATTAAAGTAAGAGAGACATCATGATATTAATTAGAATCCATAGATGATAGTAAAAAATCCACTAAGCCTTAGGTGGATGGTTCCCTTCCTGACTATCTGGAGGTTTTAGATACCCCATAATATATGGACATGGTCATGATGTTGGCCCTGACTTAGGAATACATACTGACATTTCAAGGATGGATGGCTTGTGCAACATTTCATCTACTAGAAATTCAACTAAAGAGAAGGCTGTCTTAACTACCAACCCAAATTTCCCAATCATAACCAATTAGATCTTGGGTAGACCAGGAGCTAGAGTCTTCATTATTAGATGAATGAGAGGGGGACTTATGGGAAGTATTGAACACTAACTAACTACCAGTTATGTTCTGTCCTCCTGAAACCCTATGATTTACCATATCAGAGTCCCTCACTTAGTTCCATGACTCATAACTTCACCAAAATATCCAGATAATGTGAAATATTCTCCGATATCTTTAGTTGGTTTATCTAGGGAGTCTTGACCATATTGAGTAAAATAATTAGTAGCACTGGAGGGTCGATATTTTATTTCTCCTAGTGGCTCATCACCAAAATTTATATGGATATCACCATAATTTTCAGTGGATGTACATCAAGAGATTCATTGTGATCCTAGAAATCATGAAAGAGGCATCTCTCTGTGTGAAAATTAGGGGTTGAGGGTAGTATGATACCCTTCACTTCATTCCCTTTCCATGGAAGAAATAATATTGTCAAGTGGGCAAGACCGCTGATGGTGAAAATTTTCATTCAACCACTACTATCATAAATTTTTTCATGATAAATTTGGTGGATGATCAGAGAAACCAAGCTGAAGACATGAGACATAATCGAGAGAACCCACCTTGGTCTAAGATGTATTATCAGGTAAACCTTATGATAGGTTACCACACTCATTAGTAGAGATAGAATACAGGCCTTAAAATTCCCCTAAATGAGGTGTTGCCTCATGTATTCTGACATCTCAACAAATGAAAAGTACCAACTGAGTTTTTAAGCATATCTGAGGTCGTTCCATAAGTTGATTTAGACACCACGTTGGATTCCTTTATCAAATTTTATGAGTATTAGAAGATTTACATTACTATGTTTATCACTGATCTTTTATAGGGAAATACAATATTATATGGGACCCTACCCCTCCTCTTACTGATCAGACATTTCTCCTTATCCAATCAACCTGAGTCGAGGTTGGTGGTCCTTCACATCTGATCGAGGTAATGATTGGAATATCTGGAAAAAGGTCAAGATATAACCTACCTAGCTAGCATAATAAATGAGACTTCCCTCCTTGGGTCCATGATCTCTACACCTCATGGATCAGTAAATCGGTCAAAACATTGGTGACCAACAAACCTCACAAAGATTACATGATAGTTTCCATCATATCCTCCCTTGAGGATCAGTAATCATAGAAAGATATGATACCACTAGAGGGGAATCTGTATCCGATATGGGTAGACAAGACATGTCCACCTCTAAAATCTGGTAAACCTACCTTCACCCCATTCGATGGAATGGGTGATCCACTATAGCACTTGGACCACTTTGCCTCATGATGTAACCCGATGCTAGGGACTCCATAGAAACAAGAGAATACTAAGCTTCATTTTTTCATATAGAATTGGTAGGGAATAAATTTATTTAGTAGAACAAGTTTTCCCTAGGATCAATCACTGGTTGAGAGATCTTTGTATATAGTTCCTCTAATTGTTCATCTCCACCATGCACAAAATCTGTATGGATTACCTCTATAAGTGAAAATAGAGGGCTGATGAGAAAGTTTCAAAATTAATTACATAATGGAAAGGGATCATGTACTCCCTTAATATGCAGATTTCCCAGGATCATCCATTAATAATGTGAATATAGAATTTCAAATATAATATCGTCCCTACCCTCTTCTCCCTAAAATATCTGGGTGAGTTTTGAGAGTTCACCAAAATATTTTAGAATCTATAAGAAACCTTAGAGTTGACCAAGAAATGATCTATACCATTTCCACTTCCATATCCTATTTGAAAGATGATGAAGGCAGAAATATCCACTGTTTTCTAGACTAAGGCTGCATAGTCAGTCTACCTTCAGGTACCTATGTTGTATAGGCCTTGTCATCTAGAGAGTATTAATCTTACATAGCCTCATAAATTGAAACATCACCATGTAAACATCTCCCAATCCTCTTGTTAGGGCTAGACACCCATGATTATCTATTCATAGTGGAAAAAATACCCACTCCTTTAAGGAAATGCAGGTCCAAGAATATTTCTTCCATTACATGGAAAAGAACATCCAAATGCTACTAGAATATAGGAGGCCTGAGGAATCTAAACTCATTGATCACTAAATTTTTTCCCATATCATATGGTCCTCAAGAATATCATCACAGAGTGGTTCATCTTTAAATATTGGCTCTAAGACCTGGTGGATCATGAACTATACCCATTGGGTGGTGTACAAACAAAGACTGTGAAATTATCTTCTCTCCATGATAACACCAACGAATATTATGATGAATATAAAATGGATCTAGTATAGGGTATGAAGAAGTATAATTATTAAATGGAATGTAAGATGGTCTCCCACACCCATCATTTAATCTATTCACATTTGAGAAAATCATAACCTCCTGCAGTCCCCACATCTATTCTAGCCATATCATCTATATCAAATACTTATAAACCTATAAATAATAGACACCAATGAAAATGTAGTAATTAGAGTTCCATAATGTTTCTAAAAGAAACTTGTACCCTCAGGTACTTCATAACTCCCGAATTGGGAGAGACCCTCAGAATTCGTCTGGTCATAGAATATTACACTAACAAATAATAGGAATATTATTCTATGAACATTTATATGATGTAAGATCACTAAAACCACATGGACCCTTTAAGTACCTTTATCTAAGTTCATTAGAGGAAAGTCAGGTGCTACATTAATTGGAAGGATGTTAGAGCCTTTTCACAGAAAGAGACTATTCATGATTTTATGTCTAGAAATAAATCCACACATTGGGATCAATAGGTGAAACCCTCTTAGGAATCTCTATCAGGAACAACCCCAAAATCGACCTTATTGGTTGATCATTTAAACCGTCCATATAATCATTATTCTCATCCATGGATATTGATGGAAAAACTACACTATAAAGAACTCTTACTAAGCCATATAGTCAGTATTAGAATACATACACAACCATCCAGGTCCTAGAACCTCAATCAAGGGAACCAATTTCTTCCCCAGTTAAATAGAAACCCTTGGAAAAAAATACCACCTCACCTTAACATATGATGTGATGAATAAACTCACTATCTGACCGGTGATAATCTTGATCCTAGATGCACTCTGTCTGTCAAAGGAGATGTGTGAGGCCCTTATCAAGGCCATGAATATCCCTCTAAAGTTTTAGACTGAGGTAGATACCACTAAGGCCTACCAAGAATAAGTAGATGGGTAGAAATAAATCTAAGAAATCTTTTCCTTTTTTGATGAGGATGAGATTCCACCATTTAGGGGAATATATTCCTATTATATATTATATTCTAGTTTCATGGTGTGTAAGTCCAATAATTCCTAGTGGATACTGGATCTAGGATAAATATCATCCATACTTGGATGCTTCAAAAGCTAGGGATCGTAGAAGCTGATCTGACTCCCTCCAACATGACAATTCTATAGTATGATAAGGGTGAGTAGAAGCTACACAAAAATATTTAGTTGAATACCCAGCTCATTGGCATGGTAGCAATCATCGAGTTTATGGTTGTCTCCTAGTACACAACCTATAATGCTCTATTTTGAAGGCTCTAGATATATTTACATGTATTGGTACCCTATTCATACCATAAATTCCTCAAATAATCCATATACAGTCGAGTTGGGGTATTCTAGGGTGATGCTTCTCCCTTTAAATCTTGTGAAACCCACTACCTAGACATGGGGTGCTTCAAATGAAATGGTAAATAGCTCTAGAATGATAGGGTTGAGCGTATAAATTCCCCTAATGGTATAATGGAAAATTAATTTTATCCTTGGTAATATTTTAAAGATAAATTCATTATACCAATATATCAGTTGGATTAAAAAATACCTTATATGAAAATTAGCTTCATCATCTCTTAGAAGGAGTGCTCACATATTACCATGTACTCATACAGTAATTCAGATCTTCTAGTTCTAGAAAGGCCTACTTCTTTATAATATAGATGAATCCTCCCTATGGACATTGTTCTATGGATGTTCTGCCTTTTCTATAAGGTAGGGTTGTCCCAATGGAATTCCACATGACACTATTTCTTTAATATCATAGGTGGGAATCAAGGTCCAAAACTACATGGGATTGGATTAGAATATTTCATCAACATAATATACATAGAATAGAAATCCCTCAAGGAGGATTACAATTCTTCTAGATAAGATTCTAGTCCCTCTACCAGATCTACAACTCCTATAGATCCAACTCTTCCCTCCAATCCTCATGTATCTAGTGATGAATATGAACTAGATGAACCCCCATGACATTTAAAGATAGTGTGTCCAACATGGTCGATGAACAGAACAAGGTAAATCATGACACAAAGTATGACCTGAGACCGACACTGATTAGTATAATCATGTCTCTAGAGAAATAAAATCAATATATGGATTTCTTAAAACAACAATATGATTTATTCACTTGGAGATATTAATAAATTCTTGGGCTCGATCCCTAGGTGGATGGTCATCACCTTAGTCTCCAAAAAATACATCACGGGTTCAGACAACCTCCAAGGAAGATGCACCTTTCTAGAGTTTTGTGGATGAGGCCATGGTTGAAAAGACAATTAAGGGGAACTTTATCTGAGAGGTTTAGTACCCCAAGTGGCTATATAACATTATCCCATTCAAGAAAAATAATGGTAATATTAGATTCTACATCATATTAGAGGATCTAAAATATAATTTCTTGAAGGATGAATTTCCCCTTCTGATAACATAGATTCTTATTGACACAAAACTAGTTATCAATCCATCTCCATCATGGTTGGATTTTCTAGTAATAACTAAATACTAATTTCCATCACGGATGAAGAAATAACCACTTTTAGATCACCCTAGGTAAACTTATGCTACTAGTGATTACATTTAGTTTAAATAATGTTATAGATACCTAACAACATAAAATGCAACATATCTTTAAATATATCCTTAGAAAAATTCTGGAGTGTTACATGGATGAATTGGTTGTCAAATATCACCAGTGTTAGGACTGTCTCAATGATTTCAAGAAAGTTTTCAAATTCCTCTGCTCCCATCACCTAAAAATTAACCTCATAATGTGTTTATTTTCTTTTAACTCTAGAATTTTCCATGGATTCATTTTTAGATATAGAGGCATCAAGATTGATCTAGAGATAATCAAGGTTATTAGAAATATTCATCCTCCATGAAACCTATGGGAGTTTCATGGTCTCCAAGGCCACTGTAACTATATCTAACCGATCATTGTATATTTTCACAGTAAGTGTAATAAATATTTTGATAATCATGAATAAATGAACCATATACTAATGGGATTAATACTTCCATTCTATTTTCTAGGAAATTAAGCAGTATTTTCAACATCCTATGGTCCTGCTTCTAGCAATCCTATGAAAGACTTTGGTTATTTATCACCACCCTATAATTGTCCATTAGCATCCTTATAGGTTATAAGAACAATGTGGGAAGGGAAAAAGACTATATTATCTTATTCATATGCTCCTTGAAAGGGAAACCATGTATTTTCTTATTGAGGAGATTTTCCTCACCTAGGTCTTTACAGTTTAAAAGTTATGACACTACTTGCATCACCATGAAAAATAGTTGGTACTCTGTGTCAATCCAATAAAGTGAATTATCAACCTCCCAATGTTAAAAGGATGACTGATGTGTTGGTTTGTAATTATAAAATAGTTTTATGTAAAATTATTCCCCTAGAAATCATTAATGGGACATGATTTGGAGTATTTCTTGGATGTGAATTCGATCACAGAGGAACTACCCATGGATGTTGATTTCCTAGATAAAAATATCTTATTTTTGGATCATACCACACTATGTTGGAATATTCATTTTGATCATGCTTCCCATAGTCTATCTGGGAGAAGGATTAATAAACCCAAACCCAGTAGGTTGGGCCTCGAGATTATCTTCATCACTCCAACATAGTCCATATTTCTATAATCATTCCTATTTTCATAAGTCTTCACCAATAATGAGGTTGAGTACTTTGATCTTATCAATGGACTTGAGATTTTCCTCAAGATTGATGTACCACATTTTAATGTGAAGGGATACTCCATTCTAGTCATCAAGAAAATAAATGGATACTATATCATTAGAAAACAAGAACTCATTCCACTACTAAAAAGGACTCATGAGTTGATGGCCTATTTACCTTCTTGATTGGAGATGAATCATGTCCCCTGATTGAAGAATGATTGAGCCAATTATTTCACAGTCCTGACCGCATCTCTTACAGATCCTGTCCAATATGACTTAGACATTTATGTGGCACATCGAAGGGTCATCACCCCCATTTCTTCTAACGATGAAGGATGATAGTTAAATAAGTTAGTGTATGACACTTCTAAAATAAGACCCTCAAGTTCCCAGACAATTAAAGAAACACCCGATTGTATGACTCCATTCATTGAGTATCTTTGACATGGAACTCTCTCACTAGACTGAGTAGAGTGTGATCGAATCCAATGGCATGCAGTGTAGTTTATCCTTCGGAATGTCCCTAATATCGAGTAGAACATTTTCAGGCATAGATTTGATGGTATCCTCATCCATTACATCTAGTGGATGAATCCCTTAGGTCATTCAAGAGGTTCATGATGGGTTATATAGGGCCCATCAAGTGGGGTTGAATATTTCTCATTAGATTTAGTGGTTTGGTTAATTTTGGGACACCATGGTCCAAAACTGTATCAAATTTACCCAGTGGTGTCATGCATGATAGATCCATACCAACTTAATGAAATAACCACCGAAGCTTCTACATACCACCATGTACTCCTAACCCATTACCATATAGGGACTTAGTGTCGTGGGTCTCAACCCACCAGTGACAGCTTGATAGTTCAAGTTAATTCTTACATCCATATACTTCTTTTCATAGTGGGAAAAGGCCATTCCTCTCAAAGAGTTCTAATCTCAGTCCATCAGAGAGTTTTTGAGGTCCCACATAATCCATAGATTTTGGATACTTCATGCTATTTTCACTAACAACAACACTAAATTTTGATCTTCTGAGTTAAATAAGTTTTATTCCATGTACAACATCTTATCCAACTACACATACAAACACTATGAATAGAGGAATTCAATAAAACTCTTTCTAATATCCTAAAGAATATGGTAAGTCAGAATAATAATAGTTGGCCCAATAAGCTCTCTAATACCCAGTGGGTATATCAGATGAAAACTCAAAATTACACACAGGAGACCCCATGCCCCATTATGTATTGGATAAAAGTAGTTATACCTATATAATTTTAGATTCCATCACTCCTGATGATTTTTTACAATTAATAGATTTTATATTGGAGAGTGAAGGTCCATTTTTATGATATAGAATCCCTAAAAAAGAATCCAAGTGTTTCATAACCTGAAAATGAATTATAATCGAGTGGCATGAGCATTCAATAAAAGGTTCTGCCTCTATTCCTTCAGTCAAGGTGATATGGTATTGTCTCTCAGGACAACCATGAAACCTGCATAGAATCCACCAAAATTTTAACTAAAATGGGAAGTACATTACATTATTCACAAGGTCTTCTCCAATGGAGCATACTCATTGATCACCATAGATGGGAAGCACATCATACCTCCTACAAACACCAGGTTCTTCATGTAGTGATTTTCATGAACCCTCTAGTCTAATATGTATGACTTTAAACAATAAAGACTAATAACTTCAGTACATGACATTAAATTTTAGCCTTTCCCTATGTGATAAAAATGAAGTGACTCATATGAGAAAAATGAGATGATTTAAAGTCTTAATTGTAAAAATTTGACCTATAAATAAAAATTTCCTCATCCCAAGACATTAATCAATAGCCTTACCATATGTGATAAAAATGGGATGCCTCATATGAAAATAATGAGATGATTTAAAGTTTGAGATATATGAATTTAAACTGAAAATCAAAACATCCTTAGCACATGATGTTAAAATGCATCCTTACCTTCTATAATAAACATATGATGCCTCATATGAAAAATATGAGACAATATAAAGTCTTAGCTGTATGAACTTAAATAGTATATTCTGACATCAACATCACATGATGTAAAACTATGATATACTTGGGTCCTCACCAGAGAGGATTCTACCCTCCGGATGTTGGTATCCCACCAACCCACATTCCAAAACTACGTTTGGATTTATTCTCAGATCTATAAGATATTTAGTGATGCTTAGAACCCCATATTTAGTCTTAGCCACAAATTCCCCCCAAGGTGAGATCACCTTAGTCAAAATTAGGCTATCATGGAATTAATTCTTATTAGTCCATTATTGGAAAATGAAGCCACTCCACCCTCATTATGGATCCATGTATCATCACAAAAAAATTGTATGAAATAATACTATATACATGATGTTAAACTATAAAATACCCTATGTGGAAAGAATGGTAGGCCTCTTTTGACCAACAAAATATTCTTTATATTCTAAGAAAAATATTCCTCATATAATGATCATGAAACAACCCCAAATAGTACCCATGGGACTCCTCATTAGTTGTAATACCCAATCATATTCCTTGACCCACCAATTGGTTGAGAATCCCCCATATATATAAACACTAATCCCAAGCCCCCCAAGGGGGTGTAAACACCAATATTATTCCACTGTCCTACCAAATGGTTGAGATTCCCTCATGTCTCTATATGAGGAATATATAATGGGAAGATCAATGTATAAGACTCACCTTTTTTCCTTTCACATGAAATTAAAATGTGACCTTACCTAATTAATTGACAATGGGATTCCTTGTTTAATAAGAACATAATGCCTTGTGTGACAAGACAAGATTCCTCACATGATGAGTATGAGATGATTCCCCCATACCAGGGAAACTTCCATGTGTAAACCCCAATCACATGATTTTTCTCCTACATAAGCTAGGAAAATTCCATTTTAAGACCCAATAATCCTATTGATACCCAAAAAACACTTAGTAAGCTTCCACATGTAATCTCTAATCACACCATTTCTTCCCATAAAACACATGGTGAAATTCTAGGTGTAAGCTTCAAAAAACACCTTTATTTTCCTTGTAGAACCTAGGAAACATTCACATGTAATTCTCCAACCACACTATCTTTTATCCTCAATAGTAGTTGGTCGATCCTAGAACTATACGACCATGTATAAGGCTCTATGAACTTAAAATGTCACAACCACATATCCTCATAGTATAACATTAAACTGTGTCTTCAACATATTTTCTACATAAAGGTAAACTATACATTCCACATCTCAATCACATAATGTGAAAATTCATGATGATTTGAACCCCCACTTGATAGGGATACATTTTTATAGAGATGGTTATCTAACACCCCACATTATAGAAATATGCATGGATTGATTCATAGTTCCATGGGATATATAGTAATTCCCTAACATAATATCCTAGGCCCATCCCTACCACTAACTTTTTATTGGGTCTTCCCACTTGAAAAAATTACTAATCCTCTCCCGTTGATACACTCATCCATCATGTATGAGTGTATTTTAGAATAGATCCAAAGTTTCTTAACTTCCCTTCCCCCTTAAGATTCAAAAAAATTTCACATACACCCTTCATGATTTCCTCATCTTAGATCCTAGTCACCCTCCTAATCTGAATAGCCCATCCCAATAGAAATGGTTCCTTGCTACACTAGCTCAATTAATGTCCTAGGCACATGCCTCAAAGGATATATGATAAATAAATGATGGTTCCCATGTTTTGAACATGGTCAACTATTTATAGTGCATTTTTACCCAATCCTTGGATGGTGTAGTTTTGGAACCTATGTTTCAAACATAGTCAATAGTCTCCCCCTAGTCATCAGTCACCCCTTTTAATGGATCACATCTCAAAATTCACTATTTACCTTCCTTTCGACATCCCTTTGTTCTGGGGGTTTTTAAATACCCTTATTTTTATCCCCCCATGAGTTCAAGAATAATGAACAAGTAATTAAGTCCTGTTGGAACATTCCCAATTTGGATTCATTTTCCCCTTTTCATGCTCCCCCTTATGAGAAGAGAAACTCCCTACTCCTATTTGTTTCTCATGTCGACCATGGCTCACATGGTCTTAAGATTCATGGTGGAATTTCCTAAAAAAATTGAGATTCTCAATAATTACCTAAATGGAATTCCACCCCCAGTCTAAGAATTATGAACTTAAACTATTTTCAAACCCATAGTCCAATCATCATGACCTTAAAATTTCTATAAACCCCTAGTCCATGTATCATGGCCATAAACTATGTGAATAATTCATCAAGGATTCTTCATGTGGCATTAGGTCTCATTTACCCTCTTTTCACAGAGGGTTATAGTTCCTTCATTCCGCACATAACTTTTTGAGACACACACCCATTTTTCCAAGAATTACGACCTTAAACTGCTTGCAAACACCTGGTCTAAGTACCATGACCATAAACTTTTTTCAAGTTTGCAGTCCAAGTCCCATGAATATAAACTAGTAGTATCCCCCTTTTGGTCTTAGATACATAACTATAATTCCTCATAGTTAGTGTCTTTAAATATTAAACATTAAACTAAATATTCGTCTTCTCATCCTCACCCAAGAGTAAAATTCCCCTTATGGTGTTTGTCTTCCACCATGTCGCCTTTTAGAACTATATGTGTCTTGATTCCCAATTTTATGGGATAAAAGGTGATGCCGATACCCCTAGTCTCTACCCTAGATAAACATACCTCCCTATAGTGGGACTACATTCATTAGAAATTGGCCCCCATCTTTTCCACAATAGACTTGTAAGTGACTGGATGAAAAATACACTTAACTAGCCCCCACAATGCAAGAATCCTAGCCTTAAACTATGTCCAACTTACCCCAGGGCCATTTTTTGTGCACATGGACTTTTCCCTCTGAATTCACATCAGGTTTTAAACTCTTATATACCACACAAATCCTCCTAGAGTACCACCATTTGTTCTAATCCCCATGACCTTAAACTAGTATCATCCACAGTATAAGAATTATGACTATAAACTATGTGAGAGTAGAACCATTTAGTTTGATATCAACGATATTAAACTAATAGCATCTATGGTCCAAGAATTATGACCATAAAATATGTACAATAGGGCCCATGTGGCCCCCAATTTTAATTTAGTTTACCTCACCTCTGGTTCTTAGGAAAAATAATTCCCTGTCATTTCTCCTAATCCTCACTAAAGAGGATTTCCCCCTTCAGCATTGGTATTCTACTACACAACATTCTTGAACTATTTGTCGATGGATTCCCCATTTAATTGGATACATAAAAACACCTAGATCCCATATTATAGGCCCAAATACAAATTTTCTCTCTACTCGTGCCTTTTTTTGGTGCTCCTTGCCCCACGAGGGACCTTAACACCATCACACATACTATGGAATTATGAAATTTAGGTAGATATGGTCCACACATTATGACCTTAAATTATGTTAGAACCTATGTGGTATTAGGACTCCTTTTCCCCACCTTCATATAAGTTTTTTAATACTTCCCCTACCACCCAAGATCCTCGAGGAGTTCCTAACTTTACAACCACAAACTAGGAAGTCTGTTCAAAATATTATGACTTCAAACTTTATGTATCCATCCATACATAATCCCCTAAATATATACCTCTATGGTCTGACTAACATGACCATAAATTTCCTCAGGCAAGAGGAACATATATCTATTAAGTAAAAAACCCATAGGTAAAACCTAATCAAAATTTAGTCTTCTACACGACAAGTCTCCCTTATGACTTGGGAAAAAATGAGGGTGAAGATAGAAGAGGTACAAAGCTGGGTGGACTCTTCAATGGGCCTTAACATAAGACTAGCTATATTCGATAGACTAACTGGTTTAGTAAAAATCTTGATCCGAACTTTAACTTACTTTACTTCTTTAGGTCCTCCATGTGGTACCACCCCTTTTGTTACCTTTTTGTGCATTATACTATCTCAAAAGTGGGGGTTTTCATTCAAGTCGATTTACATATCCTGTTCAAATGATGCTCAATGGTTCTATACACATCCTTATCATATGATGTTTAACTGTACAACACTATATTCAACACTATGAGATGTAAACTATAGAGACACACATATTAACCATATTATGTTAAAATGAATGGTCAATTTCCTTGTAGAATGACTGGAAAACTACAATCCTTACCTCTACATTTCATGACATAAAACTAAAAAGTATTCTAGGACCTGTCCTGGGATGACCTTTTCCTCCTTTGGTTCTAGTCACCAACCACATCACTTGAGTTCTTTGATAGTCTCTTAGAAACCAAGATGATTCTCCCCTTGGAAGGTGAGTCTGACTCTTTCTCAGACCGATGCAACCACGTAATGTGTCTAGAACTATGGTGGAATAATCTTGAGTGTGATGAACTCCATAAAAAACTCCCTCATGTTCACCCCTACACTTCTCTTCTGCCTTTATTTGGAATCTATCATCTTCTAGGTTCAAACTTCCTCCTTAACTGTGATGGTTCCATGCCAAAATGGATCACCAAACATCATAGGAACACACCTTGAAATACAATTTTTGACAATTTCATAGGCCCTATGTTTCAAACATGGTCAATAGTTTAACCTCATTATTTTTCCCCACTCTTGTAAAGAAGATAATGGAATATGAATTTCAATTATGGTCAAGAATAATCGTTTTTAGTGTATCCATCCTCCTCCCATTTTAAATCCAAGACATTTCAATCCACATCCTTCATCCTCCCTCTTACTAGGATAGAGTCCAATGCCCCCGATGTTACCACACTCATGTACGTATGTACAATAGGAATAAAATTTGGTTATGTAAATTTCCCCTCTCCAACCAAGGGTTACCTATTTCGAGCACCCCAATGGTCGATGGTTCATTCTAACTCGACCCAACTCGGAACCCTCATATAAGTGAGCAATATTATGTTTATATATTATTTCTTATACTGATCATGACTCACGTGAGATTAGTTGTTTATAATTTATTTTCCTATTATTATAACTGAGATGTATAAAAAGAAGATATACGAATATAGGGAATTGAAAAAAATTGAAGTCCTTATTGAGGAATTTCAACCATAGGATAGAGCCTCACTTTATTTTATAAAAAGGAATCCCTCTATGACTTGACTTGGGACAAGGACCACTACAGTCCATCCAACCACTAATAGGTGGCTGAAAGGGCCCAATATTTCTTATTCATCTCTGTCACTTCCTCTTCAAACATGAGAAAAATATAATTAGAATAGATTTACAGTCACCCCTATCAACCCTACACTCTACCTCTAGGGAGCCTTCCTCTACTACTTTGGATTCAACCACCACTAGATACTCCCTTATATGATTGATCAACTCCCCCTAGAAATGATGACGGCCTTGTGTTACTGCTCTTAATCCTCTATCCAAGCAAGATCCCGTTCATCTACCTAGAGTGCCTTGGTGCCATCATATTTTACTCATTCTAGGAGGTGTTTATCTCTTTCCAATCCACCCAAAATCATTCAACAAAGAAGTATCAAGCTGGAGAATGAAGTTCATATGAGTCTACACCTCCATTACCTATGATCACAAGCTAGTGATAGAGATACCCCATCAGTCTTGTTAGATCATCCCATGGGGTGTATGTAATGAAACCATACATTCTCCTATATACATTGCATCAAATAACCATGTTCCACTTGGCCATGTCAGATCCAGAATCCATGAATTTTTTAGGTGGAACGAGCTCATACTTGGGTTAGGCCATAAGAAAATTTACCATAGGGTAATTCACAGAAATACTCTTATAAATCCTAACTCCACATATATAATAATTATTCCCATGTTTAACTCTTATACCATAGTATATGATTTACCAACCTCCTTTAGAATCTCTATATTTTGATCGACCACTACAACCTCCTCGGTTACCACCATTGAGCCCCCAACTTTAGCCACTACCTCCACAATCATCTCTAGGGTAGGATTTACCACCATAGCCTCCTCAAAAAATTCTTTCAAGGGGAAAAAAATCTAATTTCCACATTATGACCAAAACTTTGGCCATCACCACCTATTTTGTAGGACCCGATGGTTCAAGTATTTCCCCTAGTGGTTGGACCCCCAACATGGTTTTCATTACAATTTAGATATAGGGTTAGTGGAACTCAACTTGTGAAAGGAAAATAAATAGAAATGGTGAAGAGGAGGAAGGCATACAAGAGGTGTAAAGACAATCTAGTAGGTTGATAATGTTCACATGGAGTCCTTCTAGTGAAAACACCTCCATGGTGGTCAAGGCCCTTCCCACTGAAAGCCGATCAATAACTAGGCATGTTGGATCAATTTAAAATAAACAAACAAGTCAACATAATCATCAGAATAAAAATACTAAAAAACTATAACTGAATAGGGAAAATAATGGATTTAATATTACCAAGAGACACTTGGTGTAGTTGATCCTCCACTCCTTCTATGAGCAGAGACTCGATAATAAATAACTTGCAACCTATGACCATAGTCCTAGGGGGAGGTGTCACACCTACCCCTTTACGGTTTGGATCCTACTCATTATCCTTCATAGATATATCATGGATATATCCCTAATTCTATGAGATGATCCTTTTATATTCCAAGTAAAACATGTTTTCAATATTGAAGGAATGCTAACTGGTGCAAGTCAATTGGATGGTCAGAAATTTAACAGATTAGTAGTGGGATATCCCCATCCAAAGGGGTCTAAGAAATTGTCAATCCCCTAATATTCTTATATTATTGATCCTTCTTAGATAGCTATTCAAGAAACTGATTGACCCCTAGGGAGGTATGGAAATGAGGGTATATATAGAAGCATCCTAACCTACTTCGTTAGGGGGCGTGCCATGCCATGAGATTTTACCATGTCTTCCAGATCTGTAATGTATTTTACTACCTCATCCCGGGGAGCATGGAATCCAACCATGGAATTGCCTAGCCTAGAAAGGAATGTACCCTCGCCCTAAAGATGAAGACACATCACATAGGGGGAGTTAATTTCTCTGATGTTATCCCATATCCTCCAAGAACTAGGGAGATAAGGTTAAAACACTTACCTGAGGAAAACCAAGCTCCCCCAGAACCAAATTGGAGGGTTTACCTTCCCCAAAGACCATTTTTCTGGTATCCTTAGACCTACAACTGTACCCCCCTCATGACCTAAAAATATCACTCTACCAATTGGGCTGAATCTTCATCCTCATCATGCTTCCTTGTTTATAACATGCCCCTGACCCTGTTGCCATAAGACTCCCTATTTGATGTCTTCTTGAACAACTGGGTAACATAACATATCTCACTACTACAACAATTGTCTTTAACATCGATATAAATGGCCTTTATCAGTGTTAGAAAAGTGATGACTACAGGAGTGAGGTTAAAAGCCCTGGTCATTTATTGAAGCTAAAAATAAATTGTTAAAGGGGTCCTTTATCAGTGATAAAAAAAGTAATGATAAAATCAAACATTATTAGCACTGATAAAGTATACATTTATCAGTTATATTAAAAGAGTTAATAAATATGGCCTTTATCAACTCTCATAAAAGCGCTGATAAAGGGCCATAGTACAGTGTGCTATAATAGCACACTACAACACCACTGTAGTGTGCTGTAACAACACACCACAATACCAGAAACACAACAAATATACCCAAAAATGATTCCCAATACAATATTTAAATGAAATGAAATTTACAAAAAAAACACATGAAAAAAAAATATTTTAGACCCTTCAAACATTACTTCATAAAATTACATAAATAAAAATTAAAACATACATTAAAAAACATCAATGTCTCTTTATATTTTAATCCTGACCTGAATCATGCTATTTATGAACAAACCACCTCTAATAGACAAAAATAAATCACCTGTATAAGAAATCCGTTCTTATATTAGTAATAATATAAAGTAATAAATTAACAAAAAATGTTAATTTTACTAAAATTGATGTCAATTTTAAATAAAAATATGCACTTGGAGTCATATCGGTCACACCATGCATCAGATTAAGATGGGAATGATTTCTACACATCAAAAATAACATATGGATCATTGTATTAAAGTATCAAAACAATATGAATGTGTTTGTTCGGTTTTGAGTAGGTCGGTTTGTTTTTTAAATAAAATTTATGTCAATTTTTAATGAAGATGCACTTAGAGTCATACCAGTCACACCGTGCATCAGATTGAGGTGTGGCTAATTCCTACCCATTCCAAATCATGTAGGGATTTTTTTTAAAGTATCAAAACAATATGAATGTGTTTTCTCAGTTTGGAGTGTGTTACTTGTCTTTTTTTACTAAAATTTCATTTTAAACATGAAACATGCACTTTATCACATACAGATCACATCATGTATCGGTTTGATGTGATACTGATTCCCACACATCAAAAATGATTTATGAATCGATTCCATAAATTATCAAGAAAATAAGAGCACATTTCTTTAGTTTTTAGTGAGTGGAATTTTTTGATATCAAATTTAGATTTTAAACTAATAATGGATATGTTGAGTCATTTGAAATTTTCACTGAAGTTAATGTCAATTTAAAATATAAATAAGTAATTAGAGTCATAACAGTCACATCATTTGTCAGATTGAGGTACAGTTGATTCCTAAACATCCCAAAGGCTCAAAACAATCTTAACTGTCAATATTACCATGATTTATTTTGAATTTGTTTGTTAAAGTGCCAACACTGCATGAGAAGCTTCAAAAAAACCACATAAAAAACAATACACTTGTATAAGAAAACAACTATTATGAGTAATAATACAATAAAATAAATTAAACATAAATTGAAATAATAAATTAATTCTATGGACAATGATTTTACTGTGCAAATATCAAGATTACCTCTGTGATTGAGCAGTAGGGGGAATTTGAAGGAAAGTAATAAATGTTAACACTTCAAGGGTGAAAGGTTTTGGGGGAGATAAAGTATATTGATGTTTTGGTGTAGAAAGGAATGAATGATGGACAAATCACCCCAACATGAACAAAAGAATCCACCTGTAAAAGGAAAAAAATATTATTTTAGTAATACTAAAAATTAATAAATTAAGAATAAATATGACACAATACAATAATTAAATGGGAAATTATTTTAATGTAAAAAAATCCAGATTACCTTTTTAATTTATAAGAGGAAATTTTGTTTCTCTTCCTGCAAAGAAATTTGAGGTAACTTTAAAGAAAGTGATAAATGCACTACTGTAGGGGTGAAAAAGTTTTAAGGGAGAAGACGCATTAAAGTTGGAAAGATAACCCCAAATGGTAAAAAATAATCCACGTATATAAGAAAACAAATATTATGCGAGTAATACTAAAAATAAATAAATTAAACATAAATATGAAACAATACATTAATTCTATGGAAATTGAATTTATTGTGAAAACATCCAGATAACCTCTATAATTGAGCAGAGGTAGCGTTGTTTCTCTTCCTGAAATGGAAGTGGAGATAACTTTAAAGAAGTTGATAAATGCAACACTATAGGGGTGAAAATGTTTTTAGGGAGAAGAAGCATAAAATTTGGATAGATCACCCTAACTCAAACAAAAAAATACACCTGTATAAGAAAATAATTATTATGTGAGTAATACCAAAAAGAAATAAATTAAACATAAATATGAAACAATACATTAATTCCATGGACAATGATTTTACTATGAAAACATAAAGATTACCTCCATGATTGGTCAGAGATAGGAAAGTTTCTCTTCCAATAAAGGCATAAAATATGGATATAAATATTCTGAAATAAACGAACTCTGCAAGGAATAATGAAAATTAAATCAAATTTCATTATATAATTTTTTAGTAAAATTGAGAAAGTATATCGTAACATTACCTATACATCTTTTCAAAGGGTTTCCTTAATTATAGTTTTTTCTTCCATCATGTGTAGAAGACATTTTTTGCATGAGTAGTCCAACATACAATTTAGATTATGTTAATTTAGAAGATAACATATAATATCATGAGGAAAACATAATATATTAATTTTTTTACCATATAGTTGAACCCTCTTTATTATTTTATAGGTTTCAAGGATTTGTTTCCTCTATTGAGAATCCAAATCCCCTCTTTGTGGTCCCATATAATGTACAAGACACTATCTACATTGGGACCGATAATAACTGATTGTCATGTCCCAATGAAAGGGTCATCCTCGATTAAATTTTCAACTGACTCAACATTTGTTTTAGTCACTAGTAGGATAGTTAACCAATTATTATTTGTTAGATCAGAGATATAAAATACTTTCACTTCTTGTGATTTCATTATGAACAAATCGCCTTTTTCCACTTTCACACTAAAATTTACTGTCACAAATCGCATTGCATCAAATTTTATTCCATTGATATTGTCAACCCATGTGTAATGGAAATGAATAACTTGAAATGTTGTGTAATCCAACTCATATATCTTTTCAATAATGCAAAAACATGACATATTTTCATGAATTGGATTTCTATCCTTGGAACTAGATATGTGCATCACTACATCCGTAAGCATAAAACCACTATTTTTCTTTGTAATGAAATCATTATGTTCTTTTGTATAGAACATATAACAATTTATTACAAAAAAAAGTGCAAGATATAACATTTTCATTTGGTCCTCTGGCTATCCATTGTAGTCATTCGACAATTGAATTCTTATTTTTAGATAACTCATTATAAATTTGATCTATAAACCATCCTATAAAATGTTGATTATGTGTATTTGATATCCATCCTTTATCCCTTGATGGATTCAAATATATAAGAATTTATTTATGGGATTCGATTTATGGATCAACATATTCACTATTATGTAATATGTAAATATGTTCTTCCTCCCGCTATGTTAAGGTAATTGTAACAAAATATCTTTCATATATACCTTCACCTATAAGGTCTTCGTTGTGATGAGACTCTGGGAGACTAATGCTTTCAACATCTGATAGGTAATCAGTACAAAATTAAATAGCTTCTTCATCAATATATCATTATACAATGCAACATTCTAACTGAATTTGATTCTTGACATACCCTTTTTAAAATATTCATAAACCGTTCAATGACTTACATCCATCTGTAATAAACATGACCACATAGTTGAACCTCTCTGACTAAGTGAACCATCAGGTGGACCGTTATATCAAATAATGATAGTGGGAAGAACATATATAATTCATATAATATGACTGTAATCACCTTATTCATGATGAGAAACCTCACATGGTCTACAACTTTAATTTATATGGATTTGGAAAAGATACAGAGTCTAGTTAATGTTTGTCATACATTTTGAGGTAGAATGAAATGGAAAGAAATATACATTAAATATTGCATCAAAATATTACAGTCACTTGATTATAGTCCATATAACATCAAATTAGTCATTGACACGACATTCTTGATACTTGATAAATACCCCTACGAAGCTTTTACACTAGCAAGGAAAAGGAAAAATTGAATTTTTTTCTAACTAGATAGATTGTAAGCTACTGTAGGAAGAAAAGAATACCCTTTACCCTTCATAGGTGCTAACTCTTCCCTTATCCCCATTTCAATAAAGTCCAACCTAGCCTTGATGCCATCTTTTGTTTTTCCAAAAAAATTTAGTAATGTTCCAATAACACTATTAAATACATTTTTTTATATATGCACAAAATCAAGAAAATGTATAATATATAAACAATTCCAATACAGTAATTCAAAGAAAATAGATATATTCTTCCAACTTGATTTTGTAAGGTTTTTCAAAAATGGTTTACCAAAAACAATTTCAATTTTTTTATTTTTTGTATAGTTGATCACCCGTTGCTGGAGAAGGTGTTGTGCATTGTTTGTGTAATGCACCGACCCCAGTTACCCAGATTCGGTGAATTATTACATAACATTGTAATTATCACAAGAAAGATAAAATATTGAAATACCAGTTAGTTTAGTAGCCTTAAAAACACTATATATATTCACAAGTCTTACATTACATCATAAAAATGAAAACTACAACAACATAGTCTCCATAGTCCACACTCATATCCCCACATACTATCCCTGCAAGTCATTCATAAAATAATTCTTCACATCTTGGGAAAAATAAAACATAGAAAGGGGTGAGCTCAGATGCCTAGTAAGGATAACAATATAGCGGAAACTTTCACAAATAAGCACAAACATTTAAGGCAATGTATAACTAAAACAAAAGGCTTTTAAACTTGAACTTCAGCATAATATGGAAAATATAAAATAAAATAATGCCATTTACTTATTCACATTGATATTCTACTAATATAATAATCACATGCAATATCAATAACCACTTTCATAATGATTGAATGCATAATGCCAGACTATCATAACCACATAGTCAGGGCCTTGTGCCAAGATGACAAATAATATTTTGTCAAGGCCTTGTTCCAAGAAATTATTTTGTCTCATG
The DNA here is from genome assembly GCA_963277665.1 of Viscum album. NCBI lineage: Eukaryota > Viridiplantae > Streptophyta > Magnoliopsida > Santalales > Viscaceae > Viscum > Viscum album. Next base: position 1,179,718,012 of record OY728135.1, read on the forward strand.
AGACCTACCGATGCATCGAGGAGCTATAGCAGGCTCCACCCGTCACTTATTAAGTCCAATGCATTCCTCATATGAACAGGTTTAAACATAACATAAACATTCATATTAAAACTAGCATACGAAATATCAATACTTTCTCCATAAACCATGAATGGTATAAAAATAACACATCCACATTCAAACATATCACAAAACCTTCAATACAATATGGAAGTTTTTGTATCATAATAAATCAACTTGAAATAAGCATAAAATCCCTCAAAGGATGTTGACATAGATGAAATCAAAACTATTTGAGAGAAATATCTCTTTTTTTGAAATCATTTAAAAGTCACATGATTATAAAAGAAAAAAATTGATTTGAAAATATTCTTATAAGCTTGTAATGGAAGCCTCAAAGATTTTACAATGGTGGAAAATAGCCGCACCCGCTGTATAAGTTAAGAAAGCCATTCTTACCTTAATTTTTCCAAAAAGGTTAAAAAGGACCTTGTTTGGAAAATGACATAAAGATTCCTTTATAAACTTCTTATAAAAAGTCAAACAAGGGTATAAATGACTTTAACCCATATTCTGTAAAATAGTAAGAATGTTTTGAAATACATTTTTAAGAAACATGGATGTGGATGATAAAGAGGTCCCGGTATATAATTACGTATAAACAACCTCGGATAATGAAGAGATTGTGAAATAAACCCTTACCTTATACTTTTCCTTGGTTGATGGTAGGTCAACCTCATGTATAATGGTGAAAAATTTGTTATTAAATTATACAAGAATCATATATGTTAATATGATATCAAATATGATCTTTAAACATTGATTTGTTAATAATATCTTAGTATTATCATCGTTTCGGGTGTTAACAGATTCGTCTTCCTTTATATTATTTGTTGTGTGAGACATATCTGTTATGTATGGGATATATATTATTCATATCCAGAATGATATCATGTCTCTAAAAATTATTTTTAATCATCAAATGAAATTAATTCGTGAATGGATACGATGGGGAATGAATCTCATCGCGTTCGTGGAGATGGTAATCCGTACGTATGCACGAGCGACAATATCATTCTTTTGATATTAAAATCATATATAATTGGATGGTATATCATATATACAGAATAATTATCATGCTATATTTATTATTTATATGAATTAAATATCATTAATATATGCATCCAAATAATAATGTATTGAATAACAATTACACCACGACGTGGAGACAGTAGGCCATACGTATGCACGTATGGTGACATGTCATTCAAAGGATGTATAGAATACTAAATATAGTTGTACCATATTTATAATAACATCACAGTATATATAAGATACTGGAGTTATTATTTTATAATGGAAATAACAAAGAAATAACAAGTTGAAGAAGAAAGGAACTTGAAAGAGGGTGGTGAAATCATTACATCTTCTTCGGGTTCTTCCTTTTGATTTGATCGAAAGGGATACTTAGGTTGGATTCATGACTAAAGGAAGGCCTCTGGGATTAAGTGAGGGAAGTTGAGAGAATATTTGGGCAGGGTGTTTCTGAGCCAAAAGGCTTTGGAGGTGTAAATTAGAGAGAAGGGGAAGTGCCCTTTTATAAGAGGGGTGAGGGGTACCTTTGGAAAAACAAGAAATATTATTTTATAATAAATTAATATTCGGTTTCTAATAGCTCCAAAGTGTATTATTTAAAGTTTAAGGTGGGTATGGGTCTAAATAATTTCAACCAATAGAGTTTAGATAGGTTTGGGTCACTATATTAACCTTATCATTTATATTTAACTCTTAGTGAAATAGTTTGACATTTACCATGTCTCTTTGTATTTTTATATTATATAGTTAATAAACTTACTATATACCTCCAAGTGACCCCCAAGTGGTCCATTAATGATACACCTATCATTATATATGTCCTTTGTCCGAACCGTAGATTTTTAGTAATAGAATATCAATTAATAATATAATATTTGTTTTAAAAACTCTTTTATGCCAATTTTGACACTATTTGGTTTTTGATTTTTGTGAAAATCATAACAGCATGATTACTTCAAAAAAACATAATTAAATAAATACTATAATGTCATATTAACCTATAAAATTAGTGTAATTCATAAAAAATATCAAATTACATTTATTTGAGTATTTATAATATCAATTATGTTAATCATTCATTAATACAGTAATTACTGCATCATCATTGTGTCATAAATAAATTAAATTATTTAATGTCTAAAAATTGTAAATAAAATACCATTATGTAGGAAATATTTTTATATTTCTAATTAATATTTATAATCGAATTTATCTTATGTATAAACTTATATTAAATATGTTTTAATTATTAAACTTTGATTTTAACTCTTTTAACCATTCTTTGAATTAAATAATAATAAATGTCCTAATCTAATAAAAGTGGACCTAAATGATAATATTATATTCCTAAGGTTGTTATTGGTCGAGATACACTTGTAAAATGGAATTAGGACATGTGTTACAGTAATATTAATATCATTTTTACCCTTATTTATCCTATTTATTATTAACCGTGGTAAATAAAAGTTAAAAGTTACTATTCCCCAAAAAATATTTTTATCTTATTGAACCAAATTTTACTCCTTGATATTAACCATTTGTCTCGGATTTTCAAAATTCCACTCACAGAAGCGGTAAAATTATGTTTTATGTGAATTTCCAAATTTTCCAAGGAGGTGGGTAAAAACGGTGAAAAGTTCCATAAAATTTTTATATATCTAAAATTATTCTAAACTAACTCCAATGAATTAAATTGAACATATATAGGTATTATGTATCCATTTTGACCTTAATTAAATTTAAATAAAATAAATAATTATTTAAATAAAAATTCGGTTTTAAACTATAACTCAGTTTTTTTCACTATTCATCAAAAATTGAATGTTTTTAGAAAAATACCAAAAATTCACCCTAAGCTAATTTCAATATTCCAAATCCAAAAATGAAGTCCATTTTGAAAGATAAAATTTATAAAATTTTAAAAAGTGGGTATTACTATTCATAATGGCTAGTTTGATTGGTTGTGGTGTGTTAGAACTCGAAGTTGCATACAACACACGCTACTGTATTATTCAAAGAGAAGCATACCATGGAAGATTGAGGTGTTAAATTCTCCCCTCCTTCAAAAAAATTGTGTCCTTGCAATTTGAAATTGTTCTTCTAAAATAAAAGGTTGAAAATAGAAAATACCTTTGTGGAAAACCCACATTGGAAATAAGGTTAATAAAATTTAGCCTTAATAAGAGGGGAAGGGAAATGAAAAAGTCACCTCTAGATTATGACCTCGATTAGGAGAACATTGGTAGCAATTAGAGACACATAATTGGAGGAAAAACGTAAATATTTGTAGGGAGTGATTGAGGCCATCAATCACAAACAAGTGTAAAATTGAGGGCCTCAAAGTCTTCAATCTATGGTGATTTAAAATATCATCAGTTCAACAAAATATAAGGTATTAGGATGAAACATTTTTTGTTTTAATATCCCTTTACTAAAGTTTAAGAATTAAGTTATTCATAGAATAAGAGAGAGGTATATATATATATATACTTGACAAGTAGAGTTTTGACCCTCAACTAATTTCTACCACAAACTCATCTTTCACTCAAAATGATAATAGAACTAAAAATATTATATTTATCCTAATCGTAAAATGTTCAAAATATTAACACATACCATTTAGATTAGGAAAACTATTTTGTAATAACCATGGACTTTTTGTAGGCTAGTGGTGGGTAATAAAGGCTAGTCACACTATGGTTGTGGGTTCGATTCCTGCAGCTTTGTCCGACGCGATGGGTTATCCCCCAACCTGCAGGTTGTCCTTTTCCTAAAACTATAGTATTATAACATTCCAAAAATAATCTTCAGAAATGTTTTAACCTTAAACAATACTATCCGAAGTTCAACTTAATCCATTCCAACCTTTATAGTTATCCAAAACACCTCTGTCCAGACTTTCTCTAAAAGGTCTCTAAATTCAAAAATTAATTGTAACATCAGATTACCCAAACAAAGTAAAGTTTCTCTTATTGTCACATACTAAAAATATGATTACCTTCATCATATTAAAACCTTAATGAAAATAACAAGTACTACAGTACAATCCTTATATATATATCACATTATTCTTATAACCATAATATAGTTCTTGAGTCCAAAAACACAAATACAATAATTATTCAACTTCATCTGTAGTAACAACATAAGCTTGGCCTTGATCCCTTGTCTTTTTCTGAGGTATGTTTCCTTGGAACTTAGGGAATTCATTTGCATAATACCCCATTTATCTACAATTTTAGCATTCAACATTGATAGCCTCTTTATTTCCCTTGCAATCATGAGTCTGGTGACCTTTTTCTCCACATTTGTAACAAACTCCCATTACGTTTAGGAAAGTACTGAGGTGTTTTTTACCACAATTATCACATAATGGAAAATCCTTCTTTCCCTTTTTCCCTTTATCCGTCTCTTGTTACACCATTCTCTTCTTCTCTTTCTTTTTTTTTTAAAGTCATAAGACTTAGATAATTCTTTTTCTGTCTTGATAGCACACGAGACAATATCTTCGTATAATGAGAAGGATTATGAGACCAATGCTCGACATGGAAATGGTATTAACCCATAAAAGAAAGGATCAATCTTAATTCTTGGTTTACGTATATAATCTGCATCATACCTTGCTAACCTTGTAATGTTAGCCTCATACTTTGGACATTCTCATCCTCCTTTTGCCTCAAACTCAGAAATTGCCTTTCCATATCTGCTCGATCGTCATGAGGAAAGTATTTTTCTATGAAAATCTCTTTTAACTCCTTCCATTACATATTTTATACTTCATCATCTTCCTTTGTGTTTTTAATCAATGACCACCTTGGTCAGCATCTCCAGTGAGGCGGTAAACTGCCATGACAACTTTTTCCCTTTCACTACTCCCCAAGGCCTGAAATATTTTCTCTATGGAAATTATCCACTGCTCATCTACTAATGGATTTTTACTCCCATTTAATGTTTGTGTTTTTTGTCTCATAAAGATACCTAACATTGATCCTCCACACTGTGGATCCGTGCGCTCCATACGGGTAAGGTTATTATTCCTAATCTGAGTGATTTGTCCCAGTATTGTGATTAGTAGATCAGCACCAGTTTTATCACCAGCTCCACTATAATTATCTTGAGTAGGAGGGAAATAACTACATGAAGTGCATGAATTGATACGGTTTCCATTCCTTCCACTAGGCACAATTTCTAAACAATAGCATAAACTAGATCAGTTTATGAATCAAAATACATAATTCCTTACTTGTAAAACAGTTAACATAAATTGAGATATTTATGGATATAATCCATAATCATAAAAATGTTTTCTTTGAGTAATTATATACTCAAAAACCCTTAATAATGGTTTTTAATTAAAATCAGAATTATCCTAAGCATATCTCCCAGGAGTGTCGTAACCAAGAGTGCAGCAAGGCCCGTTGTCGTGCACCAGTTCCCGTTCGAGTATAGCTCAAAGCGGTGTTTTCAGGTTTTACCCCTAGGTACATCTATGCCAGAGCTGCCTCTACCTACTTGTATCCAGATAGGGATGTATTGCTCGAAAAACTCACAAAATATCTACAATACCAAAATTCTAGGAAGTTCTTCTATATTAATCCTCAAAGTCCATCTTAGGTCCATGTGCTCTAATCAGAGTTTATCTAAATCTAGTTTCCAAGGTTTGTACTAAACTTCCTCTGATACCAACTGTAACTCCCAAACCCTAGTTACCCAGAGTCGGTGCATTATTAAATAACATTGGCATGATCACAATAAAGATTAAATCTCGAAAAACCGATTAGTTTTGTAGCCTTGGAAACACTAGATATATTCATAAGTCTTACATTACATCATAAAAATGAAAACTACAACAACATAGTCTCTATATTCCACACTCATATCCCCACATACCATCCCTACAGGTCATTCATAAAATACTTCTTCACATCCTGGAAAAAATAAAACATAGAAAGGGGTGAGCTCAGATGCCCAGTAAGGATAACAATATAGAGGAAACATTCATAAATAAGCATAAACATTTAAGGCAATGTATAACTACAACAAAAGCCTTTTAAACTTGAACTTCCGCATAATATGGAAAAGATAAAATGAAATAATGCCATTTACTTATTCACATGGATATTCTAATAATCGAATAATCACACGCAATATCAATAACCACTTTCATAATGATGGAATGCATAATGCCAGACCATCATAACCACATAGTCAAGGCCTTGTGCCAAGACTACAAATAAGATTTTGTCAAGGACTTGTGCCAAGACACTAGTTTGTCTCATGAGACCAACCAATGCATCGAGGAGCTATAGAGGGCTCCACCCGTCACTTATTAAGTCCAATTCATTCTTTATATGAATAGGTTTAAACATAACATACACATTCGTATTAAAACTAGCATACAAAATGTCAAAACATTATCCATAAACCATGAATGGAATAAAAATAAAACATCCAAATTCAAACATATCACAAAACCTTAAATACAATATGGATGTTTTTATCATAATAAATCAACTTCAAATAAGCTTAAAATCCATCAAAGGATGTTGACATAGATGAAATCAAAACTATTTGGGAGAAATATCTCTGTTTTTTAAATCTTTTAAAAGTCACATAATTGTAAAAGAAATCATTTTATTTGAAAATATTCTTATAATCTGGTAATGGAAGCTTCAAATATTTTACAATAGTGCAAAATAACCTCACCCTCCGTATAAGTTAAAAAAAGACATTCATACCTTAATTTTGCCGAAAAGGTTAAAATGGACCTTGTGTGGAAAATGACGTAAAGATTCCTTTATAAACATCTTATAAAAATTCAAACAAGGGTATAAATGACTTTAACCCATATTCTGTAATATAGTAAGAATGTTTTGAAATACATTTTTAAGAAACATGGATGTGGATGATAAAGAGGTCTCAGTAGATAATTACGTATAAACAATCTCGGATAATGAAGAGATTGTGAAATAAACCATTACCTTATACTTTTCCTTGGTTGAGGGTAGGTTAAACTTCTGTATAATGGTGATATAATTGTTATTAAATTATAATAGAATCATATTCATTAATATGATATCATATATTATCTTTAAACATTGATTTGTTAATAATATCTTAGTATTATCATCGTTTCAGGTGTTAACGGATTAGTTTTCATTTATATTCTTTGTTATGTGAGCCATATTTGTTATGGATGGGATGTATATTACTCATATCCAGAATGATATAATGTCTCTAAAAATTATTTTTAATCATCAAATGAAATTTATTCTTGAATGGATATGATGGGGAATGAATCTCATCGCGTTCGTGGAGACGGTAATCCGTACGTACGCACGAGCGACAATATCATTCTTTTGATATTAAAATCATATATAATTGGATGGTATACCATATATACAGAGTCATTATCATGTTATATTTATTATTTACATGAATTACATATCATTAATATACCCATCCAACTAATAATGTATTGAATAACAATTACACCACGACGTGGTGACGGTAGGCCGTACGTATGCACGTATGGTGACATGTCATTCAAAAGATGGATAGAATACTGAATATGGTTGTACCATATTTTTAATAACATAACAGTATATAGATTATACTGTAGTTATTATTTTAAAATGGAAATAACAAAAAAAGAATAAGTTGAAGAAGAAAGGAACTTGAAAGAGTGTGGTGAAATTATTACCTCTACTTCGGGTTCTTCCTTTTGATTTGATCAAAAGGGCTCTTTAGGATGGCTTTATGACTAAAGGAAGGCCTCTAGAATTAAGTTATGGAAGTTGAGAGAATATTTTGGCAGGGTTTGGCCGAGCCAAAAGGCTTTGAATATGTAAATTAGAGAGAAGGGGAAGTTCCCTTTTATAAGATGGGTGAGGGGCACCTTTGGAAAAGCTAGAAATATTATTTTATAATAAATTCATATTCGGTTTCTAATGGCCCCAAAGTGGATTATTTAAAGTTTAATGTGGGTATGGGTCGAAATAATTTCAACCAATAGATCTTAGACAGGTTTGGGTCACTATATTAACCTTATCATTTATATTTAACTCTTAGTTAAATAGTTTGACATTTACCATGTCTCTTTGTATTTTTATATTATATAGTTAATAAACATACTATATACCTCCAATCTACCGCAAAATGGTTCATTAATGATACACCTATCATTATATAAGTCATTTGGCAGAACCTTATATTTTTAGGAATAGAATATCAATTAATAATATAATATTTGTTTTAAAAACTCTTTTAAGTCAATTTTGACAGTATTTGGTATTTGATTTTTGTGAAAATCATAATAGCATTATTAATTCTAAAAAACATAATTAAATAAATACTAGAATGTCATATTAACCTATAAAATTTGTGGAATTCATAAAAAGTCTCAAATTAAATTTATTTGGGTATTTATAATATCAATTATATTAATCATTCATTAATACGGTAATTAATGCATCATCATTAGGTCATAAATAAATTAAATTATTTAATGTCTAAAAATTATAAATAAAATACCATTATGTAGGAAATATTTTTAGCTTTCTAATGAATCTTTATAATCTAATTTATCTTATGTATAACCCTATATTAAAAATGTTTTAATTATTAAACTTTGATTTTAACTCTTTTAACTCTTCTTTGAATTAAATAATAATAAATGTCCTAATCTAATCCAAGTGTAACTAAATGATAATATTTTACTCCTAAGGTTGTTTTTTGTCGATATACACTTGTACAATAGAATTATAACATGTTTTAGGGTAATAGTAATATCATTTTTACCCTTAATTACCCTATTAACTATTAACCGTGGTAAATAAAAGTAAAAAGTTACTATTCACAAAAAATTATTTTTATCTTATTGAACCACATTTTACTACTTGATATTAACCGTGTCTCTTGGATTTTCAAAATTACACTCACAGAAATGGTAAAATTAAGTTTTATGTGAATTTCCAAGTTCTCCTAGGAGTTGGGTAAAAGATGGTGAAAAGTTCCATAAACTTTTTATATATCTAAAATTAGTCTAAACTAACTCCAATGAATTATATTGAACTTATATAGGTATTATGTATCCATTTTGACCTTAATTAAATTTAAATAAAATAAATAATTATTTAAATAAAAAATTGGTTTTAAACTATAAGTCAGTGTTTTTTCACTATTCATCAAAAATTGAATGTTTTCAGAAAAATACCAAAAATTCACCCTAAGATAATTTCGATATTCATAATTCAAAAAATGAAGTCCATTTTGAAAGATAAAATTTATAAAATTTCAAAAAGTTGGTATTACTATTCATAACGTCTAGTTTGATTGGTTGTGGTGTGTTAGAACTCGAAGTTGCGTACAACACACACTATTGTATTATTCAAAGAGAAGCGCACCGTGGAAGCTTGGGGTGTTAAAGTTTGATATTCCCATAAAATTATATTATCCAAGATTAGTATTTATGTTGTTGAGGTAAAAATTTCTGATTTCCTAAAAACATAGTCTTCAAGAAAAAGTTTCAACTGAATTGAGTATGTGCCTTTTTCACAAATGGGACACCCCAACATTCCATTAATGCTATAAATGGTTAAATTTACATAAGTCGGGAAGTCATTTATCGTCCCATACAACTTGGAAATTAATGTGAATTATTCACTTCTATGAGAATCATAAATTGTAACACCTGTATCCCACATCAATTTTAGATCTTCAATAAATGGATCCAAATAGACATCAATATCATTACCAGGTTGCTTTGGTCCAGATATAAGTAGAAAAAATATAATGTATACACGCTTCATGAAAAACCATGGAGGTAGGTTATAATTTTCCCACATGAAAGGACATGTACTATGAGTACTACTCTATACACCAGATGTTTTTATTCCATTTTTCGATAATGCAAGGTGAAGGTTTCTTGGATCATCTCCAAATTCAGGAAACTCATAATCAGTTTTCTTCCATAGAGGAGAATATACCAGATGACATAGGTTATCATATTTAATTATTGTATCTACATTCGATGTTAATTGTCTCACAGTTTTTGATATCCATATAGTCTTCTAAACTGTGGAATGATAAGAAATTACCATAAATATTTCAAAGGACTTGATTCATTTTTCTTGCATCAATCTACACCACAATTAGTGAATTTTATGAGTGATTCATGGTCCTTGGGAAATAATATGAACTCATTTGAACAAGAATGTACTTTTTTAGATATAATTCCCTTTAAAAATAACATTCATTTAGAGTCATATGTTCATCATGGTAGTTTATTTTCTTATAGTAGCATATCTTTCATAAGACCAAGTAGTTCTATAAAGTTGGTGTCACTCCATCTGATGCCATCTTCCAAATTATATAACTTCATTACAGATTAAAATGTTGTGTATTTAGTAAAACATGTATATAATGGTTTCTTTGAACAATTATTTAACTCCTCAAACAAATTTGGAAAATCACAAAGGTCATCTTCAATTTTCGTTTGCATTTCTTCCATGCAATCTCTATCGTATTTTACAAATGTATTTATATCAAATGATTCATAAATCATAGTATCATCCCAATTGATGTCCATATTCATTTTTCCCCATGTTTAGTCTAACATTTATAGATATGATCTATTCTGATGAAAATAAAATGGCCTTTTAAATCTTTCGGACTAATTTGTGTTGATTAACAATAACATAAACATAAATATGGGATTTTATAAGGATTTTCTGCATTCTCTCTTGCAAACTTAATGAACTCTTTAACTCCATCTTCATATTCATTTTTCAAATGATTAGAATGTATCCATTTTTAGTTCATTTCCATCCAATTGGGTTCATACAAAATTAATTTTATACAATATATAAATAAATAAAAATAAGATATTCATCATCAAAAGTGAATGTTATAGACAATTCTAATAAGGGAAACTCAATATTTGATTGTTTCAAATAATTTCAGTATGTTGAAGAAAATGGGTAATTGAATATAAGAAAATAATTACTCCACATAAAATATTTCTTAAATAACTTAAACAAATGAAAATGTAACATAGGAAATTAAGGAGGAATAAGAAACTCAAATATGCTAAACCAGAATAATAAAATCTATTTCAATCAACTAGAAGATATAAAAATGTATTGGAACAAGTGATGTAGAAACATAAGGAATTATTACATTTAAAATTAACAATATATAAATATTTGAAAACATATCAAGACACTTGGGATGTCATATCACCACATCGACGCATCCCAAGGAAATTCAAGGTACCTGAAGTGAATTAACAATTATCATTTACTAAGGGATAAAACGATTAAAAACTTTACATCAAACAAGTAGATATTTTTCTCAATTTTTAGTATTAGAATAATGTTTTTAAATTGACAAAGGTGATGTATGAATTGAAATAAGAACTAATATATTGCTATTGAAGGTTAGATGAATTATTAAATAAACTTCAATTTCAAAAATGAGGAATTGATCATAATCATTACATAAAAAACAATTTTATGGATAGATTGAAAGTGTTTATCAATGAGGATGAAATAATATTTAGGGGTCCAAGAGGTGACCGGTGATAATAATTTTCTATATTAAAAATGACCAATGATTAAAAGTTGATGATTAGTGAGTTGAAATTTTCCATAGTTTATAGGAAACTCATGGAATTCATGGGATTTTTATTTCCCGATCCATGTATGCAAGGTAAGTGTTTTATAGATTTCAAAAGGAATTTTCAAAACCCATGTTGAAACCTATTAAAAATTGAATAATGTTTTTAAATATTATGGATGGAATGTCAATCTATATAATTTAATGTGGTATATTCGTTATATGCCAACTTTTTTTATAGTAAAAAGGTTTTCTATACTATTTTTATACATGTCATATAGCTAGGTATCAAAGTGATTCCATGGAAATCCACTTGTTATTAGATAAATAAATAATCAAAAGGGTGAGAAATTCTTGAAAATCTATATTTTTGAGAAAGAAATTATAATTTCTTATGGTGGTATATAGGTATAAAAAAAGTGGCATAACTAGAAATGGGTAATATCAAATGGATATTTTTTTTGTAAATTATTGAGATAGGGGGAGTAGGATGATGATGAAAAATTATAATGTAGTTGAAAAATAGTACATATCATGAAGGTATAATAATTCATATATTATTCTTAAAATTATTTATAAATAATGTTGGATTAATATAAAGAGAGAGAAAAATAAAATTGATCTTTTAAAAGTGTAGAGACATAAGAAGTTCGATTATTTAGAAAAGTTATAAAACTTTTAACAATATATATAGTTCCCAAAACAAAACTAAGACAACAATATATCAAACACCCAATATGGCACATGATAGTGTCCAAGGTACATTATCGATCCCCCTTGGGATGACAACAAGCAATAGGGAATGAAGAAAACACAGTGGGAATGATTTGGTCCCAAAAATAAATAAAACTATTAGAAATAATATTTAAATAAAAACTTCCCTGATGCATTCATACATTGGATTCCCTAGTTTCAATTTCTAATATTTCACATGTATGGAATTCCATTGATAAAATAAAGAATATAAATCTGTATGATAGATTTGAGCGATCAATTTTGGAAATTTAAACAAAATATAACAACTAAATAAACTCCATGTGACTCCATGTGTCACCATCGAGTCTAGAAACAATAAACTCTCCATGAGCAATCAAGAGTTGAATCAAAATTGGAAACTGAGAAATTCAGAAGGCCTACCTCGCTAGTATACAATCATCAAACCAACAATAATGACATCGTCAAAGAATAAATCAAAATCAAAACCAACAATACAAAAAAAATAGGAAGTTATACCTCTCTAGGTTGAAGAAAAAATGAAACCCTCTTCGAAAACCCAAACATTAATTGAACACTGGATGTCAGACAAGATGTTCGAGAGGTAGTCGAGTGGTGTGATTCGAGGTTCGATTCACTGGGGAGGAGTGCCGATAGTGGGTGGCTACTGTGGAAATCTTATGATATCATGATGGGTTTGAAAATGGTTTGGGGTTTTTAATTAGACCAGGACACTCATATTATCACTTACAAATAAGCGCTAATAAATATTCCTTTTATCAGCTCTTATTACATAAGCCCGGAAAAAGGACTCTTTATTAGTGATTTTTAAGCACTAAAAAAGGTATGTCTTTATCAGTACTAAAAAATCATTGATAAAATCAATATTTATCAGTGATAAAACTATAGCGCTGATAAAGCAATGTCTTTATTAGTGTGAAAAAGTGCTGATAAAGATGATTTTATTAGTGCTTATTACTTAAGCTCTAATAAAGGATTTATAATTATAATTATCAATAAAAATGTAAATATTTATATATCTTTAATAAATATATTTAAATATAGTAAATATATTCCTTTTTAAATATATTTATTATAATTTGATAAATATTTATTTATAATTATATATTTTATTTAAAAAACTAATATTTATTTCATTATATATATTTATATAATTATACACACACACACATATATATATATTTAATATATATATAAATATAGTAAATATTTTCATTATTTATCTAAATTTATTATAAAGTTAATAACTATTTAAATATATATATTTATTTATTTATAATTATAGAGATTATTTTAAAAAAAAATTATTTATTTATAATTATAAATATATAATTTGATAAATATAGTAAATGTACATTTATAAATATATTTATTTATAAATATTTTTTTATAAATATTATTTTAACAATATTAATGAATATCTAATTTTACGTGCATGCACATATGTTAAAAATGAGTGAAATTTAATAAATTAGGAATAATTACACATTAACAAAATTGAAAAAATAGATAAGTTTTATGTATTTTCATTGTATATAAAAATGCATTAATTATATATATGTGAAATCAATATGACACATATTTGATCTATGTTAAATTGAAAAACCAAATGATATTCAATTATATGTCGTGTACTATGCAATTAGTCAATATTTTTAATTTATATTAATTTTTAATTATAAACCATTAGTCAATAAATATATTTATATTTAATGTAAAACACATAAATATTTTGTAATATAAAAATCATATTTATATACATTAATATATATCCATATACTTAATATCTTCAATTTAATAACATTAATTATCATGATTATCTAATTAATAAAATGTGTAATATTTAATAATGTATTATCAATTTATTCATTTTTATCACTAATTATTTAATTAATAAAATTTGTAATGTGTTTTTTAATAAACTCATTTGTAATTTTAATTTTATTTAATTATTTTTTTTATTCAGACCATTATCAGTGCTAAAAATGTTTTGATGAAAGAAATATTTATCAGCACAAAAACTAAAGCGTTGATAAAGAGAACCTTTATCAGAAATAAAAATAAAGCGTCGATAAATGGTACCCTTTATCAGTGCTAAAAATAAAGTGCTCATAAAGGTTCCCTTTATCAGCGCTAAAAAAACACTGATAAAAGGTTAACTTTATCAGTACTAATAAATATGCCATTTTTTTTCTAGAACTGATAAATACGAGTGTTGTTAAACGTGGGTTTTGTAGTAGTGTCTCTGGGGTACGCGCTTCTAGTTCTTTTTGTACTCATGGAAGAGCTCGTAGGGGGGTGTTAGCTGGAAGCAACTCATTCCTTCCCCATCTTCACTCTTATGAAAACATATGCTATATTTTTTAGAGTTCATGAGGTTTAAATTATGACTAAACTCCAATGTAGACCTTGGGGGTTACCCTATGGACGCCACATAGTCGATATGAAAACTAGTAGGGAGCATAAAATTCACAAAGGACCATGTAGTCGATCCTTACCACCAGTACCCTACCTCAGAAGGCCATGAGATATGATCACTTCTCCACCTACCCCATGACATCATCTATAACCATCCTCATTAGGAGAGGGAAATAGTGAAATTTGAAAATATCTGGTATCAAGATCCTTGTGAGCCCAACGACCTTCCCCAGCCACCGTGGATGGATCCCGATAATGTTTAACATTGAATAATATAAAATCATACTTGGAGGGTATATTGAATTTAGATACTCATACCCCCACAAAATGTGTGTGTAGACCCATAAATACAAGAAAAGGAATGTGCTATAAAAATTAAGAGTCATTCTTTGTTTGATGCACTGAAACACCTTATAAAACTTTTACAACACTAACATTGCCAGATTGATGAGCCACCCTATCACTATCACTTATTCTATGATTAGTGTGCTCGAACACACACTTATGCACACATTATGGATAATAATAATCCATCTATAGATGAAAACCATGATTTATACGACCAGTTTGACCATAGGGGGGATAGGCTTCACACTGTACCCCAACATGTGCCACAGGCTTACCTCAAAGATCACCTATTATGAGTTCTCCTTCCCTTACTATGAGGTATTTAGACATTGTAAAGGCCTACCTATTAGATTATATATGATTTTTTTTAAAAAAATTGTAAAACTAATTCTTGAAGGGTATCCACTTCATCCTTGATTTGAAATACTTTTCACCTTAAAATAAGTGCGACAAAACCCTCGATAATGCCTACATTTGTTCATGGTCCTCTCCTACATCCTCTTCAGGGAGGAAATCATCTTAAATTTCCTCCTAGATGGGGATTATGATATTATAGTAGGGATCCAAGAGGCTAAAACCATCCTCCCCATGGTTTATATAAAATGTATTGATACCCATCCACCACCTAATCTACAATTCAGGCATGATATTTGGGTGGTGATGAAAATGTAAATGCGAAGGCCACACTTATTCAAATAGCTTCACCCTCTTCAGATCCACTGTAAACTCATCATAGGACTAGAATACCCAGTATGACCAAGTCCATCCATCCTTGAAATTAACACCCTAGCATAGATTCCTCTCATCCATCCAAATTTGTAGACAATTTTCCTAGCCCTCTTTCAAGATACATTTATACTCTATAGGGGATGTATATTCATAAATTAAATCCTTATTTATAATAATCATAGGTTTATACATGGAATGCACTGTGGTTAGGGTGTATTCCTTTTGGAAGTGGCTATCTAGAGCTCTCTTCCAACTTTACATCCTTGGGGAACTCCAAATCTAGTTGGCGGTTCATCTTGGTCAGTATTAGGGTTAAAATCGTCATCCCTAAGTATAAACTCATATTGTGGAAAACTCTTCTATAGAAGATAGTCCTTTTGATCATCTGTTAGTAAATTATTAAGTGTTTCATTATATGACACACTTAATAAGATCTATCGAATGAATATGTTATCAACTATCTCCCTTCATCTAGTGGTAGCAACTTCAACACCACCAACTACCATATTTAGTATTTTGAAAATTTTTAAAATATATTTCATGAATATTTAGTTATGTTGGTATAGTTCATGATATTTCTATAATCTTTGAAAGTTATCACAATAAATAACCACTTACAGAAGTGAAAATGTTTTGTGAGTTCTAAGGATTGAAATCATGGAACACTCATGATGGTCCTGAGTTTAATGAAAATATAGGACTGTACAATCTTACATGAAAATATTTTATTCCCCTTAGGAACGACAAACCTATTTATATGATAATGGAGGAGACAAGTTTCATGAATGGGGTGATTTTTTTTTGGCTTTTAGTGATTTCAACTAATAATCAAAATGTACTCTCCTCTGTTGAATCCCATTCTGGGGGGGGGGATGGGATTTATTAATTCCAAAAAACAATTATTGTGGGAGACATTGAGGAATTTATGAACATATTGAGGTGAAATCTAGAAAAAATAGGTTAAAATCCACAAACGGAAATAGATTATAAAAGTTCAAAACTTTTATGAATATCATGTGCTTCATAAAGGAGTTTTGGGTTCCATTCCATATAAACTCACATGAATTATGTTAACCTTTTTGCAATGTATGTCTACTCGTGGAAGTCATTTTATTTTACATAATTTTCCTACATGATGGTGAATTTCATGAAATGTACCACCCCACCTCCATGGTGCCAATAAATAAATTTTTATCATATATTTAAGGGTATGTGGCCTTTATAATTCCATTAGAATCTCAAAATTCATGAAAATTCATCCTTTGTGAGTAAAATAAGATACATATCCCTACCAGTAGCCTTCATTATTAAAAAACCTCCCATGTGTTTTTAAAACTCAAGGACTATGGTAGAGATGAAATTAATGAAGGTTTATGACCTTCTTCATAGAGGACAACCCCTTGTTATTTTTGGGGATTTTCAGGATAACTATCCTTTATGAAACCTACCTCATGTGAGCGAAGACATTACCCAAAGGTAGACACACCCTGTTTCATGATTTTATTATATCCACGAAACCCATGAAGCTCATGAAACCCCTAATTTAGTGAAGCTAACCTAGAGTACCCCTGCGCGATACCTCCTTTCAGTGAGTATACATTCAAAAATGTTGAGTGTCCATGGTCCACACATCTAGTTAAACATGGTTAATTTTTTCCCAAATCTTTATCACTATTGATATCATCAACCCTTCTGTGTGACCTATTTTCTTCAATAGTAACCTATAAAGTCATATCTCCTCTTTATTATAAGCATAGTAACCCTAATGTATAGACCCTCATGTTCCACCTCACCATGGAAATGTTTTCACCTTGTTTGTTCCAAAAGTTCCTACACAGTAAGCACAAAAGCCTCAAAGGTGGAATCATCAAGGGAAAATTCCCACTTCTCCCTAGGGGGGGGGGGTCTAGTGTAGTAATCTTATCTCTTATATGGAAATGTTTTCCCTTAGAATAATCCCCAAAAATTCTATGACGTGAGGATTTAAACTTCATATGACAATGTCTTAGTCGCACAATGTTAAACTAAACAAAAACATCCTCATAACATGATTTTAAACTATATATCTACCCAATGTGATGATGATAGGATTATCCATGTATGAATGGAATGGGGTGACAGTTCAACCTCTACCCTATGTAGTGATTATATTATGCCTCATGTACGGATCACATGATTTGACACTAGGAAGCCCATATGCATAACCCCATACCATAATGGGATGACCACCCTACACTAGGTAGCTCCTATCTGTAAGCCCCAAACCATCCCTTGTAGTCGCTCATTTCTTTAACACATCTATCCTTTCCACAAGAAGTTAAAATATATAGACTAGTCTTTTCACATGACCTTAAAATATATACTCAAACTATATGGGGTTTTATCTTTGTCTCCTTACAGGGTTTATAGGATGCCTCCCTAAGGTCTAATCCCTACACACCTAGAATACCTCCTTGAGGTGTAATCCCAACACCACCATTAAATTTTCATTTCTTCTATTGGAAGATGACAACTCAAAATTTTGACTATATTCACCATGGAAACACACTAAAATCCCAAAAAACCTATCCCTATAAGATGTTAAACCTATAACCAACCTTTCCTCACAAGATGTTAAAATTATGACCAACCTGTCACCATATGACATTAATCCTATGACCAAAATGTCTCCAAAAGATATTAAAATTATAACCAACAAATCCCCACAAGATGTTAAACATATGAAAAACTTGTCCCACTAAAACATTAAACCTATGAACAACTTATCCCCACAAGACACCAGGGCTCTGAAAAACCTATCTCCAAAAGATGTAAATCCTATGACCATGTCCCCATATGACCCTAAACATGTTCTCGCACTTGATGATACAAAATATCTACCTAATGCAATGAAAAACCA
The DNA here is from genome assembly GCA_963277665.1 of Viscum album. NCBI lineage: Eukaryota > Viridiplantae > Streptophyta > Magnoliopsida > Santalales > Viscaceae > Viscum > Viscum album. Next base: position 1,179,736,853 of record OY728135.1, read on the forward strand.
ATTCAAAAGGTAAAAATACTAAAAAGTCTTACACCCCTCATGATATTTAGCCTATGATTGACATGGGATGACATGGGTTTTACACCTAATATTACTCAGATACAAGATTCCCTATACTATGAAAGAGGAAGAATTTAATGGTTCCATACAAACTAAATGTCTATAGATGTATATATGTGTCCAATATCACCATCATATCTAACCATAGGTAGATTCCTTTTTATGATATAATCTATGTAATTAAATGGTTTCCACCTCATGATAGCTCTAGGAAAATGATTCATAATAATGAATGACATATATGATGGATATATAGACTGTTAAATGATCTCCAAGGAGGAATCCCGGGAAGGAAGAATTTAAATAACATCATCCTATTTAAATTAAGTAACCAGCTTCATCAATAAGGGTGGTATAGGTTTTCCACCTTTGGAAATTTGGAATACAAGGTAACCAGCTAGCCACTCTGGAGGAGAGACAATTCTATAGAAGAAAACCACTTAAGGAGGGGATATTATGAAAAAGGGAACAAAAAATACATTGTTGTACACCCCAACCTAACATAATCAGAAAATAGTTGGGTTATATGAAGTGTAAATCATAACCCAAGAATATCCAAGATAATGGGAAGTGGATGTCGGTGGGTACATGTCGATCATTATTAATAGTGGAAGCTTTTATCACACACAATTCTGAAAAATAACTTCTATAATTAATGGGGACCTCACATTTGTGACCAAAAACTATATTAGGAATATGTTCTTAGGCATTTTCTTGTTCAGCAATGAATCCTAGCATGGTCTCTTTAGATTAACCAATTCCTATTACCAATCTGCTATTGGAGAGAACCAAGTGTACATGGTCTCAAGTTCCTTGAGGTCCTAAGAGAAGTATATTAGCTTAAAGAATTTGTAAGTATTAAATCATATTTGGTTATTATGAAGTTTGATCATAGTGAACGTAATAATAAAGATGGGTTTGATCACAATAAATACTATTCAAACATGTATTGAACACATTTCAGGGTGAAGGGATAAAACCTGAAATCCATGAATACAAAATCATTAGAATAGATGATCAGCCTAATGAAAATACCTCATGTTGTGTAGTTTATTGTCATGTGATAAGGATGTGGTTCCCTATCTTTGAATAAAATGCTTCATAATCATGCTAGTCATAGTGGATTGTTATGTTATCTAAGATCACATGAGTTTTAATCAGTTTGAAAAATAACTGATTCCTAGGAATTCAATTAATTTTTTAAAAAAGTAATTAATAAAGAACATGTGGGTTTTTTTAAATTTTTATTTTGGATTGTAATCTTAAAGTGGATCTAAATATCATGGAGGAATATGGTTGGGAGTGATGATAAGTCATGGCTAGGCCTGAAATGGATGAACCATGAATCACTATGTATCCCAAAGGAATAATAATCAAGCCACATTAAGTTCTTATATGTTGTCCCTCTACCAGATATAGACTCACACATAAAGATAATAATTTTAAATTTTTTATACATAGATCTGGATCGTGTACAGTGAATTACCAATGAAGTGATGTCTTTGATTGAGAAGGAAAGAAACCTAAGGCAGATAAGGTTTTGATTCTAGGATTATGTTTGATAACTTTGAACCAGCGTAGGTTTATTGGATAGAACTTATAATGTGATGTAAAAACCGTACATTAGAATTATCTTACATAGGTTTAGATCATATATAAAAGGGATGGAATTTACTTCAAGGAAATAACATGTTGTGTAGTTTATGGTATTGTGACTATGAACACTATGTTTTTTAAATTCATGAAGTATGAACATAAGATGTTGTATTGATGAACAACATGTAACCAAGATGTGTTCCATTTAGTTTAATATCATGTGGTAAGTATGTTATCATAGAACTTAACATCATACAAATAGGAATATTTCTTATAACTTAACATCATGCAACTAAGATGTTTTCATATAGTTTAATATCACATGACTTGTACATTGTCGTGTAGTTTAACTTCATGTTACTAGGATGATTTCACATAGTTTAACATCATTATACTTGAATTTTGGCGTGAAGTTTAACATCATGTGACAATGATGTTGTTATGTAATTTAATATCATTTAACTAGGACATTATCGTAAAGTTTAGTGATGAGTGAATAGGAAATTTCATGTGGTTTAATGTTTTTGAACAAGTAAGTGTTGGGAATACTCCTCCCTCTAGTAAAACCATTAAAGTGACTTCTGTAGGTCAACTACTGACCATTTTGAGGTGTTTCTAGTGGTTGATGGTGAACTATATATGGTTAAGCCCAGTGTTTCAAGAACCTTTCTATATGAATGTGTCTTGATAAGTGGGTATTTTCTTATCAATGTGAGATATCATCAAGGGGAGTTAATACCCAATGGATGTTAGGTTTAGGATCCCTGTAATCCATCTATAAACTACCAAACTTAGTAATATGATGGAAATTTTTACCATATAATTCAGATGAAGAGTTGGAAGACCCTTGAAGTACTGTAGATATGCATTTTATAGAGTCAAGGTAATTGACATTGAGAATTGTAAGAATATGATCCTTATACTATGTCATTGATGGAATATTCCAACCTACCTTTTTGGGTATAGTAGAAATATGGTACTACTACATGAAATCATTTGGAGTATATCGATGACCATCTGTTGCAATGGGAATATGTGCCTGCTAGCTGGAGTATGCTGATGAGCTTCTATATTATTATATAGAATATGAGCCTTCCTTTGGATAGTTAATAAAATATACCAATAAAATATTTTTGAAGTAGGTATATGATCCTAGTTCTATAATGAATTCACTTCCATAATATGGTGATGAATCTCTAGAATGTGTGAAAGAATATAAACCTCCTCTTATATAGCCTAAAAAGGATGTTGGTTCAGTCTTTCATTGGTGGGAGTGGGAATATGAGCCTAACTCTTGTAATCCACTAAAATATTTCAATTATATTTATCATTATGGATATGATCCTACTCTAAGGTTATTTACAAACTAGATTGATGAACCCCAATCAGAACAGGGATATGAGCCCCAAACGATACCTTTGGATCATGTCAATGGATTTCTTTTATTGGAATATTTACCTATCTTGAGGTGATTTCTAGACTGGGCTAAGGAACCCTGGTCTTAATGGGAATATGGGTCTCATCCTATGCATCTTCATTTATCATAATATGTTGATATTCCTCCTAGACAAGAGAAAGAGTATACCTTGGATCCGGAGTAGCCACTTGTTCATATTGATCATGGTGATATACTACTATAGATATTGGGATAAGGTTATATTCTTATCCCTGTATCATTGTTATAATATAATATAAATGTCCTCTTTTACTTCCAAAATGTACTAGAAATTCATACGGGTATGTGCATGAACATAGGACTACAAATTCTCCATTCTCAAAATATATATATAGACATATTTGATTGAAGTGGGGATATATTACAACTCCTTTCCACCTTATTCCTTTAGAATATAACAATAAGATTTATGCATGGGGGAATGAATATGTGATTTACCCAAAATTTATGTTGGGATATGGAAGTATAATTGGATTGAGTGAGCATGAACATGGTCCCACTCACTGGTTGTCATTTAACATCATGCGGTAAGGAAGATGTCATTGAGTTTAATGTCATGAAACTATGACATTGGTTTCCTATAGTTTAAGGTTATGTAATGAGAACATGAGATACTGAGTAGTTTAATTTTTTTTAGTCAGGACTTGGGATGATTTTTTGTTTAAATCCTTTTGGATATGACATGCTCTATTTAGTTTAATATCACGCGGTAAGGATATTATTTATTTTATTTAATGTGATGCGATACATAAATTCCCTATATATTTTAATGAAATTTTTAAAGATGTTGTAGTGACATAACTTTATCAGGAGGGATAATTTTTTTATGGAGCTTGGATGAATTATATTCATGATTCTAAAGTTTTAGGATTATTTAACTATATCAAGCCTTCATATACCTCTTTATGATGTCTATCCTTGAAGACAAAGCATCCTTCAATCATATTCCCTATGAACCAATGGTAAGGAAAATATTTTATGTTTTAATTCATAGATTCCTTCCTAGCACTCTTGGTCCCTGGGATCCTGATAAGGTCATGTTTTAGTAAACATGAAAAGTATGAATCTATATGCTCAGTATTAAGGAATAGACCATGTTTTATCTATTACTAAGAGACTATTATAAATCATTGGAAGATAGGTGGACCATATTCTACTACCCAACATATGTGTTCTATTTAGAGTGTTTATATGAATTGAGTAAGGATTCAGGTGCCATTGGATCCAAAATTCTTTCATCTATTTTCTTCTGAAGCCAGTCCTTAATGTTAAATAAACTCTCTATTTTATTCCTTATACATTAATAGTAGGGTTAATAATTTATATTGATTCTCATATCTTACTCTTTTAGATTCATTTCTATTTGGAACCCTATCAAATAATTCTCTATGTCATAGTCAAAATACCTAAAGACATGATTTGGTTGGAAAGAATATACCTTTCCATATCCATCCTCAAGAGTTGGATGAAAAAAATACTTCACTTATGTGACACTCAAACCTCCATTAGAATAGTAAAATGGTTGAGTTTGGATCTTAGTAAGAGGTTCCAAGATCAATATCAATTCTAGGGAATGTGTTGAAGCATTTGGGGATCTGAATGATGAATATTCTTCGAATAGATTGGAGTAATCAAACTCACTTGGAGACATTGTAGAAACTATTAAGGTCAGATGGTGTGTAGATCAAACCCGATGAAGGGGTGTAAAATATAGAAATTATCCCAACCTTATGGGATGGGGTATTGAAAATATGAAAATTACCCCAACCATGTTGGATGGGGTGAGGTGGAAAATTTTCTATATTTCACCCAATGAGGGGGTAAAAATTATAAATATTTTTTAATCCCCATTGGATGAGGAACATCATTTCAGGGAGGAACATTGTGAGAGAGTGATGATACATCATCTTATGAAAAAAAATCCTCTAATAATTCCCACAATTATTTCCCAAATATACTTATTATCTCATTGGATTTGTGCAGTCTATTTTTCTTTAGAAATTTACTTTTCATACTTAATGGGTTGATTGGAAGATTTCATAATGACACCATTTCATTTTTCAGTGTTAGGGGGAGTGGATGATATTGGGAGTCTGAATATAAAACCTAGATACTAAATCTGTTGTTGACATTGGGTATATGATCCATCAATATTGTACATTTGAGGCTTTAAAAAGGTTGATAATTCATTCTATAAATGTCAGTAAGATACCACTCATCCCTTCTTCACCAATACTGGGTGAAAAAGATGAATTGACCTTAAATGGCTCAGATTAATGTATAATGGAAGAATCTTCCTCATTAGTATTTTTTTCCTTGTAATCTAGTGTAATTTAATAAAATATAATTAATATCATGTTGATCGATACAGAGGTGGGATGGTGATCCTCTTCACTGGAGTATCTTGTCTAGTGGGTTCGTGCTCGATGTATCGATTAATGGGTCTTTTATTGTTGTATAATTTGGTAGGATGAAGACCATATAAGAGATTATTATAGGTTTCAAAAATATAATATTTCCCCCAATATTATGGGATATGGTGTTCCCTATAATTCCATAGTCATTAAGGATAGTTGTGTACTCTGAGCCTTCTGACTAGTGATGATATGGGAATGATTTTCGGACACTGTTGTTATACATCCACATGCTTTAGATATATTGGTAGTAAGAAGGATATTATAATTCTCTAGAGTTTTACCTTTTGGATTCCCTAGTTTGTCTCTCGTATTATATTCCCTTGTTTTGAAGGTTTGGGTAGGAAAAACTTCCTATGAAACATTATATGGAATTTAGTTAACAAGATTATGATGGTGATTAGAGTGGATAGGATCCCTCCTGGGAAGATCATTAGTGGTTGAGTTTATCTCATCTAAATACCTATGTTAGGGAAGGTATGTGTTATTTTTCTATAGGGATAATCTCTCATAGTGGTTAGATGTGGAAATATGGGCCACCTTATTGTCTGTGTCCTATCATGGGAAAGATGGACTTCAATACTTCATCCCCAGGAGGGTTTCATTAGAAAACTCTAAAGTCAATATGGATCCATAGATATGGTATTCCATGACTAGTACATTCATAAAATATCAATATAGGTGTTGGGTTGGTGAGAACATACATATGGTCCTTGGGGATAATGTTTCCATGGTGGATGAGGCGTATGACTAATTTTTTAGCTGGTCGGGCACAACAGATTGCAGTGATTTATGGGTATTACTATCTTATCCAATGATCTTGTAATCTATTGGTGCATTTGGTGATTCTATTTATATTTTTATGAATATTAAAATTATTAGGGAGGAAAAAAACCTTATTAGTGTAGCATCATATATAATATCACATCATCAATCAATTGTTTTCATAGTTAAAGGATATAAATATGGTCCTTTTTTGTTAGAGGTTTGACTATATCAAATGATTCACTTACAATTCAACATTTTTGTTTTGACATGGAATCATGGAATTTCAATTGAATTTGGAAGTCCAATTATAATTTCAAAATAATTCTTTTAGTAGGTTTTATCCATGGAAACACCCAATGCATCCCACATCCATAATGGAATAAGATTCTTCTTTAAAAAGGAAAAGGATCATTGCGGTTTCTTTTAAAAAGACTCTCATGAACTCACATTAGCTGAGAGAATATGGGATAAGTATTATCTCACCATATTGGGGGGAATTATTTTCTACCATGAGACACTCTTATTGATTTAAAAAATGTTCTTGAATCCTTCATAAGCCCTGACACATGACTGATTACCCCTGTGTGAATGACTTAGCCCGAATCATTTATTGTTGAGAATAACAAAGTTTATCATAGGTTTTAGTATATTCTATTATTTATTTATTTATGATTTTATGGTTTTTATCCACAATTAGGTGCTATGGAGTTCATCATAATCTAGGGAGTTGGTTGGTATTTTGGAATTGGGATTGACCACAAATAGGCATCCTACATATCCTATGAGAATAGGAATCAATACCAATGTACTTTTTTAGATTTTTCTTCCATGAAAGGTAAGAAAATAGAGGTTTTTATTGGTACATATTCATATAATGTTGACATGATATTCTTCATTGAGAATATGGACCTATGAAGGAAATGAATATGTAATCTGTCTTATATCTAAAATGAGGCTCTTATTGGAGGGATTTTCATCATGCTGTTGGAATAATCATTATTAGTATCTAAGCCTACATGAGTCATGCTTGATGTGAGAAAAAAGTTATATCAAGACACTAGAAACATTTCTTGGAAACAAAAGATTGAATTGTACAGGGCTTATGCATTGATACAACCCTAATATTTGAGTGAGGCTTACACACTGAGGTCTCCCTAATATTTTCTTCATTGAGATGATGACCCTCTGAAGTAAAATATGATATAGTTGGGGATTAAAACTTGAGAGGATGATTTTTTTTGGATTTCATAATTATATTGGAATGATCATTAGAAGTCTCTAAGATCACATTATTCACACATTGTGTGATAATCAATAGATAATAGGAGACCGGGGGAATTGCATACAGTTACAGGACACACGCACTAAGGTCACCCTAAGAGATTATTATTATAGGCCCTTGAGGGATATAAATCCATGAGTTTGCACAAAATAAATTATACTGTGAATGATTTTATGGGGGTATTAATATCTTTATGGGGAGTATAGATGTGTGGATATAGATAATGAAAATATGATTGGTATGGAACCTGATCCTTAGTAAATCATTCTACATATCCTTCTTATAAAAGGAATAAAATTCCTTATGGTTCATATATTATTCCTAAACCATAGATGGATAGTTCAAGATAATAATTAATCATGAGTATTATTAATTTATATTTTAAAAATATTATAATATCTTAGGGTCTACACCAAGCTGGATGCCCACTTGGGATTAACCTATAAAGAGTATCGGAGTTTGGAATCATTATGTATGATAAAGTGTAAAGGTTATAACATATCTTAAGGTACTTAGGGGAATGGTTGGGCCTTACAACGAAGAGGATGAAAGTGTATGAGCCTATTTATCTTATGTTGATAGATGATGAAGGATTATATACTCGTAATATATTTTTCTCCCATGATATAGAAAATTGGAATATTGAGGGATATACACTTTGACAGATGCCCATGTCATATATTCATTCCTTATCCTCTGATTAAATAAGAGGGAAGACTGTGAAAGTTTAATTGAATATTTTTATATGGTATGGAGGCCCCATCAAGGGCATAACATGAGAGAACTGTTAGAACCAAGTATGTTATTTTCTAGAAATTGAGTATGGTTTTCATTTGTTGACAATCCTCACATGGAAGATCAAGTATTTTCAAAGGAAAGTGATCTTAAAGTTTATACATACAACAATATTGAAGGTGGAACCATTTCCCAGTGTTTGAGAATTTTTTGGGCATCAAAATTGGGAGTTTATAATTTTTGAAAAGGAAGGTTTTATGTAATGAAGTCCCCAAAGCATGGTTCGCAAATCATGAAACACAGTTCAAGGACTTCTAAGGGAGGTCCACAAAATGGTATTTCGGCATAGAAGTGTGGTACGCGGACCTAAAAGGAAAACTGGTTCACAGGATGGATATGGTCCATGGGAAGGTCCATAGTATGAAAAAGGAAAATGGTTCATGGGATGTCTTATCGTTTGCGGAAAACGAGGTGGTGATTTGTACAGTAGTGAAGGGAGAGAGGTGGTATGCTAAACGCGTAGAGAAAATGGTTTGTGAATGGAGAATGATACATAGTGGATGTACCACATCCGAGATTTTGATGATTTTGTTTAGTAGGATTTTCATATATATTTTCATATATATGGTTAACTAATAACTTAATTACAAAGATATAATTTTATTAGAAACCCATGAGAAAATTGGTGAAATACAGAGTGGTTCATGGGAAGACAACCTCGTGAAGTATAAGAGTCTCGTGAGGAGAATTATGCAATAGGAGAAGTGGTCCATGGATACAGTTTGCGAAAGGGGATTTTTGGGGTAATGAAGCCCATAATGGTAATCGTTTCTTCGAATATGGTTCATGAAAGTTGATTCATGGAAGAAATTTTGTGGGTTAGGATTTTTTCTTTGGGGAAGAAGTGGTATGAGAAGACAATACGTAGAGGTAGTCCACAGATGTGGTTGTGGAGGAGGTATGTGGAGAAGTTCAGTTCCTGGTGGAAGTAATCCAATTCGCAGAGGAACACTTTGTGAACTATGAGTGCATGGGAAAGTGGATTACATCTACATATAGAATCGGGAATTCAACTGAATATTTATCTATAGTTGAGGACTTTTTTTTAATGAATATTATGGTACCTATAGTTCCATAAACTGTGAGTGGATTACTCTCAAGGCAGTGAGCTCGGGGGGGGGGGGGTCGATGGAAGTGTTCCGAGGGATGTAGTGATCCATCCCAAATATATTTTAAAGGCAGTGTTCCTAGAAGATAGTGATTATGCATAACCGATTGTACTCTAAAACTTGTAAAGTTTAGTGGATTTAGGTGTGACTGAAACACTATCGACGTATGCTCCATGGATTATCCCTTAGTGGTGAACCAAGTAAAAGTGATGTGTTGAATCTTTGTGTGTGATTGTTTGTTTATTGCTCATTATCGTCATACAAGTTTAACAGGATCCTTCCAACATGGGAACAAGATCCATCACATTTGAAGAAAAATTTGACACCCTGATTCACCCCTCCACTCTAATGGTGTTACAGGGTCCTTCAAGTGGTATCAGAGGTTGAAATTTATTGGTGTAAAATCTTTCATTATTTTCTGTTATGGAGAATATAGTTAACATAATGGGAGTTCCCCATTTTGATGGAAATAACTTTAATATTTGGAAGAATAGGATGAGATATCATCTAATATCTCTTGGAATGGAATTACTTTTTGACACTACACAAGGAATATAGGTCACTGATCCAACATGGATTTCTATGACTAATACAGGCAAGAATTTTTTTGATGCAGATGCTAAAGCATAGAATTCCCTCACTACAGCTCTTTCTAATCAAATTTATCTAAAGGTGATGAGTTTTATGTATGAAATGTCTTTGTGAAAAAATTGGAGAATATTTATGAAGGTGATAACAATATTAAGGAAGAAAAACTACATGTACTTCACACTAGGTTTGATGATCTAAATATGCATCTTGATTAAAATGTAGATACCTTTTTCAATCAAATTACTGATGTTGTTGGAGAAATTCAAGGGTTTGGTGAAGAAATCAAAGATATTTACATTGTAAAGAAAATTTTGAGAAGGGTTGCACCTCTCTACAGTCCAAAAGTGTCAGAACAAGAGGAAAGGTATCTTTATAAACATTATTTGGATGATATACTAAGAAGTTTGGTGGAATATGAAATGAGAGTAAAACATAAATATGAAATGAATCAAGTAAGTAGATAAATGTCTTTCAAATCCATAAAAAAACATGAGGTGTCTAGAGGTATAATTGATGATGAATATGAGGAAGATTCAATTATTTCTCTTCCTGCAATGAAATTCAAGAGTGGAAAAGGGATATTTTAAGGAAAGCCTTCCTTGGCCTATTTTTATTAATGTAGAGTTGGGAAATTTTCGTTTTAGTGCTCAAGGATGCTTGATGATAAAGAAAGTGAAGCATGAAATTCACAGAACCCTCAAAAATGGTTTTATTAAAAGGGAGACTTCAAATCTACAATTAAAGTATAGAGGAAGAGTTTTTTCTATAAAGAATAAGTTGATGACAATGAATTCTTTGAGTAAGAAGATCCATTGTATAAATCTGGAACCTGCAAATCTATGATTTCTATAGTTGAAAATTCAGAATCATCAAAAGATAAAGTAATAGATAATCAGTTGATTGTTGATAATGATATCAATTTTCTACTTAAGGATTCTCTTGGAAAGTTTGAGAATCCAAATAATAGATGAAAAAATTGTAGAGTAGTTGTGGAAAAATCATTATAATATTTTTATTATCATGAAGTTGAAATTAAATGACTAGAAGAAGAAGTGAATGAAAAGTCAAAAACCTTAAAAAGTAACGAATATATAGTGGAACAAAAGCTCAAAATTGAAGAACAGGAAAAGGACATCAATGAACTTACATCTAGACTGGAGAATTCCAAGACTATGGAGGGTCTTGAAGAAGAAGTTGTTACCTTTATGAGTAAACTTGAAAGTGAATAAAATTAAAAGGAAACAAATAGGAGAATATAATTTGGAATATCCTTAGATGCAAAGATGGTTTAGAGAGCCAAGTATGGTTATGAAGGAGTAGATAAGGTTTTAGATGATCAAATATCCACATGCATGGGAAAAAGTGGAATTGGTTGTGATGCTGAAACATTGAAGGCTAGAAATAAGAGAAACCAAAATAATGGGAAATCCAAAGTTGAACATATCACAAAGTCTACTAAAGTCCTATCAAGGAGAGAATCAAATAAAACTAAAAGGAAAACTGAATCCTATACACAAGTTTTCTGAAATAATAGGTAGTCAAACTATTTTCCAAATAAAGGAGACATGGGGAGGAACAGAAGTGAGAAAAAATTTTCTCTAATGAAATGTCAATTCTATGGCTATATGGGACATACCATGTCATACTGTGAAGAGGAAAGGAACTATTGGAATGAGGAAGAGCTAGGAAGTCAAAAAAAGGGAATGGATTCATATCCTACTTGATATATAGGAAATAATTTCTATGGATATAATTTCCATTGTTCTAACTTTGTCCATAAAGAATTTTATTGTAGGAGAAGGAAAGGCATAAACAATATATATTGAACTTAGAGACAAGACAATGCTTATCAACAAGATGGTTTTTATCTTCCAAACAACTTTTCTCCTCTAGAAGAAGAATAAGGGTATGATGAACCTATTCACATGGAAAATATATTTGAAATACTATCTTTATCCTTCATTCTATCTAATATTTTATTGAAGGAAAAGAAAAACATTAAAAAATCCAATCTTACAGAAGTATCCCTCAAAGCTACAAAGAACAAAATGCATAGATTCATCATAGTGGATGTTATTCCCATATGATAGGATATGAACTCTTATTAACAAATTATAAGAAATAAGTTGATGGAACAATGAGTTTTGGTAATGATGGAGCTTTGAAGATTAAAGGTAGTGGAAGTACTGAACTGCCTAATGGAAGTTGAAGAAAAATGAAGTTCTCTATGTAGATGAGTTGTTTCAAAATTCATTGAGTGTGATTAAACTATGTGAATCAGGGCTGACTGTCACTTTTAATCAAATGGGTGTACTATTAGAGGAAATACATGGATTTATCTTATTAAAGGATGTAGACCAGATGGAATCTTATATTCGGTTGATAGTAAAGAGAACATTTTCTAAATCATAGTTGAAGATGAAAATAACTTGTGGAACCAAATATTGGGTCACATTAATAAAAAATACATGGAAAAGATATCTTAGATGAATATAGTTATGGATATCTCCATTTTGATGCATGAATGGGAAAAGACTTGTGATGTGTGCATAAAAGTGAAGTTGGTCTGCAGTTTTTATTAGCCAAAGAAGAAAAGGGAATCAAATCTTCTTGATTTCATTCATATAGATTTATGTGGCCCAATAAATAATTATGGAACATGTGTAGAAAGGTACTTTGAAAATTTCATTTATGAATATAGTAGAATGGATTGTGTGATGGTAATACATAGGAAATGAAAAGTTCTTGATTACATGAAAATGTATCACAGAATAGTAGGGAATGTTACCAGACAGACATTAAAAGTTATGTGGTTTGACAATGGTGGGGAATACATATCTATTGAGTTTGAAAATTACCTTGAGAAACATGGAATATAACATGAGGTGGATTCTATGAGAACCCCACATAAAAATGGATTTGTTGAGCATAGGAATCGACAAGTGAACAATATTACTAGAACTTTGCTAATTGAGAGTCTTATCCTTCACCATTTTTGGAAAGAGGCTATTCAAGCTACAATGTATACTCAAAATCAAACATGGATTTATATGGGAGAAACCAAGACACCATATGAGTTGTGTCATAGAAGGAAGAACTCTTTGAAGTATTTTAATGTTTTCAGAAGTAAATGTTTATTTGAAACAAAGAACGAAATCAAGAAAGTATAGAAATTATGAAAATAAAAGAATATTTCTCATATATTCAATGAATATAAAATCTTACAAATTTTTCAATATTTTTCTTGGATGAATTATGGAAATAAGTGATGTTAATATCATTGAAGATAAGACCAAAAATACCTTGATGGGATCTTATGCTTATGTGATTGAAGATGTAGAAGAGAATGCACATGTAACAAATTAAAATTTAGGAGTAACCAAAGGAGTGAAAAACATTCAGAGGTTACAAAATTATGTTGATTCAGAGGAAGAATCAGAAGATGAAACCATGTCTGGAGAAAATTCTTCTAAACCTCCCAAGAGAAATTGTAGAGTATAAATTTATCAATACAACATCATCGGGGATGGGAATGCATCCACACAGACAAGGATAATTAATAATAATGCACAATCATCCTTATTTTCAATTGTAGATCCATCCTCATTTAAAGAAGCTGCAAAGGTTGAATCATGGGTTAATTCCATGAATGAAGAGTTGGATCAGATCAAAAATAACCAAACATGGGATCTAGTTTCAAGACCCAAAAATAACAATGTTATTGGTACAAAGTTTATTTTTAAAAATAAATTTGAGGATGAAGGAAAAGTGATCATAAATAATACATGATTGGTGTGTAAAGGCTACTCACAGATTGAAGGTGTTGATGTTGAAAAAAATTTCTCTGGTGGCTAGAATTGAGTCAATCAGAATTTTTATTTCCATGTGAATTCAAATAGGATACAAAGTATATAAAATGGATTTCAAAATATATTTCTTAAATGGTGTTCTTGAAGAATAAGTATACATTGTACAACCAGTGTGTTTTCTTCTTGGTAATGATAAAATGAAGGATTGCATATTAAAGGAGACATTCTTTGGCCTAAAGCAGGCACCACGAGCATTCTACTATCGATTGGATTCTTATCTAAAGAAGATCAAATTTAATAGAGGAGGAGTGGATCAAAATATCTATATAAATAACTCACATAAAGACCAGTTCATGGTATTGGTGTACATAAATGATATTATATTTGCTGGAATCATACATGGGTCATTGGATTAATTTTCTAATCACATGAAATCAAAATTTGAAATGTCTATTATTGGTGAACTAATATACTTTTCGGGACTACAAGTGATTCAGAGGAAAAACTACACTTTTATTTCTCAGGAAAAGTATGCAAGAGATTTACTGAATAAATTTAATATACATGACTCCAAACCAAGTTTGACTATTATTGAAGTTCTAACTAAACTTCTAAAGCACCAGGATGGGACTTCTGTGGATCCCACCATGTAAAAGTGAATAATGAGAAGATTACTGTACTTAATTGTAACAAAACCAGATATTGTCTTTGAAACATTCTTAGTATCCCTATTTCAAAGTAATATGAAGGAATAACATATGGAGGTAGTAAAATAAATCATGATATACATTCAAGGGAATCATAATTATGGATTATTCTTCATAGTAGGAAGACATAATGAACTTTCATCATTTTCTGATACTAACTGGGCTGGAGATGTGGTGGATAGAAAGTAAAAAAGTGGTGGATCTTTATTTATTATCAAGAAATATGTGGTATGGTTGAGTAAGAAATAGAAAATCACTTCTCTCAGTACTATTTAAGTTGAGTGTATCTCTACTACAAAGGCTTTAACATAGTTACTCTCAATGAAACAAAAACATACTGATATTGGTGATGAGGTGAAATAGCCGATGGTGATTCACTGTGATAATAAGAGTGAAATTGATCTTATGAAGAATCCTATTAATCATTCACATACAAAAAAAATTAAAATCAGATATCACTTTATCAAGGAAAAGGTTGAACAAGGAATGATTAAAATGGATCATGTTAGAACTGATGATCAAGTGGCATGCATACTAACTAAGCCATTGTCAGAGCATGTGTTTGAGAAGATTTGGATGAACCACGAAGTTCAAGTACCTCACAATGCATGAGGAGGTTGCATATAATTCCATATCCTCATCTGAATTAAATGTTTTAACCTTTTTGTTAAAGTGATACAAGTTTATGGGGGAGATACAATCCAGGGGGAGTACATTTTGAGATTTAAAAGTCAAAATTAGGCTCTTTGAGTTTATTTTAAATGGGTTAGGGAATGGATAAATTCAAGGGTTCAATGTTACAATGTTGTAGAATGAGAATGGGGAAAATAATTTGGTGTTGTTAGGAAATATTCAGATCTTAGCTTGGACATATTTAAGCATTCCAAGACATTAGAACCCAATTTATGATTATCTTGTTTCCTACACTGAGCATTGATCATGTGGACTTAGAGTGTTGGATATTTTGTTTCTCGCATATTAGGTTTTGATAATGGCTGGTGATTTAGTGAATTTATTATCAAATTTCCAACAAAACCAAAGGGAGGATATTTTTGGAACCAAATATATTATTTTATAGAAATAGAGTATGGTCTGTGCTTTTTGATAATCCTTAGATGGAAGATTAGAGAGTTTCAAAGAAGAGTGATATTACAGTTTAGGCAGACAATAGTGTTGAAGGTATTTCCATTTTGCAGTGCTCAACAAATTTTTGGGCCTAAAAACCCAGAGTTTATCTTTTTGGAAAAGGAATGTTTTATGAAAAGGAGTCTGCAAAGAATGGATCACTGACTGTGAAACACAATTTGCAGACCAATACGGGAGGTACACAGAATGTGATTTCCAAATTAAAGCATGGTATGTGGAACGCGAATAGAAAATAGTTCGTAGGATGGATAGGGTTTGTGAGGAGGTTCACAGTACCCAAAAGGAAAACTATTCATGGGATGGCTTATCGTTTGTGGAAACAGGGCAGTGATATGTGATTCTAAAAAGGGAGAGAGGAAATATGTAGAATGCGTTGAAAAATTGGTTCATGAAAGGACCACAGTACGTGGTGTCTATACCACATCGATGATTTGGAAGATTTGGTTTAACGGGATTTTCATATCAATTTTTCTATATAAGGTTCACTAATACCTTCATTATAAAGAGGGAATTTGATTATAAATCCATAGTAATTCAGCAAAGTCTAGAGTGGTTCACAGGAAGAAAACCCCATGAAGGAGAAGAGCTTCGTAAGGAGGATTCCATGACAGGATAAGTGGTGCACGAAGAAAGTCTACAGAAGGGGTTTTTCGGGGCATTGTAGCCCACATAGGTAAATGGTTCTTGGAAAATGGTTCAAGGAAGATAGTTTCTGGAGGAGGAGTTGATTTGTGGGGAATAAGCTGTATATGGTGGCAATACGCAAAGGCAGTATGTGGACATGGTTTGCAGAGGTGGTATATGGAGTAACATAGTTCGAGGTGGAAGTAATATAGTTTGCAGAGGAATGGTTTTCAAACTATTAGTGCATGTGAAAGTGAATTTCATATATGGGTAGAAGTGGGAATTCAAAAGAGAATCTATTTATATTTTTGGATGAATGCTTTAATGAATATTAAGGGACATACATGTCCATAATCTATGAGTGTATTCATCTCAAGGTAGTGAGCTAGGGGAGATGACAAAAGTGTTCTGAGGGATGCAGTGAGCTATCCCAAAAATATTGTAAAAGAAGTGTTGCTAGCTTAGAGTGACTGTGCCTAACCTTTTTTTCTCCAAAACTAGTTATGTTTAGTGGATTTAGGTACAATAGAAACACTGACGGCGTATCCTACTTATAATAGCCCTTAGTGGGGAACCATGAAAAATCATTGTGTTGACTTTTTTCATGTGATTGTTTGTTTACTGCTCAATCTCACCAGACAGGTTTAATAGGTTCCTTCCAACATGAGAACAATATCTGTCACTTTGAATGAAAAAGCTGACACCCTGATTCTTCCCTCCCCTCTTAGGGTGTTCTGGGGTCCTTCATGAACTTTCCCCTCCTCTAAAATAGGGTTCAACGTTCTCATGAATATTTTACGTTCAAGTGATTCCTGACATGTATAATAGCCTTCATCTGATAAGGACAACATGTATAAGGGAATTCACATGTTAAGGATGAAATATACAAGGTTGTTTATATGTTAAGGATGACATGTCCAAGGATGATTTCATATGAAGGAAAACATGTCCACGTATGTGTTCCTATCAAGAAATTCATGTTCAAGGGATTTCACATTATCCTTATGAAATTCCCAAGGGATTATGAATATACCTCATGGACAATGTCACATAAGTTCATCACAAGAATACTTTACATGGCCACCTTGGGATCATGTGATCATGTGACCATAAGAGGATAAAACTCTTATAAGTGATGGTAGGGCTTAGGGTTCATTCCTAGGGTTTTGAATGGAGAAAGGTGCAAAAATACGTTGGTCTATAACCCTATTCTAGCATTGAAACTTACTGGATGAAAAGGTGTTCTTGTCCAAACACTCATGGTTGAGAGTTCACAAGGAGATAGGGTGTATAGCTGAGGGTTTCCAATCCTTCTACATTTTTGAAGTATTACAATTGGGCTACTCAAACCAAATTGGGTGTTCCTGATCAAGGGAATGTATCTTAGGTTTCATGATCAAGGGAATATGATGGAAATATGGTATTGATGAGGATTCACACAATGGAGTCACATGATAGGGTATTGTGAACATGTCTGGGGTCACAAGCATGATAAATGGCGCAAAATCAGGGGTTTGGGTGGAAGTTTTGGGGATCTTGTAAAAGGTTTTACACTTTCATCACATGATGTTTATAGAATCATGAAATAACAAGGTCTTAATGGGGTAAAGTGATGACATCACATGAATCGGTGTCGTGATGGGGTTTCATGACTACCTAGATAATTCACAAAAGGAAGTAGCCAATTCTCCCCAACCTCCTTACCTTTTTTCAATTTTGTTTTCTTACTTTATCCCACCATCCTATCATGTTTTATCAAGGATGAGGTATGGGTTTATAAAGGAAAAGATTCCTATAAGGCTACATGTACCAGCTTGAGGTTGTGGGTGGCATATCTTTAAGTCTCTAAAAGCCTCAGTGTTAGTCATGCCCATGTGATGTCGAAGAGGATATGAGATCATTTGATCATTTTTTAGTTAATATTAACTGGATTTATGTGATCATATTTGCATTTTCATATGGAACCTAGGTGGACAATTTCTTAAAAAATGTTACATACTTCATGAGATGAAGGATTTAAATGGCAGAATCTTCACGTGATGTAAGTTGCACATTTTTTATTCAATGGATTTACTTTATGACATGATGAATATCAACATGTATTATTAAGAAACATCCTATTCATGTGAAGGATAATTGACTATGTCTATATGGGAACATAATCCATAGTACTTCTCCGGATGACTTCACACAATTCATGTGTTTGGGTTCATAAGATGGACCAGTTCTTCAAATAATGGAATGCACACAAGACAATGTTGTATACATGGATTCAGGACGTCAAGAATTAATCGTTCCTTCATTGGTTTTATCATTATAGATGGTTAACATGGAGGGAGTTGATAACTAGAGTGTCGATGTCAAATGGGATAGGGTTGGTGATGTTGAAGATGAGGTTGTTTCTTAATAGGACGGTGCATATTGACTTGATCAGGAGGCTGAGGTTATTTGAAAATATTTTTAATGGGTTAATAGTGTATGCAAAATAAATTCCCCACATCAAACATCCATTTGGTATTTCACTACTTAATAGATTAATTCATTCCAACCATTGTATAGGACACACCACAATCTTACATGGACTACCTGAGAACCTCTCACACATTCCAAACACATCGTTGTGTGCACCCGGCATGCGCTATACTCACCAACCTCTTCCAATATGCTAACCTAATATTCTAGATCCTCAGAATGGTAGAGAAAACTCCCATAAGTTCCTTGGTTGACCTAGCTGGATAGCTAGCCCTGACTAGACAATTTTTTTTGGCTAAGGATACTTATAATAATAATATTAGTAAAATATTTATTATGTATTACACCTAAAAAACTCTTTATATTTACTTAATTAAAAATATATCAATATTTTAATAGTATTAAAACTTCTCAAATCTTTGAAAAAAGTGAAAGTCATGCATTTATGGGTGTCAAAAACATTAAAAACGGGATTTATAAATTGAATATAAAATTTTAAAATGATTTATTTTTCTTTATAAATTAATAATTTTAAATATAATGGTTTTAAAAAAACATAAATTCACTCTCATATTATGATAATGTCATAAAATCAATGATATTAGAAAAATCTTTATTTATTACTATTCACTTAAAATTATTTTATTTTAGAAAAATTTTAAAAAATCAAATTAAGTTAATTTTGTTATGTGGAATTAAAAAATTAATTAATTTTTTTAAAATTTAAATTATAAATTTTACTTTAAAATGAATACTTGATATATATAAAGAAAATTGATTTCATTAAAAAATGGATTTTAAAACATCAAATGTTCCTAATAATATTTTATAATAATTTTTTAAGTGACTACAATCCATTACATACTAAAGGTTTTAGTTTATTAAAGTTTATTAATAATAAATATATATCCACTTGTTTTCATTCGGTGTTGATTATAGAGAAAGATATTTTAGAAAATATTAATTTAAAGGGTCTAAAATATCAGGTCATTATATATATAAGCTAAAATGTTCTCTTTAGTGAGAATATATTTTGGAAATATTATAAATTGGTGAATGATGGATTTGAGACCAAAGAATACACTAACCATATAAAATTTGATCTAAATGAGAGTTTCTAAAGTTCTACAAATATGGAGAGTTTAAGAAGAAATAAAATTTTCGAATAGATTGTAAGACCAAAAGAGTACTAGAATGATAAAGGATTATAGAAGATCAATGTATAATTATAGATAAATATGACTCAAATGATTATATTTTATAAGTGTAGAACTATATACTGAGTTGTGGTGGTCTACAGAGATCAACTGATTAGTTCATATGTTTAAAAATGATCTTCACTAAATTTTTTTATAGATGGAGATGCCAAGAGATGAGAATAAGTTGTGTGTCTCAATGATTCTGAAAGTGAGAGTTATCCATGAAAGTTGAAAAAGATTATTTGTATGAAAATAGATTGTCAGATATAATAGAACTACAAAAATGGAAAAGTATCTACTAAACAATTTTCTTTCCTATTAAAGGAGGAAGAGGATGGTGGAAAAAGGTATGAGGATAAGATAGTTCTTAAAGGAATCTAATTGAAGTAAGAAATATATTTCTCTTAAATATTGTATCCTATTGTCAAATAAAAAACTTTCCAAATGGTATTAAGTACTGTTTCTTTTGAATTTATGCATCTATAATAGACAGACTTAAAATTGGTGTTCTTTTAGTGTGTTTTAGTGGTAAAAATATATATGAAGAATCTTTAAGGTGTTTTTGGAAAATTAGAACAATAGTTGGGTTTGTAAGCTCAACCAAAGACTTTATTATTTGATGGATTCTCCAAGGTAGGGAACTATAAGTTCGATGCCTTTTTCGCTAAGAGGGGGTTCATTTAGAGAAAATTAGCCCATTTTCCCTTTTGGATGGTGTTTAATGATTTGTATTTCATTATCCTTCTATAGTTTGTGTATAATATGATCCTGGTGGTTCTAGACATGGAACATATTCATGCGGTGAAATGTTATTTTTTTATAATGTTTGAGAAGAAGGATCTTAGTTAATTGAGGAATATTTTGGGGATACATATCGAAATAGATCATAAAACTAGAATCTTGGTTATTTTCTTAAATGGAGTACATCAAAAAGATCCTAGAGACATTTATAATGATCATATGTAAGCATGTGTCCACCCCATTGGTTAATAAATTAAATAAATCAATAGGGAAATGCACCAAAAATATAATATGAGTTCAAGTACATGGTGAAATTTCTATTTGAATTAGTTGTTGGAAGTTTTATGTATTCCACTTTTTAAAAAAGGCTAGATATTTCTTTTGAAGAATTAGTTGTGAGAAGATTCATTGAAATTTTAAGAAATAATCCCTAAGATAATGTATATTAGATATATTATATATCAAAGTCTTTTAAGCATTATCTATATGTTTAAAAATATATTCTTTATTATAGGGTTATGTTGATTCAAACTTTTATGGAGACATGGACACATAGAAGAGTACCACCAGCTTTGAGAGTAACAATAATTATCTGTATATTGACACTATAAATGGGAGGTTCACTATCCATAATGAAAGAAAATTATGATGTCATTATATAAGCGTATAAGTAAAAATTTGGATTAAGTTATTTTATAAAAATATGGAAGGAGAAAAGAATTTAGGATTTTATTCCATGATAGTAAGAGTGTAATTTATATGGTAAAAATCCATTATTTCACTCTTGGATGAAGAAAATCCCTATTAACTATCATTTCATCCAAAATATATTTGAGGATAGGGTGTGATAACTATATAAGATCAATGGAAGTCACAATCCATCTGAACCTTCCACCAGAGCATTTATAGAGGGAAGTATAAAGAAATAGTTTGCCTTAGTGGGATATGGGTGGTCTAAAGGTGCAATTGAGACAATGTATATTATTATGAAATGGAATTAATTAAAATTTTCTTAAATATTGGTGGTTTTCCTGAATCCTTGAATGTAGTCTTCATGTGGAATGTCATTATGAAACGTGAAGACTCTTTCACATTCTAATAATCTATATCTGGAAGGTGTGAATTTAAAAATCAGGTTTCAAATCATGAGGGAGGCTTGTGGTCATGAATGTTCAGCAGAGGTAGGATGGTCTGAAAGTTTATGTTCCAAAACTTGGTGGGAAAGTGTTTGTGTCTGAAATATATAGTGAAAAAGACTTAACTCACATAAGAATCACTCTTATGGGGTTGTATATGGTGGATCTAGTGATTTTCAAGTGCTACATATAAATAATCATAGTGCTATGTAAATAGGTCTTTCACCATTCACTGTAAGAAAACTATTGATGTGGTGATATCTACTAACAACTAGAGGTGACCCCAATCAATGGGGGTAGGGGATCCCAAAAAACATTGAAATGTGGAAGAACTAGTTGACTAGTTGAGACCCACTATAAATAGATGGTTTGGGACTACTCTTATCTAACATCCCTCCCACACCTATTTTACTGGGCAATTATAGAGGTTCTACTAACCTTAAGTGACCTCCTCAAGGAACCAAAGGTGAGAAATTAATGCTAAGGGATGAGAAAAATGTTACAGGATTATTTTTCCCGGAATATAAACATGACCTAGTGAGATAAAATAAAAACAATGAAAAACATATACATGATGCATGATTAATAATGATAGAACTAAATGGAAAAAAATAAATAGAAACATCATAGTAATAGTGAAAAAGTAATAAAATGAGACAAATGAAACCAAAGTACATACAACACAGTAGTAACAAAGTAAAATCAATCCAAAGACTCTATGAGAGAACTCCAAACTCCAAAAATCCACCTCTAGAGGTAGCATCATGATTCACCATAAGTGAAGTAGGATACTATTCACATTCTAGTGTCCTGGTAAACAATTTCTAAAAATTCACCTAATTTCCCATGAAATGGGTGAGTATAGACTTTGTGGGTAATCCCCAAGACTTCCCAACACATGCCACATGATAAGAACATGGTAGAAATGTTTATATAAAACAAAGGAGAAAAAATAAACCATTTATTAAAAATTCATAAATAAGTTCCATGTATGAAAACATTCAACTAATTTTATCTGAATTTATTACCACTTTTCATAATCATATTATTTTCACACACACCCACCCAGCACATTAATGCATATCTTGGATCCCCCTATACTCATGAGTGGTGATTCATTTGGTCACTAAGTCGTCACTTGGTGACCCCCATTGATGGTGGAACATTATGAGCATACTTCTTATCTCATTGAAAATAGTATTTCATGACAGTGATCCATTCAAAATTCACATGAACCCATGCCACCATGTATACCAAGTTCACATATTTAATTTTTCCACATAAAAAATTTATTTTAAAAACCGTTTTCTTTCAAGTATTAAGTCAAACATATTCTGTTCTTTACTATAAAGATAAGGATTTAGGTCCTAAAAACAATATATTTTTCTAAATAAATAGGGAGAAAAGGATTTAAAATCATCACTTCAAGTTCAAGAATGAGTATAATGGGAGAGAATCCACCTACCTCTAAACTGTTTGCAACAAATAAAGGTAAAATGAAAATATTAGATATAAGATTAATGAAATTCTCTTTCCATGGATCCAAAAAGATATCATCATGATAAAAATCATGGAACATAGACCCATCTATAAAAAATTAGATCAAATTATTTGCGTGAGAGGAGATGATAGTATGTAAAGGCAAAGGGAAATAATGAGGGCTAAACTTTAATTTTGGAGATCCAACACACATTGATTTGTTTAAATCACTTTCTAGAACAAAGTGAGTCACTAATGGAGTCTATGGGAGGAGGGTAGTTTGAGAGATTGAGATAATAGGTAAAAATTGAGGGTTTAGGGTCCTAAATCTTATTGAAAAGACAAAATTTTGGAGCATTAACTACACATTACTTCGTTTGGCCCCATAGTTTGTAAAACTATGTGCTAACCATGGGAAATATAATAGATAGCTTATAGGTATCTAAATATTTGTGATTCATGGTTTGGAAAACCATCTACAATCTATATAATGCTACTTTCTCAAAGTATCCCCTCACATGGTTAGCTCACACAATTTAAAAAATCGTTTCCCAACCAGGTTTTCCCACTATCTCTATTGACATGGTTTCTCCTAGAATGCACATGGTTTGGCTAAACTGAACCCAATGATGTGCCTACCCAGTGACTCCTAACATCACCTAACATGGGATTCTATATATATTACATTATTTCCCCTAACCGTTCTCAAACTGTTCACCTTAAAAAACACCTCTAAAACAATATAAAACACTCTAGAAACTCTTAAAACTTAACCAAAGTATTATATAACTTCAAATTACATAATGAAACGTTATAGTACTTGAGACTGAGGGTGATACATTCTATCCACTGTTGGTCTTTCTATCCTTTTATAATGGTAGACCATGGAAGATCTCGGGCCACTGTTTTAGTATTTATTTCTCATAATCCCATATTTATTCCTAAATATGGCTATACTTCCATAATAAATGTACCAAAATGATACTTTTCCCCTAAAAAATATTCCATTTTCTATCCACAATTCACATTGGCACAATAATAAATGTACATCTAGGTTAATATTATCATTGTCTCATCAAATAAAATGGTTAAAATTAGGTTAGTAATTCTTCAATTGAGGTATATGAAACAAATGATGGCCAAAAGTGAATCTTATATGTAAATCCAAGTGAAAAACCACATCATTTATTCATTTATGTATCTCAAAAGGGATAATGTACCAATGATACAACTGTCCTTGCTTACCAAAATGACGATACCCTAGCCTTGTATAGATTCTCCATAAAACATGATAACCCACCTCAATTAATAATAGTCAATGATGATGATATACATATTATATATGATTACTATATGATATCCCCACTCTATTTATGATCATCTATATCTTCTATATTTTCTTATACATAAGGCTAGGCCTAATAAGTGAAGTCTCACCCATATCTACCCAATAAAGTTGATAATGATGAGGAAATCCATACAAATCTTCAAAAGAATCTATATATATCGAGGCATGATAACTTTTATTATATGAGAACTCCACCAATGGAACATTATCCTCCCATGATCCACCAAGATCAATAAAAAGAGTTCTCAGCATGTACTCTAATGTTTGAATCATTTCACTACTACAAAACCAACATTTAACAGTGTAGATATTTATCAGCACTAAAAAAAGCATTGATAAAGGGAATCTTTATCAGTGATTAATAAAGTGATGATAAATATAACCCTTTATTAGCACTAAAAAATAATTGAGAAAGACCATCTTTATCAGTGCTAAAGAAAGTGATGATAAATTTAACCCTTTATCAGCACTTTTTTTAGCCCTGATAATGGTACCCTTTATCAGTGCTTTATTTTTATCATTGATATAGGGTATCCTTTATCAGCACTTTATTTTTATTTCTTATAATAGAGTTATTTATCAGTGATTTTTTGGCGTTGATAGAGACCAACCTTTATCGGTGTTAAAAAACGCTGATAAAAATGCCTTTTACCAGCACTTAAATAATAAATGATATTAAAAGGAATCTTTATTAGCACTTTTTCAAAAGTTCTGATAGAAGTGTCCCGATATAATTACAAAAAACATAATATATTGAGAAACCATCATGATATCAGAATCCTTCCATGGAAGCCACCCATTGCTGACACTCCTCCTCGGTGAATCGAAGATCAAATCACAAAAACCCACTACCTCCAGTTTCATGAACATCATCTGACATTCGGTGTTAGGTTGCAGTTATGGTTTCTAAAGAAAAAATTGTGATATGGATCTGAGGTTCACATATTTTCTTTAACCTATCAAGTTTGGCCCGTGTTTTCCTTTGTAATTCTTAATTTTCTTTCTGTATTTGTTGTTTTTGAGATCTGGATATGAGGGTTTTCAGTTTTCCTTTATAGTTTTTAATTTTCTTTCTATATTTTTACTCTAGTTGTTGTATACTTTATTTCATTGGTTTATGGTCCATTTTTTTATTAACTACTATTTTATATATCCAATTTTGGTCTTTTTAAATTATTTTTTTGAATCAATTTGCTTTGCTTTCTGCATCTATATCTCTTAGTTATATACAAGATTAATTTTGTCAATGTTTTGAAATCTTTATGAATCACCCCTAGTCTGAAGATAAACCAATTAAATGAATATTTATACCACTATATAAAAAGTGGTATTTTTGGATATAAAAACCTTAAATGAATGAAAAATTAATTTAGAAAACAAATTATCAGTTTGATGATTGTATGAAGTAGCAATTAAAGCTAATTTTATGCAATTCATGTAAGGGAATTTATTTATTTAAGTTTTTTTAATATTATGGTGTAAGGGGTTTTCCTTAAAAAATTATTTTCTCATAATTTTTTTGTTTTATTTTAAGAGAAATCTTAGTAAGGGTGATACCATATTTATTTATTTTCAAAGTCCTTATATTTTCAAAATTAGTATGGGGTTATATTTATTTTACTATCTTGTGATATTCTGCTGTAAGGGTTACATATATTGCTCAAAATTGTGTTGTTTTATTTCTTTATGATCACTTATTTATTGACCTCCCTAAAATATCAAGTATTGATCAATGCATATTAGATGGCCTCCCTAGAATCCTTAGGTTTCTACATTATTTGTTCAAAAAAAATAGAATAGAGGTTATCAAATTATATATATTAGATATTATTTTTAGGTATTAACCATTTTAGGTCTATATATACATTTAATTAACAGTAATATAATTTATACTTAAATAAGAAATAAAATATTTTAAACTCATTTTACATTCAAAATAATAAAATTAGGTTACTATATAAACATTTGTTTGAAATAATTAAAATTTAAAAATTTAAATAATTACATTTTATACACAATTACCTAGAGTAATAATTGTTTATAAATAATACATTTTAAAAATTATTATTATTAGTATTTTTTTAGTTTGATTAGAAAAAATAGTATTATATTTATATATCAAATAATATATTATATATTTAAATAAATTTAAATATGATAAATAATATACACACACATATATAATAATATTAAAATAAAGTTACTAATATATTATATATATATACATACACACACATAACTTTTATATAAAATATTTAGGTAGATTCACTTTATTTATCTATGTATCGAATGAGTAGTAACCTCTATTTTATAGTTTTTATGGCGGAAGGTGTGAACCCTGTTCAGGTTTATTGCCTATAGAGGTAAGTGCAAATAGAGTACAAACCTTTATCGACCTATTTTTCCAATCATAAAACCCCCTATCATTTTTTAATAAAATAAAACCTATTATAAAAATCAGGTTTTATCGAAAAAAAATTGTAAAAAAACCTCAAACATTTATTTTATTAATGTTTTATTTGTATCCTTGTGGATAAATTTTAAGATAATAATAAAAAAATTTCATCCTTAACTCTACGTCCACATCCAATCAAATAAATTAATTTCACTAACATACACTTGTCAGCTGAAATTACACTGTAGCAACCCAAGACCCCCGAACTTCGCAACACTACTGTTGCATATTTTGATTCTTCCATCTTTACACTCTCCATTTCTTTTTCTCCCTTCACTCTATCATTTCTCTGATTGTGTGGATCTTTGATCTAGAAGGAGTTGGTGGAAATAGAGGCATCGAGTTGATAACTACTTCGAATGGTGTAATCCTGACAAATGAGAGGCATTTCCCCTTTTAGAGAACACAATGAAGCACAATTGTCATCCTCATCAGCATCTTCTCTTGAATAGTTATT
Source organism: Viscum album (assembly GCA_963277665.1). Classification (NCBI taxonomy): domain Eukaryota; kingdom Viridiplantae; phylum Streptophyta; class Magnoliopsida; order Santalales; family Viscaceae; genus Viscum; species Viscum album. The sequence continues at coordinate 1,179,764,497 of OY728135.1, forward strand.
ATTTCATTTTGTAGAATTGGGACTCATCCCCCATCTATTTTATGTTTCTTGTACTAATCGGAGCATTAGTCATTCCATGGATGACTACTGCTTAGATTATTTTAAGCAACATAGGTGCATGTCCACAAGAGACGGAGGATGTGTTTCAAAGAAAAAAAATGCAATGATAAATGTTTGGGAGATGATATAATGAGGATTATAGTTGTCTATAACTTTCACCTTTTAATGAATTCAGAGGATAACACCGACCATAGTGGAGAAAGTATCCTTATCCTCCTTACTCATTGATTGACTTTTTAGTGAAATCTATTGTGGTTTTTTATCATCATTCTTTCTTTACCGTCAGTATATCCCTATGGTCAACAATGTTTTCATAATAAAATCATTATCCATATAATTAATGTATTGTTTCAAATTTATATTTAATTTATTTCTTTTCAGTATTACTCATCAAATAATTTTTTTCTTGTATAAGTGAATTATTTTGTTTGAGCCTACAACTGAGATAATGACAATAAAGAAATGCATCAAGAATGCATACAACCATTAAGAAAAGGTGAATTCTTAATAATTATTTAATTAATCTTGACATCATTTTATATACTATTTTTAAGTTAATTTCCATATCATTTTTATATAATACTTATTTAGTTTTTTTTCACAGATCTTTTGGGAAATCATATTTTTCATTCAACTATATATAATAATCCAAACAAGAGATAAAATTATTCTTTCTACCAAATTTTCCATGCTTTCTATTTTCATTGATTTTTTTTGAAATGCCAACACTGCATATTGAGTTGATGTTCTTAGCAGAAAAACCATTCTCATTGTTGAAAAACACTTCTCTTATGAATTTAAACAATGTGATTTTTTCTCAGCTAAGAGCATCGAGTCAATATATAGTGTTGGTAGTTTAACATAGAAAGACAATATAAGCATTGTAACATTGTAAGTTAGTTTTTTTGAGACTTTGGTATGTGTAGGATTCATCCACACCTCAATCTGACACACAGTGTGACTAGTATGACTCTAAGTACTTCATTTTATTTAAAATTGACATTACTTTGAGTAAAAAGTGTAACTGACATACTCAAAACTGAGAAAAAATATTCTTATTGTTTTTTTACTTTAGGTAAATGATCCATAAGTAATTTGAGATGTGTAGTAATCAGTTGTACCTCAATTTGATGCACAGTATGACCACTATGACTTACTGTTTCCGCTATCAGTTTAAACTCGACAGTTTAGTTTAAAAAATGTCACTCGCTGAAAACAAATAAATAATTCTTGGATTTTATTGATAATTTAGTAAATCGTTACATAGGTCTTTTTTGATGTGTTGGAATCGTTATCACATCAAACCGATACATGATGTGATCAGTATAGGTAAAAGTGGGTGTTTCCAATTTAAAAGGACATTTTAGTAGAAAAAATGACATATTCAAAACTGATAAAACACATTCAGATTGTTTTGATACTTAAGGAAACGATCCCTAAGTAATTTGAGACATGTAGGAATCAACCATATCTCAATTCGACGCACGGTGTGACCGGTATGATTCTAATTGCATCTTTATTTAAAAATGACATAAATTTTAATAAAAAGGACATATTCCCTACTAAACATTAAGAAGAAACATTTATATTGTTTCGATACTTTAGGGAAACAATCCATAAGTTATTTTTGAAATGTAGGAATTATCCTCACCTCAATCTAACTCACAGTGTGTCCGATATGACTCGAGTTGTCTGTTATCAGTTTAAAATGAACAATTTAGTTCAAAAAATTTCACTCATTGAAAATTGACCAAACATGATTGGATTTTATTCATAATTTATTAAATTTATTCATAAGTCATTTTTTATGTATATGGATCTGTATCATGTTAAACTGATACATGATGTGATCAGTATGAGTCAGAGTGTGTGTTTCCAGTTTAAAATGACATTTTAGGAAAAAAATACAAGGGACATAATGAAGACCATGTTAACACATTCATATTGTTTTGATACTTTATAAAAACAATACATAAGACATTTGAGATGTGTAATAATTATCCACACTTCAATATGATGTACGGTGTGACCGATCTGACTCAAAGAGCGTCTTTTTATTTAAAATTGACATCAATTTTAGTAAAAAGGAAAACACATTTTGATTGTTTTGATTCTTTAGGAAAACAATAAATAATTAATTTTGATGTGTAATAATTATCCAAAACTCAATTTGATACACTATGTGGCCGATATGACTCAATTTGTCAGTTATCAATTTAAAATCAATATTTTTGTTCAAAAAGTGTCACTCACTAAAAATTGAGAAAATGTGCTCGGATTGTCATTATAATTTAGTAAAATGATTAATATGTCATTTGTTACATTTATAAATTAGTATCACATCAAACTGACACATGATATTCCTAGTATGAGTCAAAGTGTGTGTTTCTAGTTTAAAATGACATTTTAGTAAAAAAACAAGTGATATACTCAAAACTAAGTAAGCACGTTCAGATTTTTTTGATTCTTTATGAATATGATCTATATGTCATTTTAGACATGTAAAAATTAGCTGAAACTCAATTAGATGCACGCTGTGACCATTATGACTCCAAGAGTGATTTTTCAATATATATGTATCATTTTAGTTTAAAATGAACATCACATTTAGAAAACTGAGAAAACGAACCTTTAGTTTTTTCACTTCATTTAAATTATGTATTCATACTTTATTTTTCTGATTTCATGGTGTTTTTGGTGATGTAGTGTGTTGTTACAACACACTGAACCTGTATGGTAGTTTTCTATAGCATTACAATGTAGTATTCCCCTTTATCAGCCCTTTTAGAAGCACTTATAAAAGCACTGAAAATGGTCCTTTATCAACAATTGAGAAAGCACTGATAAAATACCCAGGATTTTAATCTCACTCTAGTAGTCAATGATTTTCTAGGATTGATAAAGGCCATTTTTAGCATTTTTATATGCCTATTTTGTAGTAGTGTTTGTTCATATTGGACATTCATTTGAGGATGATAATATGTTCCCATGTTCAATTGGGTTCTATGTTTTTATTGCAAGGATTTCCAAAACAGATATGTAAACCTAGGGTATCAGTTAGACACAATTAAAATTATCACATCATGAAATATTACAACTTACCTGATGTTGAATTTTGATAAGTATTCCACTGTATTAGATTCATGCATAGGGATGAAGTGAGATGAAATTGTGAAATGATCCAAAATCACCCATATGGAATAATGTTTCCATACCTTTCTTGGTAGACCTACAACAAAATAAATAGTTATTTTATCCCATTAATACAATGTAATAGTTAAATAATGCAGCATACCAATTGGCCAATGGTTCTCCTCCTTGACCTATTGATAGGTGAGGTATCTTGAGACATATCCACAACTTTCCTCTTTATTCAAGAACACCAATGTTGTTATGATGTTTCCTTATATTTGTTTAATGTCAAGATGAACAACCCTTCTTAAGTGGTGTTAGGTAGATAGAATCTAGTAAAAATGATTTGGAGGAACCACAATTTAATCTCTAAAACATAAAAAAAATATATTATCTAGAATCCATCTTTTAATGATCTCCCCATCATTGAGTTTTAACCTCATGGTGAGACATTCAGGATTTGATGTATGAACATCTTTATCTCACTAAATTTAAAAAGGAACAATATACACTGGAATGAAAACAAAAACATTGCCTTACTCAACACAATCCATCTGTATATCTTATATGACTAACATCATTTTCCACTAAATCAAAGCCTCTTTATCTATCTAAATATATGAATTTATAATCTATGCGCCAACCATAGAATTTCCTTTGCCTTATGTATACATCAAGAAAAATTCAAATATCTAAAAAAATTGCATCTATCTTTGTCACCATTAATTCAAGTCTATTTTTGAGAAAACATGCTTAGTACTATTATGATTTATAAAAACTATGATTTTTTTAAAAAAAGATAATTATTCCATTTTTTTAAAGTTATATAATATAAAAACTAATTCCAAATCATGTGTTGGGTAATTTTTCTAATGCACCCATAACTATCATGAGACATAATCAAGAACACAATCTCCAAGCATGAGAACAAATCCCAACCTTAATCTGGATAAATCACTATAAACCCCATAGCCTTGTCTTGATTTATGGAAATAAGGATAGGTTCCGATGTAAGGTGAACCTTATGCTCTTGAAAAGATATTTGGAACTATTTTCTCTATTGGAATGGAATACCTTTCTTTTTCAATGATGATATTTGTGAGGAAATTCATGAGACTTTACAATAAAATCTTTTGTAATACACTGTTAAGTTGATAAAGTTATATATATCAAAGATATTATTCAATGGATACCAAGAGTTAGAAAATTATATATTTTTAGGATCTACATAGATTCCTCATTCAGTAAATACAATGAAAAAGTAAATTTACATCTTTTATCAAGAAATCACACTTAGAAATCTTATTATAAAGGTGAAGTTCCTACAAGATAACTAACACTATGGGCTAGTGTTGTTCAATATGAACATTAGTCTAAGAATACTAAAACATATAATAAAAAACACAACAAAAAAGAGTCATGATACCTTTACATGATTTTTTTTCATCAATTCGATAAATACTTTTAGTGAATTCATATGAATGAATTGAATTAACACATACTGAAAATAGATATATCAACACTAAAATCAAGTTTTTAGTATATCCTACTTCTAAACTCATTGTTTATGGTACCCCAATCATAAATAAATCTTATAGAACCATGTAGATCCCCTAAAATGATATAATAGATCAACAGTTCATGGAAGATGATATCTTTTCATTATCATCAAGTAATTGATCTTATGATAATCCACACCATGCCAAAGATGTCCATCCACCATCTAAAAAAAGAATTTTTTCTACCCATAGAGACATACTAGGTCGAAAGAACCCTTTGATTTTAAATTTTTCCATTTAAACCTTTAATAAAATTAATTTTATTGGTTTCATCCAATTAGAAGGATGTGAAATAGGACTAGTCCATGGTAGGAGATCAATCAAAAATTTCAATTTACTTTCAAGTGGAAACGAAAATAAATTTTGACTAAGGACATTATGAAATTGTTGAATGATGGTTGGAAAATATCTAAGTGTTATGGAATCAGTAGATTCCAATGTATCGTATTCCAATTGACAAGATATATACTTGACCACTAATAACAAAGGTTCTATTCTTCATGCATTCACATCCCAATCCCCTTTAAATAGTTTGTTAGAACCATGAAAAGATGTGAAACTAACCTTATGAGCATAACAGTAAATGTGGTACTTGAAGTATTCCAAATAATATATTCTTGAAATAATGTCATAGATATCCCTATGAAAAGATGAGAAATATGGAAAAAACATAGTCTCACCATAATTTATAGAACATGATTCACAATTAAAGGATTGAAACTCTAATAGTTTTATGGGTGTGTGAAGTTTCAAGACATGATGTATCATCTCAAATGTAATCCCATATAATAGAAAAGATGAGAAGAAATAAAAGGGTGTGATGTTACCATATCAAACAAGTCTTTCATAAGAGAATAATAAAAAATAATAGTAGCTTGTACCATCAATAGGCTTGATTGATCCTCTATGATCATCTATTAATCAACATAAAATTTATAACACTCTCATCCATATTCCTTCATGGAATGCTATGATTTTGTTTCCCCATGATTCATGGTGTTCTTATAATCACCTTGGCTTTCTTGATTCTTAGGTTGATATTTTTTTGGTGAGTTTGTTTAGTCAAAGCATAAAATGTAAGAGATACATGAGATGTATCTCTAGAATTTTTTTGGAGAACTATGAAAATAATTTTGTCAATTTCCCATTCAATTATTATCGTGACAAGTCTGAGGTGGTTCAATACAATATTTCTTCATATTCTTGATTGAATCACATTAGAAACATCTGGGGTTGATATTGGGGTTTGGAGTAATGTCAATTTATTCAATGCTCTGAGTTTGAGGTCCTACACCTCCTTGAGATTATGTGTCCCTCTTATGCTTGTTCCTAGCATAAGTGATCCCACCTATTCCCCTAGAGGAAAATATACCTTATCCTATAGGATTCATATAATGATCCATTTTTAGCACCATCTCCTTGTTAACCAATTATACAAAATATATACTAGAGAGGATTAATATTTTGTAGAGAATATATATTCACAAACCTGTTTCAATGATGACTTACATTAAAGAATCATTAAAAACTACTAATTTGAAAAAATTAACAAAGATCATAAATTTGGTTGTGTACTCCATCAATGAAATATTTTATTACTTTAGGATAAAGAAATTAATTATTTGGGCTATCCAGAATGTTTGAGGAAATAATTTTTTGTTAAACAATTATTAAAATACCTCCCACATAAGACCTTGGTTGAATCTATCTTGGATAGCTAAATAGTACCACTGGTATGTGAGATCTTATAGAATATAAGTTTTTAACTTTACCTTTATCTTGGTCAGTGTACCAATGAAATCAAAAATTTAGTTCATTACATTGATCCACACATCTAGTTGTTTAGGTTCATAATCCCACCAAGAGATGGGTGGATTCTATTTCAGAAACTGTATAGAATAATCTTCTTTACTATGTTTTTAAATTTGATTTTCCATATAAATAGCATGGAAATCCAATATAATTCTCTAAAAAACTTTCCAATTAATTAATGGATTAGGTGAAACCACCTTTTTTGCAGCACCCCCAATTTAAAGTAAGCAACCCTTTCTTTATGATTTTTAAGTATGTGAAGTATTTGGGTAATGTTTTGGAGGGTTTTAAATAATTTTGGAATGTTTTTGGGTCTTTTTTAAAGTTGAAAAGTTGGTGTATGGTTTGTGGAAACTGTGTAAATCGTACAGGAAACCATTCATAATGACATGGGATAGGGGGAAGGAACATGATTAGGTGTATGGTTTGGACAAACCGTGTTGATACCAAGGAGAAACTGTAAAAAATGGGACAATGTGATTTTTTATGGTTGGAACATGGTTTTTCTAACCACGAGGGTCAACTATGTGAGTTCCTCCTTGATGTAGATGTTGGTGCAAGGTTACTGCATGGTTTGCCTAACTGTGCAACTAATTGTGCATGATTTAAAAATTAGATCCTTAAAAAGTGGATCTAACATGTTTTCACCTCTTATGCAATCTTATTTTATCCAAATTGACCCTAAATAGATATTTCTCTCCCTAAATCATGTTGAACCTTTACCCATTTAATTGGAAGTGATTTGGATGTGTTTCTTGGTGTGCTGAAGGCCAATCCCCTTGGTAAGCCTGCTTTTTTGTGGTAGTTTCTAGTGTGTTTTCTTAGTCCTACTTTATTCTTTATCTATCTATTGGTTTCTTAGATCTATAGCACTGTGGATATATCTAATGTTATTGATTCAAATAATGTGTATATTTGTCTTTTTTTATGATAGTGGAAGAGATCTAATGCAGATTTTTTAGAGATTCAACCCGGTTTTTTTGGAATTTAAGTGTCTTTTTTTTGTTTTCACCATAAGTCCTGAGGTAGGTAGATTCACTATCAATTTATATTTTTATAACTTGAATTATTAGCTTCAAATTTATTAAATTGGATGAAATTGATTTTTAAATTGATGAGAAAATAATTTTAGAAACATATTTAGTTATGGTGTGGGGTTTTACGTAAATTGGTTGTGGAAAGTACCTTATTTTCTTGATTTTCAAATGTTTATTTTAAAATATGAATATTTTTGATTAATAAAAAGGGGTTTTGAAAGGTTTTCAACAAAATAATAGCTTTATTGAAATGGATAAAATGGTTGTATTTACATTGGTTTTTGGCATAAAGGGTTGGTGTGTGTTCATGTGAAATCGGGATGGATAAGGGTATGATGTTTACCCCATCATTTATGGGACGAATAAGAGTATGAGATTTCCCCCCATCAAAATGGTTCCTTAAGTGACAAATTATGAAATGGATGACTCACCACTCATAAGTATAGAGAGGTCTATAGTTTCCTACACGGTTGGATGAGTTGATATGTGAAATGTAATAGACTATTTCAAAAATTGAATTTGTGTAATGGTTTTAAGGTATTTTATAGTTGATTATATTTGAAACTATTTTAATATGGGGAAATGATTTGGTGTGAAAATTATTGGATTTTATGTAAAATATTTTAATTTTTTATAAGATTTTTTAATATAATATTGATAACGAGTTCTATCTTAGTGGCGTGGGTAGGGAAATAATTTGGGGAGAACCTACTTAGTTTCATTACTTACCACTACTTTGGACATTTGGTGCTTTTGTAGATATTGTTTATCAGGACATAGGAAAAGGTAATGTATCATAGTTATTTAGTGGTACTTCATGATACATGGGTTGTTTTGTGTAGTTGGAGCATAGAGTATGTTCGGAGTTGTGGAGTTAATCTTGGAGTCTTTGAGTTTTGTGTTTCTGTATTCCATTATGTACTTTGGTATTAGTAGTCTTCTACTTTAGTACTTAGTTTTGGTTTTATTTTGATATCAATTGTTTTACCTTGAGTTGTTTTACATTGTTATCATGCATAATGTAGTAGTCTTTTGTTATTGAATGTTTCGTTAGGTTCATTCACTTTCAAATGGAAAATCATCCCCCATCTGTTAATGAATCACTTGGCATTTATTACAAGACTTTGGTGCCTAGGGGATGTCACTTAAGGACAAGTAATGTCTTTACTCCTTCTCAAGACAATGGGGAGGGTTAGTATGTTACATGTGGTATATTCTTTTTTGGCCCTTGACTAACAAGTGGTCTTTAATTATCTTAGTCTTTGATTAGAAATTCATTATGGTATATTCCATGTATTAGGTTGGTAGAAAGGAGTAAGATTTTGGGGTCTTGAAAAGTAGATCATAAAAATTCATATCTTAACTTTTATTTTCTGAACTAAAAGTTACTAGGGAGTTAGATAAATAAGTGTTTTTGATAGAATTATATGATTTAGAATCTCATTGTCATGAGTTAACCCAATGAGATGAGAATGGAATGTATTTTAGAAATAACTTTCCACTGGGATTTCATATCTCAATTTGAGTAATGATTTGGTGGATTTTATTGATTTTTGAAAAATGTTGATTTTTTTTTTAAAAATTAGATTTTTAAAAGATGATGGCTGTTTAATTTTGTAAATGGGTTGATTTTCAAAAGCAATTTTTTTTAAAAAATCATTGAATATGGAAATGTCAAATTTTGTAAAGAATAGTTTTTATAGTTGTGTTGTGGTAGAATTTGAAATTATATAGACTTGAATTTATAGAGATTTAGAATTATGTCATTTGTTGTGTGTATAGAAGGTGGAACCTAGTAATCATCATAGAAAACAACTGGAGGAATCTATTAAGAATGTGGTTTCACCTGAGCCACAGGTTAACCAACAGATGGTTCTGAATATAGTTCAATATTTTCAGGATGTGGATAGAGGGAACTAGAGTAATGGAACAAAACAAGTGGATCACTCCATCCGGTTCTAGAAGAAGAACCCACCCATCTTTTGGGGTGATTCAGAACTAGATAAAGTAGAAGTGTGTTTGAATAGGATTAATCATATCTTCAATTTACTTAGCACATCAGTAGAGTTGAAATTTAAGATGGTGATGTATATAATGGAGGATCTTGCATGCCATTGGTGGGATTTAGCTATTTAGGATAAATTATACCAAGAACATGCATATGGGGATTTTAAAGATTTTTTCAAAAAATAATTCTATCCTCATACATTCAGGATTACAAGAATGAAGGATTTCATCACATTTAAATATGAGAGCCTCACCATGACAAAGTATGCAGCTAAATAAATTATTTTAGTATGATTTTCAGATGAATTTTCTTTTAATGCATCCTTGAAGGCACACACTTTTTAACAGGGGATGAGGTAGGTGATTCATTCAACAATTTATGTTCTATGTATTATAGATTATACTAAGATGGTCAATAAAGAGACAATGGCAGAAAGAGATATCTCAGGATCTACAACAGGAGGAATAATTTTGACACCTATGGGAAATGGTGGGAACTCTAATGCAGGGAGAAAACAGAAGAAGTACACTTATTTATAAGGTTAGAGGATTTCTCAAAACCAGATAGCTATATTAGTGAATCTTTCTCCACAACCCAAGATACATACAAGATGTTTCCAATGTGGTTTGTATAAACACCTGAAGAAATTTTGAACAAAACCACCTAGACCATGCAACAATTGTAATACGATGGGTCATATTTAGTTATATTGCCATAATGTTCTATGTTCGTGTGTTTGGGACACTTCTCATGTGTCCTAGACATCATATGATTGAACTGGAAGAGGGTGGAAGAATACCACTCATCAGAAAATTAGAGATAGCCATGGTGATTCAAGGAATACCATGAATACTCAATAAGGGAAATATCAACAAGGAAATAAGGAACAAAGTTCCATGAGTAATAAGTTATATGGATATTAGCAAGTTATTTTGGATAACCAATATGTACCATTGAAAATGGGAGGTATAATTATTTTCAATTATACCCATATGAATTCTTTGTTTGATTCAGATGAATCCCATTCCTTTATTGCTTATTGTCCAGTTTATTTGCTGGGTTTAAATGTTGAGATGATGCCTTCTATTCTAAAACATCAAACTCCTATTGGTAGAGGAGCGTGTTGAGCCTTTATGTGTAAATCATGTTCTATATCTGTTTATGGATCCGAGATGATATGGGATTTTACTATGATTGGTATGGATATATATAATATAATCCTTGGTGTGGATTATTTGAAAATGTTCAAGGCTCACATCAACTGTTATACCATAAGTGTCATTTTTATAACTGAATATGGCATCAAGAATCCCCTTTGAGGAGACTGTAATGTAAAAGTATGTAAAATGATATTTTTGGAAATAGTAGTTAGAATAATATTGTATCAATTGTAAACATTGAATTTGGAATTGATAGAAGAGATCAAGAATAACATTTTTCCAGTGGCTGTTGAATAGTTTCCAGATGTTTTCCCAAAAAAATTATGAGGGTTTCCAACAATAATAGAAGTTGATTTTATGATTGATATCCTTATAGGGATCAATCCTATTTCCATTATATCTTATAGTATGGAACAAATAGATTTAAGGGATATGGAAGTGCAGTTGGAAGAGATGGAAAACAAAGGTTTTATTCGGTCGAGCATATCCCTGTGGCCAACACCGGTCTTGTTCATAAAAAATGTGGATGTACCTCTTAGGTTTTGTGTAGACTATCATAAGAATAACCATGTTATGATAAAGAAAATTTATTCACTTCCACACATTGATTATATTTTTGATCAATTGAGAGGAGCATAGTGGTTTTCAAAAATTGGATTTCGATCAACATATCACCCATTATGGGTTCATAAAGAGGATATTCTAAAAACAACATTCAGGAGTAGATATGTACATTACGAGTATGTGGAAATATATTTTGGTCTTATAAATTCACCAATGGACTTTATGGAATTGATGAATCAAATATTTTAGTGGTGTCTAGATTCTTTTGTGGTGGCGTTTGTGGATGATATATTGGTATATTCAAGGATAAGGGTTGAGCATGAACAACACTTGGTGAAAATGTTGGGAATCTTATGAGATTATCATACATATTCCAAATTATAAAAGTGTGATTTTGGGATATAAGAGGTACATTTCCTTGGCCGTGTAATCTCTGAAAGAGGTGTTTTTGTGGAACTATAAATGATAGAAGGTATTATCTCTTGGAAACCACTGAATAAAGTTATAGAGATACACAATTTCCTTGATCTAGATAGTTATTACTGACACTTTGTTTATGATTTTTCATGAATTGTCTCACCCATGGTAGCTTTTAAAAGTTAAAATTCTCCATTCCAATGTGATGAAAAATTTCAAAATTCTTTCGAAATGTTGAATGTTCACCTTACAGTAGCACCAATATTGAGTTTTTCAGAATCAGGACAATGGTATGTGGTGTATTGCAATGTTTTTAGATTAGGGTTGGGATGCGTTCTCATGAAGGAAGATCATTTTGTTTCTTATGACTCAAGATAGGTATAGTTTAATGAGAATAACTACCCAATATTTTTTTTGGGGTTAAGTGTTGTAGTCCATGTTTTGAAAACATGGCATCATTATCTCTTTGGTGAGAAATTTACAATATTTACTGATCATAAGAGCTTGAAACACATTTTCTCACAAAGGGACTTGAATCTGAGACAAATAAGATGGATAGAGTATCTCCAAATGTTTGACCTTAACTTAATTTATACACATGGTAAAGGAAATTTGGTGGCAAATTCATTAAGTATAATGTTGTATGCGCAGTTGTAAAAAGATGCTTTGGATGAGTGATAGTTAATGTCGGTCCTAGGAAACATGCACATGGAATGTGAAGACCGAGGAAAAGTTGTGGTTTTCTTTTCCATTTTTCCTTTCATGATTTGGTAGAGATAGTCAAATAGGCACAAAAATTTGATTCAAAATTCATTTATATGAGGTCAAAACTCAATGGTGGGGAGTTCATTGAGGGATAGAGTCTAAATGTATGTTTAGTGTTGTGGTTGAGAAATCGGATGGTCATACCTATGGATTGTTAAGAACAAATTCTTTATGATTACCACCATTCGATATAGGATGTTCATATTGGAATATATAAGATGTATAAGGCATTGAATGTAAAATTTTGGTAGGTCCAGATGAAAAGAAAGGTGGATGAGTTAGTTTCAAGATTATTAACATGCCAATAGGTTAAGTCAGAGCATCAATGACTGGTAGGTATGTTGTAGTCTTAACCTATTCTTATATAGAAATGGGAATAAATAGCAAAAGATTTTGTAATAGGTCTCCCAAGAATGGTTCAGAAATATGATTCCATATGGGTGATAGTGGATCACCTCACAAAGTCATATCATTTCATCCCTATTAGCTAATCTCATACGGTGGAGGACTTATCATAAATCTATATCCTAGAAGTGGTAAAGAGGAATGAGATACCAATTTAGATAGTGTTAGACATAGATCTAAGATTTACATATCATTTATAGAAATCCTTATAGAAATCTATTGGGACTCAGTTGACCATGAGTACAGTACATCATCCTCAGATTGATGGATAAACTGAACATACTATATAAATGTTGGAAGACATGTTGTAGACTTAGGTAATGTATTTTTTTGCCTCATGGGAAGAGAATATACCATTTTAGGAGTTATCATATAATAACAGTTATCAAGACTAAATACATATTACTCCCTTTAAATCATTGTATGAGTGTCCTTGTTGTTCTTCACTTTTTTTGGGTGGAAATGGGTGAGATTTCACTAGCTCGTTTGTAACTTTTCCAAGAAACAAAAGAGAATATTCAGTTGATTAGGAAATAGATAAATACATCATAGAGTATTTAAAAATCATATTCGGATCATCATCGATGTCCTTTTTCATTCAAGGTGAGTGATCATGTGTCTTTTTATCTCTCCAAGGATTGAACATTGTCATTTTGATAAGAAATCCAGATTATCTCCTCAATACATAATTCCTTTTAAGATACTTGAATGGATTGGTGAGGTGGCATATCAGATGGATTTTCCCCCACAGTTTAGTTTTGTGCATAATGTGTTTCATTTATCTTAGTTGGAAAAGTATCAGCCTGATATGTACCATGTGATTCAATGGGATCACATAGACCTAGAGTCAAATGCTTCATTGGTGCATGTGCTAGTGCAGGTTTTGGATAGTTAAGAGAAATTATTGTGTGGAAAAGGAATCAGTCTAGTGCAGTTTTTGTGGAAACATTGTCACATTAAGGAAGAGACTTGGGAATGGGAGAATGAAATGATTGAGCAATATGATGATATATTTTTGGAAAGTAGTGGTCTTCTACTTTATGGGGACAGAAAGGCCAATGGGGGGGAGAATGCATCACCCCCATTTTCAAGTAAGTAACCATTTTTTTATGATTTTGAAGTATGTCAAGTGTTTGAGTTATATTTGGTAGGTTTTGGAATACTTTAGGAATACTTTTAGGGATTTTCCAAAGGTGCACAGTTTTTGGAAACCATAAAACTCCTACAAGAAACCATGCAAAATGGGACAGGGGACAGGGGAAATCGACATGTTTAGGCGCATGCTTTGGACAATCCATGGGCCACCGAAGAGAAAACGTGAAAAGTGGGAGAATGGTATTTTGTACGGTTGGCACATAGTTTGTATAACCATGAGGTCCAACTATGAGGCATCCAACTCAAGGTAGATTCCAATGAATAGTTAGCATAAAGTTTGCCTAACCATGCACAATTTAAAAATTAGATCCTTAAAAACTGTATTTAACACAATTTCACCTCTAATCTATTCATTTTTGATCCAAACAGACCCTAACTTAATATTTATCCCTCCCAAAGGATGTGGAACCTTTTCTCATCGAATTAGTAGTGATTTAGAGGCATTTCTTTGTGTGTTCTAGGCCGATTCCCATGGTAAGTTTCCTTTTGTGGTATTTTCTGGTGGTTTTTATTAAATCTATCTTCCTCTCTCCCTCTCTCTCTCAGTTTCTTATATCTAGTCTATTATGGATATATCTAAGGTTTTTGATTCTAATCATGGTTAAATTTCTCCTTGATGATGATAAGGGAAGATATCTAATATGGGTTTTGGATATTAAACCTAGATTTGTTGGCATTTAAGTTTCATTCTTCATTTTAACCATAAATCTCAAGGTAGGTGGATTCACTCTTGGATCCTCTTTTTAGAACATGAAAGATTTGTTTAATATTGATCTAATTTCATGAATTTGATCTAAAAAGCATGGTAAAAACCTCTTTCATGATGGTTTGTGGTTTTTTGGAAATTTTTTGTGCAAAGTCCATTGTTTTTTGGGTTTTAAAATGACGATTTTAAAATATGTGTTTATTGGATTTATAAATTTTTTTGGTTTGAAAGGTTTTGAATAAAAGAATTTTTTTATTGAAATGTTTTTTTTAATTATTTTTTTGGAATAAAGGGTTGGTTTGAGATCATGTGCATTCGAGATGGATAAGGGTATGAAGTTTCCCCTATCATTTGTGGTATGGATAAGGGTATGAACTCCCCCCTATAAAAATGGCTCATTAAGTGACAGATTAATGAAAGGATGAATCTCCATTCACATGTATAGAGAAGTATATGGTTTCATTCATGGTTGGATATGTGGATATTTGGAATGGAATAGATTATGCCAAAATGGAATTTGTGAAATGGTTCTAAGGTATTATATGGTTTCTTATCTTAGATACTATTTTAGTATAGAAAACTAAATTGATGTGAAACTTCTTTTCTTAGACCTTAACTATTTTAAATTTATTTATATAAATTGTTTTATATAAATGGGATAATGATTTATATCCTAGAGGTGTGAGTAGGGAAGTAATTTGTGGAAAATCTACTGAGTTTCATTACTCACCCTCGCATTTGCACATTGGTGATTTTGAAGAAGCTGTTTATCAGGACACAAAAAAATGTAAAGCATCACACATCTTTAGTAGTACTTTATGATACTTGGGATGTTTTGTGGAGTTGGATCATGAATCATGTTGGGAGTGGTGGAGTTAATCTTGGTGTATTTTAGTTTTTGGTTTCTATCTTCTGTTGTGTACTTTGGTATGAGTAGTCTTCCACTATGGTACTATGTTTTAGTATAATTTTGATATAAATTGTTTTACATTGAGTTGTATTAAATTTTTATCATGCATCATGTATTATTCATTTTATATGTCACATTTGGTTGTGGTCAATTATTTTTAAATGGAAAATCATCCCCATCCGTTAATGAAGACCATGGGGTTTATTTCTAGCCATTTATTCCTTGGGGATGTCGCTTAAGGCCATGTAATGTCCTTCCACCTTCTCGAACCAATGAAGAGGGGTGATATATTACATTTTCCATGGATCCTACCACTAATTTCAATGATGTATACCCAATTCCATTTTCTCTAACTAGAACAAAACATCATTACGTCATCTGTTATTAGCACCTAAAGGCTAATAAAATTAAAAATCGCTATAAGAAAAAAATCATTACATCCATATTTTCAAAAATCAACCATTTTATCCATTTTAATTATTTTCAAACTTATGTAATTAAAATAATGTTTCCTAGTGGGAAGTCTCAGTATTAATTCATTATATGCTACACTCATCAGCTAAACCCACAATGATGATATGAAAACAAACACAAATGTTTCTTATAACACTTTTGTTCTTAAACATCGTGGTATTATAAAGTTCTACATAAAGTATTTATATACATTTTATTATTCTATACATTCTATGTTATAATATTCATATCTATTTGGTACTATCCCAAAAAGAGAGACAGAACAACCAAGACTTATACCCTTTGTAATATCACATCTCAATCCATTTTCTTAGGTTTGGTCAGATATACTAATAAGATTTGGTGACATCCCCAAGATACCAAAGGCTGGAAATAAGTTCCCAGGGATGAGTAAAACATTTGGGGATGGTCTTCATAGAAGAAAAAATGTAACCTAGTGATATAAAATTCTAACTAAAACCATCTATATGATGAATTAGAAAAAACAATACAACTCAATGGAAACCAAATAAATAGAGACATCATATTAACAAATATAAATTAATAAAATATGGAATAAGAAACCAAATAAAGAAATTAGTAACACCAATTTGGAATCACTCTAAATAATTAATAAGAAAACACCAAGATCCAAATATCCACTTGTGTAAGTAGCATCTTGAAGTACCACTAGAGAAGTATGATAGCTTTCCATTTCCAGTGTCTTAAAAATCAATATCTATAAATGATTTAAAGTTACCAGGAAGGGGGTGAGTATAAAATGAGAAGGTAATCCCCATGACTTCCTAATACATGCCGCTAGGAAAAGAACCGGTTAGTACAATTTATGTAAAATAAATAAGAAGAATATAAAGATTTTATTAAAAATTAAATATCAATTTCCATATATGTAAAACTTACACTAAGTTTATCACCATTTCCTACCACTTTTTATAGTTATACCATGTTCACACCTACACATACACACATGAATGAATACCATGGATCCCCTTATACTCACTAGAATTGAGTCATCCATCACTAATTTATCACTTGGTGAAACCCATTGATGGTGGAACATAATGACCATACTATTTCTCACATTGATAGTTGTATTTTATGACCATACATTTTCCCAAAGTTCCATGAACCCATGACACCATGTATGCATTTTTCATATATTAAATTATTCCATATAAAAAATTCTTATACAAAACATTTTATATCAATCATTTAATTAGAATCCTTATGTGATACACTCTAAAACCAAGGATTAATATACAAAAACCAAGATATATTTAAAAAAAATAATGATAGAGGAATTTAACATCAATATTTAAACATTTAAATTGACTAAATTGGGAGAGAAGACATATACATATTAATTACTAATGATAATGAAGAACGATAGATGGGATCTTCTAGATCCATGCTCACAACTCCTTTACATAAATAGATCAAACAATATCTAATAAAGATAAACATAATGGAACATATATGTATCCATGATAGATTATATATAACAATCTAATGGATAGGAGATGAGAGGATCTAAAGAGAAAGGGAAATAATGAAGAGTTTCCATTGAATCAAGAGATCAAACACACTTTGATTCATAAAAATAAACTTATGAGCTAAAGGAGAATTACAAGGGATATTTGGGGAGGTTAAGAGTTATACAGATTGAGATAATAGAGGAAATATTATCGTTATGAGGCCTTAATCTATGTTAAATATTAATTTTTGAATCATTAACCACTCGTCACACTGTTAGGACACACTATTTTCAAACCATGCGCCATCATTGTGCATGTTGTTGGAAATATCCCTGGAACGTGCATGGTTGTGATGAAAATTTTAAAAAACTATTCATCAACCTTGATCTAACACCCCAAAAACAAATTTTAAATGAATAATAATCTTAATATATTTCTTAACACATAACAATTATCTTTAACTGATTGATATATATTATAAAAAATTATTATTTAAATGTGACCATGCTGTTGAATTAGAGATTATGAATATGAGTAAATTCATTATGAAATATTTGTTCAGTAGTCCAACTAAATACAAATTTATTAATGAATTATTAGGAAATAATCAACCAATTTTTAGCAAAGTTATTTTATGGTTCAAAATTTTAATTTCTTCAAAAATGATTTTTATTTCATTTTGTGTGATGAAATTATAATTAATTTCATCTACATTTGGAAATTTTATTTTACAAAATTAAATTAATTTTTGAAATTAGCATGTCAAAATTATCTTATAGTGAATTTTTGATAATTTTCTAAAAAGATTGATTTATTAATGAATTTTGAAAAATGAAGGTTTTTATTGAACGCTATCCGTTAAATTAATGAATTTACAAAGTTAAATTTTGTTTTAAAATAGTTGTAACTGTAAAATTATTCTATTTTAATTAACATTATTTTGGAATTTAGTATAAACACTTCCTATCCATTAGAAAACATTTTTTCTAGAAAACTTATTTTCATCGCATTTTGCGAGTTAAATCTTAAATTTAATTCCACCACTTATATAAATATAATATTGAAGAATGGATTCCATATTCAGAATCAGGAGGATCAAATTTGGTAAATATTTATCTTTTATTTTTATTTACTTTTAATAGTAACCTTGGAAAATATTTGTCACCATGGTAAGTGTAAAACAGGTAAAATATGTTCAAAAATTTATGATAAGGATTTGAATTTTTTCTAAAACTTGACTTTATTCGATTAGATGAGTGTATATAAGTTATTACCATACATTGTTCTAAAATATGTCCAATTGGTACCATTTTTATTTCATTATGAACTCTATATTATTGTTAGAAAATAATAAACACAAAATGTCACTCTCTTAACTTTAATATATATATATTTCTTTAAATAAGGATAAAAATAGGATAAGTTCTCTTATATATATTTATTTTAATGATGAATTAATTTTTTATTGTGATAATTTTTTTAAATATTTAGTGATTTAATGATTACCTTAAATTCTTACGGAGTGTTTTTTATTCCATTAATAGAAAACCAAAATAAATGATTATAAAAATATTAAAATAATACAATTTTGAAGAGTTATTGTGTTCCATGAATGTTTTAGATAAATTAAACATATTAATTATGTGTTAATGTTTTATATTCAAATTATATAACTATTGTTACAACTTTAAAGTCAAATTAAATGAATAGTTCCAAATTATGATTCATGATATTTTATAATAATGAATATTTTATTAACTAATTTAAAATTCATAAAATTAATATATTCAGAAACAAAAATGGTACATGATTAAAAATATCAATCATTTTCCATTTATGGGTTTTTTTCCTTTTATGGTAATAATATTAACCTTTAAAGAGTATAAATCTTTGATATTATGCTAACCATGAAAAGGTTTAAATGGGGTTAAAACTAATAGATAAGGGTTAAAAAATAACTTAAACTTGTTTAAATATTAATGGATGAAATTATTTAGAATTATAATCACCATAAATTTTAAATATATAAATTTGTAGTCACTTTATTATAAAAATAAATTTATATTAATTTAATACTTTAAGTAATTCCAAGAGTACCCCTCCCCTCACTTATAAAGGGGTTTCTCTTCACCTCTCTTCCTCACACATTTTAAAAAATATATCTTAGAAATTCATAGAAATATTACCTTTATACCTTTTTTAAACTCATATTATATATTTTTCTATTTCCAAACTACCATCCTTTCGAGGATAACGGTGTCATCCAAAGAAGGTTTTTCAATGAAGAGGTATAAATCTTAACCGAGATTTTTCAATATTATTTATTTTAAAAACTCATATAAATATATGGTATCCAATATATAATAATGATTTAATTATATTAAATATGTTTAATTATTATTATAAAGATGAAACAACCATTATCCCCCTTTTTTCATCCATTGCAAAATGATATTGTCTCTCGTGCATATGTGTGGAGTACCACCTACATGAAGATATGTAGTTTATCTTTCATTAATTCCTTAAATTTATTGTAATAAGTATATATTTAATGAATATATATTATATTTATGGTATAATAATTATTTTCAATGGTGTATTATTATTCACCTTTCTTTAATTCTATCTATTGAAAAGTGAAAATAGCGTTCATGTGTACATATGATTTACCATCTACATAAATGATGTGATTCATTTTTCTATATCTACCATTTATGGATGAATCTAAATATATAAATAATGAATATATATGATATTTATATCACTATGAACATTTTATAGATGATGGAACCATGATCAATGTATAATGACTGAGACTGTTGAACTGAAACATGCATGAAAAATGAAGTAGTTATCCCATAGAACAACGATTTTAATAAAGAATTATTAATAAATTAAAGATAATATTCTATAAGTAAATTATATATGGTATGATATAAAATATTACTATTTTATAATACATTTATATTAAATCTAATTTATTATAAATTGGGAGCAAACCTGTATTAATAAATATGAGTCTTGAGGTATGGGATTTTCATTTAACTTTTATTTACGTGAAACAATAGCCATATTCACAAATTATTTATTTTATGTGGTGAATATAATGACCATGAATTTATTTTAGGATTATACTCATGAAAATTAATGGTATATACATATCCACCTATATCTCTCTCTTCCTTGATGTTTTTAATCAAAATTTACCAAAGAGGTAAGGGATTTATTTTAAATCCCATTTTTTAGTATTGTTTATACATGAATTTAAAATAATGAAATTTTATGATAATTATCTGGTAAATTCATTTCATTTCATTCACCTATATTTATTAATTAATAGTTTAAGTAATAGTACAATTTTATATTTAGTGTTATTTAAAATGATCAAGAAAATGTTTTTGAGAAAACAAACTTTATTTCCTCTATAGTTAGGAATCTTTTTTATTCAATGTACATGTTTTAAAATATTTTTTACTATTATCATTTTAATTTTTAAACTCATTTTTACCCATGTCTTGTATTTTATTATAATTTTCATAGAAATATTATTGTTTTTTTTCTGAATGAAGTGTTTTTACATTTTAACAAAAATTTTAATGGAATATTTTTCAAGTAACACAACATGAAAAATATTTCCCTCTTTTATGGATTATCAATGTATTAAAGCCTACTTTAAAATTTTCCATTGTTCATTTCAACTATAATTTTTTCTGTAATAATTTTTAATTTTTCAGATTTTAAATAAATAAATGATATTATCCTTAATAAATATTCCATAGGTATTTTAATATATTTTTCATCTATGATAACATCATTGAGGGAATTCATGATTTACTGGGGATATGTCCAATGATACAATGATTATTCATTCTATGGATTTTTTTATGATTATTATGATTATATTTTCTTAAAATCTATTTGTTTTCTATAGGATCTACTATAATGAATTGAAAAAACATTTATGAAGCTAGTTTCTTTTCCAAGAGTTGTGATTTGATAATTTTGTGAATATGTAACAATCATATGGAACACATATTTATGGTTTTAATTATTTCATGGGTGGGCCTGAAATTATATATCCTTCTAATGAACTGGTTAAATATTTATATTAGATAAGAAAAATTTGGGAAAAAAGTCAATGTGATTGATCCACTATTGAAAAAATGTCAATATTCTGGATCCACTATGGGAAACAAGTAAATAAACTTGATCCACTATGGAAAAATGGTTGGCATTATTTATCCATAATGGGAAAAGGTGACAATTCCGGATCCTTCATGATATGGGAAAAAAGTGTTGATTCTTGATAAAATATGATTTGATGGTATCGATAGTTAACCTGGACATATGAAATGGTTTCCTTACCTATTACGGTGGCACAATTTTATGACATGATTATGATATGAAATTTTGGTTCATTATTGATTTATGATGTCTTATCACTATTATGATTATTTTTTTTGAAATGGAATTTTTTCCATAATTTATATTTATGATCTACAAAAAAATATGTATGAACTTTTTAGTTTATGTTCATGATCTCATACCCTTATTATTGTTTTATTATTTAATTTGATTATCAATTGATTTATCCCGTCTTTACCCTAACTAATCATCTTAGATCATCCTTTCTTATGTTTCCTTTCCCTAGGTTAATAAGAAAGGTTTTAATTATTGTGTGTAAATAATGGTATAAAGTGAGAAAGACATTATGATAGAGGAAAAAGAATATACCTAAATAAGTTGTTTAAGTATCTAGGATCTAAAGTCACGCAAACTTTATGGTTCTAGCATGAATAGAAATTCTATATATTTAATATTCATCTAAAAGGATGTAATATTTATTTATGAAATTATTCGGATGATACTAATGGTATCATAGCAGGGATTAGTCAATCTTTAGAGATTATGGTTAGATAACTTTTGTGAAAACTAGACTGACAAGTCAAATTATAAGATGAAATCCAATTTTTTTGGTAATGAACAGAGATGAACTAGGTTAAACCTAAAGTTATTCAAATTTATAAGAAGGTGTCATGATTTATAAATAACATGAATGATATTTCATAACTATATTACATCTTATGTTTATAATTATAGCTTGATGCTTACAATTTTTTTTAGTTATAGTCAACTGCTAGAGCCAGGAGGAATTATGTTAATATTGAATGTGAAGGAAAAATTATTGATTGTCCTCTTTTAAAACATAGTCAAATGGGATCTTGAATAAGTAACCACATGATTATACCTAATTATATATCTTGTTTTTTGATTAAATTTGTCAATTTGGATGATATTCCCAATACAGTTAAAAAGAGTAAAATGATCTTTTATAAATGTTTTGATTGTAATGATCATAGTGGAATAAAAGTTCAATTTCTTTCATGTCACAAATGTGGGAAAAAGAACCCATAAAAATGTCTCAAAGGAAGGGGAATATGTTTTATATGTGGAAATGAAGGGAATATAACAACTAATTTTGAAGGAATTCAATTTCTTATATGTGGGGAAATTGAGAATTATTCAAGTCAATACCCCCAATACATGATCAAACTCAAAAACCAAGGAGATATGTTATTTCAATAAATAATGTGTAATTATTGAAGTTTTTAGGTATTATTATTAAATAAATATGATATTTTGGTTATATAAATTATGAAACATCTAAGGGTTGTTCTACAAAGGTTTTCAATAAAGATTTTCAAGAATATGATGAAAGATATTGATAAAATAGAAAATTAATTTAATATTAAGGTGGTATTTTATAGAAAAGACATGATTAATGGATCGATAAACCTTATTATGTACCTGATGCTATGATAAAAATGTTTAGTTTAGATAAAGAGATAATTAATGTTGATAAAGTAAATTGTATAGTTTTCATATTTTTGGAATTGATTAGTGATTTGATGAAAAAGTGATTTATGTCATATTTGATGAAGTTTATTACATTTTTGGATTTATGGAATATATAAAACAGTATATAATTTTATTTTTGGAATAATTATTTTGTTATTTTTTAGAATCATATATGTTTTAGTTTGTGTTTTATGGTGATTCTAGTCATTAATATATTTTGAGAGAATGTGATTAAGTATTCACAAGTTTGATATGTCACATTATGAGAAACATTATGTTATTTGGTGAAAATTATTTGATTGAATATTTCATATTTTTGGGTTTTTAATTTGGTCATACATATTTTAAGGGATTTTTATGGCTAACTATTTATGGAATAGATTAATATGAACTTTGGCGGTTATTGTTTAGTTCTTAGAAATCAGTTTCACTACTAGAAAACTAAGCTATTTCCACTAACCTATATCCATGGTTTTCCATAACCATGGATCTAGGTATTTATACTAAGGCTATAGCCATGGTGTTAGGTCAGACAGGGTAATGAAAGATGGTGTAGAAGGAGGGGGTGAATAGACCAGATTATAAATTTTAATCAAATTAATTGATTAATTAAATTAATTATCAAAAGTTAATTATTTAGGTTAATTAGAAGCAGAAAAAGTAAATAATGAAAGGATTTTTTTTATAGTAGTTCGGTCCAAAGTGTGCATACTCTACTCTTATACCTCACTACTCGGTGATAGATACAAGTATACTAAAAAATAATTGTTAAAGGGGAATCACAACCCAATTACAATATCATTTTCTAGTGGAGGGATAAACACAATACTAATTTTTTTGTGGTGAGTGACAACCCTTAAAACCGGACTTTAGACACTAGGAGTCACAACCCAAATAGTCCTGACTTTAGATACAGAGATTCATGACCCTAAGATCCTAACTATAGAATCTAGGAGTCACAACCTGAGAAACAATAATAACAAATAATTATTTTGTGAGAAAAAGCATAAATAAAAAAATTGAGTACATGTGAGAGACGGAAAGTAGTGTTACAGAATCAGAACAAGATGAAAAAGAAGATAAAAATTAAACCACCAGTATCGGTTCTTGAGGTTTATATTAGCACGTCTCGTCATTGCATATTTTATTTGAAACAGAATTAATTCAACACTTTAGAGAATGAGCAGATAATGAAGTAGAGTGTCACAAGACGTTGCAAATGCACAACAGGTTCAAAGTTCACAAAACATTCTCTTTTCATTGAAATTGTGTTTATTTACCTACAAGAGAGAATGATATATTTAGAGAATAAAATATATAGCATGTGAAACAAATCCACTTACTTTGGATATTCAAATTTAATTGAGTCAAGAGCTCCCATAAATATCTCCATGAATATATCTACACTGTTGCTTCTTTATTTCTATAGAATAAATATCTAATAAAATAATTCAAAATATTTTGAATAAGTCTTCCAATAAAATCTCTAGAATAATAAAAGCATTGAATGATTTAAAACATCATTATAAACCCATTTAAAATGTTTTAAATGTAGTCAAAATAGTTCCTAAAAATTAGCAGCATATTCGGAAGTTAAATTCAAACATTTGAATTTAAACAATTTTGAAACGACCAAATTTATTTGTAAAAGACATTAAATTATTTTATTAATTTCTCTCTCTAAATATAGCACCAAAAACATTAAAAACTCTTTGATTATGATCCTTATATTTAATTATAATTTTTAAAAAATAATCATTAAAAAATAATCCATATATATCTAGAAAATCAATTTTAAAAAAATTACACAGAATGAATAATAACTTCAGAAATAACAGTAACTTCGAAATG
The DNA here is from genome assembly GCA_963277665.1 of Viscum album. NCBI lineage: Eukaryota > Viridiplantae > Streptophyta > Magnoliopsida > Santalales > Viscaceae > Viscum > Viscum album. The sequence continues at coordinate 1,179,789,846 of OY728135.1, forward strand.
AATAGTAACTTTAGAATGAATAGTAAATTTGGAATGAATAGTATCTTCAGAATGAACAGTGACTTCAGAATGAATAGTAACAAAATGTAGGGTATTAATAGTAACATAACGTAGGGTATGAACAGTAATGTAACATAGGGTATGAACAGGAACGTATGGTTGCCAAACCATACTTTGTGAAATGAACAGTAATGTAACGTAGGGTATCAATAGTAACATATAGTTTCCAAACCATACTTTTCATAATTAATAGTAATGTGATGTATGGTTTATGAATAGTAATGCATGGTTTCCAAACCATACTTTGTGAAAATGAATAGTATACCATACTTTCGTAAAAAATCAGGACAAAATATTTTGACCAATTTAACAAATTTTTAAGGGATCTTAACAGAAGATTCAGACTTTGGTCAAAACAAATGATTTTTATAAAAACTTATTATCCTTCCAACAAAAAAATAATCAATTAAAACAGAAATCTATATATCCCAAAATCATCAAAAAAATATATGCAAACAAATTTTGGAAAACCTACTACAACAAAACAACATATCATAACATCAAGTAATTTAAAGTCTAATCAAAAGATATTTTTAGACTTTGATGTAAACTAATGAAATCCAGATAAACATTTTAGATTTCCATTGAATCAGGTTTCATGATAATCGGATAACTATAGAAGCTGAAGTAAAATAAATACAGAAATATTTTAAAATAGTGAAATGTTGAGTTTCTAAAACCATAGTAGCAATTGTATTGAATTTTTAGAGACATAGATAAACATTTCCAAACTCCCTCATTAACTAATAAAGTATAGATAAATATCTTATCTTTCCAAAGTAATAAAAAAAAAATCCAAATTTCATAAATTATAATATCATCAAAATACAATGGAAAAGTAATTAAACAAAATCATATGAGATCAAATTAAAGGAAATATGCACATGCACAAACAATCTCCCCCTTTTTGTCTGATTACAAAAACAAAAAACTTAAACAATAAATGAATTTTTAAAATGATTGAAACCAAATAATTTCTCCCCAAAACTAACTTATTTCTCCCCAAAACATCTCTCCAAAACCTCTCCCCCTTTTTGTAAATAAAAAAAAAGTGAAAACATTCTCCCCCTAAACAAATGCAGTAAAGAAAATTTAAAATTCCAACATACCAAGAGAAAATTTTATTTTCTCAAACTGAGCAGAGTCTAAAGGCTTTGTAAAAATATCTGCAAGCTGATTTTTAGAGGGGATAAATTCTAAAACAATATCACTTTTATTCACATGATCTCAGATAAAATTAAATCTTAGATAAATATGTTTTGTTATAGAATGCTATAGGGGTTTTTAGAAATAGAAATTGTAGTTGTATTATCATAATAAATAGGTAGTTTATCAAGATAAACACCAAAATCACATAAGTTTTTCTTAATCCATAGAATTTTAGCACAACTACTAGGTGCAGAGATATACTCAGCTTCTTCAGTAGATAAAGCGATAGATAATTGCTTCTTCTATGACCAGAAAATTAAACATTTTCCCAGAAAATGACATATACCTAATGTGCTTTTTCGGTCAATTCTACAGCCTCCAAAATTAGAATCATAATAAGATGTTAAATCAAAATAGTTATATTTTGGATCAAATAAACCAAAATCAACAGTTCCTTTAACATATCTAATTATTCTTTTTACAGATTTAATATGACTTTATTTAGGATTATCTTGAAATCTAGCACATAAACAAACACTAAAAATGATGTCGGGTCTTGATGTAGTTAAATATAGAAAGCTACCTAGCATACCTCTATAAACTGTAGTATCAATTGATTTACCAGATGCATCACTATCTAATTTACAATTATTACCTATATGGGTTTTCATGGATTTAGAGGAATGAAGACCGAATTGTTTAATTAAATCTTTAGCATACTTAGATTGATTAAGAAAAATTCCATCATTCCTTTGAGAAATTTGAAGTCCAAGAAAAAAAATTAATTCTCATATTAAAATAATGTCAAATTAAAAAGACATCGATGAAGAAAAATCATTTCAAAGTATTTCACTAGATTATCCAAAAAACTATATCATCAATATAGATCTGAACAATTAAAATATCATCATAATATATTTTAATAAAAAGAGTTGGATCAACATTGCCTTTATCGAAACCTTTTTTTTAAAAAAAAAGTCTTTCTTACCAAGCACAAGGTGCTTATTTGAGACCATATAAATATTTAGATAATTTAAAAACATGGTAGGGAAATTTTTTATTTTCAAAACCAGGGGGTTGAGAAACATAAACTTATTTAGTAATAAAACCATTTAAAAATGCACTTTTTACATCCATTTGATATAATTTAAAACCTTGAAAACATGCAAAACCCAACAAAATTCTAATTTCCTCTAATCTAGCAATAGGTGAAAATGAATTTTCAAAGCATATACCTTCTTCTCAAGAGTATCATTGAGAAGCATTTCTAGCTTTGTTTTTGACAATCTTTCCAGATTCATCTAGCTTGTTTCTAAAGATCCACTTAGTTCCAATTACCTGCTTATCTTGAGGCAATTCTAATAAAGTCAAAAATTTATTTCAAATAAACGGATTTAATTCATATTGCATAGAAACAATCTAGTTTGCATCTTTTAAAGCAACATTAATATTAAAAGGAAGAAAATAAGAAATAAAAGCAGAATTGACCCAATAATTTAAAATAGAATTTCTAGTTTTGACACTAGAATAAAATGGCCAATTACATTTTCAATAGGATAATCTTTTTGACTCTTCCATGATATTGGATTAGGTTGAGAAGGAGTATTCTCCCCCTCAATTAATTCATTCTTATCTTGAGGAATATCTTCACATAAATTAAAATCTCTAAACTCATCATCAATAACATTAGAATCAGAATTTATTTTAACATTATTTTCATCATACATAACATAAAAAAATTCATCAATAACCATCATTCATTTATTATAAACTCTATAAGATTTACTATTATTAGAATAACCAAGAAAAATACCTTCAATCACTTTTTGCATCAAATTTATCTAAATTATCCTTTTAATTTAAAATAAAAACTTTATATCCAAAAACTCTAAAATAACCAACTTTAGGATTTTTATTTTCGAATAATTCATAAGAAGTTTTCTTTATCAAAGGTCTAATAAGAATTATTTTTGAAAAATAACATGCAGCAAAAAAAGACTTAGCCCCAAAATATCTAGGCAGATTATATTCACTTAACATAGTTCGAGCCATTTCAATAAGAGTTCTATTTTTCAGTTCTACAACACCATTTTGTTATGGTGTTCTAGGAGCAGAGAAATTATGAAAATGTACATTCTTTTCACATAATTTTTCAAAATCTAAATTATAAAATTCACCTCCTTTATCACTACAAATAGAAATCATCATACAACCTATTTTATTTTGATTTTATTTATAGAAAGCAGTGAATTTAAATAAAGTATCATTTTTGAGCTAAACAATATACCCAAGTAAATATACTATAATCATCAACAATAACTAAATATATTTCTGTCCACCAATGCTAGAAATTTTTGTTGGGCCAAATAAATAAAGATATACTAACTGTAAAGGCTTATTAGTACTTATCTAATTAATAGGTCTATTTTTTTTGTGTTGCTTCATTTTCATGCAGGGGTCAAAAACATGAAGTTATTCTTTCATCAAATAAGGAAGTTTTAAAACATTCTCATGCTTTGAGAGCTTATGCAACATTTTGAAAGTAACATGACCAAAACATCGGTGCCAATGGATGCTGTTATTCTATACAACATTAGAACACTTTACATATTGAACGGTTGGTTTAGAAAAATTAATAGTATAAATATTATCTTTTCAATTAGCATAAAATAAGAAAGGATCATCTTTAAAAACTAAATATTTATCATTTTGAAATTTAACTTCCATTCCATCATCACATAATTTTGATATACTAATTAAATTATGTTTTAAACCTTTTACATATAAAACATTTGAAATAAATGTATAATTTGAAATACCAAATTTACTAAAACCTTTTACTTTTCCTTTGGAATTGTCTCCAAAAGTAACAGTGCCTCCATCACATGTGTTGTACGAGGTAAAAATTGATGGGTCTTCGATAATATTCCTAGAGAATCAACTATCCATGTACCCTATGTCGTTCTTGAGACATCCAAGGAATTTTTCCTAAAAATAATCAATTAATTGACAATTTTGGTACCCAAGCTACTTTGGGTCCAATAGGATTAGTAATACAATTTTTATGTACCCATAGAAAATTTAAACATGTATTGTAAGGTACTCTTGATAACAAGCATTTAGAAATATTAGTTTTTGTAAATCCCAAATATTGTTTAAATCTAAGTGAGAAGTCATTGACATAGTGAACATTCATGCCACATTTAAAACAAGTAACAGTTGAAGTACAACCAGTTATAATTTTAACAAAATGGGTTTTATACATTTGAGGTAATCTTTTATCATAACCAAAACCATATTTATTTTTATCAGTTTTAGTCAAAGACATCATCTCATGATATTTTTCACGACCTTGAATAAAAGAAGATAAATTTTAATTAAGACATTGAAATTAATTTTTCAATTTCTCATTCAAATCTTCACCAATTTTTAAATAATCATAAACCATTGAATGAGAAGGAGAATCATTGTTTGTTACCTTATTATTTTCTTAAAAAATTAATTTATTTTCAGAAATATTTTTTTCATTATCATCTTTAATTTTGTTATATAAATTAGCATCTTTGAAAACAGTTTTTCATAATCTTTCAATTTCTTTATTTAATTCAAAAACATTGGGGTTTTCAGATTTTTATTAAGAATCAGAACATTTAGAATAATAACTAGAATTACTAACCTTATATAGTGATGCCATGAAACACAAGTTAGAAAATTATTTTTCATTTCTAGATTTTTGACTAGAATCAGATTATTCAGTAAAACTCTAGCTAGTTGTCAGTGAATTTCTATCCTTATTTTTGTATTTATCTTTATTCTTCAGTTTAGAGAAATATGGTTTGATATGAACTTTCTTCTAGCACTCATAAAAAGTTACATCTGAATCATTGTAATTTGTATCACCTTTCTTATCTCCCTTATATTTTTCTTTTTGAGGGATTCTATTAATCTTGTTTTTGAATCCTTTATTTTTCATTCTATTGTAGACTCCAATTACAATATAACCTATCTATTACTTTTCAATATCCTATAGATTAGAATCAGAAGAGTCATTAAAAATAACATTTACCGACTGAAAATCTACACCTTTTCTTTTTATTGTCTCATCATCAGCAATGTTATTCAGTTCCAGTTCATGTTGGAGTAGTGATCCAATAAATTCATCAATTGTGTACACTATGATGTTCTTTATTTCATCAATTACAACCTTCTTTTTATGCCATTTCATTGGTAATGCTAGTAGAACTCTTTCAACAAGTAACGGATTTTCCAGAGCTTCTCCATGTGAATTCATTCCGTTCACAATTCTTTTGAATCTATGGAACATTTGGTTTACAGTTTCATCTTCACCCATCCTGAAGTCTGGATACTCAGCAAAAAGCATTCCAAGCATGGTTCAGATCAATTTTTCAGAGCCAAGGTGAGTAACTTTCAGAATCTTCCAAATCTCATGATCTGTCTTACATGCAGACACATGACTAAAAAAACTTCTGTTAATAGAACAATATAAAATATTAACAACTTTGTAATTTAAGACATATCTAGTAGTATCAATTTCTACAAGAGTACCTGGGTTAGCTTCGGGTAGTTTTTATTGTTAGTACATGATAGACCGGTTCTCAATGATCTCTTATTTTAGAGTAGACAAAAATAAATGGATAGATAAATTCTTGAAGGAACAACCCATGGTACTGATCTTTGGTATAATGAAATGTAATGATAGAGAAAAAATATTCTTAATAAGGTTAGCATATGATACCAATTATTATGCCAAAATGTGTAATAATAGATGGTCTAGATGGGGGGGGGAGGGTGAATATAATAGATTAAAAATTTTAATCAAATGAATTGATTAATTAAATTAATTATCAAAGTTAATTATTAAGGTTAATTAGTAGTAGAAAAGGTAAATAAACCAAGGATGTTTTTTATAGTAGTTCAGTCCAAATTGGGACTAATCTTCTCTTATACCTCTATACTCGGTGAGAGAAACATGTGCACTAAAAATTATTTTTAAAGGGGAATAATAACCCAATTACAATATCCTTTTCTAGTGGAGGGATAACAATGACACTGACTTTTGTGTGGGGAGTCACAACCATACAACCTAACTTTAGACACTTGGAGTCACAACCTAAACATTCTTGAGTTTAGATACAAGGATTCACAACCCTAAGAATATGACATTAGAATCCGGGAGTCACAACCCAAGGAAAAAGAATAAAAAATAATGATTTTGTGTGAAAAATCATAAACAGAAAAACAGAGTGCGTGTGAGAGATGTAAATTAGTGTTACAGACATAGAATCAGAAGAAATAGAAGATAAAAATTAAAGCACAGGTTATGGTTCTTGAGGTTTTGATCAACACATCTTGTCGATGCATATTTTAGTCAAAGTATAATTAATTCATCACTTGAGAGAAAGAGTGGATGGTGAAGTAGAGTGTCACAGGACATTGAAAATTCACAACAGGTTCAAAGTTCACAACACTTTCTCTTAGTATTACAATTTTATTTCTTTACCTACAAGAGATAATGATATATATAAAGAATAAAATATATAGCAAGTGCAGTAACTCTGATTCCTTTGGATATTCAAAATTAATTGAGTCAAGATATCCCATAATTATCTCCATGAAAATAGCAGCATCTTTGCTTCTTTATTCCTTTAGAAAAAATATCTAATAAATTAATTCAAAATATTTTGAATAAGTCTTCCAATAATATATCCAGAATAATTAAAGCATCGAATAATTTATAAAAACCTTTTAAATCCATTTAAAATGTTTTAAACAAAGTTAAAATATTTCCTGAAAACTAGCATTATATTCTGAAATTAAATTCAAACATTTGAATTTAAACAATTTTGAAACATCCAAATTTATTTGTAGAAGATGTTGAAAAAATTTATTAAATTTTCTCTCTAAATATAGCACCAAAAAAATTAAAAACTCTTTGATTATGCTCCTTATATTTAATGAGAATTTGTCATAAAAAAATCATTAAAAAATATACCATATATATGCAGAAAATCAATTTTTTAAAAAAATGCGTGGAAAGAATAATTAATTTGGAAAGAAGAGAAACTTCGGAATGAACAATAACTTCGGTATGAATAGTAGCTTCAGAATTAATTGTAACTTCAGAATGAACAGTAAATTCAGAATGAACAGTAACATAACGTAGGGTGTGAATAGAAACTTGGGGTATGAACAGTAACATAATGTAGGGTATGAACAATACGTATGCTTGCCAAACCATACTTTGTTGAATGAACAGTAATATACACATAGGGTACAAACAGTAATGTATGGTTTCTAAACCATAATTTTTGGAATGAGCAATAATTTAATGTTGGGTTTATGAATAGTAACTTATGGTTTCCAAACCATACTTTGCAGAATGAACAATAAACCACACTTTTCTAAAAAATCATGATAGAATCTTTTAACAAACTTTAACAAATTTTTAAGGGATCTTAATAGCAGATTCAGACTTTCGTCAAAACGAATGATTTAAAAAAACTAATTATCTTTCCAAAAAAATCAATTAAAAATGACATCTACATGTACCAAAATCATCAAAAAACAAAAGAAAAACAGTTCTGGAAAAACTGTTTCTATAAAACAGCATATCATAACTTCAAGTAATTAAAAGTCTATTAAAAATATATTTTTAGACTTTGATGTAAACTAATGAAATCAAGATAAACATTTTATATTTACATATAATTATGTTTCATGCAAATCTGTTAATTTTAAAAGTTTTAGTAAAATAAATATATAAATTGTTTAAAATAGTGAAACGTAGAGTTTCTAAAACCATAGTATGACTTTATTTAATTTTTATAGAAATAGATTAGCATTTTCAAACATCCTCATTAACTAATAAAATATAGATAAATATTTTATCTTTCCAACATAATAAGAATCCCAAAAATCTAAATAACATAAATTAAGATATCTCTAAAAACGGAGGAACAATAATCAAGAAAAATCATATGTAATCAAATTAGAGGAAATATTCACATGCACAAACCCATGGTTTATATAAAACTATGGATACAGGGATAGTGTATAGCCATGATTTTCTTGAACATGGATATAGAGTTTTTTTCTCAATGTCTATATCCACATTTATATGAATCCATGGATATAGACTATAACTATAACCACTTTTTTTATAAACAATTGCTATAGGTTTCCTGTGTAAGCATTGGTAATTTTTTTCCATGAGAATATAATGGGAAGAACTATTTCCATGGTTTATTTTCTATAACCATAAGTTATAAAGACACACACACACACATAAACACAAACACACACATAAACACACACACACACACACACACACATATACCATAAGTTTTTTGTAGGGTAATGGTAATGTGGCTAGCTATGTATAGAGGAGGTATAGAGAATAAACTTGTTGGTGGATATTTATTTTAGCCCTATGTCTCCAATTTAGCAAGGCTATAGTCACAATTTTCCATCATATGGAAATAGACTTTATAGCCACAGTTTTCTAATATGTAAATAGACCCTATATCCATGGTTGAAACTATGGCCATAAATTTATACCTTAGTGGACAATAGTGAGGGATATTTCTACAGTTTCAAAAACTGTGGCTATAGGTTCAGTTTTCATAGTGGAAATTGTGGAAATAACGGATTAAAACAATGGCTAGAATTTTTTTATGACCATTCCAACATGATCCAAAACCAACTAGAACCATTGATATATCTTATATCCATATTTTTACCCATATAACCATGGTTTTTGATCATGGATATAGCCAAATTTTCTACTTTAGTTTATCATATTTATCCATATTGGATTTCTTGTGCAAAAAGAATATGGTTTTTCAAAATATTTAGACAAATATGGAATGAATTTTAATTATTTTATGGATATTTTTTTGTTAAATGTTAATTTTAGTGATTTATTAATGAAAAATCCATCATGAATATTCATTTCTTGAAATAAGAGATGAAGTGTAAATTTATTGAAGAACAACCAAAGGATGAAATTGTGTTAATGAAATATATAGAAATATGGAAATAAATTTTATCATATTATATATATTTATAGTAAGATAATACCCTGATATTAGGAAAATGATCTTGAAATTAAAATCTTATCATTTTACATTCATTTATAATGAATTTACGGTCTTTTCATGCCTTACCAATTTATGGTTTTATGGCCGTTGAATTTCTGATGGTCATGTTATCTAAAAGTATTTTCTCCTCCATGTATATATTTTAACTTCAATCCATTTTTCTCTTTATATGGGAACCATATTTTTTGTTAATTTATGTAACCATTATAATTTCCTATACCCTTTTTTAAAATAAGATTCATTATCCCTCAGTACGATGTGGATTTTCAATAATGATATTTTGATAATTGATATAATATTGTGAGGGGAGAGTTATTTATATGTGATAATGTAACACCTATAAAATTAAACATAAAAAATAATAATCTCATTAAATTTCTTAAAGAAAGACATCACGATTTATGTGTATTGAGATGTTTTATAAAAATACTATTTTTAAATGTGACCTAGCCATTGAATTATAGGGTTGGAATATGATTAACCACATTATTAGATATATTTATAGTAGTCCTAACAAATAAAAATATATTGATTAATTATTGGGAAATAAGCACACAATTTTTAGTTCAGTCTTCTTATACTTCAAGAATGTATTTTCTTCAAAAATAATTTTTATTGAATTTTGTGCATGGAAATTATAATAAATTTCTTCCACATTCAAGATATTTATTTTAAAAAATGAACATAATTTTTTAAATAATAATTTCAAATGTATTTAGTTTTATATTTTGATTATTTTATAAAAAGATTTATTTTTTGATGAATAATGAAAATTAATGATTTTTATTGAAAAATATATTTTTAGTTTAAATAATTTTGAATGATCCATATTTTTTTAGATTTTAATTAAAATTAAAACTATTTAATTTATATTATTAATACTCCAATTAATTTCATTTAAATTTATTTTATTTTTTATTTATTTAAAAAAACATTTAATACTTCAATTTTTTTTTTCTTGACAACATATTTTTGTTTCATTCTGTGGGTTTAATTTTAAATTAATTTATAAAAATTATATTAATTTCATCATTAAAAATGGATGAAATATTTGGAATTAGGATTATGAAAAAATTTAAATAGTTCCCTTTTACTTTTTTTCATTATGAATTGTATCCATGGTAAATATTTCCTATTACGGTAAGGGTAAAATGGGTAAAACACGGTCAAAACCATGGGATAGAGATTTAAATTTTTATAAAACATAATTTTTCATAATGGATGAGTGTAGATTTTCCATAATGATCAATTTTTCAAAATTATTTCCACTACGATCCATTTTTCTTTGATTATGACCTTTTTATTATTTTAAGAAAAGAATAAATATAAAATGTCACTATCTTGACTTGAATATATCTAAATTTTTTATTTAAGGATAAAAAGATGAAAATTTTATTTATAAATATTTATTTGTACTCTTAATTACTTTTTTATCATGCAAATTTATTTTTAATTCTTAGCGACTGAATAATTACCCTAATTTTTTGTGTAGCACCAAAACAATATTTATTCAATTAATAGAAAAATAAAATAAATGATTTTAAAAATATTAAAAGTAACACAATTTAGATGAATTCTTATGTTCCATGAATTTTGTAATTAAATATAAAATATTAGGGATTTGTGATAGGTTTATATTTAAATTGAATAAATTTCTTGATGAGTTTAATGTCAATGTAAATGAATAGTTCCAATAATGAGATTAATTGTATTATATAATAAAAAATATTTAATTAAATGATTTAAAATTCATAAAAATCCAATCCTTGGACATGTGAATGTGATATGGTTGAAAATTTCATTCCTAGTACATTTATGGGTCACTTTTCCTTTTATTGTTAAATTTATGACCCTTAACATGGAAAAAACATTGATATTACTAAAATTTTTAAAGTGATTAACTGGGTGTTAAAACTAATAGATATGGGTAAAAATATCACTAAAATTTCCTAATATTATATTATGAGAGTCTTTAGACTTATCATAACCATATATTAAAAATATATCAATTTGGTTTCACTTTATTATAAAAAAATAATACATATTAACTTTAATACTTCATGTAATTCTAAGAGTTCCCTCCCCTCACTTATAAAAGGGCACCTCTTCCCCTCCCTTACTCAAACATTTTAAGCTTTTAATATCAGCCATAAACTACCATAATATCCTTCTATATTCCTTTAAAAAATTCTAGAGTGTATTTTATGTCCAAAATACCATCCTTTCCTAGATTATTGTGTAATACAAATAAGGGTTATCAATGAGGTGGACTAACTCTTAACCGAGCATTTTCAATTTTATTTCCTATTATAATTTGTCTAAATATATTTTATCCATTATAAAATAATTACTTAAGTATCAAGAATATTTTTAGTTGTTATTATAATTATAGGATAACCATTATCCACCTTCTTCTCATCCATTGGAAGATGATAACTTCGCTCATGCGTACGTGTGGAGTACCACCTCCCCAAAGCGAAGAGATTTGTTTCATTTCCTCATTACATGGAAGATGATAAATATATAACTCATATAAATATATGATATATATTATATAATAATTATTATTCAAATGTGACTTATCATTTAAATTTCATTCATTCCATCTATTTAAAAGTGAAAACAATGTCTACACATTCATATGATCTACCGTCTCTATGAATGTTGTAATTCATTTTTTATCTGTAAATTTATGAATAAATATCCCTCTATATATAAATAATATATATATATATATGATATTTATAAAATGATTAAAATTCTATCGATTATGGAACCACGATCAATGTATAAGGACTAGAACTGTCGTAACAAAACATGCATGAAAAACAAAGCAGTTATCACCCAGAACCTTGATTTTAATAAATAATAGTTAATAAATGGGTAATAATATGGTATAAGTAAATAATATATTGTATTATATATATCATTATGGTTCTAGTATACATATATAATATTTATTTATTATACTAGAGCCTCAAATTTTTATGAATAATTATGATACTAGAGGTAAAATATTTTTGTATCACTTTCATTTTTGGTAGACACATGTCATATTCAACAATTATTTATTTTATGTGGTGTATTTACTTACAAAGAATATATTTTATAATGAGTTTATTTAAAATTATTGGGATATAAATATCCATCTAAGTTCCTTTATTTCATTAGGTTTTGATTCTAAAGTTACCATTAAGTAAGGGATTTATGTTTCTATTACCACTCCTTTTTTACATGAGGATAGAAAGGCTAAAAGGAAAGTCCCTCATTCATATAAGGAAATAGAAGGAAGGAAAGTTTCCAATTTTCTTTAGTAGACAGATATAAGGCTCCCCCATGTTTTCCATGTTGAAAAACATGATCCACATATGCGGTGAATAATTTTATATAGGTCTAGGCAACACGAACCTTATATGGGGACGTCCAGACAAGTATAAGTAAAACCTGTGTGGAACACCTGTGAAAGTATAATCTGTTTGGAAGAATATAAAGATATAATTTCATGATGTTATTGAACAAAAAACATATTTCACTTAGGGTCATGAGTTTTCCTATAAATAGAACCGTTGGGCTCCCCCTTTTAAAGGATAAGAATATGAAAAGATAGATTGAAGATTTGATCTCCCTAGTCCTTCACCCAAGTCCTCAAAACCCTCAAGGTAGCTTTATAAGATTCAAAATAAAGGGAATTAATGGAAAAATTAGGAATTTAGTTTTTATAGTGTCTAAGAAAAACCAGAAATACACACGAATCCCCCTCCCCCTAGTCCACAACCACTAGGTAAAAGTACCTTTCCAAAACCTGGGACTTGTGTAAGTTTTATCCAAAGAAACATGAGGAAACCATTGAGGATCTGAGAAATGTCTCACCCAATAATTGTTTCATGGGTTTTCTACCACCCAAGAGAAACATGTATCTCACCAAATTTATACTTAGGTGAGGAACCTCCAACTCACCCATGTCCTACTTGGGTGAGGTACCCCTATCTCACCTAGGTACCACATGGAAAAATCTAAAACCAGCTCACCTAGGTACCACCTAGGAAAATCCAATTCCATATCGCATAGGAATCAACTTGGAAAAGTCAAGTATGGATCATCTAGGTGTCACCTAAGTGGAATAATGAACAAATCTCCCAGTTATCTTCTAGGAGAAATCAAGACCAGATCACCTAGATATCACCTGGGTGAATTCCAATCCAAATCTCCCAGGTAATAATAAGAAAAGATCTATTTATCTCACTCAAGACTCACCTAGGTTATTTTACCTATGTTCTCTTTCTCATTTTACCAATGATTGGTCACACCTCTCCCTATGAATCCCACCAAATAGATAAAAAGTAAAACCTCGGCTGAAGCCCCTATATTTACACAATCAGGGTATAGGCAGCACAACTATGTAACTCATTTTATTGTGTATTTTCAAAGTAAGAGAAGTCCCATATTTAACCTCCCTTATAGGAAGGACACTTATGGTGATTACAATTGTGTATCATCTGGATAATGAGGACCCTGACCTTGGAAGAAGTTACAGGGACCTTCCCCCTTTAGACGGTCAGAAGGATCACATGCTTTTCCCTTTAATGAGAGCTAATAGTCTATCTTCTTTTTCTCTTCAACCTATTGAAAGTGCCACCCAAGGTAATACCTTCTGGATTAAACCACTAGTTTTTCTTGAGGGACATCTCCCAACCTTGCATAACCTCACCCTCATTCATTGGAGGATGAATGATATTGTGTAAATTTTATGATCTTCCACTTACTCTTGTTTCTCATACTGAGCGTGAGTCACATGAGATTATAGGTTAGTAGTCGTAGTTTAATCAACATTATCAAATATTCACAACATGGTCTACCTTCATAGGTGTAAATTTTATGATCTTCCACTTACTCTTGTTTCTCATAATGAGCATGTGTCACATCAGATTATAGGTTAGTATTCATCATGTCATCAACATGATCAAATATTCACCACATGGTCTACCTTTACAAGTGTAATCCCCAACCGTGTTACTATTTTCTCATTGGTTCATGTCCCATGTTAGACCAACCTTCATAGAGACAAATTCCCAATGAAGTATACATGGGAATAAACTATAGGTTTAAGATTTTACCAAGTTTCTATATTCTCAAATTTCCATATTCCCTGCTTTTCCAAATTTTAATGGGACGCATTCCCAATGAAGTGGACTTAGGAATCATCCATTGGTTTAAGCCCCAACCATGTAATTATGTTCTAAAAGGGATATATTAATTATGAGACCAATATTTATAGGCTCAAATTTCTAATAAACTATGCTTGGTCATCCTCCATAGATGTAATACCCAACCATGACACTATCTTCTCAAAGGGCCATATCCTTTTGAGAGTAACCATAGAGGGCCACATTCCCAATGAAGAATACTTGGGCTTCCTACATGGTGTAATCCACATAATCATATTACCATCCACTCAAACAACAATATTTTCTACATGATAATAACTTCATAGGTCCATATTCCCGATGAAGCAACTAGTTGGGCCTTCTCCAAAGGTATAATTCTCAATCTTTCGAACTATGTGGGATTTTATTCTCATCCAAATGGGATATGTAGGAAGCCTCTATATTGTTCAAACCCAACACCCTAGTTTACATTAATATTATTTGGAATGTATTCCTAGTAAGATAAAATCTAACATGGAGGAAAATATTCTTTTGGTACCTTTCCATCACCGTCCTTATTGTGATAAATTTTGAGTATTATCAAGACCCAACTTGGGAGGCCACATCCCTTTTAATTCAATTTATTACCATTATCATCAGTCTATATTACCAGTGAGGGCCACCATCACAAGGCCATATCCCCCTACCAGAAAAACCACATTAGGTTCATTTCAGCATTAGTCAAACACCATCCTTTTCTAGGCATCCTATGCATATAAATCCTTACCACATGAAGTTAAATTGAAATGTTTGGTCCTTGTAGGATGAACATATATGGTATGATGTTTCCCATTAAGTGGTAAGGAACTATGTGGTTTATGATTCCTCTCATGGAGATATTTAGGAAGCCCATAAGATGAGCATGATTCCAACATCAAAACAAATCCCATATCCCAGTATGATGATAAATTCTAGAGTGCCTAACTATCTTTCTTATAACCAAAACCAAAAAACAAAAAACTTAACCATGATGAAGGACCTTTGATATGTATAGATGGTTTCATTGATAGAGAACCTCTAAAAAAGAAAAATGGTTTCGTCGATGGATGACCATATATATATACAGATGGTTTCTCATCAATACAAGTATGATACATTTTTGATACATATGAGTAACCAAGTCCATATTGGGAATTTAAAAATGGATTCATGAATATGTCTTAAATATATAAGATTGTTTTGGAGTAGGCAAAAAAATTTCCCACCAAAAGGTTGGGATGATCTCAAAATCCCATCCTCTTGAACAATGTGAGTTCTTAAGTGTCACTGGTTAAACATCCCAATGACTTACAACATTTGGAAATCAAGTCCATGAGCCATCATGGACATGAGATCCATTGGGTGTTTTCTGTTACATGAATTAACCTCACCAAGAATTTCCTAAAAAGGGATGAAAAAAAATGGTGAACCCAACATTAAATATTGTGTAAACATTCTCAAACCTTCCATAATAAATCATCATGTCCATGATTTTCATCAGAAAAAATGGTGAACCTGATATGAATTAATTCATTAATCCTTTAATGGTTGTGTTGACCACATGCTATGCCGCTTTTTTTCCTTTGGTAAAATGAAGGTGGGATAAACATGGATACATTCCAACAATAATTTTCACATGAGTTTTTTAGGGTTATATAAATTTGATGTTTTTTATTGCTTTTTGGTTATATATTAATGTCCTGGGAACTTTATATAGAACTTCCTTCAATCCAAATGGATTCCTACCAACTAAAAAGAACATACACATCAGCACATTGAAAACCAAGTCCTCATCCAACTAGAGGACACTGTCACCAACCCTACATCTTCAATGTCGAGTTTCAGTCACCTGAATTCTAGAGTACCATATTAATGATATTACCCCAACCACAGAGTCTATGAGAGAATCCCTCCATTAAATGAAACCCTTCATACCATCCACTCAATGATGGCTTGTTTTCAATAAGTAGACATCAACCATCATCATCTCAACCTATTTTAAGAGCCTTTCCCCATAACACAACAACATTTTCTTCTATTACCTTAGGGATACAAACAAAGCGGTTAAAAATGGAATCCTAATGACAACATAGAAGTCTCCATGATGGGATCCTTCTAAAATATTCTATCATAAATTCCACACCACTCTAAGTCCTCAACATAATGAATACACCACCCCATGGGATGAATGTTATGTCACTCAGACCCAAGCATCCAGGGGAGCCCTCTGAGTCCAAATATCAAACAAACCAGGATAGTTCCACATCTCTCTTCCCAACAAATATGTTCTCCACCAAAACATAGTGTAAACCTATGAGGAGAATAAAATTATTACATCGATACATCAAACCTATTAGCATGGTCTGGAATCACCTAGAGAATCCAGTCTGAAAATACCAACATTAATTAGGGGGAGATCCCAAATTTCCAACCCCATATATGAAGGATTCTAGTATATTATTGTAGGAAAGATAGTTCAGGTGTAGGCCCAGATCCCTACTCCAATAAAATAATGGGTGTATATTCTTTTCCTAACTGCAGAAGTCTTATAACACATCCCGAAGATGATAGAAGGGTAAGAAAAAAATCCCTACCAACATTATGTAATGCTTACAAGATATAATGATATCAATATAAGTTTATAAGAGCCAGGAATGAAAACCCACCTACTCAAGTAGGGTGACTCATAAGGATACAATTAGAGTCAATTAAGAGTATATACATATCCTTGCTCCCTTCCAGGATGGTCATCAGAAAAATCCCATGATAAATAGAGAAATGAATCAGGCACATATCCTCATTCGAAATAGAGCTCATCAGTCTATTATAGTATCCACTATAGGGAATTCATATATAATTGTGAAAACCTAAGAAACTTATTAGATAATTCTAAAAATATCAGTTGTGTTTCTTATGAATGATCTTGTGTTTGAACATCGCTATCCATAATATGCGACTTATGTAATCCCAATAAGAGTACCCAAAAACAAGTCACACTAAAGGTAATTTGAAAATCAAGAACATGTAAATGATAATTATCTAGAAAACACTAGTTTTATAGAGGTCCTAAAACATCCATAAATTGTGGTTTCATATCCTATTGATCCATTACCATATTACGGAAAAAATAGTTGCAATTGTGAAGGTCCTACCCATAAATTTATTACCATAAACTTTGGAGGACCTCCCCAAAACATTTTCACGAAGGTTTCATTTTTTTCATAAAATTATTAATTAGGAGAATATTTATTTTGATTAGTACAATAGAAACCATCATTTTGGTTAGAAGGTCATATGGAAAGAAGGCCCCCCTTTCCAATGTATTTCTTATATTCCCCCTATACTGTACATTAAAAACACTATTCTTATGGTCGGACATAAAGTCATGATAATAGTCCTCCCATGATGGAATTTTCTGTGAAGGTCCTCCACATAGTAATATTTTAATTTTACAAGAATTTCCTCCCCTTTATAAATCAATTTTGAGAAAGTACTCATATCGTGAGGCACTTGGGACTGTGAAGCCAATAAAACCATATTCCTTATCATTAATAAGTGATATTATATCTCATACAGAAGAAATCCCAAGGCCATTGTCATTCTTAGAACCACCATTATATCATATGACTTCCTAAATAGTAGTGGTGATTCCAAAAAATTACACCATTTACAAAAAAGTGGATGAGAAGCGTCCACTTTGGTTAGATCGGGTGGAAGATTACTCTACAAAAGCTAATGAGGACATGTTACTTATGAGTATATAGTTGGATAAAGATAATATAATGGACTTATTGTGGCACCTATTATATCCTCAATATGTAGTCCCAAAAACTTTTTTAGAGAAGTGTGTGAATAAAATTAACATGATTGTATGGATAACTCTTTGTCACTTGAAAGATAATCCCTCATTTTATGATGGATCTGAAAACCATGTCGAGATAATAAAATAGATGTGTCATTGAATTGACTTATCTGACATTCTAATTGAGCTGCATCCAAAACTGGGAAGACAATGAGAGGCTCTTCAATTCACATTTCACAATGCATTAGGGGATCTACATCAGGTTTTTCTAAAGGCTCTACTTAGTATTCATATCGTGGTATGTGGATAGAACAAATCATTGTGCTTAACCCCAGTCCCCAATCAATAGGGTCCTCTAGAAGTAATTTCTTGCAACATAATATCCATTATATAGATCTCAAAAGTAAATATTTCACATGATATATGGAACACTAAGTATGAACTAGCCCTGTACTATTCCCATATACTTCTGGATCAATAAGATAAATCCATTGATTTTTTTTCACGAGGCATCTAACAAGGTTGAAAATGATTCTCACATAAGAAAGTCCAATTGTAAAACATAGCATTGAATTTGAAATATATTATCCAATGGGATGATTATATGATTCACCTAGCTCATGTTTTATCAAATAACATCAATATTAGAAAAACAGTTGCAGTAGTTACAACCATATAAAAACAGAACAATCCCTAGCCTACAGGGATGAGGGAATTTTTAACACATTTTTTCCCCTAAAGGTATATTAATTTAGCTTGAATTGTTGTAATAATGGGATGAGAATAGATCTATCCAATATATTTGATAACCTTTTTACCTCACCCCCTCCCCAATGAGAGTCATTCTTTTCATGTTTAGAGGGAGAATCACAAAGTGAATCATACCACTTTGTCTGGTTTCGTGATGTGGTTTTATCATTGGGGACAAACTTGATGAAACTATCAGAAGATCCCCTTTAAATTAAAATTCACTAGATAAATCTATGAGGGTCATTAAAGGAAATGAAAAAATCTATTTAATAACCATAATAAAATAACATTAGTTGGGGGTGAAACTACTCTTGAAAATCATGTTTCCCTTTATAGGGATTATTGATACCACTATCCCTCCTTCCATTCTAGTACTAATGTGACACCTAAAATTCATTACTTATCAATAAACATCATTATCACCACCCTATCGGAGGTTATAGAACATGATGCATATACATAGGGATAGTAGAAATACACTTCCATCCAAAATACGGTCGACACCGAAATGACTAAAGAATGTGTGCATACTAGGAACCAAAGGATCATCAAGAATTTGGGGACTCCCTCAAATACTCCACTACCACCTACTATATGATAACATTTCCTAGAAATGATTAATGGTGTAGACACATCTCACCCACCACTTAAAGATGTAGAGCCTCCAACACTTAAGGAAAAGTTTTCTTAATAAGAGGAAGAGATAAAGTAATAGAAAAATATCAGTTAAATGTTATACAAGTAAACAACTTTGATGGATATGTTCTTCAATAATAACCTCATATCATTCCACCAGTTGACATAACTCATCAGGGAGGGCTTGTCGCAATAAAAAATTAGAGCCAAAACGTCCATTTAATGTGGGGAACCGATAGCCAATATATATGGATCTGATGGTAGTATGATATAACTAATTACCCCCATCAGGGAAATAACTAGGATCATGTTGGAAAAAATATCATGGGCCAACATGTATAGTTTATCAAAATAGGTACAAGTTTATCCACCACATCCAATCTAACTCTTTGCTCCCCCTAAAAAATCCCACTCAACTAGTTATCCTCACAGAACTTGTCGACACTAGTGGGTCATTAGAACCCTAATTAGATGTCATAGAGTTTTATCATGAACCAGTTCAACTACAATGAAATAATCACCCTAAAAGGGTTGATATAAACCTTCCCCCTTGAAACATTGGGAATCCCAAATTCCCAATACTCAACAATTCCTGGTATTTGGAATAAAATATGATGCTCTTTGTTTTCCACTGTGGTCCCATGATTGGAACAATTTAGAAACAAGATACATCGAAACTCAGATGTTTGGTATAGACCCTTTAAGGTCTATTCTTTTTAGGAATACCATTTTTTTAGCTGGGTCAATCAAAGGGTGGGAAGATCTTCACCATCAATTCTTCTATCAATTTAGCTCCACGCTATAAAAGAAAATGGTTCTTAACCTCTCAAATTTTATATTGTGATAAAATTAGAGGGAATTGTATTTTCTTGTTAGTTAGAAAGTCTTGAATTACTCCTTGAACTTGTAGATTCCTCCGGAGGATCTAATAGGTATTTGCATTAAAAATATTTGAGATGAACTGTGAACTTCATGTATCCTGCTAAAGTATCCAGATAGATTTCCAGATCTTTTCATAGTTGAGAAAAGTTTGAAAGATTCTATTTGGATAACAAAATACAAGTCTCAATAAGTACTAACATATCAGGGAAGTATAATGTGTAAATAATAGAAGACAATTTTTACCTTAAAAATAGATTCTATACTATCTCCAGCTCTAAAGCCCACACCTCCTTTTATGGAACCACTCCTAGAATAGAAAATATAGAAACAATACCCCCTTTAGATTGATATAAAGTATTATAAACATTCACAATTTTAGGATAAAAAGAATAATTTTTATTCTTTCTAAGAGGATCACATTATGGTTTACTTTTTTTCATCAATGGAAAACAACTTGCTAACATTTACAAAACATAAGATACCTGATCAGATTGGTCTAGATGACCACCCAAATTACTACCCATATCATAAAACACTAGGAAAAATCAGTAATGACTACTTGGTCTTTAATTATATCCTATAAAAGATGGTTGAATCCAGGTATTTAAAGTTGGGTAAACCATCGACACAGGTGGCATGTGTTTCTTCCACTAACCCAAAGGAAAAAAGGTGAATGGAAAAAAGTAAAAGTAAGGGTTCAAAAAAGTTCAGAAATTGGTGGTCTAGAAAAATAATAAACCAAAATCATTCCATCCTCAAAACATAATTAGACCAACCAAATTTACCCTCAACTATATCTATTTTAATAAAAATAATGTTGTAAAAACCAAAAACCTCTAAAACACAACTCTATAAGAAATAACCTAGTCAGAAGAACAGAATTTTGGTATAAAAGGATAAACCTTTATAGAGGCCAAATACAATAATCATTCTCCAAAATATTATTCCTCCCACCTTGAGAATACATTCACCCTCCCACCAAATGGTACCACATGTGTTTCCCCACTAAAAAAATCCTCAAGAGACAAAGAATTAATTTTCCATTCCATTAACATCATTCAATTAATGGATCAATTAGTTGATGTGGAGTGGGATTAAGAGATTGATTTCCCTATTCTATGTTGGGAAACCAAAGGTAGAGGACATAAAAACCATGGTGGTAAGAGAATACATAGTCATGGTCAAAAATATTATCCCAAAAACATCACTTATAGGGCCATTTAGTCTATTGAGACCCATTTAAGAGATCTTCAACAAGAATAGAAATAAAAAGGAAACGGATCCACCTTAAAAAAGATCCTTCTAGGTTTGATCATTTTTGATGATCAATTAGAAGGGGTGTAACAACTTCATCATCCCAGATAGGTTGGCCAGATGGAATGGTCAAATTTTGTAGCAAAGATGACTTCAATATTTGTGCAACCACCTAACTCATATACTGCTGGAAACTCAATATATAAAGAACCATCTAGTGGGAAACCCTCCATTAGTAACATAGTACTTTTACCTGGAAACATGACATCCTTATATAGTTGGATGTAGTCATAATGGAACATTCAATTCTTGATGCTCTCAACTTTTCAAAGGATCATTAGGAATCACTTGTAGAGGCCTTTTTGAGCCTTCAAATATTTTAAGATGAGGTCACTATAGTCGAGATACACCATGAAGAGACTGACACTGTGGAATGTCACACTCTTATATATTTTATGGAACAAGACAAATATTTTTTTATACAAGGACACATCAAACCATTATTTGTGCTTAGAAAGATATATGACATTGACATACACCAAACATTCATAAAAATGGTTTTGGATTCAACCTTATCCCATTCCAAACACTCATTAATTTGGAATATAGTGAGTATTAACATTAATTATCCCTTATAATGCATCAAGGTTATGATAAGAGTGAGAATAAAACCCCTTGGTCGAATTAGTCTCAGATAAAAATTCATGGAGACATTGCCTGAATGTATGTTACAGGTTGTTTGGAAAGAAAAATCCTTTAATATCCTTCTAGTAATACCCCAGCTGTATCAACATGAGGTGATCTATTAATCATATAACTAATTTCTCAAATACGATGTCAATTGGAAAAGTGGAATATTTCGTGGTGATAAATCCCCATTTGAATCGTGTGAAACTCTAGACATTAATGAACCATTTTATTAAGAATAAGGGAATAAATCCATGATTGTTTTTGTTTCTTGGATTACCTACCCAAATGGATTGTAAGTAAACCCATAAAATCTATTAAAGGATCTTAAAAATTAACATTTACTACCCATTAACCATGTCAGGAACACCAATTCAGAACTAGACATGTGCTCATTAACCTTGATGATATTAGTCATTTCGGTTAAACATAAAAATTCTAAAAATTCCTTTGATCCTCATACGAATGCTGATATTTCATATGGAAATTACCTCACTATATTTCAAAAAACATAGTAGACCCCGACATTAGTGCCTAAAATTGAAGGAGTAATCATGATACCGCTAGAGAATGAAGATATCCATACCTCAGAATCTAATAAAGAATCTAAAAGTAGTAATCTTTTTGTTAAATATAGATATTCCCCATTTTCTCTTGTCCAAGCTAGAAAAATTATGAAGGAAGAGTAAGAGGAATAAGTGAAGAAGAGGAAGAGAAAGATAACCTTAGGGATGCTCCTACAGCATTCAAGGAAGGTATCTCTAACACTATTTAAGAAATATGAATGTTAAATCTAAAGATGGAGGAAAGTCTGTGACCTATGATGATTAGTGTGGATATACCCATTAAAGAAAAATAACTATATACTTTATTCTTAAAGAAAAATCAGGATGTGGTCACCTATAATTATACACAAATTCCAAGCCTCGTTCCTAAAGTATCCACCCATCACCAGGGCCTACCAATACATCATCATGGTTACGAGTAAGTAGCCAAAATAACATATTTGACTCATGCTGCCTTGAGTGAAGATAAGGTTGATAAACTCTTAAATGAAAACATCATTTTGAAAGTCTAGTACCTGAATTTTCTCACTAATATTGTCCCATTAAAGATAAAAAAATTTATGATTAGAGTTTTTATTAACATCATATATCTAGAATTGCACTATTAAAAAGTTGAATTCCCAATACACATCACAAAACATTGAAATGAAGTGACAATAGGCTACTAATATCACTCTTTAATGGATGTCTATTTATGAAATTCACAAATTTAAATGACCCCCTAAGATGAAGAAGTGACTACCTTCAAGGAACCCCAAGGAGTATAATTACTATTGGTTGAGGTCCTTCAATCAGAAGAATGATGACACCACATACTAGAATTCCATGAACCCCATCATCAATTGCCTTTGGGATAAATTCATTGAGGGATACATTGGTGAATTGTTTATGAAATATTGAAAATTTTATAATCTTCTTTTCGATATTAAGACCGCCTTCAACATGTTGAAAAAATAAAACCTGAAAATGAACCTATTAAAATATTCTTTTGGTGTTACCAAGGGAATGTTTCTCATATTCATAGTACACTATCATGACCTTGAATTTGATCATGAGGAGAAAAAGGATCTAATTGACATGTCACATCCTTGAGACCCCATAAAGCTTCATGGATTATAAAGAATCCTAGAATAATTTTGAAGCTTTATAGAAAATTTGACAGGTATTTGTTTTTAATTAACATTGATATTGAAAAAGTAAGTCACATATCAACAGACTAATGACTATTTAGAAGCATTCAACAATATGAAGAAGTATCTTCTAAGACCACTAGTGTTCATACCCCCTAATGGGGAAAAACAATCATTCTATATGTGATAGATTTGAAGTGATCACTGGGTTCTTTTCTAGTGAAAAATAATGATCCTAGAAAATAAAAAATCCTCTCCTATTTTAGTAGGACTATAGTCTATTTTGAGACTTGTTATTCTAATATCAAGAAGAATTGTTTGGAATTGATCATTAAAATGTAGAAAATGAGGCACTACTTGTAGCACCATGAGGTCCATCCAATTTCTCATAATGACCCAATAAAGTATATCCTCAACCTTCCCATGTTCAATGGATTTTTTCTGTGGTTGGAGGTCATAAAAAATAGGTTAACATTCACTTTATACATTAAAAAGTGGTGAAAGGTCAAAAAATAGAAGATTTATTTCCATATCATCCTTATATTGAAACTAATCATTTAAACTATGCGCTTCTAAATGAATAAATATTCACTTTTCAAGGCATATACCACTCTTGGGAAATGTATTTTGATAGTTCATTCATTATCCCAACAAGAAAAAGGATGGAAGAACCTAGAATTGGTAGGGTTGTTCTGGGAATTATTCTTATTTCTCTAGTGAAGGTTATTCTAACTTATTAATTTATATTATCATAAGGATACACCAATAATGATATAGAATCATAAGATCTCATTATAATATTAGAACTATAATTACAAATACTAGTGACATACCTAAAAATTAAGGGTTATTTGTAGTTATTAATAAATTAAGTTAATGTTGTTTATGCTATCAAAAAAGATGATCTAATTCCTCCACATGAATATTTCCAATGGTTTATAGCATAATCCACCTCAGAACCAACATTTTCTCACATCCCATGATCAAATAATACTTAATAAGTTTCATTGGAAAATACAACTATAGATTTGGAAGATCTAGATAGAGATAAAATTGTCATCAAAATCACACATCACAGAATGATATAAGTGTTTGTTCAAAGTAGAATGTAATAGATTTATGAGACTAATTCCATACATTAACTAGATAATACTACAAATTATTAGATGAAAACAATCATGTAATTCCTCCAAATAGGAAATTTTCCTTCAGACAGATCCATTAAAGAGGAAATTTGATGAAGAACAGTCAATTTTACCTTCTATGATAGATTGAATCACCAAAAGATCCACTACCATTGAATATTTTATGTGGTTATACTCATATGAATTAATGGAGAGGAAACCATAACCATCATGCAGGATTTTCATGCTGAAACCTATGGTGCCCAGCAGTTGGAAACCAATATTTGTCACTAAATTAGGAGTCCTTGATATTTTTGTCCTTCAACGACACTGGAAGGTACCCAATTCACCAAAAAGTTTTATTTCTTTCAAGTGCATGCAAATTTTATCCATCAAACCCAAAATTGTTTGTACACATATAAATACTCATTTTCATTCTTCATGTGGGGAATGTATTTCATGGGCCTATATCCTCTAGCCACAATGAATTAGTTTAAGTATATCCTTACAATTATAAATTTATTCCCCAAATGGGATGAGGAAATACACCTCAATGAAGTTGAGGCTAGAAGCATCGTTAATTTCATGAATTATAATATAATCACAACATTTTGTGCCCCTCATTCAATATTGAAAGACAATGGTGCCAACTTTTGTTCTTATAAATTAAAAAGGATGTACCTGAAATACAAAATTTAGTCTAACCATTCATACCATTATCACACATCGACAAGTAGACCAATAGAGGCTTTCAAAAATAAACCCTATCGAATATACTCTCGAAAATAGTGGAAAATAATAGATGTTATAGCCCAAGAAGATTCTACATGCCTTAAGTTCTTATAATACGATGACCATTATTACAGTGAAGATAACCCCCTATTCAATAGTATATGTGACATAAGCTTTTTCTTTCAATATAAGTCTGATTTCATACACCGTGCATTATAGTTTGTGACAAGTTATATATATACAAACAATATCATAAGTGAATAGATGATTTTTAATATCTCAATGATAAATGACTGCATACCTTACATCATCTCGATGTCCAATCAAAATGGATAACATGATCCATCAATAATAAAGTACAACTTCATTAATTCCTCCAAGAAGAATTAGTGTTAGTTTTTAGGACCCCTATGTTAGATGGGAATATGTTACCAAATATTAAAAAAATGGGAAGAACCTTTTTCATTCATAAGGTATATTCCTATTATGCATATTGATTGATCACCATGGAGAATCATCATACCATTCCCCTACTAATGAAATATTTCTCAAGAAATATTTCATGTGATTGATGATGGTATGGTCCTCGTCATGTGAAATAAAACTACAAGACACCATCATCCTTACTGCATGATGATGAAATTCATGGTTCAGTCTTTGTTTCATAATCATAAATTCAACTAACCATGTTTTCTAAGTCATAAGACTTTAAACTATACAACAAATTCTTTATCACATGATGTTAAGATGTAATCTTACCCAATGTACTGAGGATAGGATACCCTAGGAAATAAGTTTTGAAAACCTCATGTGGTGAGCATGGGATGCCTCACATGAGATAGTTTCCTATTCACATGGACGATTTTTTTTATAATATGACTTTTTGAATGTTTGGGATGATTTAATTCATAATCCGAATACAATAATTTGTTTCCACTCTTTCCATGAAACTACCATCCTATCCATAATATGTGAAACCATATGGTTAAGGTCCTATACTTCGTATTGTAAAATCTCATTCTATTTTTCCATTTCCTTGAAGACCATTGATTATAATGTTAGTTTTATATTTCATTGATAATTCTTTGAATCTCCCTAATACAATAAAATAAACCCTTTTTATTAATATTTTATCACACCAATCATATATCATGTTGGTTTTTGGAATCATGGTAAGGAATTCCTCATATGCTCGTTCCACTTCACGGTCCAAGAACCATTACCTTAAAAAATGTATATTTTACTTTGATGATGTTTGTATGGTACAAGACCTCATACCTTTTGTTCATAGCATGTAACCTAGGTCTCCACTACTTGAATTTATAATACATGGTTGACGTCCCTTGCACATGATGTTAAAACACTCCCAAAACAACATGTAGCTTGAGTTTCATCTCAATGAGATACATAATGACTCCAAGAAGTCAAATCCTACATCTAGCCAAAAGATAATTTGAAAAAATGTGTCTCGTCCCTATGTATGGGTCAAAACTATGTAGGGAATCTTCTATACTATCCTAGAATTATGTGTTGATTGATTCTCATTCTAATAATATACATATTAATTCCTAGATCTGATATCATGTCTCATCTACCACATAATAGAAATTCCTTTTTCATTTCCTTTTATCATATCTATGATATATAATAAACCCTCTTCATTTCATGTTTCTCACATCGAGCATAGTTCATGTGGGGTGAGAAATATTAGTTAGGGTATTCCTACATGATCACGAAAAATCAATTCATGTTTAGTTTAGCATTGTCCTAGATGAAATACTATAAAAGGAACACTAAGTTTCCTCTTTATAATACATTAAACTACATGGTTTTATTCCCACTGTATGATTTAAAACTACACATCTTTTATAGCCCTCACTTTAGAGGACCACTATTATTAGTTTATGTTTTCCACCACACCTTTAACTTAGAACTATGGGTGGATTGATTCATACCACCACATGATATGTATAAATAATTAGATATCAAAACCCAATCCCAACTATAATATAAAATAAACAATTCCCCCTCTCTAAGTATAGGTCAGACCTGCACAGGGAATTTACCATGTTATAACTACTTGTGGCTTTATACTCATCATAATAAGATATATATATACACCTATAATCATCATTATAGGATCATCCACCATATAGAAAAAAATACTCCCACTTCTTCCATATGACCGCAATCAATTTTGGATATTTCAACATGGGATGGTCCTGAACACATGACCTTAAAAGGAACACTAAACATATTCATCATAAGATGTAAAATTGATTAATACATTTCCCTTATTGGAAAATACCAAAGTACTTTTTTCTTAAACATGAGTGAGTTCTAATTACAACAATTGCTAGTACCGGTCCATATACCCCCATCGTATTTGGGAATCTTCTTTACGTAAAACCAACTTTATGTCTTCAAAAAATCAGATCCCCATAAGCTTCCTTTATCTATCAGTAATAAAGAGAGCTAACACTTTAGGAAACATTTGTTTGGACTATACATTATTCTCCTAAAACACGGATTTTCATAATAAGCTTCAAAAAATGGATTTTCAATAAAAGGAATGTTCATACCCAAGAGGAAGTCCTCATATATCCATGTGCTTTGACGAAATTATAATGGAAACTTCTTCTTGGAAATTATATGTGGTTATCCATGACATGCCTGCCCCATCCCACTCTATTAGATCTAAGAAACAGAAGGTTTCAATTTATGACTTTCATGAAAACCCTTGTGTACAGATTATATTGGGATATATTTGTCTAGTGAACCCAAAATTGTTTGGGTCTACAAAATGGTGTCTCCACAAGACGATCTATTCATCCTAAATGACCATAAAATATTCCTAGTGGAGTTCTTTGCATAGTCCTTCCAAGAATATGTGTCCGATTTGTATAGCTAAACTCTATTTCAAGAACCATCTGTGTCTTGATTCTAATTTCAATGAGATATATAGTGACGAATGGTTCCCTCATTGTAGGAATAGCTTCTATAAAATAATGTGTTTGTGTCCCCCTTTGTTTCCTACATATGGTCTAAATCGTGCCGAGAACTCCATCATGAGTTCCTTCATTAATGAACTCATAATCAGAGAAAATTTCCCCTTTCCCTATGCATTGATTAGATTTATGTTGGAAACTTATAATCCATGTTTAATTCTAATATACATTTTTTCTTTATCCCCA
The DNA here is from genome assembly GCA_963277665.1 of Viscum album. NCBI lineage: Eukaryota > Viridiplantae > Streptophyta > Magnoliopsida > Santalales > Viscaceae > Viscum > Viscum album. The sequence goes on from OY728135.1 coordinate 1,179,819,115, forward strand.
GACACACTTCTTTTGAAAGCCACATTTTATTGTTTCAGGAAACTTAGATCTTCATAAACCTTCCATGGCTATTGATAATAATGGAACCTAACTCTGAAGGACAATTTTTTTTAACTATGAATAATATGCCCAAACAATGATTTTCATAATATTCCTTGTCAATTAGAGGCATGTTTTTTCTAAGGAGAAAATCCCATTGAATCTATATGCTCTAAAAACATTATAATGGAATTCTATTTTCAAACATGGTCCATGATCATTACTTATATACTTATCCAATATCATCTATTTGGAACAATGATTCCCCAGACCAAGGCTTAAATAAAAAGTCCCTTTCCTTATCTGAGTGGCGTCAAATATTATTTATCCTATGAGGCCCACTTGAATCATTGTTCTTATAAATCATGGTCAAATATATTAGACCTAAAACATCAGTTTAACTTTTCCTTCTTACAAAAAAAAAGGAATGATACGTGATTGTCACTAGGCTGAAAACCCACAAGGGGAACCCTATAAAAATTTTGAATCATAAGTTTCTAGAAATTAATTCTACATGATTTTGGAAAAATTGAGAAAAGGGAACTAAAAAATATTCATAAAACATGTTATGTTGAAAACTCTAAATGGGTGGCCTATGAAAAATTTGAGTCTCGATCATCAAGTATTTTTCATATCTTACATAGAAAATAATCAAGTTGAGATTAACAAATAAATAAAAGTTTGTAGGATCTATTAGGTGATTCAAGAAATAGCTGAACTATGGTCACTGGGTCCAAATGATGAGGAAAAAATTATAGCACCCTTCTATTCCTATAATTATAATTAATTCACATTAACATAATCAAATTTAATTAGATGATCCAACTTTAGTGTTATGTAATAATTAAAAAGAGTATAGGGACACTGAAATAAATGATTCAAAGAAAAATTAATTTCATTTATAGATAAAATATTAATTTTAGTATCCAAAAGGAAGAGTCTCTCTATCAATTATTACATCCTGAAATCAATAAAAATTTTGATTTATCAAAGTGATATTTAAGAAATATCCACAGTTTGATGAAGTTCAGTTAACTATGTGGCGAAAACATCCTCAACAAGATGAATATACCCTTTCTCCATTGTAACAAAATCCCACCTTTGGACCAGGTCCCTCTTTATGAATTAGGGGAGTTGAACAATATATCCCTTTATAGAATCCAATTCCTCTTAAAGGAATTCCATATACAGATATTTCTCATCAATGTGGTGCTGATTCTCTTCCACCTCCTTATCATGGTTAATCTATTCCTTAGATACGATGAATCTATGATTGTCAAATTCTCTAAGTAGTTGTTCCGCATCATGTCATAATCATTTATCTTCTTCCTAGTTTTGGATGGTCAAATAAATGACTTAATGGATCATGTGGTAGTCAAATCTACCATAACCCAAAATGGGGAATTTGGTTGGGAGTCAATCGATCCATGAAGATAAATCTTCAAGAGGCATCTCTAAAATTAACCTTGAAATATCTATCCAAATAATATTATGTGAGGAGAGGAGGGTGTCCTATGACTCAAAGTCTATCTTAGATCCAATCATAGAAGAAGAGATATACTCTAAGATTAGTTCACTCAAGGAGGCATAACATGTTGTTTTCTATAAAGAAGCATAAGCCTTTCCTTATGTTGTTGGTGGAATTGAAATGGAGGTCTCCCCCTTGGGATCAACCACTGATGTCAATGTCACTAAAAGATAGATGAAACTCATCATTAATAGTGGGGGAAGATAAATGTTGATGGCTGGAAGAAAATAAAAATAGTTGACAACATTCACCTATTGATGGGTCAAACACTTGTTCGGAGGTTTCCCCCTCTTCCACAGTTTTGGAAACTGGGGTAAGAAACTCCATATGAGAGACACATCCTTCCATTTTCTTAGATCCCAACATAAAAGGCTCATAGGAAGTCTCCATAATTGGTTCGAAGACTAGAGATTCATTTTCTTGAGAAGGATGATGAATTTTTGTACCCCTCTACCCAAGGGCATTGGAAATATTTTTTACATTAAAATCTACACAAATCCAAATGTCTTGATTAAAACATCAAATTGAAATTCTAAGTTGCATGAAAATGAAGCCTCATGTCCATCTAAATTTTTGTTGAAATCCTAAAACTTTTATAAGGATCCATGGATATTAATATGTGCAAGAATTTCATAAATTAACATATCATGAGTTATCATTTCATGGATTAATGCCCCAATCACATTGGAATCCTCACCAGTAAAGATATCTTATACATCCTGATCAGTACCCAAATTGGTTCCACCAATAGCTCTGGATGCCATTTTTTTTACTAGAAACCCCTATCTAGGACCTATCGAGTAAAAACACCTTCATCACCTTCATCATATATCTTAAGGTTGTGATAATCTCCTTTAAATAAAATAATAGTTCTATAAACGGTTACTTTGGGGTCCCCTATTGTGTACAACAAATATAAAATATCATGAAGAGAAGAGTAAGAAGTTTCCATATGATGTCCTTTTAGGCATAATAGACATTACCAAGCTATCATTATACCTTTATAGTTATATAAATAGATAATATCTTGTTCCCATACACTTATTTCATCAAGGGTATATAATTTTTAGTAAGATTTTGTGTCCCATCTGGAGTGTCTTATTTGACTCCAGAGGGATCATCACTAGACCCCTTGATGGAAAAATGTGAAGCAGATCTTGAAGAGGGAAAGCATTATTAGATCGGTATGTCAGGTAAGTAATAGGACTAAATAACATTGTGAAGAGTTATTGTGATGCATACTCTTGGACAATGACTTTTCTTATTCTCTTTCTTACCCAAAAACAATGAGAGGCCTGTGTTGATCTTCTTAACCACTGGTACTAGAGGTGGTAACGCCCCCCTTCCATCTCCTTTTACTTTAATTTATGACACTGAGATAACTCCCTATGATCAAGGATAGAACCATCAAACTTGATCTGGGATCCCATTGAATTATATCAAGGGGAATCTAGTTATGATGATTCCTCCTCCTTATGCAAGTAAATGTTTCCCCTTAATTATAGTTTCAATATGAATAAAAATTAGGATGGTTGAAAAGAAAATTGAAAGGAGATTACATAACTAGTATCTATGAATTCATCCAACTCATTATTGGATCAATCAACCACCCCCTTAGAATCATCCCAATCTAGTATATAGGCTACCCACTTTTTGGATGGGATCTGATTATCAATAGAATATATCAACATCTCATACTAATGGACATAATAACCCACATTGGAAGGATTGGTGTCAAATTGAAGATATAGGGGGTGATCAAATATCCCCCTGTTTTTCAAAACATATGTTTTCATGATGTAATATCCTTAAATCCTTGATTTCACATGTTATTCTTGGCCAGACATAGACCACCTTAGGCCACACCTAGTCAGATGTTTCCATAGTCTGATGTAAAGAGGACCCAATATATTTATACTTATAAATATTTCTTGGTCCCCTTTCCTCAAGGTGGGATGAGTATATGAATCCTATGTCTTATCATAATGATGGTGACTATATCAACTCAGATCTATTCCAAAAGTGGTAATATTTTTGGTTTTAGCTCACCGAGTTCCCTTGGACTGGGGCTATAGAGGAGCCTTATCACTATCATTTTTAGAGTGATTCTACTTACCCCTGTGGTATTTTTTGGAAGTGGTTGGAGTAGCCTCAACTCAAGGGTTGTTTTTCACCAACACCACTTGGGGTATGATGATATTCAGGAGCGGTAAAAAAAATTTGAGTCATCTCAACAGGTGCATTCAAGGGATACAATTCGATTACTACCTTAGAGCTTCCTAGTTCATGATAAAACAAAGTAGCATGACCACAATTTGATGTTTGTAAAATATAACATCTATAGAAGGGGAGATGGTAGGTTTTTTTATACATTTTAATTGATGTGAAAAACTATAGGGGACTTAATCCATATAGAAAATTTCACCATCGATTCTTATCACCAATATGAAATCTATAAATACCATCATATATATTATGGAGCTCATAAGTGTTATTGAATTTATCGGTAATTTTATCATTATGAGGTCATCATATGGAAAGAATTTGAAATCCCTATACTTTCTTAGAGTGAATGAGACTGACTTATGCTTCATAGTAAAATGTATAATACTAGTGATAGCTTGGATTAAGGTTCAAAATCAACACTATTGAATTTTGACACATCTTGGCACATCTTAGGAGTTAGAGTGTTCCATTTTCATCCCAAATAGTACTTTTAATGGAAACAAAATTTTAAAGGGGGCCTTACCTAGGTACACGCGAAGAAATATCTAGTGGATCTTTACTAAAATAAGGGGATTCAAAACCAAAGTGTTTTCTTTATACCAACTTGTATACCCAAATAAATGTCCTCGTCCACACAACAAATGGATTCATAGACCGATATCATATAGATACTCAATCACATTTCCAAAAATTCAGCAACCCAGGTCATGGAAGATATTTAAAACCTAATATAATACCAGCATTTGATATATTCTACCTTCTCAAGCATAGACCAGTATTTTCCCTGAATTCCACACATATTAATTATAGGGAATCCTATTGGTATTTTACATGTGGGACTCTCCACCTTAGATTCTAGGAAAACATCCATCCATGTATCAGGATGAATATTTAACCTAAGGTGAGGGTCTTCATGTTTGATCTCATTATCTATTTTAAATAAATCATGGGCAAGCATAGGCATTTGTTCACAATTATCCCATGTCACCTTTTGTGGGATAAATTCATCATAAATTTCCATGAGGATAGGAACTCTTAATGTGTTATAAATGTTGCACAAGATTATTAAAAACATTCATCTATAATATGGAATGTATTAGTTTGTGGTGTCTAATGACATAGAAAATTTAGGGCTATATCAGCACATTTATACATGTATGTCTACCCCACACAAAAAACCTCATATAAATTAAAAAATTTTGTAACTCATTCTAAAATTTAGCATAAGTTTTTCTCCCCAAGTAAGACCACATCCATTTAGGATTGAACCCTCCTCCGGTGTAGAAGTCTCATTATTTTTTCCAACAGTAACACCCCATGCTTCCACGGTATGTTTCCCCTTTGAATAATGCAATAGCTTGCATTGTACGCAACTTCGAGATTCTAACACACCGCGACCAATCAACAGAGCCGATATGAACAGTAATACACATTTTTTGAATTTTTATAAATTTTATTTTTCAAAATGGACTTCAGTTTTGAATTTGGAATATCAAAATAAGCTTAGGTTAATTTTTTTGTATTTTTCTGAACACTTTCAATTTTTGATGAATAGTGAAAAAAACTAGGTTATTGGTTAAAACCGAATTGTTTATTTAAATAATTATTTATTTTATTTAAATTTATTTTAGGTCAAAATAGATACATAAAACCTTTATAAGTTCAATGTAATTCATTCGAGTCATTTTATAATAAGTTTAGATATATAAAAATTTTATTGAGCATTTTACAATCTTTTACCCACCTAGGAGCATTTTCAAATTTGCATAAAACATAATTTTTCCACTTCTGTGAGTTGAATTTAAAAAATATGAGAGAAACAGTTGACATCAGTAAGTAAAATGTGGTTTAATAAGATGAAAATAATTTTTGGTGAATAGTAACTTTTTTACTTTTATTTAGCACGGTTAAAAGTAAATAGGGCAATTAAGGATAAAAATGACTTTATAATTACCCTAACACATGTCCTAATTCTATTGGATAAGTGTAATTCGACCAAAAACAACCTTAGGAATAAACTATGACCCCCTTTGATCCACTTGGATTAGATTAGGACATTTATTATTATTTTATTTAAAGAAGAGTTAAAAGAGTTAAATTCAATGTTTAATAACTAAAACATTTTTAATATAGGGTTACACACAATATAAATTCGACTATAAATATTATTTAGAAAGATAAAACTATTTCCTACCTAATGGTATTTTATTTATAATTTTTAGACATTAAATAATTTAATTTATTTATGATACAATTATGAAGCAATAATTACCTTATTAACTAAAGAATAAAATAATTGATATTATAAATATCCAAATAAATTTAATTTACAACTTTTGATGAATTAAAATAATTTTGTTGATTAATACGAAATTTTAGGGTTGATTAAATATTTTTGTTTTCGAATTAATCATGCTGTTATTATTTTCACAAATATCAAATACTAAATAGTGTCAAAATTGACATAATTGAGTTTTTAAACCAAAAACTATATTATTAATGGATATAATATACCTAAAAATATATGGTTCAGAAAAGTGACTTAGGTAAGATTATATATATTAATAAGGAACCACTTGGGGTTCTCTTGGAAATTTATAGTAATATTGTTAACCATATAATATAAAAATTCAAACATACATGGTAAATGGAAAACTATTTAACTAAGAGTTAAATCTAAAAGATAAGGTTAATATGTTGACCAAAACCTGTATAAAACCTATTTATTGAGAGGTTTTCGACCCATCACCACCTTATCCTATAACTAAATCATTTTGGAGCCATTATAAACCGAAAATTATTTTAATATAAAATAATATTTCAAGATTTTTCTAAAGTGACCCTCACATCTCTTATAAAAGGGAACTTCCCCTTCTCTTAATTTTACACCTCCAAATACTTTTTTCTTAGATAATCCCTTCCCAAATATCCTCAAAACTTTCATATATTTATTCTATAGGCCTTAATTGGGTCATAAAGCCAATCTAAGGATCCCTTTTGATCTCATCAAAAGGAAGAAACTAAAGAAGAGGTAAGAATTTCATCACCTCTTTCAAGCTCTTTTATTCTTCCACTTCCCCTTTCTTTATTGTTTCCATTCTAAAATAATAATTAAAGTATCTTCTATATACCATGATGTTATTATAAAAATGGTACAACCATATTCAATATTCTATCAATCATATGAATGAAAAAGTCACCACACGTGCATACATACAACTTACCGTCTCCACGTCGTGGTGTAGTTTGTTATTCAAACACTTCATTATTTGGATGGGTATAATAATGATGTATAATTGATATAAATAATAAATATAACATGTTAATTATTCTATATATATGATATAACATTCAATTATATACGATTTCACCATCAATTGAATGATATTTTCACTCGTGCGTACGTACGGATTACTGTCTCCACAAACGCGATGAGATTCCTTCCCCATCATAATCATTCAAGAATAATTTTCATTTGAAGATTAAAAATAATATTTAAGAAATTAATATCATTCTAGATATGAATCAAATACATCCTATCCATAACAAACATGGCTTACGTAACAAAACATATAAAGGAAAATGAATTAGTTAACACCCAAAACGACGATAATACTAAAATATTATTAACAATGTAATATTAGAAGATCATATATGAAATAATATTTACTTATATGGTTCTTTTATAATTTAATAACAATTATTTAACTATTATAAAAGATATTAACATACCCTCTACCATGTAAAAGTACAATGTAAGGGTTAATTTCACAATCTCTTTATTATCCGAGGTTGTTTTTACGTAAGTATCTACTGGGACCTCTTTATCAACCACATCCATGTTTCTTAAAAATTTATTTCAAAAAAAATTACTATTTAATATACTATGGTTTAGAGTAATTTATACCCTTATTTTAAAATATATGTTTTGAAAGGAATACTTCTGTCGTTTTCCAAACAAAGTACTTTATGAACTTTTCTATAAAATTAAGGTAAGAATATCTTTTTTTAAACTTTTACAGTGTGTGTGGATATTTTTCCGCCATTTTATCATCTTATAAGATTCCCATAAAATATTATAATAATCTTTTCAAAATAAATGTTTTATTTTATAATTATATGACTTTTAAATGATTTCAAAATAGAAATAGATATTTCTCTAATTTGTTTTTGATTTCATCTATATCAACATATTTTGATGGATTTTAAGCATGTTTGAAGCTGATTTATTATGATAAAAAACATCTATATTGTATGGAAGTTTTTGGGATATTTTTACTGTGGAAATTTTATTTTTACAACATTCATGGTTTATGGAAAAATTATTGACATTTCGTATGCTAGTTTTAATATGAATACTTATGTTATGTTTAAAACTTTTCATATGAGGAATGGATTGGACATAGAAAGTGACGGGTGGAACCCGCTATAGCTCTTTGATGCATCGGTAGGTCTCATGATATAAACTAGTGTCTTATCACAAGGCCTTTAAAAAATCTTATTTGATGTCTAGACACAAGGCTTTGACTATGTGGTTATGAAGTCTGGCATTATGCATTCCATTATGAAAGTGGCTATTGATATTGCATGTGATTATTCGACTAGTAGAATATCTATGTGAAAAATTAAATTGAATTATTTGATTTTATATTATCCATATTATTCAGAAGTTTATGTTTAAAATGTTCTTGTTTTAGTCTTATACATTTCCTTAAATGTTAATGATTATTTATGAAAATTTCTGCTATATTGTTATCCATACTGAGCATTTGAGCTCACCTCTTTCTATGATTTATTTTTCCTAGGATGTGAATAAGTATTTTATGGTTGACCTACAGGTATAGGATAAGGATATAAGTGTATTAAAAATGGGACAAAATGTTGTTGGTTTTTTTATTTCATGATGTAATGTAAAACTTATGAATGTATCTAGTACTTCCAAGGCTACTAAACTGATCGGTCTTTCAGGAAATGATTCCTTGTATCATAAAAATGTTTTGTAATAATGTACCAACTATGGGTAATTGGGGTCGGGGTGTTACATTTGGTATCAGAGGAAGTTTAGTACAAACCTTGGAATCATGATTTAGAAAAACTCTGATCAGATAACATTACCCTAAGATAGACTTTGAGGATTAGTATAGAAGAACTTCCTAGAATTTTGGTATTATAGGGATTTTGTGAGTTTTCCAAGAAATAAATCCCTATCTTGATACAAGTAGGTAGAGGAAGCTCTATCACATATGTACTTATGGGTAAAACCTGAAAACACCGCTTTGAGCTAGACTCAAATGGGAACTGATGCACGACAACGAGCCTTACTGCACTATTGGTTACGACACTCGTGGGGGATTTGTTTGGATATTTCTCATTTTATTTACAAACCATTATGAATGGTTTATGAGTATATACCTCCTCAAATAAAACATTTTTATGATTATGGATTATATCTATAAACTGTTCAATTTATGTTAAGTGTTTTACAATTTTGGAATTATGTATTTCAATTCATAAACTAATCTAGTGCATGCCATTTTTTACAAATAGTGCCTTATGTAAGGAATAGAAACCATATCAACGCACGTAATCTATGTATGGATTTCCCTCCTACTCAAGATAATTATAGTGGAGCTGGGGATGCAACTGGTGTTGATCATCTTATCACCATATTGGGAAAACTCACATAGGTTATGAATAATAACCTTACCATATGGAGCACCCTTATCTACAATGTAGAGGATCAATGTTAGACCACTTCATGAAGAAACAACCACCAACATTCAATGGGAGTACAAATCCATTAGTACCCAAGTAATGGATAAATTCCTTAGAGAAAATATTTCATGGTTTGGGGAGTACCGAAAGGAAAAAAGTTATCATGGTAGTTTATCACCTCATGGGAGATGTAGATCAATAGTGGTCATTAATACAAAACACAAAGGAAGATGAAGAAGTTCCGAACATAGGATGGAGGGATTTTAAAGATATTTTCATGGAAAAATAATTTCCTCATTCCATCGAGCGGATATGGAACAAAAATTTCTGAGTCTGAGGAAAAAGGAGGATGAGAATGTTGCATAGTATGAGTATAACTTTACATCATTAGAAAGGCATGAAATAGATAATATACGTATCCTAAGGAGTAATATTGATATATTATTTGATGGTTTAAAACCATTTCTCCAACAAGAATTAGTCTCATAATCCTTCTTATCATACGAAGATATTGTCTCATGTGCTATCAAGATAGAAAAAGAATTATCTGCATATTACGAATTTAAAGAAAAACAAGAGAAGAAGAGATCTTCTAAACACTATGGAAATGGAAATAAATGAAAAAAGGGAAGGGTTGAATAGCCATCATGTAGTAAATGTTGGAAGAAACACCCCGGTACTTTCCTGAAGTGAATGAGAGTCTGTTACAAGTGTGGTGAAAAAGGCCACCAAGCTCGTGATTGCAAGGGGAAGAAAGTGGTTGTCAATGTTGAATTCTACAATTATAGAGAAAAGGGGAATTATGAAAATGAATGTCCTAAATTCCAAGGAAACTTACATTAGAAAAGGACAAGGGAGTAAGGCCAAGCTTATGCGATCACTACTACTGAGGTTGAAGAAAAAAAAGATGTGGTGGTAGGTAATTTAATGGTTTCCTCAAGTTTAGCCAATGCTTTATTTGATTTTGGATTATCGCACTGTTTCATATATTCCTAGTTTTCTAAGAAAATTAGATATTTCCAATTTGATTTAATAAGGGAGTTGTGAGTCAAAACTCTTAATGGAAGTATCATTGCAACAAAGTTTTGTGAATCAGTTACCATTAGAGTATATAAATTTTCTTTATCTATTGATCTCATCATCATACCCATGATTGAATTTGATATAATCCTTGGTATGGATTGTATTTCAGACCATGATGTGAAAATTTATTATAAGAAGAAGGAGGTTAAAATTCTCAATGATGATAAGGAGTACCTTATCTTTAGAGAAGAAATGACACCACATAATTCTTATCTAGATCCACCCCTAGTAGCTCAACTGAATTCAATTATTGGGGAGGAAGACAATAAAATAACTATGGATGAGGAAATTAATGTTCAAATAGAGGATGTACCAGTTGTGCAAGAATATTTTGATGTGTTTCCAGAGGATTTACCTGGATATCCTCCAGAATGAGAAATTGAGTTTTCCATTGATTTAATTCCTTGTTCAAGGCCCATCTCGAAGAACCCTTATATAATGGACACTGTGGAATTAGTAGAACAAAAGAAACAACTAGAGGAATTAGTAATAAGGGATTTATTCTCCCTAGTTTTCCTCCATGGGGATCCCCTATTATTTTTGTTAAGAAGACAGATGGATCTATGAGGTTGTGCATTGAATATAGGGAGATCAATGCTATAACAATAAAGAACAAGTATCACCTTCCTCGCATTGATGATTTATTCGACCAACTTTATGGAGCTCAATATTTTTTGAAGATTGAAATTTGATCTGGATATCATCAGTTGTGCGTGAAAAAGGAATACATTCCGAAAACAGCATTTCGAACAAGGTACATGCATTATGAGTTTATAGTAATGCCTTTTGGATTGACTAATTCACCCTCTGTCATCATAGATCTAATGAATTGAGTATTCAAGGAATATATTGATGAATTTGTAGTGGTATTTATTGATGATATTTTGGTATACTAAAAAATCTACAAGGATCATGAAAATCACTTGCGCATTATCCTAAGGGATCTTAAAAGAAATGAATTATACGGAAAAATTTTCAAGTGTGAATTCTGGCGTCAATAGATTTCTTTTCTTGACCATATTATCTCTAAGGAAGGATTCTCTATTGATCCTTCAAAGACCAAGGTAATCCAAGAATGGCCAGCACTGACAAGTATAACCGAGGTACACTGTTTTATTGGTTTAGCAGGTTATTATCGATGTTTCGTCAAAATGTTTTCCCGATTGGATAACCCATTAACAAAGATCACACGTAAAGGGGTTAATTTTTTTTTGAAAAAAGAGTGTGAAGAATAATTTGAAGAACTGAAGATAATATTATTCAATGCTCTTATCTTGAGTCTACCATCAGGGAATGATGGGTTTGTTAATTATAGTGATTCTTAAAAGAAAGGACTTGGTTGTTTCCTTATGTATAATGATAGTGTTATTGCATATGCATCACGACAACCAAAAATTCATGAACAAAACTATCCCACTCATGATCTTGAGTTAGCCGCTGTAATTGTCGCTCTAAAAATATGGAGACACTATCTCTATGGTAAAAAATGTGAGATTTATATAGATAACAAGAGTTTGAAGTATATTTTCTCACTAAAATAACTCAACATGAGGCTAATGATATGGATTTAACTACTCAAGGATTATGATTTCACCATACACTACCACCCAAAGAAAGGAAAACAAGGTGGTAGATGCTTTGAGTAGAAAGGATCATGGAGTTTTGAACAAGATGAAAATTGAAATGGATCCTATTTTCATGGATCTAGTAAAGATAGATATGGGAATAACCATGGAAGGTGAAACATCAATGATTTTTTTAAATGGTTGATAAAAAATATTTACTAAAAAGGATAAAGAGTTCTTAGATTGATGATAAGGAGTTTCAAAAGAATATTAAAGCAATGAATGATGGTAGATCGAGTGACTTCACATATGAAGATGGAATTTTGAAATTTGGGAAGAGACTTTGTGTTCCTAACATACCTGATCTAAAAAGGGAATTTTTAGATGATGCTCATAGCTCCAATTTCTCTATACACCCTGGGAGCACCAAGATGTATAAAGATTTTAAAGAACAAATTTTGTGGGGCATCATGAAAATGGATATTCCTGAGTTTTTGTCAAGATGTATGGTTTGAAATAAGTGAAAGCTGGAAAGAAACAACCTGGAGGATTCATGAAACCTCTTCCCATACCTGAGTGGAAATGGGATACTATTACGATGTACTTTTTCATGGGGCTACCAAAGACTCCTAGAAGGAATGATGAAATATGGGTCATTGTTGATTGTCTTACCAAGTCAGCACATTTTCTTGCTATAAGAGAATATTTACCACTTGAATGTATGGCGAGACTATATATTAATGATGTTGTAAGACTTCATGGAACACCTCTATCGATTGTTTCTGATCATGATCCCCATTTTACATCATGATTCTGAAAAAGTGTTCAGAAGGCCCTATATAATGAACTTTGTTTGAGCACTACCTACCATCCTCAAACTGATGGAAAATCAGAACAGACTATTCAAACCTTAGAAGACATGTTGAGATCTTGCTCACTTGACTTTCAAGGTACGTGGGATCAATATATACCTCTGGTAGAATTTTCCTATAACAATAGCTTCCATTAAAGTAGTCATATGGAACCATATGTAGCGTTATATTGCAAGAGATGTCACACACCAACTTGTTGGGATGGTGTTGGTGAAAGAAAACTCGAAGGCCCAGAACTCTTTGAGGAAACAATGGAAAAGGTGAAGGTTATCCAAACCCACATCAAAGTAGCTCAATGTAGGTAGAAGAGCTATGCCAATAACCGAAGGAAGGATTTGGAATTTCAAGTAGGAGACCATGTTTTCTTGAAGGTATCTCCATGGAAGGGTGTTATACATTTCATTAATAAGGGTAAATTAACTCCTAGGTACATCAGACCTTTCAAAAATCTAGAATGAATTGGGGTCATAACATACCATTTGGAAATGCTGCCAAGTCTCTCCAAAGTTCATGATGTGTTACACGTATCACTATTGAGAAAAAATACATGCCAGACCCAACGCATGTACTCACATATGAAGAAATAGAACTGGAACCCAACATGTCTTATTGCAAATATCAATTGATAATTCTTGATACCAGAGAACAAGTGTTGAGAAACCAAAATACTTGTCTGGTGAACGTTCTATGGAGAATCAATAAGATGGAAGAGGAAACTTGGGAACCCGAGGAACATATGATGAAGAACCATGTGAATATTTTTATGCAGTAATATTCTAGAATTTTAGAGGTTTAAATTAATTTAAGGAAGGTATAATGTAACACCCCAAGCTTCCAGGGTATGTTTCCCTTTGAATAATGCAATAGCTTTCATTGTATGCAACTTCGAGATTCTAACACACCGCGACCAATCAAACTAGATGTTATGAATAGTAATACCTACTTTTTGAAATTTTATAGATTTTATTTTTCAAAATAGACTTCATTTTTGAATTCAAAATATCAAAATTATGTTAGGGTGAATTTTTGGTATTTTTCTAAAAACTTTCAATTTTTGATGAATAGTGAAAAACACTACGTTATTGGTTAAAACCGAATTTTTTATTTAAATAATTTTTCATTTTATTTAAATTTATTTAAGGTCAAAATAGATACATAATACCTATATAAGTTCAATGTAATTCATTGGAGTCATTTTATAATAAGTTTAGATATATAAAAATTCTATGGAGCTTTTTACCGTCTTTTACCCACCTCCTAGGAGCATTTTCAAATTTGCATAAAAATTAATTTTAACACTTCTGTGAGTTGAATTTCAAAAAGATTAGATACAAGGTTGAAATTGGTAAGTAAAATTTGGTTCAGTAAGATGAAAATAATTTTTGATAAATAGTAACTTTTTACTTTTATTTACAACAGTTAAAAGTAAATAGGGTAATTAAGGGTAAAAATGATATTATAATAACCCTAAAAATGTCATAATTCTATTGGATAAGTGTAATTCAACCAAAAATAACCTTATTAATAAAATATGACCCCTTTTGGTCCACATGGATTAGATTAGGACATTTATTATTATTGTATTTAAAGAAGAGTTAAAAGAGTTAAATTCAAAGTTTAATAACTAAACCATTTCTAATATAGGGTTTCACATAATATAAATACAACTATAAATATTAATTAGAAAAATAAATTTATTTCCTACATAATGGTATTTTATTTATAATTTTTAGACCTAAATAATTTAATTTTTTTATGACAAAATGATGATGCAGTAATTACATTATTAAAGAAAGATTAAAATAATTTATATTATAAATATCAAAATAAATGTAATTTGAGACTTTTGATGAATTAAAATAATTTTATAGGATAATATGACAAGTTAGGGTTGATTAAATAATTTTTTTAAGTAATCATGATGTTATGATTTTCACAAAAATCAAATACTAAATAGTGTCAAAATTGACATAATTGAGTTTTTAAAACAAACACTATATTATAAATGGATATAATATTCCTAAAATCAATGGTTTGGAAAAAGGACTTATATAAGGTTATATATATTAATAAAGCAATACTTTGGGTTCACTTTTAAGTTTATTGTATGTTTATTAACCATATAATATAAAAATACAAAGAGACATGGTAAATGACAAATTATTTAATAAAGAGTTAAATCTAAAAGATAAGCTTAATATGGTGACATAAACCTATCTAAAACCTATTAGTTGGGAGGTTTTCGACCCATATCCACCTTATCCTCTAAAAATATCATTTTGGATCCATTATAAACCTAGAATGATTTTATTATAAAATAATATTTCAAGCTTTTTATAATGTGGGCCTCACCTCTCTTATAAAAGGGAACTTCACCTTCCCTTAATTTCACACCTCCAAATCCTTTTGGCTCGGAAAAAACCTAACCAAATATCCTCCCAAATATCCTCTATTCATCCTAGAGGCCTTACTTTGGTCAGAAATCCAACCTAAGGAGCCCTTTTGATCAAATCAAAAGGAAGAACCCGAAGAAGAGGTAAATATTTCATCACCTCTTTCAATTTCTTTTCTTCTTCCACTTCCCCTTTCTTTGTTGTTTCCATTATAAAATAATAACTCCAATATATTATATATATACTGTGATTTTGTTATAAAAATTTTACAACCATATTCATTATTCTATCTTTCATATGAATGACAAAGTCACCATACGTGCATACGTATGACTTACCGTCTCCATATCCTGGTGTAGTTTGTTATTCAAACACATCATTATTTGTATGGGTATAAGAATGATGTATAATTGATTTAAATAATAAAAATAACATGTTAATTATTCTTTATATATTATATAACATTCAATTATATATGATTTCACATTCAATTGATTGATATTGTCGCTCGTGCGTACGTACAGATTACCGTCTCCATGAACACGATGAGAATCATTCCCCGTTGTAATAATTCTAGAATAATTTTCATTTTATTATTAAAAATAATCTTTAATAACTTAATATAATTCTGTATATGAATCAAATACGTCCTATCCATATAGAAAATGGCTTATGTAACAAAACATATAAAGGAAAATGAATTAGTTAACACCTGAAACGACGATAATACTAAAATATTATTAACAAAGTAATATTAGAAGATCATATATGATATCATATTTACTTATATGGTTCTTGTATAATTTAATAACAATTATTTGACTATTATACAAGAGGTTAAATTACCCTCGACCAAGGAAAATTACATGGTAAGGGTTAATTTCACAATCTCTTTATTATCTGAGGTTGTTTTTACGTAAGTATCTTCTAGGACCTCTTTATCATCCACATCCATGTTTCATGAAAATGTATTTTAAAACATTTTTACTATTTACTAGACTAAGTTTTAGAATCATTTATACCATTATTTGAAAATATATGTTTGGAAATGAATCTTTCTATCTTTTTCCAAACAATGTACTTTATGACCTTTTCGACAAAATTAAGGTAAGATTGTCTTTTTTTAACTTATACAGAGGGTGTGGCTATTTTCCACCATTATATCATCGTTGAAGCTTCCCATACAATATTATAAGAATATTTTCAAAATAAATGTTTTCGTTTATAATTATATGACTTTTAAATGATTTAAAAATAGAAAGATATATTTCTCTAAATTTTTTTGACTTCATCTATGTCAACATCCTTTGATGAATTTTAAGCTTGTCTGAAGTTGATTTATTATGATGAAAAAATTCCATATTGTATTATAGTTTTGGTGATATGTTTGATTATGGATGTGTTATTTTTACACCATTTATGGTTTATGGATAAATTATTGACATTTCGTATGATAGTTTTAATACGAATGTTTAGGTTATTTTAAATATTTTCATATGAGGAATGCATTGGACTTAGTAAGTGATTGGTGGAGCCTTCTATAGCTTCTTGATGCATCAATATGCCTCATGAGACAAAATAGTGTCTTGGGACAAGGCCTTGAAAAAATCTTATTTGTAGTCCTGGTACAAGGCTTTGACTATGTGGTTATGAAGTCTGGCATTATGCATTCCATCATTATGAAAGTGGCTATTGATATTGCATGTGATTATTAGACTAGAAGAATATCCATGTGAATAGGTAAATGGAATTATTTGATTTTATCTTTGCCATATTATTCTGAAGTTTAATTTTAAAAGGATTTTGTTTTAGTCTTATACATTTCTTAAATGTTTATGCTTAATTATGAAAGTTTCTACTATATTGTTATCCTTACTGAGCATCTGATCTCACCCCTTTCTATGTTTTATTTTTTCCAGGATGTGAAGAACTATTTTATGGTTGACCTGTAGGGATAGGATAAGGATATAAGTTTGTTCAAAATGGGACAAAATGTTGTTGATGTTTTTATTTCATGATGTAATGTAAAACTTATGAATGTATCTAGTACTTCCAAGGCTACTAAACTAATAGGTCTTTCGGGACATGATTTCTTATATCATTCCAATGTTATGTAATAATTCACCAACTCTAGGTAACTGGGGTTGGGGCGTTACACCAACCCTCTGTTCAATCTGTCAGTTATTCACAAAAAATGGTTTCATAATAGTGTGGTCTTAATTTTAGTGTGTGAAATTGTAACTTAGGATAATTAAAATTGTGGAGCATCAGATACACTAATGGAATCATCCAGTCATTGAGTTAATAACATTGAAAAGAAATGTTGGAAATGAAAACATTCATATATTCTTTAAACCAGTACCTTAACATGAAGTATTTAGGCCTTAGGATGAGCATGTCTATAAAAATTACATAACCATAAAAAAGAAGGATGACACTATAAGGGTATTACAAACAATGTTTCATAATTGTTTTTCAAAGATCGTAAGTATGAGTTCATATAGTGTCCTGTATGAATCCCAATGATATCCAAAACCTCCTCAACATGTGTAACAACATTAGAATCATAATAATGAACTACTTGAAAATCCATTAGGAGGCTTGAATGGAGACACCAATAATTTCTTTAAACATTAGATATTTTACATAGAAAATAGTGTAAATTTTGAAAAAGGACAAACCTAAAGCAATTCACTCAGCCAAGTGACCTCACGTAGATCACTTTCTCAAGTGGCCTCACGTAGGTTACTCACTCAAGTGACTTGGCACAAGTCGCTCACTCAAGTGGCCTCACACAGGTCCCTCACTCAAGTTTCCTCATATATGTCACTTTCTCAAGTAAACTCATCCAGGTCACTCTCTCAAGTTACATGGAAGAAATATCTTTCTATAGTCATGGATATTGTTGGCATGTGAAAGGATCTTCACAAGAATATCAACACAGATGACTAGCACGATGAGAGTGAGCATGCTATCTTAATGTGGAGAAGAAATCTATGGATGGAAATATTTATTTGTTGACCTAATGGTTAATTTAACAGTGGTCTTTCATGATTTACCTGTGTTGTTGACCTATGTGGTTGAACTACATGAGTGACTTGTGATATTGACCTATATGAGTGACCTACATGTCAAACTTGAGTTGTGAGTATGATTAACCCATCTGATTAATCCCTCATCATGATAGAATAAAGTATTAATGTTCAAAATAACCAAACATTAATATATGAAAATACATAAAGGACAATAAGTTAAGATTCAATGAATATGTATATTTCTCTTGACCTTAGGATTAGATCCTCCTCTTCTGATCAAATTCAATCCTATGTGGGGGAGGGGGTACATTTGTTGACACCCCTTTTTTAGATGGGGATGGAAAGTCTAAAATGAATGCACCTCATGTATACAAGAAAAGAAAAATAATGAAAGGATCAAATTCACATATGTATAATTGAAAGTGCCTCACCCAATTTTCCCAAGTACAATAACAAAATCCACTAGTGCATTAGAGAAGTTCACACAGGTCTATGCGGTGTGAACCGTACACATTAAATTTCAGACTTGTGTAAGTCCAACATGAATGAAAGACCCATGTTAATTTCACCTATGTGAAAGACTAACATGATATACATGCATGATTTACTTGTGTGGAAAACCTCCTCCACCAAGGGTCCTGATTTTTTCTAAAAATAGGACCCTTGGGATCCCTATTTTGGAGGATGAGAAGACAAAGATATAGATTAATGCTCTTATCCCCTAGTAATGTTCCCGATTCCTATAAACCCTCCAGGTATCTCCCCATCAAAACAAGATGTAATTAATGGTAATCCAAGTACTAGTGTTCCTACATAGTCTAAAAATCCAATACTATACAAGGATCCCCTCCCCATATCCATAACCACTAGGGAGAAGCTCCTTTCCCAAACATGGGACTTGCATGAGGTTTTTCCAAAGACCCTAGAGGAAAACCATGAGGCTTTGAGAAAGGCTTAATCAATTAATTTTTTCCTAGGTTTTCCATCAATTAAAAGTAACATCCATCTCACCCAGGTCCAAAATGGGTTAGGTACCTCCAGCTCGCCTAGGTACTACTTGGGAGAGTTACCACCAACTCACCTAAGTACCACACATGTGTTTCCAAAAATATCTCTCCCAAGTACCACATGGGTGAAGCTAATAAAATATCTCCTAGGTAACACCTAGTTGAAGTCAAGGCCATACTTTTCATGTATCACTTGGGATAAATTAATACCATCTAACCTAGGTATCACCAGGGTCAAGTCAAGATCAGTGCGCCCAGGTATCATATGTGTGGCGTCAAAGCAATATTTCCCTAGTGTTATATGGGCAAAGAAATCTTTAGATTGCCCAAAATTCATCCAGGTGAGCCACCTTTTAATAACTCTTTCATTTCACCAATGATAGGGAAGAAATCTCCATCGAATTCACATCATAGGGATACCAAGTCAAAACCTCCACTGAGGCTACCAGATTTACAAAATCAGGGTATAGAGCACACAAGTGTGTCCCTTGTTTGATTATTAATTACCTTAGTAATAGAGGTCCCAATTTTAAACTATTTGGTAGTTCGGAACCTCTAAATGATTAAAATTTTGTATTCTCCCAGTAACAAGGACCCCGACATTGGAGGTAGTACCAAGGTTAATCCCCCTTTGGATGGTGGGAAGGATCACTTACTTTTCCATCTGAAGAGGGCTAGTGTTGTATCCCACACATTTATTGTACTTATCAAAAGGGTCACCCAAATAAATCCATAATAGAATAATCCATTATTATTTCTTTCAGAACATTCCCCTACCTTCTATACCCTCACATTCATCCACCAACAAATGAAGGAGATTGTGGGGATTTCAATATCTTTTACTTCCTCTTATTTCTCATAGTGATCATGAATCATGTGGGATTAGAGGTTTATATTGATCATGTAATTAGTATGATAAATTATTCACCACATGGGAATCCTTAGTAGGTTTAATCCCCAAAAATGTTACTATATTATCAAAGGGTAATATTCCCTATAAGACTAACCTTCAAAGGGGAAAATTCCAAATGAAGCAAACACGGGCCTCCTCCATTGGTGTAAGTCCCAACCATGCTACTATATTCTCAAAGGGCCAAATTACCTATGATTCTAACCCTAAGAGGGATGAATTACCAATTAATTAGACTTTGGAATCCTCTATAGGTGTTATCCCCAACCACATTACAATCTTATCAAAGAGATATATTCTATGTGAGACCGACCTTCATATGGCCACATTACCAATGATGCAGACTTGGGTCTCCTCTATATGTATAAGCCCCAAATATGTAATTATCTTCTAAAAGGACCATATTACCTTCAAAACCAACATTTATAGTTGCACATTCCCAATGGATCAGACTTGGGCCTCCTCTATAGGTGTAATCCCCAACCATGTTACTATCTTATTAATGGCACATACTCCCCATGTGACTAACCTTCATAATGAAACATTCCCAATGAAGTAGACTTGGGCCTGCTACTATGTATAATCCCAATAATCATGTTACCATAATGTCAATGGTACATATTATCTATGAGATAAAACCTAAAAAGAAACATATTACCAATAATGAATACAGTTGGGCCTCCTCCATAGGTATAAGTCCCAACTGTCCAAACTATGTTGGTGTTTATTCTCATCCAAATGAGATACATAGAAATCCTCTATGAGATTCAAAAACAAAACCCCAATAAAACTAAATCTTCTCTAGAACATTCTATCATTAAGGTGAAATCCAACTCGGGGGGTTATATTCCTTCCAAGACCTTTTCATCTCCATCATTATTGTGTTACATTTTTAGTAAGAAAATGCCTCCAACTAGGAGGTCACATCCCTTCCAGGTCCCTCTCCAACTATATTCATCATTCCATATTACCAATGAGGGCCATAATAAAAGTTCCATATCCCCTACCAAAAAAACTACATCAAGGGTTTTTAGAATAAGTCATACACCACCCTTTTCTAAGAATATTTCCCCAAGATGTCCTTAGTTTATGATATTAAACTGCATGGTTTAGTCATTGTCGTATGACCCTAAAAGGTATAATATGAACCATTATGTGTAACCATAATACATGGGTTATAATTCCTATGATGAGGATACATATGAATCCCTTATGATGGTTCTAATACCAACATCAAAACAACCCCCATATCCCTAGATGACCATAAATTATAGAGCTCCGATCCGTGTGGCGTAAAACCATCCTCACAAAACAAAAAACATAACCAATATAGAGGACCTATGATATGTAAAAATTATTTCATTGATTGATAAACTCATATTTAAATATATGAATTCATCTATGGTGAAACTTGGATACATACAACTGGATTATCATCAATTCATACCAATGATTGATAGTTAATACATATGAGTGACCAATTACATATTTTTAATTAAGAAAGGGATTAAAACTATGTATCAAATCTATATGAGAGTCCCACAGTAGGAAAATATCCCCCCAAAGGGTGAGGTGATCTTTATCTGTCATCCTCAAGAAAAATGTGATTTATTAAGTGTCATTGGTTATGATTTAAAATGACCAATACCTTTGGAAAGACGGTCCATGAACCATCGTGGATATAAGAGCCATTGGGTGTTTCCACTTCCACAAATTGACCTCATTGGAAACATCTTGAGAAGGGATGAAAAACAAAAAATGTGATCCCAATATGAACGATTGTGCAAATACACTAAACCCCCACAATAAATCATTAAGACCCAAATTTTCATCAGAAATTGTTTCAATCCCATTTAATTCTGGATTACATTTTTCTGAATTTCAATGGAGTAAATTTTATTATCATTACATGATAAATCCATTTTTATTTTCCATCCTCTATCAATTCATGGAATTTTTATGTAATATTTCTCTTTCCCTTTCCATGGTACATAAAATTATTGAGAAAACACTTTTTATAAAAATATACTTTCTTTCCACTTTGGTCAGGAATTTTTTTTTTCCATTTCCAAGATTCATTTAATGTTTTTTAAAAGATGTTTTAATATTCTCCTATATTTTTTAATTTAAATTTTCCCATGTTTTACTTTTTATAAAGATGTTTCAATGTAATTTTTGTGTTATTTTACAAATGAGGCACTTTTTTACTTTTTACCAAAAATGATAAAGAATCATTGTTTTTATGTACATGAAATGAATATAATTTCCTAAAATAATGTCCAAAAATCATTAAGTATTCCTATAAAAGTTTTTTGAGTTCATTTTAGTGAAAATAATTTCTAAAATAATTTTTTAAATTTTTAGATATCAAATAAGTGGTTTAAAAAATGAAAGGGTATTTTCATTAAGAAATATTTTAATGATATTTTAAAGGATTTTAATCTATGATAACATACTTGATGGTAATTATTATTTAACGGGTCTATGATAAAATTATATAACTATTATTCATTAATTGGATGGTTTATGATTATAATGATATGATTTTTATGGAACCCATTTATTTTCCATGGGTTATGCTATTATGGAATGATAAAATGTTTATGAAACCCATTTATTTTCCACATGTTACGATATGATGATAGGATGAATGTTTAAAGATATTTTGGATCACATATTTATGGTTTTAATTATGTGATTGGTGGGATTAGAATTATATATAACTTCATTTTATTAGGTAAATATTTATATCTCATGAGATGACTATGAGAAACAACTTGATGTTCTTGATCCAATATGGGAAACAAGTAGATGTTCTTGATAAACTATGAGAAATAGGTTTGGATTCCAAGTCCACTATAAAAAATATGTTATTGTTCATTATCCATTAAAATATGGGAAACAAGTGTTGATACCTTATCCACTCTGATTTTATGGTCTCGATAGTTAACTATGACATATGAGATGATTTCTATTCCTATTATGGTCCCTAAATTTTATTACATGATTATGATTGAAAAATATGGTTCATGATTTATTTATGATATTTTATATCCCTTATGATTCATGTCTTTTGAAATGATAATGTTTCATGCCATGAATCACGTTTATGATCTAAAAAATATTGGGTATGTGCTTTGTAAGTTATGTTAATGCTATTATACTATTATAATTATATTAGGATATAATTTAACCATCAATTAATATCTCTCATGTTTAGCCTTACTGATCATCTAATATCACCCTTTATTATGTTTTCTTTCCATAGGTTATGAATAATGGTTTTGAGTTGGGTATGTTAAAAAAGTGTACAACATGAGCATCCCATTATGTGGTATGATAAAAAATGTATCTAAATAACATTTATCTGTATCTAGTCTCCAAAGACACTAAAACATTAATATTTTGTAATAGATCATAAGTTTATATATTGAATATTAATATAAAAAGATGTTATACTTATGTATGAAATTATTAGGCCACTACCTATGCAGTTCAACTATCTCAAGGCTATCCCCTCACACTATTGGATCATATAGTTGGAAAAGATATGTTCCAACTATGATTTTACCACTATCTTAATTTGAACTGTTTCTCCTAGAGTGAACATATTTTTTCAAATTTTACTTATTCCTATTGACTCCCAACATCACCAAGAATGGTTTCTTAGAGATAGTGCATGGTTTTCCTTAACTATTCTCAAACCGTGTAATTCTAAAACACATTCAAAATAATCTAAAAAAAAAATAAAAATTCCCAAAACTCAGCCCAAATATTATATAACTTCAATATACATAATAAAAGGGTAATGTACCTGAAACTGAGGGCGTTTTCCTTAGTTCACAGGTGATAATAACCTTAGGTGTCATCCTCGAGACCCCAAAAGCTAACAAGAAACTCAAAGGGATGGTTATAATACATTGGGATGAATTTACTGAAACAAAAATCATAACCTAGTGAGATAAAATATGAAAAAACAAAACCATATTCATGATTCATATGTAACAATGATATAACTCAATGGAAGCCAAATAAATAGAAACATTATAGTATCATTGACAGAGTAATAAAAGATTACATAATAAACCAAATGACATCCAGCTCAATAAAAAAAGTGGCACCACTCCATAGACTCCACGAGATAACTCCAAGATCCATCCATCCACCTACAAAATTATCATCATGATACACTACTAGATATGTATGATAACACCCCCTTTCCAATTCCTCAAAAAAATATTTGTAAAAAAACCAATGTTCATAAGCTGAGGTTGTGTATATACTTAGTAGGTAATACTTAATACTTTCCAACATATACCACTAGGATAATATCATGTTACTATAATTTATATAAATAAAGGAGATGTATATTAACATTTTATTACAAATTCATAAATCGGTTCTGTGTATAAAAATATTAATCTATGTTTATCACCATTTCTTACCACATGTTATTATAATACAATGTTCACAACCACACACACACATGAATGCATACCCTGGATCCCCATATACTCAAGGGTGGTGAGTTATCTAGTCACTAAGTCACACATGGTGACCCATTTATAGTGGTACTTAACGACCATATTATTTTCCACATTAATAGTGGTACTTCATGACCACGATCCACCCCAAATTCACATGAACCCATGAAAATATGTATACCTATTACACCTATTAAATTATTACCTATAACAAATTTCTTTTACATAAAATTTTCATTCCAGAATTTAATCCATCTCCTTATGTGAACCACATAAAAACAAAGTATTTAGGTACTAAAACAAATAGATTGTTTTTCCAAAAATCAGGGAGATAGTAATTTAACATCAATAATTATTGTTATTGAATGAGTAGTACATCAAATATGACACCTAAATCTCAATGGTTGATGAAAATGAATAATAGTAAAAAAAATTATAGATCAGAGATCAAAGTACATTTAATTAAATTGATCAAACAAGATATCATCAAGATAAATATCAAGTAACATATATCTACCCATTAAAGATTATATCTAATTATTCAAGTGGGAGGAGATGAAGGGATCTAAAGATAAAGTTTAATGATGGGGAATTACATTTGATTATGAAGATAAAAAACCTATTGACTTAGTAAAATAAACATCAAGGCCAGTTGGAATCATCAAGGGAGCCTAGTGGAGGATGGGTGTTCAAGATCCTAAGTAAATCGGAGAAAAATGGAGGTTTCATTCCCGTAATCTAAGTTAAAGATTAATTTTTGGATAATGAAATAGAGGTTTCATGTTTTAGTAACATGGTTTTTCAAAACCATGCACATGCTATTTGATTTATCATAGGTAGTTTCATGGCTGTGACATAGAGTTTAGAAAACGTTTCTCCAAATGTATAGTGATACTATGTAAAGACTATCCAATCACATGGTCAGCTCGTATAGATTTACAAACCATATACCAACTATGTTTTTCCAAAAGCATCCTTTCACATGGTTTCTCCTAGAATTTACATGGTTTGTAAAAAACATGCTCCAAGAATGCATATTCCCAATGAATCCTACTATCACCATGTGATGTTTCCAAGAGACAGTTCATGGTTTTCCTTAACTTTTATCAGACCATTCAACTCTATAAACACAACAAAAAAACGCTAAAAAACTCCTGAAATTCATAATACTCAAACCAAGAATTATATAACTCCAAAATACATAATATAATGGAAAATTACTTCCAACCATGGGTATTACATGTAATGTAATTTTTTGCATTCAAAAATAAGTAGTCATTGTTAAATGTGATTATAATTATCATCTTATTATACGAGTAAAAGATACCAGCAATCTTCTCTAATTAATGTAGGAATAATATTTAAACCATGTAAATACCTTGTTTTCATATCCATTAGTTCTTTATTTATGATTTTTTTATTCATATACTTGTGAGATTTTGAGTGCGTGAGAGTGAGAAATGTTTTATGATGGACAGGGTTTGTTTTCCTACTCGGTTGTGGTACATCATTTTTTGGGATCGTTAGAGGGCATGACGTCTGGACTTTTTTCCATTCTTGAAGTTATAATGTTTTGATTATAAATTAGTGGTTTTGTGGAGACTAATAGATAACATCTATATTATTTATCATAGACCATGATATAATTATCACAATCCATAATTTAGGTTTTGAACTAAATCATATATTATCGTATAGTGCATATCATAGAATATGATATAAAGGAAAATTTTGTTTTTTCTATTTTAAAATTGAATTTAAATTACGAGTTTATAAATTATGAATAAATTATAGAAAATGACATTTTTGGATACATATTTAATTTATAATGTTTTATAGAATTAATTAAATATAAAAAATATATAATTTACTATTAAACATTTTTAAAACATTTAATAAATAAATATCATTAATTTTAATTGTTAATATTAAATATGTTTGATTTATGTGACATATAATATAATATTGATATAAGGTGGTTATATATAAAGTATAATGTAATTCAAAAAGTGTTTATAAATTATAAAATAAGGTAAAATATAAATGATTTTATATAGAACTATAAATTGTTCAAAATTATTATTATTTATTGTTGAAATTGAAAATGATTATTAGAGAAATCATTTAAACTATATCAAAATGGGTTTGAATATTTAATATAATTAAGGGTTATGTAATATTAAGTATATGTTCTTTTTTTTTTAATTTTTTTTACATAATATATGAATTATTCAAATGAAATATAGATTTTTTATATGAATAAAGAAACTATATCTGTATAAATTCCATACAGAATGAAAATAGAAAAGAGTTCATATTAAAAATAAATATGACCGATTAAAATTTATTTCATTATTATGTGCTCATAATATATGGGAAAAATGAAAAGGGTTTATAATTGTTTTTAATTTATTTTTCATAAATGTTTATCTCATGTCTAAATATATGTAAACTTAAATTTGATAGTTTAAATTATACTTTATTCATAGATATAAAGTGTTTGTATGATAAATTTATGTATTCTTTATTTTATATTGGTTAGAAATTATTTTTTAAATTATCTTACTTGTATTTTAGGTGTTATATGTTTGGTATGATAATTGAATTACTTTTTTTTCACACCATCACTTTGGATTGTAAGTGGGTTATGATCATTAATATTGATGTTAATTATAATTTAAACCTATTAAGTGTTAGTATTATGATGGTATTAAAGAATTTATTGAGTACTAAACCAAGGGTAGTTTGAATTTTATTTGTACATCTCATTAGCATAGAATATTAGGCCCTGTATAGAAAAATTAGGGTTGGATACTTGTCACACCATGCTTACTCTTGTGGGTATTATTGATTTTATTTGAGTCTAAGACATTACATGATATTTTTTCATGTACCACATTCATGTGAAGCATTTTGATATGTGTAAATATATTGATTTTTAATTTGAATATTAACACACTTTATGTGTTGTGTAAGGAGTTATGCATTAATATGGTTTAAATTTATTGATTCATTCAAAGGTATAAGGATCCAAAACTAAACCAATAGATTCATACATTCATTTTAAGGTAAAACGTGATATAAGCTGGTGAGATATTTAAATCAGATTTAAAATTAATATTTTTTAGATTTCATACAATGTGAAAACTTTTTAAGACCACATTCAACTAAATGGGTAGGTTAAATCCCAGCCTGGTTCCCATGGACCATCTTGTGTAAGTCAAGTAGGTTGTAGGTGAAACTAATATAATTATATACCAATATTATAAAAAATATTTTACTCACAAATATAGAGGAAACTGTAATTTATTTAAGATACCAGTGGAATGAAATAGAGAAAATCAATATTATGGATTTGGAAAAGGAGTTGTTCAATCTACTATAAAAGATTCATATATTATATGATTGACATGACATACTACCTAACTAGAAATATTATGGTAAAAACACCAATGGAAACCAAGTATAATTGAAATATAAACCTAGAACAAATAATTGATATGATTCAACTTAATAAAGGATATCATTTTAAAGGGACAACATTTAATAAAATTCCTTTTTAAATAAATGTAAAAAAATAAAATAATATGATAAAAGATTTAACAATATATAAAATTACATCATCAAAATTAGAAAAACACTTTTAAATCATTTATATAAATTAAAAGCATAATGAAATCATGACTACTACAAAAACTAAATAATTGTTCTTAAGTAAGAATGAAAATTCTAGGTCATATAGAAATAACTTCCTGAGAAGGTGATTATTGGAATTTATCTAAACAATTGGACTTATATTCTTTTTATAATTATAGAATAATTCATGTAACACTTGAAAATAATTTTTTTAATTCATGATAGACTAATGAACTTTAGTCTCCACTCATGTAATTAATTGGATTATGTGTGCTAATGATGGGGAGAGGCTGATGTCTTTTTAATTATTGGTATGGCCGTGGTATTCATTCTTTAAATATTTCATTAATAGTTCAAAGAATATGAATTCAATTAATGTTTACTTGATTTCCACAAATTATTGAGGATAGATGAGTTATTCATGATATTTCAAAGTCCTGGTACTATACGGAAATTATAGGTGCATAAATGTATGTATTTTGAGTACTTAATCAAGGAGTTAAACATTAGTAATATGATTCATAGAATCACTATTATACTGAAATAATTCTTCACATATTGTACATTAAAAATGATTTTATTTAGAGGTTTTTAGATTGTCACACAAATATGCAGTAGGAATTACATAAATTTGTAATGATTTTAACAAAACATTAAAATTGTACCAAAAATAAAACCTATTTGGTGGAATATCATATTATATGTTATTAGATGGGCACTTATGTGTGGTTTTTTGGATATTTATAAAGTATCTATGAATATGATATTTATCATGTTATGTAAAAGGCCTCTAAAATTTATAATCATTTTATGTTTAATATATATACAAATGAAGTGAAATGATAATTTACCTCTCAATGTATGACTTTGTGTTATTCCTATAAAATATTCATTATGGAGTATTTTAGGTTGGGATAAAATTTTCAATTTAGTATTTGTAGGATTTGATATAAAGCTATATATGACACACTTTAGGTACATAATTTGTTTTTTACTAGATAATGTACCATGTAAACTAAATATAGATTTTCCAAGTATTACTCAGAAAAAAACAAATAAATATAATAGCGTAATATCAAGAAAATATTTGAGAATGTACCCCACATCAATTTATGTTTTGAAATAGTCACCCTCACACCCAAATTATATATATCCTTGTGATAACAACCCATTCATTAGCACATAATGACATAATAACATCACAATTGGAACAATATAACCATAAACATATACCACATCACCACATATATACTTCATTACCACATATTCATATGACATCATGGTAGAGAATGTAATCATAAGTTTGAAAGAGGGAAATGGTAAGGGATAGTCATCCATTCGTGTATCTTTTATCTCAGATACTAGTTAAGAGACCTGATACCTAAAATATCATGAAATGCACTGTGTTGCATTTGTTGTCAATGAGGCATGATGTTGTCATGGAATGAATGGATGTCAAGGAATGTCAAGATGTGAATGACAAAGGATGTGATGGTGATGGTGATGAAGGAGAATGGCCATGGTACTTAGAGGCATGTCACTTAGGAGATTCACTAAGTGACATAGGATGTTGTGGTTGAAACATTCTCTATGAATATCAGACGATTGTAGAACTGATCTTAATGTTTCAATACTTGTATCAAGGTGATACTAAGTTACAACACTTCAAGAATGAATGATGATGGAGCATCATCACATCAGATGATTGATGAGCTGATCATTAAGTTCCAAGAACTTGTATCAACTGGATACAATGTCACCACATGATTAGAAGACCATGCATTGTAGTGACAATGCATGAGGAGTTGAAAGTGATCCATCCATAAGTTATAAGTGGATGAAGTGGATTAATGAAGTCCATGCACTATCACTTAGTGCATGTGAATTTGAAGAAGAACCAACTTGATATCTAATTGGATCAATGAAGCAAATTGAAGAAATAATTGATCCAAGTGATTCGGTTGATGATGAACCTTCAGGAATTCCACCTCCTAAGTCCAGATTATATTTTAAGGAGAATCGAGGAATTCTAATGAAGAAGTAGAGTTGATGAAGAAGAATGGATTAGAGGAAGAAGTGGCATTTGGAATTTTCACTTGGTTACTTTGTTATTATACAAAGTCCTAAGAGTTTTACTTAGCAAAAAGAAAGCCACCAAGTGCCAGCCTTAAGGGTTCAACCCCAAGGCACATGTGGGACTTGAGGTCGCCACGCCCAAGGGGATCCCATGGGGCCATCCCGAGAGGCCGCGACCGTGTGTAAGCCGGGGCCACGCAGGGGATCAGGTCCTGCGCAGCATGGGCGCCAGAGTGCGCTCCCGAAGGTGCATAGTAGGCGCCAGTGGCGCGCCCGCAGGGAGTAGAGGTGGGCGCAGAGCCCGCCCGCAGAGAGAACCCGTTGCGGGGCGGCACCGGGAGGGGAGAAGTTCAATTGAGGGATGGATGGCAGTGCTAGGTTGATAAGCCACGGAAAACCGCGCTTCGTTTCGATGTGGGACGCGGGATTTTGCCGCGGAGCGAATCTTGGTCGTCCGTCTCATCGCGCGCTCGATCTCCGCCGCTCATCGCATCTCACCGCTCGAGATCTTATCCCGGCCGTCTGATGTCTTTCAATCGCCCAATCCAACAGCCGGCGAGTCATCCACTACCTCGAGCTCGTCCGAGGCCTCCCTGCGTGCCTCCGTCGAACCAGGAGCAACCCGCGAGATGTTTTTGAGTTCTCGGCCACCATTGATCGAGCTGAATCATCCATGGTGATCGTTAGGCCACAACGAACAGATCCATGCAATAAAAAAAAGCATGCATGAAACAGATGGAGAATTTCGAGTATTGGTCGAAGCAAACCGAAGGTGCCGAGGCCACATGGTTAATTCTTTGCATGCATGGGCCTAAACAGAGGCCATGCACACATTCCGCGACGCATGCATGAGAAGGAGAGAAAAAATAAATGAGCACGCATGAAACAGAGAGTAAATTCAAGATTTGGAAAGATTTTAAAGAACCGAAACTTTCAAGGATTTGGAATTATCTCACACGGATGAACCGCCTCTCCTTTGCCTATAAAAAGAGCATCCGAGGTGTTTGAGAAGCTTGCTGAAATTTTGAGACCCACGAGAGATCCTGTGCCTCGTGAAGAAAGAGGCCACCGCGCAACCACTTGTGCGGCTGAAGTTCCTGAGCCACCCGAGGCTCTGAAGGAGGTCCCTGCCTGCGTATTCGCACGGCAGAAGGAGCCCTCTCTGCCCGCGAACTTGCGTGGCAGGAGGAGCTTGCGCGACTGCTTGTTCCTTGCACCCTGCGCGGCCGTAGCACTTGCGCTCCCCGCGGCAGTAGCATCTGCGCGCCCAAGCAGCCTTGGACTCAAGTGAAACTTGCGCGGCTGCCTTGTCCATTGGACTTGTGCGATTGAAGACAAGAAGAGTGAGGACGCACCTTGCACACCCTTTTTGAGGTCGTAAGAATTTGTGTGTGCAAAGGAGAGGGAGACCACACATTTTTGTGTGTGTGCAAAGAGGAGGAAGGCCAGGCCTTAGTGCCTTGTGTGCTAAGTGAAGTAAGAAGGCCGAGACCTTAGTTTTGGTGTGCATGCAAATGGAAGAACACACTTGGCAGTGTGTGTACTAAGTGAAAACAAGTGAAGGCCGTAGCCTTGTGTGTGTGAAAAACAAGAAGGCCACCACAACTTTTGTGTGCAAATTAAAGAGGAGGCCGTAGCCCTTGTGTGTACAAAATGGAGAACCAAGTGTGTGCATAATTGAAGTGCACACTTTGAAGAAGATTAAAAGAACAAGGAAGTGTGTGTGCTTAGTAAGTGAAGTAGGCCAAGCCCATGTGTGTGCAAAACGAAGAACAAGTTGTGTGTGCTAAATAAGTGAAGGCCAATCTTACCTGTGTGCAAAGTGAAAGAAGTTTTGTGTGCAAAGAGATAAGAAGGCCAAACCTAGTGTGTGCAATAAGAACTGTGTACACACTTAGAAGAAGAGGAGGATACTCACACTAAAGTATAACACACATTAAGTGTGTGTAACCAAATTGAATAAAGTGTGTGAAGTTCGAGAAGGTGTGTGCTAAAAATAATTACACCCTTTGAGGGTTTACTGCACCAAGAAGAGAAGAAGGGGAGTGCATGCTTTCATGCATGCACGTGCACACGTGAACAAGCTCAAATCTGGTTGTGTGCATTTGAGTTGTCCAAGACCAGAAGATCTTGAAGAATTTGAGAAGCCATGCAGTCAGTGCATGAGGATGCATAGATGCCATGCACTCAGTGCATGAAGTTGATGTGAAGTCATACTGAAGCCAGACTGAAGTTAGAGATATTAGTTGTCTGAGTTTTCAGTAATTGAGAAGAGCCTGATCAACTGAAGTGATCAGAAGTGAAGAGAAAGACCAACAGACCTTATCAGAGGCTGTTGAAGATTCTTGAAGAGAGAAGCCAGGTTATCCTAAGAGGAAGGAGATAAATCCTGAGCAAGACGAGAAGACCTGATCAACTCAAGTGATCAGAGGTACAGAGCAAGGCCAGCAGTCTTTATCCCAGACTGCTGAAGATACTTGAAGAGCATAAAGTGAAGAAGAGCTACTTGTGTGACTCGAGGAGCCAGGAGAAGCCCCCTGTGAGACTCAGGGCGGAAGAAGTCTTCAGTGGGATTCTGGAGCAGGCCAGTGGGACTCTGGTAACACTGTGGGACGCAGTATAAAGACCCTCCTGTGGGACTGAGGAGAGATACAGTGGGACTCTGTATCGACCATTGTAATTATAACAAGTTATAATGGAGAAACCATGTTGGGGCATATAACCAACATGGCAAGGACATAGGCCTTTGGTGCCGAACCTTGTAAATCCTTGGGTCATGTGCCTTTACATTTACTGCATCACTCGAGGAAAGGCTGAGAGATACAAGAAGAGTGGATCGAGGCTTTAACCAGCCATAGAGGTTTAATTGATAAGGAATCAATTAGTAAAAAGTTTTAAGGGATCACTGATTCACCCCCTCCCTCTCTCAGTGATTCACACTGATCTGGGCACTTCAATTGGTATCAGAGGGAAGGTTACCTCTAAAAGATCTAAGGGAGTCTTTATGAAGTGCAGATTTGAGGAAATGAGCGACCAACCTCAAATGGAGATATCTGCCAAGACTCAGAAAAATATAAAGAAGAAACAGGCCAAGAAGATGAAGAAAGCATGTCCTAGCTGTGATGAAGTTGGAACAATGAAAGATCTTCAAAGTGCAATCGAATATCTTCAGAAGATAGTCCCCAAGGAAGTGGCAATGTGTATAGCTACAGGCATCCTTGATCTTCAAGAAGAAAAATTACAGCTAGAAGAAGAAGCCAATTCTATGGAAGATCAATTGGCAAAAAGGGTTGGCATAACCAACACTCTCAGAAAGCTGGTGAAGGCTAAGGATGAAACAGTTTCTCTTTGAAATGAAAGATATGAAGATACTTGTGAAGAATTGCAAAGAAGCCTTTCTGAGAAAGAATTCTTTAAGACAATGGTTAAAGAAGTTTTTCATGCACTTGAAAAGAGTCACAAAGTTTCAATGAATGTCAGAGATGCTCAACTTGAAGACAAAGTAAACAGGGTGAAGGAGCTGGACAATTCATTGCTAGAAATGAAGATGGTGCATGAAGACCAGTTAGAACAGCTGAAAGAAACTTGGGAAGGAAGGATAAGAACTGTTGAGGATGATAAGAACTCCCTTAACATGAAATGCTTAGAACTAGAGGTGATATTGAAAAATCTGCAATCACCCAAAGCTGAATCCTCCCAGTTAGCTGAAAGTAGAAATGTTGCTACACAAGTGTGCTTTGAGAAGGATGATTCTAAAAGAAAGACATCCTCTAATGAAAGGGAAACATCTTCTAAAAGGAAGGTACCATCCATCCCATCTTGTACTAATGCTTCTAATTGTGTTTCCACAAAAAGTGCAGGATGGAAGAATAATTCCAAACAAGTATGGATGAAGACAATGAAGAAAGAAAGCTCTCCTGAAGCAGCACAACAATTCAAGACAAGTACCCTACAATCAGAAGGAATCAAAAAGTTAAGATTTGTGGGTCAATGTTGGTGTTGTAACAAGTATGGGCATTGTGCAAAGGATTGTTGGTACAATCCACTGAATGCCAAAGAACAGAGGAAGCCCATGCCTAGGGGGAGAAAGCCAGAAGAAAAGAAGCAGCATCCACAGGTCCATAGACATCTGTTTACTGCAAATAGATTTGGATTACTTGACAACATCTGGGATGATTGCAAAAGTGGTCAAAAAGATACATGTCAATCTCCAACTGTATCCAGAGCTCAAAAGAAGAAAAGATCACAGAACCTGGCTCAGAAAGAACCTTTGGGAAGCAAGCAGAAGAAAGTTGAAGATGCTCCCAAGAAGATTATGAAAAAGGAAGAGAAGACCTTGGAGTCTAAATCCAAGAAGGGTGATGTATCCAGAAGGACCACCAAGAAGAAAACATGCTTCTACTGTGGAAAGAAAGGACATATCATGGATCTTTGTAAACAAGCCATGAAATTCAATAGAGGCAGACTGGACTCAAACAAACAATCAATCCAGATGAAGCAGAAGGGATTGGTTGAAAACAAGTTGCCTAAGAAAGGTAGCTTGAAAGCATCAAAGGAACCATGTGGAATATCCAGAACTGAGGCCACACTTCCAAGTGACTTACTAGTTATATGGCTAAATCAGTTGCAACTTGCCAAAGATCTGCAAAGAGCTGAAGATGAAGTTCTGGCAATTGCTAAGGCAAAAGGGAAGAAGAATATTTCACATGAAGATGTATTGAGATCCACACCAGCACCAACATCATTGAAGATCAAATGTTCAAGTGTGAAGAATGGTGAAAATGGGACATCTCGGTTGAGAGAATCTTATCAACCTTGTTGTTCACATTGATGAACCAAGGAGGTTCCATCTTATTCCCTAATCAATTGTATTTACATGTGCTGACATTGCAGGGAATTGAAGATGATGATCATTCTCAGCTGGAGGATGGTTTTGGAAAGAATGGAGTGCACCCCTTAAGGGGGAGCCAATCTGTAGAAGATGGGATTCTGATATTTAATACCATCTTGAGAAAAGTGAAGGTATTCCAATCATACTTTCATCCCATGTTTCTTAATTGTATTCATCATGACAATTAAGGGGGAGTATTGATTGAAGGAAAATGGATGAAAGGGGGAGCTTTATCTTTGCACCTGAACTTTCTAATGAGTTTTGTGAAGGTGTGCAGGATTTAGAAAATTCATTGTTATATCTGAAAAAATTTCAAGCCCCTTGAAGCATGATCTCACATGTATAGTGAATGTTGGACAACATTGAGTACCTTGGTTACATCACTCTTGTTTTCTACACCGGGTTATCCCAAGTAGACTTAGAGTTGATTTACTAAAGGTTCTTTGCTAAAGAGAACATGTGACATCATCCCTCTCTCAGTGTTTTTCAAGAAAATACTTTTCAAAGGGAGGAAGTGATATTTTGAAAAGGAACCACACCACATCTTTGCATTTGATTGCCAATAAGGGGGAGAAAATATTGGCACACATATTGACCCATTCATATGTGCAGAAGTAGTGTATTGACAACAAATACAAAGGGGGATATTGAAATGCACTGTGTTGCATTTTTTGTCAATGAGGCATGATGTTGTCATGGAATGAATGGATGCCAAGGAATGTCAAGATGTGAATGACAAAGGATGTGATGGTGATGGTGATGAAGGAGAATGGCCATGGTACTTAGAGGCATGTCACTTAGGAGATTCACTAAGTGACATAGGATGTTGTGGTTGAAACATTCTCTATGAATATCAGACGATTGTAGAACTGATCTTAATGTTTCAATACTTGTATCAAGGTGATACTAAGTTACATAACTTCAAGAATGAATGATGATGGAGCATCATCACATCAGACGATTGATGAGCTGATCTTTAAGTTCCAAGAACTTGTATCAACTGGATACAATGTCACCACATGATTAGAATACCATGCATTGTAGTGACAATGCATGAGGAGTTGAAAGTGATCCATCCATAAGTTCTAAGTGGATGAAGTGGATTAATGAAGTCCATGCACTATCACTTAGTGCATGTGAATTTGAAGAAGAACCAACTTGATCTCTGATTGGATCAATGAAGCAAATTGAAGAAATAATTGATCCAAGTGATTCGGTTGATGATGAACCTTCGGGAATTCCACCTCCTAAGTCCAGATTATATGTTAAGGAGAGTTGAAGAATTCTAATGAAGAAGTAGAGTTGATGAAGAAGAATGGATTATAGGAAGAAGTGGCATTTGGCATTTTCACTTGGTTACATTGTTTTTATACAAAGTCCTAAGAGTTTTACTTAGCAAAAAGGAAGCCACCAAGGGCCAGCCTTAAGGGTTCAACCCCAAGGCACATGTGGGACTCGAGGTCACCACGCCCAAGGGGATCCCATGGGGCCAGCCCGAGAGGCCTCGGCCGTGTGTAAGCTGGGGCCACGCAGGGGATCAGGTCCTGCGCAGCATGGGCGCCAGAGTGCGCGCCCGAAGGTGCATAGTAGGAACCAGTGGCGCGCCTGTAGGGAGCAGAGGTGGGCGCAGAGCGCGCCCGCAGAGAGAACCCGATGCGGGGCGGCACCGGGAGGGGAGAAGTTCAATTGAGGGATGGATGGCAGCGCTAGGTTGATAAGCCGCGGAAAAACCGCGCTTCGTTTCGATGTGGGACGCGGGATTTTTCCGCAGAGCAAATCCTGGCCGTCCATCTCATCGCGCGCTCGATCTCCGCCGCTCATCGCATCTCGCCGCTCGAGATATTATCCCGGCTGTCTGATGTCTTTCAATCGCCCAATCCAACGGCCGGCGAGTCATCCACTACCTCGAGCTCGTCCGAGGCCTCCCCGCGTGCCTCCGTCGAACCAGGAGCAACCCGCGAGATGTTTTTGAGTTCCCGGCCACCATTGATCGAGCTGAATCATCCATGGTGATGGTTAGGCCACAACTAACAGATCCATGCAATAAAAAAAGCATGCATGCAACAGATGGAGAATTTCGAGTATTGGCCGAAGCAAACCGAAGGTTCCGAGGCCACATGGTTAATGCTTTTCATGCATGGGCCTAAACAGAGGCCATGCACACGTTCCGCGACACATGCATGAGAAGGAGCGAAAAAATAAATGAGCCCGCGTGAAATAGAGAGTAAATTCAAGATTTCTAAAGATTTTAAAGAACCGAAACATTCAGGGATTTGGAATTATCTCACACGGATGAACCGCCTCTCCTTTGTCTATAAAAGGAGCATCCGAGGCATTTGAGAAGCTTACTGAAATTTTGAGACCCACGAGAGCTCATGTTCCTCATGAAGAAAGAATCCACCGTGCAACCACTTGTGCGGCTGAAGTTCCAAAGCCACCCGAGGATCTGAAGGAGGTCCCCGCCCGCGTATTCGCACGGCAGAAGGAGCCCTCTCTTCCTGCGAACTTGCGTGGCAGGAGGAGCTTGCGCAGCTGCTTGTGCCTTGCACCCTGCGCGACTGTAGCACTTGCGCTCCCCGCGGCAGTAGCATCTGCGCGCCTGAGCAGCCTTGGACTCAATTGAAACTTGCACGGCTGCCTTGTCCATTGGACTTGCGTGATTGAAGACAAGAAGAGTGAGGACGCACCTTGCACACCCTTTTTGAGGCCGTAAGCATTTGTGTGTGCAAAGGAGAGGGAGACCACACATTTTTGTGTGTGTTCAAAGAGGAGGAAGGCCGGACCTTAGTTCCCTGTGTGCTAAGTGAAGAAAGAAGGCCGAGACCTTAGTTTTGGTGTGCATGCAAATGGAAGAACACACTTGGCAGTGTGTGTACTAAGTGAAAACAAGTGAAGGTCGTAGCCTTGTGTGTGTGAAAAACAAGAAGGCCACCACAACTTTTGTGTGCAAATTAAAGAGGAGGCCATAGCCCTTGTGTGTACAAAATGGAGAACCAAGTGTGTGCATAAGTGAAGTGCACACTTTGAAGAAGATTAAAAGAACAAGGAAGTGTGTGTGCTTAGTATGTGAAGTAGGCCAAGCCCAAGTGTGTGCAAAACGAAGAACAAGTTGTTTGTGATAAATAAGTGAAGGCCAAGCTTACCTGTGTGCAAAGTGAAAGAAGTTTTGTGTGCAAAGAGACAAGAAGGCCGAACCTAGTGTGTGCACTAAGAACTGTGTACACACTTAGAAGAAGAGGAGGATACTCACACTAAAGTATAACACACATTAAGTGTGTGTAACCAAATTGAATAAAGTGCGTGAAGTTCGAGAAGGTGTGTGCTAAAAATAATTACACCCTTTGAGGGTTTACTGCACCAAGAAGAGAAGAAGGGGAGTGCATGCTTGCATGCATGCACGTGCACACGTGAACAAGCTCAAATCTGGTTGTGTGCATTTGAGTTGTCCAAGACCAGAAGATCGTGAAGAATTTGAGAAGCCATGCAGTCAGTGCTTGAGGATGCAGAGATGCCATGAACTCAGTGCATGAAGTTGATGTGAAGTCATACTGAAGCTAGACTGAAGTTAGAGATATCAGTTGTCTGAGTTTTCAGTAATTGAGAAGAGCCTGATCAACTGAAGTGATCAGAAGTGAAGAGCAAGACCAACAGACCTTATCAGAGGCTGTTGAAGATTCTTGAAGAGAGAAGCCAGGTTATCCTAAGAGGAAGGAGATAAATCCTGAGCAAGACGAGAAGACCTGATCAACTCAAGTGATCAGAGGTACAGAGCAAGGCCAGCAGTCTTTATCCCAGACTGCTGAAGATACTTGAAGAGCTTAAAGTGAAGAAGAGCTACTCGTGTGACTCGAGGAGCCAGGAGAAGCCCCCTATGCGACTCAGGGCAGAAGAAGTCTTAAGTGGGATTCTGGAGCAGGCCAGTGGGACTCTGGTAACACTGTGGGACGCAGTATAAAGACCCTCCTGTGGGGCTCAGGAGAGATACAGTGGGACTCTGTATCGACCATTGTAATTCTAACAAGTTATAATGGAGAAACCATGTTGGGGCGTATAACCAACATGGCAAGGATGTAGGCCTTTGGTGCCGAACCTTGTAAATCCTTGTGTCATGTGCCTTTACATTTACTGCATCACTCGAGGAAAGGCTGAGAGATACAGGTAGAGTGGATCGAGGCTTTAACCAGCCATAGAGGTTTAATTGATAAGGAATCAATTAGTAAAAAGTTTTAAGGGATCACTGATTCACCCCCTCCCCCTCTCAGTGATTCACACTGATCTGGGCACTTCATATCATATGACCATCGATCACATTACTCAACTTGGTTGGTTGTGTGTAATAAATAACTAAAACTACAAGGAATTTATAATATCACACATACCTATCCTAAGGTTAACTACCAAAAATGCGAATCTATGAACAAAACTCTCACCATTTCATAATAACATCACAACCACCTCTCTCCATAGAAAAAATTAACTCAATCATCACCATACAATAACTACACAATATCCAACCAAATTTATATTCCTTATTTCATAATTATTCTAAAATTATACAAACACAAACTACTATATTAGCCAAAAAATAATTAATTCCACT
Organism: Viscum album; assembly: GCA_963277665.1. Classification (NCBI taxonomy): domain Eukaryota; kingdom Viridiplantae; phylum Streptophyta; class Magnoliopsida; order Santalales; family Viscaceae; genus Viscum; species Viscum album. The sequence continues at coordinate 1,179,859,175 of OY728135.1, forward strand.
CCATTTATTAACCAAATTTATATTGAAATTCTACAAGAATTATAAAAAACTACAACTCTGTACAATCATAACTTCTACACATCATTTATATAATTTATTCACCACACATTAATTATTTAAAAATTATTTTATAGTTTCCAGAAAAACATTATCCCATCAAAGCCTTTTCATATTCAATTAATCATTAATTATTTTATCTATTCATTTATTTTATACCATATATTTTATCACAACAAATTCCAACCAATCATTTCACTATTTTATGAAACATTCCATATTCCTAGAAAACTATAACACAATCACACATAAACCTACCCATTTTACAATATCAACAACCAAACTATCCCATTAAAACCACTAAAACATCAATTCCACTATCTCTATAAGATCATCCACTTTATTCCACATAGATAAAATCAAACTACCACTAAAAACAACATATTATCACCCATTTCTCAACAACAAAAACAAACAATACTAAGACTACTCAAACTATATAAATAAAACAAATAAAGACAACATAAAAAAACAATCCATTAAAAATTTCTTTCCCCATTGCTTATTTAAATCTTGAATCATAGTAAATATAAATTTCAATCCCTAATTTCCACATTCCCATTTTCATTAACAACTTTTAGTTACATAACTAATTATTAAAATGTTGGCATACATTAATTAAAATGATAATGATATAACAATAACAAGCCTATCAATAAAACTAATAAATAGTGCATAATAAATAATAAATAAATCCAATAAAGCACATGTGATTCATCCATTCCCTTTTAATTTCCTAAATCCATTTAATTATCTTAATTATGTTAATTCTAACATTTAACTCATTGAATTAATAGGCACAATAAGTATATATATATATGTCACCCAATAAAGAAAACGTGGATTTGGAATCCCCTAACTCAAAGAGTTATTTAATAATCATTAAAAAATACTATAAATATAAAGAAAATCACACCACAAAGAATCTCAAGATAAACCCATAAAAACCAAATACATATCAACCACCACCACGATCTTAACCATAAGCCAACAAAAATGAATCCACAACTCCTACCATTATCTTATGAGGGGGGGGGGTGAATAAAATAAGAGAATTTAAACAACATTTTGATTCATATATGGACATAAATGAATTATTTTGGAAATACTAGTCTGATCACCCTTTATAGGATCTGGTGGTATTTTTACATTGTGTTTTATTTTATTCATTTTGTTTTTTTTTTGTTTTTTTATTTCTCAAATTGTTAGGGTTCTCACATAATACCATAAGGTAGAATGTACAAATTTTTAAAAAAATATCATAGAGTAAAGATAAGAGAGGATAAGAGAAGAGGAGAGAACCTCGTAACCCAATGAAATTATTTTCTGATTCCAAGGATTAAAATGCACAAAGAGATGATTTAATTTCATTAAAACCAATCCAAACGTTTCCTATGGATCAGGGAAAGATAAAATAAGTAGAATTATTTTTATAGTTACCTCATAATTTTAATTAAATATTAAGGAAATAAAATCATGACATGAAACAAGGCATCATTGTGTAACATAGTATTAACATAGGAATCACGATGTGATATCCATATATATAAGGTTAAAAATGGATAAAAAATGAATACCATGATGTATGAAATGATTTCATGCTGCAATGTTTGAACACCTGATGATCATGATATAGTTATTATACTTCCCCCTAAAATAAAAGTCCCCTATATAGAAAACATGATAAAAACACTACCACGATGTAACTTACCTAGACATGGTGAAACCAAGATCTCATTTCCAAATCATATAATGAATAACACAATTCCTCACATTTTAGTTCTATACCTAATGATGCATGAAGATCCTGAAGGCATTAATTTTTTTATTCATTTATGATAATCCCCATTTTAATGGTTGATGTTGAACCCTTACATGGCTCGTAGACCACATGACACTATATGACATAAAGGTCTTAGAGGAATTCATCCCAGACTATGACTTTTTGAAACCTTCCCTTATCTGCATCTGTGTCATGATCATCTCTCCACCTTCACATGACTTGTTCATCCAGATGTCTTGTGTATAGATGCATAGGCCTGGTACCAATGAAAATTTCCATACCATCTCATTCTTCCAAATTTAATTGCTCTACTTTAGTGAATGTGACTTTCTCTAAATCCTCCTATATAGTTTTTTACTTCAAGAATTTCTCTAGTTTTTGTCTTAACATCATGTGGCCCGAACATCATGAGGTGTCCTAAAGGCCTTGAGGTGGCCTGAAGGCCTTAAGGTGGCCATACATCCTTACTGACCTAAAGTCCTAGGTAGCCCAAAGTCTTAAAGGACTCAAGGACTAAACCAGTGGACTGAAAGTGAATTGTTTGGATGCTACAAGACCAAACAATACCTGTTATAGTACTGCTATAGTATCCCAGAAATATGGCTCTACTAGGATTTAATCCTGGGTCTCATGGATGAAATTGAAGAGTCCTCACCAACCAGGATGAGGCTCATGTTCCAGACCCAATGATGCTATAATCTAAATCCTACCATCCATAGACACATGAAAACGACTTGGATCATAATTCAAACCATAATCCTCACACACAAATATATAAATCATGAATGAACTTACTAGACCACAAAAAATACTCTCCAATAGCCTATATATCATGATATAATGAAAATATTGATAACTTGATGCATGATTTGAACATAATTTTGATCTAACTTTCTTCTCCAACTTCAATAATTCAACTGTAAACATGTCTAAAACACCATCAAAACCCTAAAAATGAAATATAGAGAACCAAAATAAATCAAGTCCTCTACAAACATACTCTCTAACACACGGTTACTAGATGTATTTCATAAATGGATTATATGATTCTATAATATTATATATGATATAAACGATAGAAAAAGATATAAAAATATATTTGTTTGATGATTTTTTTTCTAAATCCATTTGTAGATTGAAAAATACTAATACTTTTTTAGAGGCCCCTATTTACTAAAATTTATGGGATGGGTAATTCATAAATTTTCCAATGTTATCAAGGACCATGGGGTCACACATTTTAAATTACTGAATGGGCGTGATGTATTATAATACTTAGAGAGTTTATATATAAAATCGTCATAGTTTATCCCAATAGAGTTTTGGATAGTTATTCAAATAATAATACAAATGATACCATATAAGCTGAAATTTATTATAGATTTCAAAAAAGTATTTTTAAAATATATAAAAAAAAAAATTCGATGTGGTTTCATAAGTTATTATATATGATAAAATATGAGATGAAATGGAAGAAATTATTTGAGTCTCTATTGAAAGTGGGATATTTATAGAGATATTCCCTAAAGAGTAATGTATATATGTTATATATGAACCTTTATAATCTTATAAAATATATGGATATCTCATGGAATTTTATCCATGGAACTAAAAAATGGTATCCCTTGGTTTAGCATATTTCATGGTACGATATAGTGATATCATACAACAACCATATCCATATCATATTACATGATATTGGAATATAACAAGTGTTTTGATATATCAATCACATTCTATGGTTTATAATATACATTTTCAAAAATTAATAGTTAGTATTTGGTTTAACTTCCATGTATGGTTATCATTATTACATATGTTTCGTATGATGAAATATTTGAGAGAATCAAAATATAAATGAAATATAAAATTCATGGTCATTGGATTAAAATAATTTATAACTGTAGAATTATCGAAAAATATGTATTGTTTGATTAAATTTCATGAAATATCAAGGAGTTCCCCCAAGGTTTATATAAATGACTCCAAGGATATTAAAATGGAATCAAATTTTCATGGTGTGTGACCCTGATACTCTATAAGATGGAGCTCTTTTATCCTTTTAAATTTATATTCAAGAAACTAGCATAAAGTGGTCATAATGTGATTAATTCCCATATTTTGGATGATTAATTAATCAATGAATACTCTGCGTGGAAGGATTTATCTAATTGCTTATATGTGATCTTCATTAAGTGTGTGATTAGAGAAAGGAGGTTTATCGATATTCATTGAAATTTATATTATTCATTTTACAATATACATGATATCAGTTTCAATGAATAAAGAATATTGGTTTATGGTTTCTTTTTTTCTGTTCATTTCTAAAATACAATTCGATTTTTTCATTTTTCAAAAAGCATTTTTAAAGTTTATCAATAACTGCATATTCAAAAATTAAAGCAACCCACATTTCAAAATACAAATTCATAATTCAAAATGGTTATCAACTAAAAAAAATTTCAATATTTTAAATCTAGTCATGTCCATGCAATTATCACATCACCACCAAACCACATCGGGTTGTAATATCCTAAACTACGTGACAACTTGAAATCTCTATTTTAGAATAATATTTTTTATTAAAATTATTTTCAAATAAATATTTAATTTTTTTTCAAACCTAATTTTAAATTTTTTATTTAAGAACATTCTGAGGCTCTAAAAAACAATCTCTAGAGGGACATAATATATATGTACTATTTTATGTTCAAACAGTTTATTCTTTAAAAATTACATATCATTCCATAAGAGTTTCTTTTAATCATGATATTTTTTAAATGTTTACACATTAAAAAATCAAATAATTTTTTACATTTAATTTTATTAAAAATTTATCAATATTATTTTTCCATAATATGATAGAAAAAATGTTTTAAAATATATTTTATATTATGCTTTTAAATATATTTCCAAATAATAGATATATATATTCTACTTTTATAAAATTTATAATTGTAAAATATATATATTTAAAATCATTATTTTTAATTTTTCATGAAAAATAATTTAAAAACCAATTCAAAAAATTTTATAGTATGTTTTCAACGTTGTAATGTTATATTTTGTCTTGGAGAGTTGTGGAAGGGGTTGGGGTTTTTCTGTTGGAGGGGGGATAGTTAGAAGTTGATTTTTGACTTTTTTTCTTTATTTTATGAACATGATTTTTTAGTATCAATGTTAGGTATAAATAAGTGTTATATTGAGAATTTTAATAATTTTATAAGGAATATTTAGAGGGTAAAAACAATTAATCAATTTTAATTTTTTTTAGATAATTAATACTTCTGTTATCCTTATAATAAATACGAAAGTAGAGAAAAATTAAAAAATATTTTGAATTCCAATTTGATTATAAATGATTTTTAGAGGAATTATAATACTTGTACTTAAAATTTGAATTGTATGATTTGTATAGTCAATAAAGACCTTCTACTAATGTATAGGTTCATAATAAAATAGAAAATACCATGATTATTTTGTTACATGATATAGGATATGACTATCCATATGATGATATTTAATTATTGATTAGTGAATTAGCTGTATGTAACAATCATATAGGTGAAGATGGTGAAGCATTGATTTTTTTTGAGATACTTGATAATGCACACACCAAATAATACCCAGTATGCATAACATTTAATAAGAGTTATTTATAGAATAATTGATACACTTAAAGACTCTTAATAAATAGAGATAATTATTATTTGAAATGTTACTATAAATATTTCATAAATTTATATCCATTCGTGTAAATATTCTTGAGTTTTAATACCATGCAGACTAGTTAATTGAAAATCATAGTTTTACAAAAAAGTCACTGGACACTTATCTAAATAATAAAATATTTTATACAAAGGAAAATGATAATATTTATATTTTTAATAACTATAAGTCCTCTAGGATGAAATATAATGTAATGAAATGAATTCATCCAAAAAAATCAAGTACAGTTATGGAATGTGGAAAACATTCCATTTTGAAGAAATTGTGATATTTTTCACTAAAAAAACTTTATAAAAAATTTTTATGCAATATAAAATATAAAAATTAATATTAAGATATGTGAATAATTCTAATTACATTGATAAAATAACTCACCTTGGAGAAATACAAGAATGGTAAGATTTTAATAAGAGGAACCTAAATATTACATAAGATATTTATAAAATTCATATCTAATCAAATGTTAATGGTTTTAATTTATATATATCAGCAATTAGGGAAATTATTATTATATATCTTGAAATGTTGGTTCCATAAAATCACCCTCCAAGGTTATACATGAAACTAAATTTTGTGATATTTTCTCCTCTCATTGATAGTTCGAGTGGACCTAATGAAAATATTGATGTATAATTATAGTGTTTGATTAATGAGATGAATTAATTATAGGATGAAGGTTTGATTTATTTTGATGCTAAATATCATATGATTATTATTTTATTTTATTTTATTTAGAAAATTTATATCTTTCTGACTTATGAAAATATTTAATGGTATAGAAAAAGTGTGAATAATCACTTTAGAATAATCAAATTATCAAATTGAAATGTGTAAATCATTATAAAAAATGGGTATACACTATTCATAAACATTTTCTCTCTATGTTTAATAATTTAATATAAGGTAATGTTTCTTTTGATAGATTAAGAGAACATAATAAAATACCAAAAAATTAATATGTGTTTTTTTATTAACATAACTAACCTAGGTACAAAGTGACACTATTTATGGCTTTCATAATTTTTTATCCCCTCCAATTCATCACATTTCTGTTTAATAAATAAAAAATGATCATAATTGGAATAAAATAGTTTTTTCTTTGAGCTAAATTGATGAAAAGGAAACTTATTAAGACACAAATTATATGTCATGCATATTGAAACACAAGTTTGAGATAATGTCATGGGGAACATTATAGATTTTAAGGGTAAATCTAAACACAATTTAAATTCATGAATTGATTTACTAGTAATGGGTTAGAGAAATCCATTAAATTAATAATAGGATAGTGAAAATAAAATATGAAAGTATTCTTCACAATTTTTTGATCAAAAATGGATGAGAAATAGACATTCATCTTAATTTCAAAAACAATTAAGGTTCTTGATGATTTATACTCTAATATTTTAATTTTTTTTAACATTATTGGGAAGAATATATGTAGAATGAAGATAAACATCAATCAAATTCTACTTCAGTAGTTAATTCTTATGTCAATTCATAATTTTTACTAAATAATTCTGGAAAACCATTAATTGGTGTTAGTAAATTTCATATGTAATTATGTTTCATAAATATTCAAATAGGTAATTTATAAGTTATAAAAGATAGGTTTGTTCTTATATTGTGTAATATGAAAAAACCATTCCTAATTTTATTTTTAAATATGATTTTTCACTTGAATACATATTTGGTTGATGAAAAATCAATCGGTGGAGTGTTATAGTTTTGGAAGATTTACCCAATTGATCAAAACATGAATACATTGAAGAGGTTTGTAAGTAATAAAGAATATCTAGAGGCATCAATCTCAAAGGAATATTTTATGGTTGAGTGCAAGAATTTTTCTGAAACATATCTTGATGGTGTAGATAAAAATTTAAATAAAATAAAAAGAATTAATATTGTCTCCATTAATAAGTAACATAATTTAATTTGGACCATTTTGAATTGATTAAAAAGCATCATTACATGTTCTTTAACACATAATCAATTGTTGTGATACACAAGAAAATTTTTACTTACTCTGGAATATAATATTTTATATTAACCTTTTCAAACATTTTATTTATATAATGACCTATTTTTATTAATATTAATAACACACATTGGGGAGATTCAAATAGAGTTTCCCTATATGACTAGTCATCCAATTCAATAAATAAAAATTAAAAATTTCCATGTGTTTTTTAAGTATTATATATGCACTTATTAATAATTATTATTTTTTAAACCATACATGATATTTTATAAAGAGATTGTATCATATGAAATAATATTTTATTGACATCATAAAAAACATATGATAATCAATTGATAATCCTTTATGAGATAAATTCAAAGAACCTACTGATGGACCATTATGTAAAGCAGGAAAATATACAACATATTTTGAATTTTTTTGATTTAAAATTTTGGATATAAATCAAAATTGACAGAGAAAAAACTATAGTTATAGTTTTTCTTATATTGATGTAATATATTACTATATACAATTGAGGGTCATTATTGATGTTATATAGGCTCATGAGTTAATTTTTTTTTATTAAAGTTAAACTTTGTGGGTTCAGTTCAAGCGAACAGTGTTGGTACATTTTATTTTTCATTAATAAAACTCAAAATATTATTAAATAAAATAAACAAAATAAATAATGATTTATTTATATAGTCTATGTAAATTGATTATTTTTACATTATCACTGATCAAACTAATCCAAATTAGGAGGTTTTTGTGAGTATTTCATGAATATTTTTATTTGTAATTGATTGATATATAATAGATAATAGTATATTTGTGATGAAAAATATTGATGAAAATACTATGGTTCTACAAAGTGAGGAGATTTTTTGGGAGAATAAGAATATTGAAAGACATATAATAAATACGAATTAGTGAGGAAAAGATTATTATTATTTTTAATATGATTATACATGAATTTTTATATATGAGAACTTATATCATTAAATTATAATGTATGATTTTATTAATTTTTCTATTTATAAAGGATATATCTTATAATCGAATGTGAGTTCATGCAGAAATACTAAATGAGATTATTAGATAGGAAATAACTCTTATAGAATCTAAAACACCCAATAAAATAGTTGTACCATCATCCATATAATCCCCTCCAATAGGTAATATACATTTATAATTATTTAAAAAGAAATTAATTATATAATAAATTATAATTTCAAATTTTATTCCTTCGTGTAGATATTTCTTTATGAAGAAGGGGAGTCTAACATTTTCTTGGGGGAACACTATCCCACTGACTAAGATATAATTACATTTTAACATTCCACACATGGGTTACTAATCCCAAATCCATCTCCCATAGTTATACCACCCAATTATTTTTCATTTGAATGACATCCATCTATAATATTTTCATCTACCTACTCTTGTATTTTTATCATTTAAATTTCACTTGACATTTTTTATAACATATATGTTATTCCCTTTAACTACTATTTATATGTCATATAAATCATTAGTTTCCTCAAGTACCACCTTTACCAAACATAGGGGAATATATAGATGTATTCATATATAGAATACCAGTATTCTTTTAGAGGTGTAGTTTGATGATACATTCCCAAAATTAGTTTACATATGAATTATTTTATCGGTTAGTGAAAGCGTATTGTTTAAGATCCCCATAGGTTCCCCACCACCACACTTGATTGGTATGAATTTCTGAAGGAGACTCATGACACAGTATGAGATTAGATAAAGGTATAAATGTGATATAAATTATAATATTATTATTTATTAAATATACCATAATTATATTTATCAATTTGGTATAGGGAATTTTATGAATTTATCTAAATTAGTTTAGACCTGTCAAAATTCCTATGTGTCAAAAAATAATGAATGATTATATATTTAATTAAAACAATTATTTTTGTGTTGCATTTTATACTTCCTTTAACATTAGGTAGTGAGTCTCAATAGGTATTTTACCTTATTAGTGGGACATATGGTACAAAACTCGTAGACTGATTCAACCAACCTATGTAAAATCGAATTTTATTTTATTTTAATGACAAAACAATTAAATACTTATAAATTAAGTTAAATTGTAATGAATGTTTAGTATAAGTTTAAAACAAATAATATTTCTTTACATAGATCCCATCATACACTATGACGTCAAAAAATAACTCAATATATATATTATATATATATAATTATATTTTCAAAATTATATATAGAAATTCTTATAAATTTATTTGTAACTAATGTTTTATATATATATATATATATATGCATGGATAGATAACACACTAATTGAATGGTATCTAGGGTCACCACACATCAAGAATAATATACCAAAGTTTCCAATATTTTAATAATTATATATAATGGCCATACTCATTTTCTAATTATTTATACTTTTGATTATATAATTATGTATCATTTAAATAGTTTTAATTATATCTATTTAGTGAGAAGGTGATAAAATATACAGATGGAGAATATAAGAATAGGAGAAGACATGATGAGATATTTCATCACATACTTGGTGAAAATGGCCTTTAATATACACTGATTTATCTCACTAACACCCCCATTTTAATATATCAATTGAGCTAAGGTTTTTAGGAACAGTCCCACGGGGCCTGTGCCATGACAACCATAAGCCCACCTCCCTTAGGCCAGGGGCTAGTGACTAGCAATGAGTAGGCATATCCCAAAAAAATGGGAGGCATTTTATTAAGTTCCTGTACATATGCACACAACTCCAAGCCATATATCATGGAAGGTGAAAACACTAAGCAAACAAACAGAAGTTTCGAAAGTAAAAAAAATGAAGGTAAATGGGGCCAGAATACAAGACCAACTGAAACAGAAAAGTAAATATAAAAATCTCTAGAACTCCTCTGTGGAAACCCCTACCTCAAGGGTAGGTAAAGAAATCGATTTTTTAAGCCATAGAAGCACATCTCATTTGTCAGGTCACTCTATGAACCACATGGACCCGATCCAACAAGGACTCGGTCAAAGCGTTGATTGTCTACACAAGACACGACACGTGTGGGTGAAGCCCAGGAAGGGGTGAGTAAAACAATACTCAATAGGGACTCTAAACCAAAATGGTATACCACATATCAATACAAAAATAAGACTACTAAATAGGTACATGAAGTGTATCCTCTAAGAAGTACTGTCAAGAGAGTCCCTAGAGTCATATCAAACAGGTATAAACTAAAGTATGTAAAGAAATACTATCAGTCGTAAACATCGAACACCTTATACTTCTAGGGAACTCATCCCCAATGAGTCACTTTGGCCTACTAGAGCACCTATAACTGATCGTCACTTCGGTCTGTTGGGGCACCTAGACCCACTCGTCACTTAGTCCTACTAGGGAAACTACAATTGCTCGTCATAGTATTCACATCATAGCCATTCACATGATTCCTGCTCTTATCATACTTAATTCTAGGAGAATAAACTCATCAAGCCATCGGTGGTATCTCATCTCTATGAAAACCCTATTGGTGTATATAAAAAAGAAAGACTCATTGCGCGGGTCCCAACACCAGAAACGACTCTTCAATCAGATGTGTGGTTTGGAAGTTATGAGGATTTTTTTTTTATAAAAAAAGGTTCTGGTTGGGTCTGGGCCTGGTCCAACCCGGCCAAACCCAGTTAGGGTGACCTGACCCGACATAGTAAGACCTGGCCCAAGGGAAATTCCCATAGGGCCTGCTGGACCCAACCCATTGGGCCATGGGTCCAGCCCGCTAGGCCGCCCGGCTGCCTGATCTTCATCTAGCCCGACCCATGCTGGCAGGTTGACCTTCCCCTTCTTCCTACCCTATGCTGGTAGGTTGGTTCTATCCAGTCAAGACACAACACCCATCATATCCATTTGAGCCCTATAGACCTCTGAGTGCAATGCAGCGGGTCTGCCACATAACTTCCCCATGGTCCAGCTGGACCACTATCTAACTAGAATGCGAGACGTGGATCCCAATCATGTCCGGCGGAGTTTCCACCATGACCCTCCTGGCTGCGGCCTTCTATCACCGCTACGGTCCCTCCACCACATCCGGCCTTCCATGCCAGCGGGCATTCACTCAGCGTCACTGTCTCCCTCAGCCACATACCTGGGTTGACCCACCACTTTAGTCCTACCTGGGCCACTATTTCATTCACATAAAAATAATAGAAAGGAGTGGGCAGAGTAGAATAATTCACAAAGAACACACAAAGGATAGATCCCAACCTTTGTTCTTGTCGGCATGACTCGTCCTTGTTATGAGGTTTAACTAAGGATAATCAAAATGTGAATCCAACTTCCTTTAATGCCCCACATGAAAATTCCCATTTTCCACAAGGTTGAGCAATCTGTGGGTTAAATTTTTAGTGAATTAACCCATGTTAGTTATTTATAAAGGAAGAACAGGGGAATCTAAACACATAGAAATAAACCCCTACATGTGTTTGGATTGATCACAAAAAAAGGGTGAATCCTGCATTTATTATTCGTCAATCTTCTGACATCTAATCTGAATCCATTTGTCGATTCGTCATCATTGGTCATTCGTCACGTGTCATCGTTTTCCAATGAATTTCCTCCAAAGATTTAGAGAAAACTCTATGATCCTTCCCTAATCCCACATCTATGTTAAGCATCTTAATGGAGGAAATGAATTTTTAAAGTTTCTGTTACACTGAGTCACCGCATCATTACACTGTTTTGTATAGAAAATGAAATAGCTGGCTCAATGTTGAATTGTATCGATAAATTTATGAATAAAAAACATTCTTAAGTTTATTTTATTTTTCTTTAAAACATCCAAAAATTAACATTCACCCTTGACCCGTGCTGATCAAGGTTATGCCCTACCTTAGGAAAGTACACCCTCAAAGGCTCAATGGGACTCTCAGATATCCAATCCAAGTTACCATTTATTATTTATACGATGTTGGAAATAAAATAATATATATTTAATAATTTTATTTATAGTTACATCCAAAAAATAATTTCCACAACAAAACCGCAATGACCAATGTTAGGCTATTCCTAAGAAAAACACCCCACTAAAAACTCAACAGTGGGTTTAGATTTTTAAACCGAGATTATGTTCAGAACATTTAAGGATTTGAAAAGTAAAATAATTTTAATTAATTGTTTTATTTATAGTTATTCCATTTTTGAGTTTTATCACTGGAGATCCACGTCGACCAAAGATAAGTTGCACCTAGGGTAAACCTGCCATCCAGAATGAAACAATTCCCTCATATATCTGATTCAGGAACATGTTTAATATTTATTCCACTTTTTTTGGAAACATTATTGTGTGTGTTTGTTTAAAACATAACATTTTTTGACGGACCATTCTGAACACACTGGGACTCAAAATCGCACATTGTCTCAGCGCCTGGTCTTATAATTTTCCCTATAATTTTCTAAAAATGAAACTTTGAAAATCTAAGTCATTACATTCTACCTAACTTAAAAATTTACGTCTGTTTATGATTCTTTCGCTAGGGCATATGCATCCGTCTATGGAGGATGCGTAACTATTGCCCCACATTCATGATTTCGAAATGCGGGAAAAATTCATCATTTATTTAGGGATGTTTGCTCCTTGATAGAAACAGGATGATGGGATGTTAGTTATTCCTTCTGTGGATTCCTCTTTAGAACTCGTCACCTAGTCCGGGTCTCCCTTATAGGCTAAGATGTTGTTCGTAAAACTCTTCCCAGTGCCATGTCTTCATAGAGGCTGGTTAATTACAATGCTTCTATCGGGACATTCCAAGTGGTTAGGTCAGGGAATAAACCTTTGGTCGAGGGAGTGTCATGTTGGACATCACTCGCATGTTTGGATGCCGAAACACTAATGCATCTGGGTTTCTTCCCCTTATTATAGGGCTTCTCGAGGGTGCAGAAGCCTGAGGCATCCCATGTACAATGCGGGTAATTATATGCCATGGGCATGTATCTAAGGTTATCCTCATCTTCCTATGTTTAACATAGGGTATGTTGTAGGTTTAACGTCTAGAAGAGATGGATCAGACTAATCAGAACACTGACTAGAGTGGATCAGATGGGTGCAACCATGGAGGAAACACTGATATTTGATATAACACATGTTTAGTTACCCGGTTACTGCTAGGAGAATTGAAGAGGTGAATTGGAATGATCTCACCAGGATGTGGCAGTCCAGATAAGAATTAGGATGAATAACAAAGGGTTGAGAGTTGATGAAGAATTAAATGGAACTGACGTGGGAAACGGTGATGTCGGGATTGAGCCTCGAAGATACCTCCTACATATCCTCATGGTAGGAAATCAAAGTCCACGAAATTTAGGATGGGGGTTATAGAATCAGGGTGTGTGCAGAGGAAAAAAACCCGATGATAAATTGGAGCTTACGCATAGTTAGCAGACCAAGGTTGGTATTACGCCACAAGGACGGACCAACGGTATGGGTCCCAACAGAAGGGACGACAACAACTTATTGCTACATTTGGGTTGACAATGGGTTAACACTGACATGGAATCACAATGGCTTACCACTGTAGGTGGTTATAATGGCTTACCACTAGATGGGGTGTCACGACCCCCTCCCCACAAAGTGTACTCCTCTTGGGTTGGAAATGGGAAAAGGGAGATAATGACCCCTGAGTCCCGCCTCCAGTAGGCCCCGAGTTGGCGACTAGCACCGAGGGTATAATAAACACACAAATGGGATGCATTACCCTCTAAGAGAACACATACATGAGAGAGAGATAAGATAGAAACCAATAAACTCCAACTCAGACTGCAATATAAACGAATCCAAGAACACATATGAAATGGCATGCAAATGTACTACAACAGAAAGGGGAAAAAACTGCAAGTATCCAAAATAAAGTAAAAACAGCAACAACCACAAGCCTGAACAGCTCCTGCAACCCCAAGAAAGTAAAGACCAGCTTGATCTCCAACCTGATCCAAGTGACCTGAAAAAAAAGCTTATATATACATTGGGTGAGTATCATAGTACACTCAGTAGGATCCTCCCCAAAGCCTCTCATACAAAAGTAATGAAAGCATGATAAAGCACAGTGAACAACAAGTGAAACTAACTCGCCACTTAAAAAGGTATACTAAGTTCCCAACCTCCCCATGGCTACTCTCACCAAGTAACACATACAAGAATATATCATATAGTAAAGAATATCAAGGGTACCCCACTAATACTTCCCCACTGACTTTATCACATAACATGTATCATTCTTCGGGTATTATACCTTAATCCATTACAACCTATACACCGAGTAAGGATCCTCAAGCCATCACAACCTATACACGTTACACCTACTGTAGTACATAGAAAACTATATCCAGAATATATGTGTGTGAATTACCACAGGACATTACAGCCCTCTACACACATATATGGGGAAAACTAACCAATGTGCCTACTAGCACCAATAACTACCAAGAGAAGAGAGTGGGGCCATAGGGGGTAGTCAGCCATCAATACTCCCCCCAGAATGTTGGGGAAAACACCCCCTAGGGCTCAGAATCCCCGAGGTGTCAGTTTCCCTTACTGATACGGTGTAGTGGAGTATAGAAACATGAAAATTACAAGATATATTATATCTCACAACCACACTATGGGTATTACCTAATCTTAGACACAACTGCAGCTAAGGTCTCTCAGACTCTGGGCTGCTACTACTAAGACTAGGTATCCTATAAGCACAAAACCATTTAAAGAGCTTTAATAGGTTACTTCATTCCCTTTTTATCAGTTCCATTTTTTGTTAATTAATTCTATAAACATTAATTAACCATGAACAATTCCACATTAAATTTCATTATCATCACACCCAAAGTTAATTGTTCCTTTAAAAATTACAACCTCATCAATATGTTCCAGTATCTCCATCCCCATGGGTTAACAACATTTATTCAATTATTCATTATAGAAACACTTTCCCACATTCCCAGGCATTCTAGAAAAACATTTTATGCTAATAAACACAAGGGGGATCAACACGGTGAGTAGATGTACTACCCGTCGAGTCTTTTCCACTTATAGAAATAGGATACACCCATCCTTCAATGAGAAGATAAACACGGAAAGCACGTGGCATACCCCGTGTGTCTTCGCCTCTTTTAGAAGAAGGGTAACCAAGACCAGCTACCTTGAGAAGTGGGAAAAAATAAAGTAGACAAACAAAAAATCATAAATCACCAAGCATCTAACAATCACATCCATCCCATTCCATCATCCATGGTGTCCTCCCTGACACCTACATTCATAAATCGATGCATCTCGCCACTCTAGGCGTCATCCGCTGCCACAACCAAAAGGCCTCTATGCCCCCACATATCACAACACCCCTCCGAGGGTCACTTCACAGCACAAGCAGTAGGAAAACAAACACCACATTAATTGGGATCTTGGCCCTTTAACAAACAAGAGGGTAACTCAGAACCCTTTTACGGAATTATCAAAAAATCAGTTCTTTAATCCATATTGAATTAACAGATTTGTTACTCGTAGATTCCAAATTCAGGAAACCTAATTAGTAAACTATCACAATAAATAAACATGCTTACTGTACCAATTTTATTAATATCAAATTACAATGAGAACCAGATTCATTTACATGACTCTTTATCTTTATCCAACTTCCTATGTACCTTTCCTTTGAAGGAATCAAAGACCTCATAGTTCATAAGGGTGGTGTACCAATGTGAAATGGTCGGAACCAATGGATGATGGGATTGAACCCCAGGGAGGCTTCCTACGTACCTTGACTTGGTAAGGATCAAAGTCCCCATAGTTTAGGATGAGGTGTCTGTGAACCGACATGAAGGGGGTCAGGACCAACATTGTTAGGATTGAACCTTAGGGAGGCTTCCTATGTACCTTTACTTGGAAAGGATCAAAGTCTCCATAGTTTGAGATGGTGGGAACCAACATGATGGGGGTTGAAACCAATGATTGTTGGGCTTGAACCTCGAAGAGACCTCCTATATATCCCCGTAGTTCGGGATGGTGGGAACTGATGTGAAGGGGGTCGTAACCATAGGTTGTTGTTCATGAACCTCAAGGAGGCTTCCTACGTACCTTTCCTTGTTAAGGATCAATGTCCATGTAGTTTTGGATGGAGTTTGGGGCTTACACTCTAGGATGCCCAGGGAGGATGTCATGGTCGATGCTTAGTCTAAGCCCACATGAGTCATGCTTGATGTGAGAAACCAGAGGCAACGAAGACCTGCCGTTCATGTCATGAAAGGTGTATCCGTGGGGAGTGGAGCGACACTTAAACATGGTTAGTGGCCCAAAAAGGAAACAGGGGCTTACACATTGTTATCAGCTCAAAGCAGAAACAAGGACTTTCATATGGTCTGCAACCCAGGAAGATAGAGATTTAGAATTACTCTAGGAAGGAGGCCCATTGGTGATAAAGCCCAGCGAGAGAGGTATTTGGCACCAAAAAAGGAGGGATCTGTTGTCCACCCCCCCCCCCTTTTGGTCCATGGCACTGAGGAAGAGAGGAGTTGCAGGGATACCTCCTGCAAGAAAAGCTGGGGGCTTACACCAAGGTGGTTGTCCTATCCCCATTGACAGAGGCCGATCCAATAAAGAGGATTTTATTTCAAGTGAGGAATTATTTCACTCCTGTGGAGACCAGTGGGTGTGTGGAATGTCTAAGGTGGGGAACACCACATATGACGCAAGTGGTGAGGTCATAATTTAATTTCATGTGATAAGGACAAATGGAATTTAGCAGTTTAACATCCTACATCTCGGACGAGTGGGTTCTCTCTGAACCCCTAGGACTTACATAACCGATACCCACCCACCCTTGGGGAAGGGAAGGAATCAACAATGTCATGGTGAGGGGGTGTTATGGAGTGATCCATTTATGGGTCCATGTTAGCGTGGCTATGCGAAGAAGCAATTGCCGTTAGCATGCCTATGTGAAGAAGAATGAGGCGATGCAACGCAATGTGAGGCACCATAAAAGGGACTTTGAAATTTCTTCATGAAATCCTGAAGGCACTCACAAGAAAAGGAGTTTCAGAGCAAAGGGGTTCATAGGTAGAAGCCTTGTGAAGATCTGGTGCTCCATGTAGTGGAGGGGATTCGCGAAGGGGTATGCTTCATGAAGTGAAGTGGTCTAGCCTAGGCATAGGGAATTGGTGCATATGGAAGGTGCTTCATTAAGTAGAAAGGCATTCGCGGAGCAATGCCACATGAAGCATGGGTTCCCCGTGAAGTGTAATATTTCAATGCAGTGTGCCTCACGAAGCACAATGACCCTACCTTAGCAAGTGGTTCACATGTGCATGAAGAGTACTTCATGAAGCACAAGTGTTTCGTGAAGACGTGAGTCCCTTTGGGGATCTCCTTCATTCGCGGAGCCCCGTGGGCTCTGCGAAGGGCATTCCTCTTTGAAGAGGGGAAGAATTCATGAAAATGGGAAGGCACTTCGCGATGTAGAATACTTTGAAAATATAATGGTTCAAAGATTAGAAATTGCTTCGTGATGTGGGAGTTCTGTAGGCGAAACGTCGGAGGATCCATTCTTTGGGCATGAGGGGAGCGTGGTATTTATAGGCAAGAGGCGCTGCGAAGCAGCACCCGCTCAGCATGAAGACAAAGCTTGATTCGTGGAGGGTGTATGAATATCAAAGTGGTTCGTGGAGAATCCTACCTCCTCGTTCTGTGGTGGGTTCACGAACATCAAATCAGTTTGCGGAGCATCCCACCTCCTTGATCCATGGTGGCTTCACGCAGGAGGAGTTTTGCGATGACATTGGGCCCTGGGGGCTCCAAGAATAGGCTTCGTGAGACATCCGCTAATACATTCCATTTGTTCTTGTGCATCCCAAATTTTGGCACCAAGAAATTTACCCCCTTAGATTGAGAGCCAAGGAGAAAGTGAGGGTCAAAGTCTAAGGTTCAATCGCCAAAATCCCTTGGTCAATAGCAAAGCTGACTCACTAGAAAGGCACATGAAGTGGATACGCGATGTGAAAGCTGAGTGTGCCATGAAGCTCACTACTCTTAGATGCGCCACAAAGCACCATGGGTCCTCGACTATAAGTAGGGGAGTTGATATTTATTTTGTCCTTTATCTTCTATTAGTTTTTGGAATTTAGTGCTCTTGATTCATGAAGCTCCATTTACTTCACAATTTCTCTCTGTGAATCAGCTCATCTCCTTTGTGGTGCACAGTGAGTCTTTGACTCCATGATGGTGCGCTCTGCAGATTGCATCTGAAGGTCGGTGCAAGGATTCATGATTCCATTGTTGGGATCGAGCTCTGTGAACAGTCTCCACAAACAAGCTCCATGAAAGGGCTTCGCTAACTAGAACGAAAAGTGTCCAAATCCTAAAAATGTAATGGATCACCAAGAGGCTTCCAAAGGGTCCTTGTGGATGCTTCTTAAATGGAGGATATGGAGATTATATTAGTTCTAGGGGAGTTGGTACGAATCCACTATGACCATTATTCATTGGTGAAGATGCTGTTAGAAAGAAAAAAGAATTATCCGCTATGTAAGAGGCTGCCTCTATATGGATTTGGGCTGAGGGATGACGTCTTCATCCCGGAAGAAAGTAGGGATGATCCTTCTTACTTGTTCAGGAGCACGTCGTTCCAGCGCTAGTTGTTCAAGGTGGCTGATGACTATTCCCAAGAGGACTTCACACCTGTTATTTTTGATTGTCTGTACAATAATCTGAACAATGTTGATGGGAAGGAATTTTTGTTAGATACATCCCCCAATTTGTACCAAACGATCTTGAAGGTATCCCTGAGGAACCTTGGGAAGGGATGGTCTGATGAGTGGGATCTACCGTAGGGTAAAAAATTCACAAATTATTAGGCCTGGGCCTACTGGGTAGGTGCCTCGTGTGAAGAGTTCGAGGCAGAGCTGGGGAGAGTGGGCCTGTATGAGGCGGCTTAGGCCTCCCAATTCCATATCTATCAACCGAAGCAGCTGATGCCGGAGTTGTTGAGAAGGTGGTCATCGAGGACCAATACCTTCCACTTACACCATGGGGAGGTTGACATCAGTTTATGGGATCTGCATCAGATCTTGGGGGGTCCCGATATTTGGGGCGATGCACGATGAATTCCTCCTCATTATGGGTGCATGGGAGGATCCAGAGAAAATTCCGCTGCTGGCGATGTCATTGATGGAGCTGGTGTCGGGAGAGGACAGGGAAGCAGTGAGAGACGTCCACTTTAGATGGTGGTTCAAGATGTTCTTCAACTTCTCGACAGACAGGGAGTTTCCAGTGAGGCCTCAAACTTGCCCGAATAGGGCTCAACGGGGCAAGGAGCACTCGTACTGGAGGCTCATGGAGGAAAACCCATTGAAAAACTGGGGATTCAGTGTCAGCACTAAGTAGCAACTGGTAGTCAGGCTGGCGGGATTCATCGTAGCTCTCATCTGTGGTTGAATCCTTCCAGTGAGGGATACGAACATTGGATACGACCAAGCACATTTATCATGGCGTCCATGTTAGCGACAGAAGGGTGGGTCAACCTTGGAATCCTAATGCTCGCCAAGCTATACAAGATATTGTGGCATATCAGCAAGGGGAAGAGGACATAGAGGATATGTGGGACATTCCACCTCCTTTATGGGTGGATAACAGTGCACGTCAAGGGGGTTTATGAATATATGAACCCCATCTCCCCTAGAGGATCGAACTTCCACCCATCTATCCTGAACGCTACATAGAGATTTCCGGCCAAGATGACCATGTCGTCAGTACTAAACCTGGTCTGGAAGGTAGAGGAGATCAACTTTCATCTGTTCCTGTTGCCAACATGTGATTTCAATAATTATGTCCAAGGAACAGAAGAGCACTGGTCCTATCTACTAACCTTTCTAGGAGAAGTCCTGGTGGTAAGAGTGGACCGTGAGCCTCTCTGCGAGCCGTAAACCGCGTACCGATTCACCGGCCAATTTCAGGGTACACAGCGACTAAACCCACAGGTCTATTTAGGGGTTTCGCCATGAGGAACATCCATGTGTGATGAGGCAGATGTGGCTCATGTTCACATGGGGAGATGGGAATATGTGGAATGAGCTACCTCCACCCACTATTGTCTTCGGGTTGTTGAAGGAATGCGCCAAAAGATGGAAGGCGGCCTACATGGGGGAGATGCTCAAGTAGCCAACCGTTCGGGCCGATGATGGTGTGCATCCCCAACCTCGAGGCTGGGGTCGGAAGGTAGCAAGGACATCCTGCGGTGGCAGGGCTGCCGTGGTAGTGAGGCCTGCACCAGTTGAGTGGGAGTTAGTGGCGACAGATCCAGTAATGGCAGCAGACTCGGTGGTCCCAGAAGAACTAAGTTATCCAAAGGGGAGGCTACCAAGAGGATTTCGTAGAATATCCACTCAGGCTCTGGGGAAGCAGTTGTGCCACATAGACATACTGGATAATGTTGTCTTCCTGGTGACCTGAAACATCTAGGAAGTCAACATGAAATTTATCATCCTGTCTGAGATGTGGAAACACTTGAACTGTCTCGAGATGGATTTTCTGGGGATAGTCACTATCAGGGTCATCTATACAGTGTCCCAAGAAGAGGCATAAAAATATCTAGCTAAGTTGGAGGACTTTGTGCACTCCCGGGGTGTTCCATGTCTAATGACAGATCAGTTGAAGGTGTTGTCGGATCGAACGGCTCCCCCACAGTTGTCGGCTAATGATTAGAGGGAACAGTTCCCTCTTCCGGATGAATCAGACAAATCCTCTTGGGGGGAGGAGGCTGGTAGAGGGATCCCTCTGCAAGGAGGAAAAGTCAGTGATCAAGGCTTAGATTTTTAAGAATTTTCATAGGCCCTTGAGGTAAATTCCTGAACCCCTTCCCTAATATCCACTTCCAGGCTACATTGGACCCCTCACCAATGTTTAAACTATGTCGGAGAGTCTCATTCAAAGAACCCATTCTCGTCCCTCAGTGGATGCAGATGCGGGGACTTCGGGATCCACACCCACGACTATGGTGATTACCGCATCCAACATGGCTGGGATACCTGAGGTGGCTCCTCTAATTTTTTCAAACCTTCCTACAATATACGATGGGCCATGCCTTGGGGTCCTCATAGAAACAACCCTGGAATGATACTGAGAATTAGATCTTTGTAAGTCTCCATTACAAAACACATGATTTCCACCCATTGACCAGGCTAACTGACATCCATGAATTTTTGGTATGTGTAGTTCTTCAAATGGTGTGGGCTGCCTTGGCATGGTTTTTTGGTATTCCTGGAAATGCTTTTCCCAGGGGAATGTCGGTGGTCGTGGAGGCAGATATTCAGACCGACTAAGATGTGGCGCTCCACATCACCGGTGGGACCGTTGGTAGGGTTGTGCTTGAGATTATTGAAGTGGGATCTGATGATGAAGATCATCTGGATAGCCCAGTTCCTAACATACCTAATCAGAAACCAGATATGGACCCTGCTAATGTGTTCTTGGGGGTGTTCCCTACGTACAGACATGCCAACCCAGCGGACTGGGATGAAACAACCTCTGATGACGAGGATGGAAAGATAGTACATCACTGGTTATGGAATCAGATCAAGAGCATTAGTAATGACACCCCTCAAGCACAATGGATAGAACAGATTGAGAGAATTAATTTGTAACTATGCAAACTATGTGCCGGGGGAGTAGATGCCCAATGTCCTCACATGATCATCTGAGATCTCATGGTGGTGAAGATTTGAGAGTATGACCACGACCTTGGTGTGGGTTGGCAGCGGAAAAAATTAGTGAACATCATGAGGCTCCAGGAGGCTGAAAATGAGATTCAACGGCTACAGGTCTGGGTAGATGAACACTCAGATCTCCCCAATGCGCAGTCAGAGATTATATCTTGGATGAAGGCCCAGCTGGCAGAGGCCGAAGAGTAGATGAAACAAGCCTCCGCAGAGATGGCTATTTTCTGGAGCGATGAGGAGTGGGCCTGGGTTGCAGCTGATGAACTATGCCCCATTGCTGCTGAGGAGGATCAGGAACTGAACAAGCGGTAACAGATGCTGGACACCATGATCTAGAGGGTGATGGAGATTCAATGCTCTTTTGATGGGGTCAACCCATCCATGGGAGTGGTTGATCCTCAGGTACTGTGATGCCAACAACTTTTGAACACAATTTCATACCTTGAATCTTTATGCTAGATGCATGCATGAGTTCTGTTATTCATTTGGTTTATTGAATTTTCATTATATTCATGGAACATCTAGCAATCAGCCCCTAAGATAACATGGGTTAGGCCCGATATGAGAAACAAGGGATGGCCACCTTATCATTACACCTGAATATAAGAGTGAAAACCAATATTGGGGCATATGGGGTTTGAAAAGCCAATCAAGATTTCCAAGAAGAAAGGGAGAGGCCCCACTGGAGGATAAAGCTCTCAGAACAGTCAAATCATTACTTTCCCAATGTGCGCTAGTGCATGAGCATGGTAATGCCACGAGCATTGGAATTAATCTGAACATAGGGGAGTGGAAGGTGTGAACCACAATACCCAAAATTCGGAACACTATATGGATGTAGTGAAAATTAAGAATAATTGTTTACCATATTCGAAACACAGTATCCTTATTGGGTTAGCCTGAAATGGGGATAAAAAATGAGGGCCAACCGCTGACCATGTTCAAAACATGGGGCTTGACTCTAAATGTCATCCATTAGTCTTCTAGAACATTGTCCCAGGATAGTAGGTGATCCACAAGCCATTCATCCATACTATTAGGTAGTTCTTTTATATGTGAAAGAGGATAAGGGTTTGAATAAAGGGAATGCAAAGCATGGAGTGTGGCATGATTGGTTGTTCGAATGGAGTCCAGCACTCTTGAAATTAGGCCACCGTGCTGAAGGCACATTAGGTGGTAACATTCATCTAATAAAGGATCATAACTACTTCTGAATAGGACCTCTTTGGTAAGGACCTAGAATTAAATGTTGATTTATATCATATTTTGAGGATGGTGCACAAAGTTTAAAGGTCATACTTCCTAGACCAAGATCGGTGTTGAGGGGCCAAAAGGTTCAAGGAACCTAGGGCTAGGCCCAAGGAAAATTGCATGGGAATCTCTATGTATCCCATAAGGATGAGAATCAAGCCATATGTAGTTCATGAAGCATGGAGTGGTCAGAGACTGATGCTGGTTGGGAGAATACTCTCTGGAGAGAAAATTGATGCATCCCATGGTTAATATAGGGAATCCTAAACTTTTTCATGGAATAAAAATAGTTTAATGTCATGCATTGAGGAAATGTGGGATCGTGTTGTTTAAATTCATACGATAGGACGGAGATTGAAAGGGATGATCCCAATAAGGGAGTATGTGGTGCGGTAGCTATAAACCCGACGTGAATGGGAACTTCGAGTCCATATCACACCACATATCCCAAGAGGAAGTTCTTTAGGTCAAGGGACCAAAAGTGAGAGTAAGGATGGTCCCATAGAAACGTGATCGAGGATTCCAATGTATCCCATGAGGATGGGAATAAAGCCGCATATAGTTCTAATAGCATAGTTTAACGTCATGCGGGATGATTGAAGGGATGTGTGGCACAGCTGTGCCAGTACATGTCCTACCAAAACTACTAAGCCCACATGAGTCATGCTCAATGTGAGAAACAAGGAGTAGTGAATGGACTTTCCTAGCACTGGAAGCCACATGTTAGGGCAGATGGGATGCTATGTGAATGATGTCCCAATGATGCCGACCTTCCTACATAACACACCTAGATGCACGAATGAGTAAATCCGAGTATGTTGGAATTTCACTTGAATATGAGAAAGTAGAAATATGTGAATCATGATTCTTGATATCTAGACCACAACGATGGTGGTGTGATGATAGGGTATAACTGTTGACCATGTTCGAAACACAGTATCCATTTTGCATTAGCCTGGAATTGGGACAGACAAATGAGGGTCGACCACTGACCATGTTCAAAAAACAATACCTGTCGCAAATGTCATCTGAGGTCCCCAGGGATGTTGGCCCGAGACGGTAGGTAAGATAGTGTGGCATGAGACCAGGCCATAAAGGGGGTCCCTTCAGACATGGATGAGGATGAGTATCCAAATGACGGGCTCACGAAGCGTGGGAATTGAATGAGAGAATGTCCCAGTGAAAATTTCTCACTTTGGACACTACTGTAACACATCTGAGTATGAAAACAAGACATATCAGATAGAGGGAGTCGAGTCCCCCCCAAGGATAAGGGTCCTGAGGTTGCACACTTCCAAATTAATGGCCGTAGAATGGAACATTAAGGGAGGGATTGGTTTAAGGGACTATGCATGGGGTGTAAAATTAGCCAAATGTGACACACAGTTCCCATAGAGAGATCTTAGTTAAGGGTCATAGAACTCAGACCAGGTTGGGAAATGACAAGGGAGGCACATGGTGCAATGGTTTAAAAACACGACGTGAATGAGAACCCACGAGGTACTCACCACACCACATGTTCCCAAAAGGGTTCGAGCCTATGGGCTAAAAGAGAGAGGGTACGATTTCATATTATTGGGGCTAGACTCAAGGATAGTATGTCTGGGCATTCCTATGTATCCCATGAGGATGGGAATCAAGCCGTACGTAGTTCTGGAAGATGTCATGTAGTTTAACATCTTGAGGAAAGGACGTAGAGTGATCTTTGTTTATAGTCATAGAAATCCAACCAAAGATGGTAGGAAATGAGGGAGACACATGGTGAGGCAATTATGAAACCCATCTTGAATGAGTACTTGGAGTCTAGATCACCATGTTTTCCTTAGGGAGATTTTAGGTTGAGAGACCGAAAACGAAAGTTAGGATGGGCCCGAGGCAAAGTGGATGGACGTTTCTACGTATCCCATGAGAATGAGAATCAATCTACACGTAGTTCTAGGGATGGAATGGTAAGATACTAGTTCCAGAGATAATAAGGTTGTGCGGGTCTGGTCCTTGCACCAAAAGAAGTGGCATTTTATTGATATTGTTAGTCCTTTAGGATGATTGAGTGTTGTTTTTTTGTGAAGCGATGGATTTTGGATAAAAATTCCAGTTATCTCCACATGAATCAAGCCATTTGTAGGCGTTGAAAGATGGTATGGTGTGTGACCGATACTAAACACGATGTCCCCTCGAGTGAGTATATCACGTTGTAGTTCCATTTTTCATCGTGTGCCCAGGACAATAATGTAACAGTTTAGGGTCATATGATGGGACCAACCATGGATTTTAACATCGTGTAGTATAGACGCAACAGTTTAATGTCATGTGAGACTAGGGAACATAGTATAGAGTCATATGGCTCAAACATATATAGGAAATATGGGGTTCAAAAGGAAATCTGAATGATGTGATAAAGCATACCCAACGTGAATGAGGACGAGATCCACACCACACCGCGCGTGATTCCAAGAATGAAACCTTGGGGTGAGGGGACCAGAAAAGGTTAGAGAATATGGGGCAAGATATATGAGGGACTAGCTCCTTGAAGGGGAGTACGTGATGTGAGAATTGTAAACCCGATGAAAATGAAGGCGTAAGCCCACACACACCACATCACGCACTCTTATAAGAGATGGGGCCTAAAGGAGAGAACAAAAGATATAAATTAGTGGAAATAAAGCTAGAACCAAAGATGAGATGTTTGGGTGTTCCTATGTATCCTATGAGGATGGGAATCAAGCCATACATAGTTCTCAAGAGGGTGATGTATAAAGAGATCTTAGTTTAAGGTCTTAGAGGTCAGACCATGGAGATGCAGAACTCATCCAAGTAGGCATAGGCCTCAATCCAATTCTTTAGCCCATGTGAGTCAAACTCGGTCTTGGAAACAAGGCCAGAAGAGGTTTTTGAAGTACCTGAAACACATGCCAAAGGGAAGTTGGTGTAGAGCCTCGAATGATTCCTTACCATGACTTTGTCCTCCTAACATGAAAATGTGCACTGAGGGATAGTTCCAGGAGTGTCGAAATTCCACTTAGACCTGATGGGGTGGAAAATAATGTGATTTATGTAACCAAAATTCAAGGCATTAAGGGGTTGGCATGAAAATGGAGGATAAATGTTGACCGTGTTCGAAACACAAAATCCATATCATGTGACCTAAAATGGGAATAAAAAGTGAGCATCGACCGCTGACCGTATTCGCAATGCGGGACTTGTATCAATATGTTGTTTGAAACCCTCATGGACGTTGGCCTGTAATGGTAGGATAGCCCTTGGTCCAAGTATCCATGCCATTTGGGGGTCCCTTGTAATGTGAATGATATTGGAAATGCATATTAAGGGGAACACAAAGCCTGAAAAATAGGTGAAATTATCTTCAGGTGGAATCCGACACTCTAGGTTCTGAACCAGAGTACTCCTAGGTGCATTGGTGAATCACCAAAGCGGGTCGAGGGACCCGATTTAAGAGCAGCCGACTCGAAGAGATGAGTGTAGGGAAATGGAGTGAGGGTAACTTTAGAGAGATAGGTATGCGGCGTGGTTGTTACAAACCCAACTTGAATGGGGACATAACCCCATACCACACCATATAACCCTCTCTTGGAAGAAAGTAGACCAAGGGGCCAAGATGATAGGGAGGTCTCTAAGAGATGGGGATGGACCCAAGGACTAGACATTCAGGTGGTCCTATGTATCCCATGAGGATGGTAATCAATCCATACATAGTCCTAATTAGGATGTTGCGTAGTTTATTGTCTTGTAGAAAAGACACAAATTGGGGAAAGATATCCCAAAAAGGGACATGTATGACATGGTGAGTAGGCCAATGTGAATGAGAACATAATCCCATACCACACCATCAAATTCTAAGTGAGAACTTTGTCCAGGGGCCTGAGGCTGGGCCACAGACAGAATTTCACAGCCAACTTGCAGTTTAATGTCATGGAGTGAGGATGATGGTGATCTTAGTTTAAGGTCATAGAGCTCAGACCATAGATGGTTAGTTTAATTTCATATGCGTGGGACAGTTGAGCGGAGAAGGAAACCCATTGTGCATGTAGAAGACCACAAAGCAGCAACGGTGATAGAGGACAACTATTGACCAGGTTCATAACACAGTATCCAACTTTGTGTGATCAGAGTTAGGGAGAACAATTGAACATCGACTGTTTACCATATCCGAAACATGAGACCTATATCAATTTACCACTCGCAATACTCAAGTACGTCATCCCGTAATGGTAGGAGAGCCCTTGGGCCGAGCATCCATGCCATCCGAGGGTCCTTTTGGATATAGAAGGTGATGAGAAACCCAAATGATGGGGCTCACGAATCATGGTGGGGCCGGTGCTCATGGGACGAATGATAAATGAAGGGAGGGATGTCTCAAGGGGATCTGTGTGGAATGACACAATACACCGAAGTGAATAAGGACTTGAGTCCATACCACACCGTACAATTCCTAATGAGAACTTGGGACAGGAGGCCGAAGGGTTCAAAGGACTTGAGGTTGAGCACCCTGGCCAACTATAACCATATGACCTCTCATGTTGGCATTGCCTCATCACAACTCTTAATGCCACCTGAGAAATGATCTGTGTGGGAAATAAAGAGTAGAACTATGCTCTCTCCTCATCAAATAAGGGTTTGACAGTGGGAATTACACTCCTGCTCAAGGAATAATGTGGTTTGGAGAGATGGTGGGTCAAAATGAACCACTACACTCTGGGTTTGGAACATACAAGGGTGGTGCAACAACAAAGGATAGTTTCTGATTGGGTTCGAAACATAACATCGAAATTGTGTAACATGGTACGGTCATGATGAACTCGACATGAATGAGGGCATAAGCACGCACCCCACCATGTGTTTCATCCCAATGGGAGGTCCCAAATTTTGGGGTTGGGCCTATAGACAAAATGTCCGGGCAGTACTACATATTCCATGAGGATGGGAATCAAGCCATACATAGTTCTGAAAGGGCCGTGTAGTTTAACATCATGCAGTAAGGACATGAGTGGTTTATAATAATGAGGGAGGTCACATGGTGTATCCATCGTAACCCTGACACGAGTGGGGCCAAAGAAACCTATACAACGCCATATGTGATATTCAAAAAGAACTATGGCCAAGGGGGGAAAGTCAAAGAGGAAACTGGGGCTGGACTCAAGACAATTGGTCTAAGTATTCCAACATATCCCATGAGGATGGTAATTAAGAAATATGTAGTTCTTGAGAGTGCAGTTTAACATCATGGAGGATGACACACAGTTTAATGTCATGCGAGACATTTCATAGTTTAAGGTCATATAGGACTGGACAGTTTAAGGTCATGTAGGACCGTAATGCAGTTTAGGGTCATGTGGGACCATCACACAGTTAGGAGTCATGCTGGACCGTATAGTTTAAGGTTATGAAAGACCATGGGGACTCAAGAAAAGTATTGCTTGTGGAACTTGGCATTGGTGGGAGGAGTTATACACTCCCCATCAATGGTAACTAGTGAGTATTTTCCATTGGAGTAAACATTATTAATTATATAAGGTCCTTCACATTGGGGTTCCAATATGGGTGGTTTACTTCCAGGTATCATTGGTTCCCTCAGAGCCAATACCAAGTCACCTTGTAAAAAAGAGAATAGGAGATCTTTCTTGTTGAAAGCTCTAGTTATCTTGTTCTGATGCCTTTCCAAATTGTATAGGGCATGAAGCATATTCTCATTGAGAAATTCCAACTCAGCTAGATGGATTTTGGTTACTTTATCTGGTTCTTTCTGATCATAGACAACTTTTCACAATGAGGGAAATTAAATCTTGATGGGTAGGATGGATTCCGTTCCATACACCAGGGAATATAAGGTCACCTGGGTGGAATTACGAGCCATCGTCTGATAAGACCAGAGGGAATTAGGGAGATTGTCTAGCCAACCCTTCTTATTCTGAACAATCATTTTGTGAAAAATGTTAGAGAGTGTTTTTTTGAACGCCTCGATATGTCTATTTTCTTGTGCATGATAGTGGGAGGTATGCTTAGAATGTATGTTGTACTTAGTGTACAATTTCTTCAGCTTAGCTTCTTAGATGTTTTTACCCTTATCTATGAGGACAATGTGAGGTACTCCAAATCAGTAGATGATGTTGGAGCTTACAAAGTCAATGATGGAATCGGCCTTGACCTCCTTGAGTAGAACTACCTCTTCCCACTTGGAGAAGAAATCTTTAGCAGTCAAGATAAATCTGAACTGGCGAGTTGTCACCGGTGGATATGGCCCCAAAACATTGAGTCCCTAAATCTCAAATAGATAAGAGTACTTCGTGGAGTGGAAACGATCTGGAGGCTGGTGCATGAAGTTAGAATGAATTTGGAACGTATGGCACCTTTTGGTGAACTCGATGCAGTCATGGATCTTATAGGGCAAAATGTACCCCAGTCTCTGGATCTGGTGAGATAGTTTCAGCCTAGTATATTGAGCCCCACAGGAACCACCATGAACATCCTTCATGACTTTAGAAATATCATCCCCTTGAATTCAATGAATAAGAACCCCATCAAACCTATTCTTGTAGAGGATCTCCTCATGACTAGGACAGTCCTGGATGGTGAACTGTAATGTGTGGCATCAAATTCACTTGTGCTCGACCCGATCTGTTGGGAGATTACCATTCTATAGATACTCAACAAAGGGGGCTTTCCAGTTGAGAGTCACTTCAATCACTGCATCAAGGGGACATAGGGGGTCCTGACGTGGAGGCACCGGTAGTAAGGTGGCTCACCTGTAGGCTGTCATCGTCATCTAGAGTGAGGGGAGAAATGACTCATTGGTGTGCCACATGGATAATCATATCAGCATGTTCAGGCTCTGCAAGTGATGCATCTAGGCCGTCCCGGGCATCGGATCGACCGTTCTGAGATTGAAGGACATGAGTAACTTCTGGACGAGATGGGAATTGAGCTATTAGCTAGAGAGTGCGTTCCAAAAATGGCACAAGCTTCTAATTTCTGATTACATAGTCACTGTTTATCTACTTGATGACCAGTTCAGAGTCCCCTTTCACATGAAAATGGGGTACGTCTATCTTGAGGGCCAGCTTGGGGCCAGTAATGAGAGCCTGATACTCTTCCTCATTGTTGGTACAACCTTCAGACAAATGGAATAAATATGGAAGAACAGTCTGTGCTAGGGTAATGAAGACGATGCCCAGGCCTACTCTGTAGAGCCTCGGGTCATTGAGCCTCCTGTTAGTGGGGCTTCGAGAAGTGCCATCGAAGTTCATTTTTTAGCATGTCATGGCTTGGTCCACCGATAAAATCACTTCATCAGGGAAATCGAGGTCCATGGACTAGTCCCCAAGAGCTGGATGGGTGCTGAGGAAGTCTTCCAACACATTCCCTTTGATAGCCTTATGAGGTACAAACCTAATGTTGAACTACCGGAGGATTACCACCCACTGATCTAGTCAGCCTGTCAACATGGGGCGGTTCAGGATGTACTTCCGGGGATCTACCCAGAACACTAGTTGTACCTCATGATGATGGAGGTAATGCTACAATTTCCATACTATGAATACCAGCGTAAGGTAGATCTTCTCTATAGGGGAGTAACTAGTATTTGTATCAATGAGCATGTGAATGAGTTAATAGAGGTGATTCTCCATTCCCTCAATGTTCTTCTAGGCGAGAAGGGAACCGAGAGATCTTTCCAAGGTGGTCATATAAAGGACCATTGGATTTTCAGAGATGGGTGGCATTACGACCAGAGGATAGAGTAGATACTACATTATTTCCTCGAAAGCAGTCTAACACTCTTCGTCCCACTCATAGATAGTACCTTTATTCATGATCTGAGAAAAGGGACTACACTTGTTGTCCAAATTCGCAATGAATCAGTGTATGTAGGGTAAGTTTCCTTGGAAGACTTGAAGTTCTCGAATGTTGCTCAGTGGAGACATGGGGATAATGGACTTGATCTTCTATGGGTCGACCTCGATGCCCCTGTATCCAACAACGAAGCTGAGAAACATTCCTGAGGTGACCCCAAAGGCAGACTTCAACAGGTTCATCTTCAGGTGGCAATAAAAAAGGAATCAAAACACTTTTTCAAGGTCTTTGAGATGGTCCTGATGCTAGTAATATTTGACCACCATGTAATCCATGTAACATTCCACCAACGTACTAAGGATTGACTTAGATATGCAATGCATAGCCCACTGATAGGTGGAACCTGCATTATTTAAATCGAATGGCATGAATCAGTAGCAAAAAGTACCTTGTGGTGACCTAAAGGCTTTAGACTCTTCGTTATTAGGGGCCATTCAGATATGTTTATAACCGGAATACCCGTCTATGAAGTTGATGCAAACCCTGATCTGTCCGATCTTCTTCCTTACAAAAACAATTTTGGCCAAAAACTTGGGGTACTAGACCTCCTTAATTAAATTGGATTTGATGATATTATAAACTTCTGCCTCAACCAGGGCACCGTGAGAAGGGTTCATCTTTTTGGGAGGCTTCTTGAACCCACAATGTTTTTCCAGGAGACCGAGGCGGTGGACAACCACCTAAGGATCTAGTCTTGGCATCTCATCATAACTCGAGGAGAATATATCACGGTGTTGTTCAAGAAATCCTATGTACTTCTGTTACTCCTCGAGGGTCATGGAGGCACTAATCAATGTGGGTTTTGGGTTTGCCTCACTACTGATGTTCACCTGTACCAACTCGTCAACCATAGTGGATATTACCTATTCAAAGGTGGAGGGATAATCCTATATATCCTCTTCTTCACTTATAGAGGGGGGATCCCTGGTGGGAGGAGATTCCTCTGAGTCAGAAGCTCTCGATCGGAGGCTAGTACCAGCCTGAGCAGTAGTGGACACTACATCGGGGAACTCCTGTGCTGCTGTAACCATAGCGATGAAGGTTTGTTTTATCCAATTCCTTCTAGTCTTTGGTCCACGGGGCCATAATTGATGATATCAAAGAAATAGTGGTGTGTCGGCTTGATTCGTTTAATTCCATCCCAGTGAAACAATCAAGTATGACATATTTCCATTACCATGGGGCAGATATCCCAATACCTTATGGGAGTAGGAGGCTCTGGGATCACCTGAGCCTGATTTGTATTGGAGTTCGTGGGGATCTTCCAGCGTTGCTTAAACTTGGGAATATTCACCCCCCTCATTCCAGAAATAATGAAGCATTGTCCCTTGTCAGGAGTTGTATCCTCCAATCGATGGACTATAATGACGTATGTATCAATCAGATCTTCCCACAGGTCAGTCACAACCATAGCATGCTCGACCTCATTAGCCTAAATCAGCTTGTCTTTGATTTTGTAGTAGTCGACATCAAGATAGTGGGCTTCACAAGAGGCAAAGGGGGATGCATCACCTAGATGAACACCAACTATACTATTAAGAGAGTAATTAAGGCACTGGTGATATGATGAAGGAACCACCTCATGCAGGTGGAGCCACAGCCTACCCATCAATCCATTGTAGGCGCTGTCCTGGGAGACAACCATAAACTTGGTGCTGGAAATTAGACCACCAAACTGGGTCTTCAAGTGAATATTGTTCACTAGTGTCTGATAAGTCCTATCATAACCTTGTATTCTTATGTAAGATGGAATCAGATTATCCTCAAACATTCCTAGCATTCGTAGTGTACGATTTGGGATTAGGTTGATTCAATAGCCCATGTCGACAAGACAGCAACAAACCTCCATGCCATTAAATAGGCCGGTGATGTATAGTGGGTGAATGTGACCCTGTATGGGAGAGACTTCATCTTCTACATAAAATGAGATGATGGTATGACATTTATAATTATTGACCACCTCTTTATTAAAGGCTTCGGTAGTTGCTACCTCATTCTCTAACTGGAGGGGGCTTCTTAAAGCCTTGGCGATGTCCTCACACATATCTGATGACAAGTGAAGGGACTCGAGGATAAAGAGCTTTGCTGGAATGCTGGAAAGATGTTTCAGAACATCTTACTTCCATGCAAGTCAAGAACCTCTTCTTACAAGAGGTCGCTCTATGACAGGAGGTATGGTGGGCCCCGCCGACTGGGCCAATGACTGGCTGGTGCTAAGAATATCCCGCTGATCAATAGCCGAGGCCTATAGAGTGACTACCGGGTGAGGGTCAGATGACTGATACCATCCTTTAGCAAAGCGTGGCTGGTCACGACATGTTCGTGGCGGCTCTTCCTGATCCTACAACACAAACGACTAGAAAGGTGGGCCTGATGTGACCAGGTAAGAAGAATGCGTGTGCTGAGCTCTACACTGGGCCTGCTGCTTGGTTTCCATAGCATGCAAATCCTGGATGGAAGTGATGAACAAAGCACTCTGATGGCCTATATAGTCGCGGCTCCATCGACACTGATGATGGATGGGGATGTTGGGAGGATCTTCCTAGAGCTCCTCATGGCCAGGAATCATGTAGCGATTTACCAGCTCTACGGTATTAACTGAGTCATACCCTCAACCATCACTCAAAGATTCATCCACTACTGGAAGGATTCTGGGAGGTATCACCATCTCCGGGGGCATGAAGTCACCAAGGGCATGAGATGATGATGTAATTGACGGGGGACTTTTCCTTCCCTTACGCCGCCATTGTTTGCTTTTCAGGGAAGAGGATGGCTGAGACGATGATGCAGAAGTAGTTGATGTAGCTTCTGAAGGCTCTGGCCGATTCATACGTGCACAGATAACACCATGGGTGTGGATGATTGTTTTCCAAGCCATACAATCATCATACTTCTGGGAAGCACAGTTAGAAACCTGATTCCACTTGCCTTCACTGTCGCTACTACAGTCTGGCCTTACGAAGACGCATGACACCTGTGCTGGATTTGGGTCTAACCGGACTACATTGTAATCCACCCGGTATTGAAGCTAGTCGTTGAACACATATCACTGTTTGAGGGTGTGACCTAGGATTTTGTTTTAGGGGTAGTAATTAAGATGATCAGTGAGGTTTACCTCTTCTGGCCTCCTGTACTTAGGCAAACATACAATCCCCTACTCCAAGGTACTGTGAAAGTAACTGGGAACCTGGGGCTTGTTGAATGAGTATGTTCAGTTCCTCAAATCCAGAAAGGGGGCCCTTGGAACTTGAACCTGATGAGGAGATGAAGGATCCTTTCAAGGAGGTGGAGCTTGGTTATATCGCCTGGGTGGTGGCGGCACATTGTGTGGGGGAACCTACCGATTCTGAGGTGGGCACTGTTAGGTTGGTGGTTGTGCCTGAGGTGGAGGGACTCTGCAGGTCTATGGAGGTGGCTCCCCTGGTAACAACTCTAGTTGCCTGTGGGACTCTATTTGAGCCACTACAGCGGGCTCGGCCTTGATGGACCTTCTCGTGGGGATTGCAGGAGGAAACAAACGTGCCTATATAGCTTACTATAAGGATTCCTCTAGGCGCTGGGCCATATCAGAGAAGTCTCAGAATCCCCTAGGGTAGTTTTGGATGATCAGAGAGGGGACCTGTTTTTTCTTGACATTCCCTATGCACATCATCAGCAATTTCTCCTGAGTCAGCGGCATGTCAAGGGAATATGTGAGTCCATTCCACCGGGCGACAAAGTTGGAAACGCACTAATCAGGACTCAGCTTGAACATTTATGGGTCTGAAATACTCGTCTTCCAAGTTGTGGAACTAAACTGGTAGAGGAATTTTCTACGCTGGCCCTCCTAGCTGGCCATTGACCCAATGGGGAGATGGATGCACTTGAAAAATGCTGACCCTTCCAATGTCTTTACAAAACACTGGGGTTTGGCAGCTTCCTGCTGCACTGGACTTCCCAACATGGGGCCATACATTGATATAAAGTGGGACAGGTGTTGCAAAGGGTCTCCTGTCCCATTGAAGGAAGAAAAGGTGGGATTCCTGAAACTTGTGGGTGCTGGCATATCATCCACCCATACCTGATAAGTCTTTCCATCTGGAGGGATTTCCACCTGTCGAGTCCCTAAAGATTCGAGGCAGGTGATGAGTGTCGCCATTGGATGATCTGGGCAGGGATTCTTGTCTTGACGGCGATCCTTCAACACCAGTGCGTTGGAGGGTTCTTTCACATGATAAATAGTTCCAATAGCTCATGGATCAGCTGGTGAAACAACCTTTGGAGAATTTGTGGCAATCTAAGCCATGCCACAAGGATTGTCACGCTGTTTAGGAGAATTTGGTGACAAATACTGCGCCCTTTTTCCATAAGTTCCAGAATCAACCCTATCTGTGTGGGCAGGATGGTTAGGGTCTCCTGGGGGAAGTTATCAAAGGGGATGTTGTGCCTTCCCCTTCTTCCCTGGACAAGGATCACCATAGTTTGTCAATCTCTCTATAGCACATTCAGAATGGAGATCGTCGACCACCTTATCTTGGTCGGTGAGTTTCTGACGCAACACTGCGTTTTGGGGTCGTCTTCTGCCTTATTCACTAAGATAGATGGGTCATATTGTTTGAAGGCTACAAGGATATCTTTTCCCTTATTGGGATTCTGACTGAGTACTATTTCCTTGGTGGGCACGAAAAGAACAAGTATATTTCTCTACTGGAGAGTGACCCTTCCCAATGAATCCAATAGCTATGATACTCCCTCTAAGGGTATGTGCCCATAAAGGGGCTCCAGCTCATTCTCTTCCTATGATAAGTTATCCATGTAAAACGTGACCCTCCCTGGAGGCATATCCCTTATGTCGCCTGGAAAATCAGGCTAGTATCAGATGGAACTGAAATGGAGGGCCACGTACTGCCCCAACCAAGAATTTGAATATAGGGATAAGCCTCCCTGATTATCCCTAGGAGCACTTTAAAGCTCTGGACACATCGTTGTTAGAGGGTCTTATGGTAGCCTAGAGACTCAAGGCGCTGGGCCATGGAAAGTGCGGAAATATCGACAAAACGACATAGTTGGCTAATATCTTTGAGGTGTGCCTAACTCTTAGGGTAATTCACTCATCGATGCCGAAGGCAGAAAAGAGTTGTCCAGAGGGTCTGCCGAAAGCATACAACCACCTATTGGGTGAGCGCTTTTGGTTCCCTAAAATTTGGCACTGCAACTGGCCAGAACATCTATGAAAAATGGTCCACTGCAAGAATATCCCACTAACACCTTGGTCCAGATTCAGGGTCTAGCCCTTCATTTCCCCACTCATCTATTGGAGGTGGCTGGGGAACCCGTAGTGGTACTGATTTAGACCACTGAGATGGAAGGCTATCCGGTGGAAAATATGGCGAGTGAGTCAACAAGCCACCGCATCTTGGGCTATCCTCCAAAGAGTGTAGTGACTTGGAAACCACATTGCGGTAAGATGGGCTGACGACCACGGTTTCTAGCATATGGACTATGGCTGCTGGCGATGGGTTAAGCTATTTCTCGTCCACCATTGATCCCCAAAATAACTCTCCATGACCTCTAGTCGAGGTAGAGAGTGCTTCTGGCAATGATGGTGACGATTTCATGGTCGTAACCTATGAATTTTCCAAATCTTCATCTTCCTGGATATACCTGTGGAGGGAGGTAGGAATACGACGGATCTCAAATTCTGGAAGAATGAGGCTAATGTGTCTTGTTCCTACCTCATCCCTCAACATGGATGATATAGGTGAGGGTTTCATCACTGAATCGTATCCCGCTTCAAAATATTAGAAGAAAATTGGATTGATCTTTCTATGAATCTTCTTAGTGTTGTTTTTCTGGCAGCGACGACCTGCCCTCCTACTCCAGGATGGTTCTTCGAGACAGGGTAGATTTCCAGCATGTGGTGGTCCTTCGGCCGTACTGGTGCTGGGGCAGGGTGGACTTCCATCTGATTGAGCTGGGGTGTGAGGAGCACCTGGACAAATATCAAAGGGAACATGGGGATGACCTCGGTGTCCGTTAGTTGATGTGTGGAGGGGACTTCCACAGGAAATGATGGAGTGGGTAGGACCTCTGCTAGAGCTGATAAGAGCATGGGTAGGACCTCCATGATTGCTTCCCCTGGTAGCGTCATTGCGAGGAGGATCGTCATACTGGTCAAACCAAACATGGGTAGGACCTCCATGATTGGTGCTAGTGAAGCGAAGCTAACCTTAACTCCTCTGATTTCTGAGGCAAGGAGGACCATCTTCAACTACTACAATGACATGGGGAAGCCCCCCATACTATAGATTGATCAGATGCATAACATCTCCATGTTGGCAGTCCGTGGTAAGAGGAATGACCCCATACCCAATGTAATGAGCACAAGAGAGGCTTCTGTATTGAGTATCACTAATTTGGGTAGGAATTTTGTTTAGATTAAAGGTAGAATGAGGTGGAACACGATGCTGATTTTGGAAGCGGGGAGGACCCACGTTCTCTATGGTGGCGGTACGAGGAAGAACTCTGTACTGGGTGTCGCTGCCACGGGTCGGTCTGCGGTGGGTGCTCCCTGCGTCGGTGACTGAGAGAGTCGACCCAGCTTTCCCATGTGGCAGTTGGGGCATTGATCCAAACTGGGTATATATGTGCCCCTACTTAGTGTGTATAGGAGGATGATGATACTCGTCGGTGGTGGCCTGGCCCACAGTAGTGGCTGACGTCGAAAAACCATGGTGGGCATTCTCCCCATCTTGCACCTGATGCTGGCATCAGTTCAGTTGAACTGGGGCCGGTGGTGTAGGTACATAGCATAACTTCTCTTCAGTCCATGGGCTTGGGAGGTGGCGCTGGTGAAGCCTAGTGGGGGCCCTCCTTAGGGACCAATTAATGGTATCACGATCGTGCTGACCCATACATCCCCTACATCATCGGCGTTGGGGAGGGAGTTGTCGAGATGTTCTGGGGAGAGGATCCAAAAACGATTGTACATTGGGGTGGGGAGTAGTGGCTCCCAGCGTGTCCCTTGGGGGTAGCAGTGGCGATGAGGCGTAGATGCCTCTAAATCCCGGTGGGCTATATCCCGTGTCGGGATATTCCCCTCCTCCTTGTATCGACGTATAAGCTCACTTATCACCCTCCATTGTACGAATTCAGAAGGGGAGATGGGGTATGGTCACCCAATGGATATGGGTGTGGAATCTGTCACAGAAGCGTTTGAGCCACGTGGGATTTCCGCGTTGGCATTGTCCCTTCCCCTACGTCGGTGGGCATGTGGCGATCGGGTTCTTGGTGCAACTTCTTAGTTCCTGAAAACCAGGGAAATTAAGCCATTAGTGCTAAAACAAAGAAATTGATGTCAAGTTCCCCAATTCCATTACATCTCTCAATAATGGTAAGAAGGATCCATGCTGACAACGTCACAGACCGGGATGTCCAACATTTTGACCGCCCCAACTTCTTGTGAGTTTCACGCTAGGCCTGCTATTTTCTTGGCAGGACCCAATGCCAGATAACTGGATCCGGTGACATGCTAATCCACTGATTTCTCGAATGATACAAATTTCATCATTTAGAAGAAGAAATTCAGGTTGGGTTTACCATTTCTATTTTCGATGCTTTCGTCGGGGTGTGCGCATCCATCTATGGAGGACGCGCAGCTGTTGCCCCACATTCCCACTTTCCAAAGGTGGGTGCCATCCGTTGCTTATTTAGAGATGTTTTATCCTTGATCAAAATGGGATGATGGGATGTCAGTTCTTCCTTCCATGGATTTCTCCTTGGAACTTGTCACCTAGTACGGGTCTCCCTTATAGACTAAGATGTTGTTCGTGAAACTCTTCCCAGTTCCATGTCTTCATGGACGCCGGTTAATTACGCTGATTCTGTCAGGATATTCCAATGGGTCTGGCCAGGGAAGCAACCTTTGGTCAGGGGAGTAGTCATGTTGGACATCAATGGCATGTCTGAAATTTGGAACACTAGCGCGTCTGGGTTTCTTCCCCTTATTATAGGGCTTATCAAGGGAAAAGAAGCCCGAGGCATCCCACGTTGGATGTGGGGAATTTATTCCATGAGCATGTATCTGATGTTTTTCTCATCTTCGTTTGTTTATCATAGGGTATTCCATAGGTTTAATGTCTAGTAGATACGGATAAGACTGATCGGAACACTAACTAGAGTGGATCAGATGGGTGCAACCCTAGAGGAAATACTGATATAGGTGCTAACACATGGTTAGTTACCCGGTTAGTGCTAGGAGCATTTAAGAGGTGAATTGGAATGATCTCACTGGTATATGGTTGCCTAGATAAGAATCAGGATGAATGAAAGATGTTTGAGAGTTGATAATGAATTAAATGGAACCGATGTGGGCGAATGGGATGTTGGGCTTCAGCCTCAAAGAGACCTCCTACATATCCCTGTAGTAGGGAATCCAAGTCCACGTAGTTTAGGATGGGGGGTATTGAATCAGGTTGTTTGCAGAGGAAAATAACCTGATGATATACTGGGGCTTACGTGTGGTTAGTAGTCTGAGGTTGGTCTTATTCCACTGGGATGAACCAGTGGTATGGGTCCCAACAGAAGGGACGATAGTGGCTTACCACTAGGTTTGGGTTGAAAATGACTTACCACTGACATGGAATCACAACGAATTACTGCTGTGTGGGGTCACAATGACTTACCACTGGATGGGGTCACAATAGCTTACCGCTGAATGGGGTCCCAACGGCTTACCACTGGATGGGGTCACAACGGCCTTTTGCAGGATGGGGTTGAACCTCATGGAGGCTTCCTACGTACCATGTCTAAGAGAAATAGATCAAATCCCATGTATTTTGGGATTATGGTTGTAGTTTAACATCATGCAGGATAAAAAGGGGGAATGCAGTTTAACATCATGCGGGATAAAGGTGGTATGACATGAAAGGGGTTAGAACTAGTAGTTGTTGGGCTTGAACCTTAGGGACCATTCCAATGTACCTTTCATTGGAAAGGATCAAAGTCCACATTGTTCTAGAGGAGGATGTTTTTTGAACCAATGTGAAGATGGTCAGGACCTATAAGTGTTGGGCTTGAACCTCGGAGAGGCTTCCTACGTACCTTGCCATGGTAAGGACCAAAGTTCACATAATTTGGGATGGTGTTTGGTGAAATGACGTGAAGATAGTCGGGATCAATGGTTGTTGGGCTTGAACCTTAGGGAGGCTTCCTACGTACCCTATCTTGGAAAGGATCAAAGATCATGTAGTTCAAAAGGAGTGGGGACCAATGTGAAGGGGGGTCAAAGCCAATGAATTGTGGGCTTGAACCTCAAGGAGGCTTCCTATGTACCTTGACTTGGAAAGGATAAAAGACCACATAGTTCAGAAGGGTGGTGGACCTACATGAAATAGTTGGAACCAATAGATGGTGGGCTTGAACCTTAGGGAGGCTTTCTACATACCTTGCCTTGGCATGGATCAAAGTATGAATAGTTCGATATGAGGTGTCGGTGAACCGACATAAAGGGGTTTGAGACCAATGGTGTTGGGCTTGAACCGCAGTGAGGCTTCTTACGTAACTTTACTTAGTAATGATCAAAGTCCCTATAGTTCGGGATGATGGGAACCGACGTGAAGGGGGTTGGAATCAATGGTTGTTGGGCTTGAACCTCGAAGAGACCTCCTACGTATCCTCATTGTTTGGTATGGTGGGAACCGACATGAAGGGGGTCTAAACCAATGGTTTTTGGGGTTGAACCTCAGGGAGGCATCCTAAATAACTTTCTGTGGCAAGGATCAATGTCCATGTAGTTTAGGATGGAGTTTAGGGCTTACACTCTAGGATGCCTAGGGAGGATTTCATGGTTGATTCATACTCTAAGTCCACATGAGTCATGCTTGGTGTGAGAAACAAGAGGCAACGAAGACTTGACTATCCTGTCGTGAAAGTGCATTCATGGGGAGTGGAGCGACGCTTACACGTGGTAAGCGGCACAAAAATGAAACAGGGGCTTACGCAGGGTTAGCAGCCTAAAGAGGAAATAGGGGCTTACGCGTGGTCTGCAACCCAGGGAGATGGAGATTGGGACTTACTCCGGGATGGTGGACCATTGTCAACAAAGCCCAAGGGAGAGAGATTTGACACCAAATAAAGGAGGGATCTGATGCTTATCCCCCCTCTCTGGTCCTTGGCACCGAGGAAGAGAGGAAGAGCAGGGATACTACCTCCTACAAGAAAAGCTAGGGGCTTACACCAAGGTGATTGCCCTGTCCCCATCGACAGACTCCACTTCAGTAAAGAAGATATCATTCCATGTGAGGAATCATTTCACTACCATAGAGACCAATGGGTGTGTGAAATGTCCAAGGTGCGGAACCTCGTATACGGTACATGAGGTGAGGTCACAGTTTAACGTCATGTGATGAGGATGAATGGTTCTTGGTAGTTTAATGTCCCGAAGCTTAAATGAGTAGGTTCTCTCTGCACCCCTAAGACATACATAACCGATACCCACCCACCCTTTGGGAAGGGAATTCATTATCAATGTTGTGGTGAGGGGGTGTTATGGAGTGATCAATTGAGGGGCCCACATTAGCATGTCTATATGAAGAAGCAATAGCCATTAGCGTGCCTATGAGAAGAATCATGAGGTGAAGCAACGAAATGTAAGGAATCTCCCAAGGAACATTGAAATTGCTTCATGAATACCTGATGGGCCACATGGGAAAAGGAGTTTTAGAGCAAAGGGGTTCATAGGTAGAAGCCATGTGAAGCTCTGGTGCTCCATAAAGTGGAGGGGCTTTACGAAGGGGTGTGCTTCGCGAAGTTAGGTGGCCTATCCTAGGCATAGGGCATATGTACATATGGGAGGTGCTTCGTGAATTGGAAATGAATTCATGGAGAAATGCCTTACGAAGAAAGGGTGCCCCATGAAGTGTAATATTGTAAAGTAATGTGCCCCGTGAAGCACAGTGACCCTGCCTTATCCTGTGGGTCACATGTGCATGAAGAGTACTTCGCGAAGAACAAGTTCTCCGCGGATACACGAGTCCCTTTGGGGATCTAATTCCTCTATGTAGGCCTGTAGTCTCCATGAAGGTAATCTGTCTTTGAAGAGGGGAAGACTTCATGAAAAGGAGAAGGCACTTCGCAATGCAAAAGTATCTTAAAAAGCTCATGGTTCATAGAGTAGAAATTTCTTCGTGATTTGATAGATCAGAAGGAGAAATGTCTAAGGATCAATCCTTTGGGCTCAAGGGGAGCCCATTATTTATAGGCAATAGGCACTGTGAAGTAGATCCTACTCAGTGTGAAGACAGAGCTTTCTCCACAGCGGGTTCGCGAACGTCCAAGGGGTTCACGGAGCATCCCACCACCTCGCTCTGTGTAATGTTCATGAATGTGAAATCCATTCGTGGATAATTCCCCCTTGTTTCCTTGTGGTGTCTTCATGAAAGAGGAGTTTTGCACCGGAACAGGGCCCCAAGGACTCCACAAACAGGCTTCGCGAGATAACCCCTAATGCTTTCTGTTTGTTACTGTACATCCCAAATTTTGGTGTCAACAACGTCCCCAAAATCCAAATCAAGGGATTCTCAAACAAATGAGCATACAAATCCGAAACTGAGCCTCCTACTTTCACATTCTCTCTTGAAGATTCTTTGTTTTCCAATGAAAATGTACTAGAGGAATCGATCGCCCACGTAGGGTCCTCTCCTGTCGATCCTCCATATCCACCAGAAACTCCGCAAAAGTTGTCCCGTCGTCAACATCCAACTCTCCCCAGTCGATGATGTGTGATGGGTAATGTACGTATATCCTTATCTGACATACATGGAAGTCATCATGAACCCACTATAACTATGGAGGTTGATCCAAGAGGTATTCCACCTCACCCACTTTACATAGTATTAGAAATGGTCTGATGATCATTGGAGATAACATTCCGCCCCAACAAAATCTATGTATCCAACATCGAGGAGAGAGTTGAAGAAACACATGGTCTCTCTCCTAAAACTCCAAAAGTCTCCATTGAATATCATCATAGTACTTCTAATGATTTTTTTCAGTCTTAATCCACTGCTGGATGACCTACACCTTCTTTGTAGTGGCCTACACCAACTACGTTCCCATGAGCATTGATTCTCCGGGGTCATTCCA
This sequence comes from Viscum album, assembly GCA_963277665.1. Classification (NCBI taxonomy): domain Eukaryota; kingdom Viridiplantae; phylum Streptophyta; class Magnoliopsida; order Santalales; family Viscaceae; genus Viscum; species Viscum album. The sequence goes on from OY728135.1 coordinate 1,179,902,711, forward strand.
GCAAGGTGGCATCTTGCAGGGTCACTCGTAAAAGTACTCAAATGGTTTAATAATGATGGTGGAGTGATAGATGTTGTTGTATGAAAACCCCATCATAGGTAGGTGATCCTCCCAACTATGGCCAAAATCAATGAGTAAGAATGCTACATGTCCTCTAGGACCTGAATGGTCCCATCCTTCTGGCCGTCTTTCTACAGGTAGAAAGCTATGATCAAGTGCAACTAAGTCTCAATCACCTCCAGAAATACTTTCCTCAACTAGGATGCAAAACATGCACCTTGATCCAATAATATCATTTATGGGACTCCGTGGAGTCAAACTATCTCCTACATGTAGAGGTATCCCAAATCTCTACGGGACTCTATTCCCAAAAATCTACGAAGTGAACGACATGGTGAGTTCTTAAATGATCACCTAGATGGTACCATGTCCCATGGATTTATTTGATAAACCCGTCATGAAGTCCATTGATATCCTTTCTCACTCCCTTCTTAGCACCCCAAGGAAGAAAAGAGAATCCCCTTTCAAACACAGGGACTCAACATGGTGTGTTGATAACCTCGAAACTGATTAAACAAGCTCTCAACTTTTATATCAATAGTTATGCCCAACTTCAACCTATTCTACTATACTTCGTGTCCTCCTGGACACCCACAAGCATTCCCTGACAAATCTCGTCACTCTAGGCATCCGTTGTTACTATTGTGCATCCTCTAAAAGGAAGAGTGTGCTCCCCAACTTTTGAATATCCATTAGGGGTATTCCATTTAGAAAAATGATTACTTAAAGACTCACAGTCAGTATCATCGATATGTTCTTTACTAGCCCAATTTAAGAGTCGAGGGGTAATAACCACCGATTGGAGGAAAGTTGCATCATCTCTATCCACAAAGGATAACTATAAAAAGGCCAACTGATCTATTTCTTCATTCAGTAACGAAGAACTGGATCTCCTACTAAGAGAATCCACTACCACATTTTCTTTACCAGGAGTATATACTACATAGATGTCATACTCTTGGAGGAACTCCAACCATCATCTCTGTCTCACGTTTAAATACTTCTAAGAGAATATATACTTGAGACTCTTGTGATTAGAGTAGATGATAAACTATTCTCACATAAGGTAGTGTCTCCACATCTTCAATGCGAAGACTAATAATGCCAACTCAAGATCATGGGTCACATAGTTCTGCTCATGTGGTCTCAACTGAAGCGAACCACAAGCAATCACCAATTTCCTCTAAATCAGGACACAACCAATTCTGGTCCCTGATGTATCGCAGAATACTATATACTCGACTCCCTCCATTAGAAAACTCAATATTAGGACACTCCTCATACTATGTCTTAACTACTGAAAAGCCGACATGCACCTTTCTACCCACACAAATGGCTTCCACTTTTAACTGAATAAAGTTTTCATCAACCCTTTGGTAGTGGATACTCTTTCTATACAGTCACTTGGTTAATGTGCTAGTAATCCACACATAAACTTGAAAATTGGGTCTTACTAAGCCCTTCCCCTGCCAGTCCTCCACCTGCACACTGAGCTCTTAATGATATGCAAAATCCATCCAACATACAGATAAAAATATCGGTGGAATCTCAGGGTGTAGAACAATGCATAAATCTATCTTCCAATGGGAACATCTTTATGAAATACATCCTCATATTCCTCCACTACTGCTAGGAACTGAAAATTCATCTCATCCACTACACTGAGGGTCATGTTAGGAAACTAAGAGTGATTGGTTTCACCCTCCTATGCATGAGTCTATCTCGTGGTCTTTGGGATTCCTTTTTTCACAGGCCAAGGAAAAACAAATTCCATTATTGAGTACATACCTTATCCTTTTTCCTAAAACAGTCAATTTGATCATGAACTATGGATGACCAATCCATACCCAAACTAATTCCATAAAGCCTAGATGCTACCACTAAGAAGTTCTAACAGAAACTCTCAGCTAAAGGGTCATATCACATCATCGGCATAAGTGTGATTATCGAGTCTCCTCCCATAAGTTTCTCCAGACATAAGGGTCAAGTAAATAGTTTAACCGGAACTCTAGGTATTGAACAAGATTTTTGAAAAGGAAGAATTATTTTCACCAGTGTCTATTAATATGGAAAATAAATGTATACATAGATTATATCTCAAATCATTCTTGGATCCATTGGGTTATATTCCTTGACCACATGTAGCTACCCCTTCCCCTGTCATCCAGCTCCCTGAACCTTGCATGGACCACATGGGGGGGGGGGGGGGTGGTAACATGTAAAAATGTATACCACCTCATGATACTCTCCCATCTCCTCTTCCATGTCTTTCACCTGGCAGATCCATGTGTTCCTATCACTATCTCTTCCTTAGTTTCATATTTACCATTTCCCGGTCAGCTGCACAATGGGCTGGACAATCTCTAATGAGATGCCCTCTACTGTCTCATGAAAATCATTGCCTCTCTCTATCCCCATTGGGATCACCCTATGATACTTGACCTAAAGACCCACTATCATAGGACATCCTCTCAGAACGTCCCACATCCAAGTGTCTTGGATTGATGTCAACTTCTTGATCCTCAGGTCTGTACTCCTTCTTTCATGATTCTGACATCCAATGGATGTATCTGCTTATCTAAAATATGTTCAACCAAAAAGGTCCTCTCTAGAACCCTAGAATAATTAGGAATTCATAGAGGAATAGAGATGTCTCAGATGTCCCTAAACACACATCGCTTGGAGGTCCGAGCCCTGAAGCACTGGTCGTATCACATTCATTGAGTACGTGGAATGGTCGGTATTCCTCGAGGAATACTATGCTACCAACATTTCATCCTTCTGAAGCTGAAAAAGTAGTTGAACACATAGAACTTAGATTTTATGGTGATATCCCCATCTCTAAGAAAGGTTTTCAAACTCAGTCCATGGAAAAGTCACCTCAATGTATGATCGGGTAATCTAAACCCCGTCATCACCCTACTGATCCACGTAGAAGCCTCACTGTTAGGACCAACATCTGATATAATGGGGTCCTTACTGAATGGAGAACATATTCACCACCTCAAGCTAGTCCTTAGCCTCATGTGAGTCAGGTTCACCTCAGAACCTGAGGGTTCTCTATCACAAAAACTTGTGAAGTGCACTCAATCCATACATATCATCCACTAGTACTACGAGTACCTGTGGTACTCCCCAGGTGGTGGTATAGTTGGTACAACATTAGGTGGTGTTATATCTGGTAAGAACCCATATACCCATCACATCACCCCACATATCATCCTCGCGATCACATAGTGGAATCTTGGTTGGCTATCTACATGGAAGCATCTTGAAAGAAAATAAGATATACCACAATCAATAGAGTATACCTGGTGAGATGACTGAAGAAGGACATGGAAGACTCATCCCATTCCTATAAGATTCATGTACCATATATTACCCCTGAAACAAGTGTTTTCATATAACGAGTTGAAATGTATAATTTAGGGTCTTGGTGTATGGATACATTGGCCTCTGCACTAACACTGGATTCCATGGACTGAAATCTGAACTCGAAACACTTAAAACTGTTTCCCCAAACACAACTCATATAATCTAGATTCTTAAGGTAGAATTGACCTCATATAATACAACTGTTTCACAACCTGTCCCCTAGGGACCATTTTGTGACCTCCCAAAGCCCGCCTCTCATAGGTCAGTGGATGGTGACTAGCACTGAGTATGTATATCCGAAAAAATGGGAGGCATTTTCCTAAGTATTTTTACGCACACACACACAACTCCAAGAAATAGATGTTGTAAGGTGAAAAAACTGATGAAACAAACACAAGGTAAAACTATAGAAAACTGAGGGTAAACAGGGCTAGAATACAATCCCAACTGAAATAGAAAATTAAAATTACAAGTCTTTGGAACTCCTCCGTAGAAAACCCTACCTAAAGTGTATGTATAGAAACAACTATCTAAAGATGCAGAATCATATCTCGTCTGTTGGGTCACTTTATAAACCACCTAGCCCTAGTCCACCAAGGACTCTGTCAAAGCATCGATATAGAGACCCAACCTTTTCATACATTACAATTAAATAATTTCAAAGATAAAAAACATAATAGTATTACCCATATAGGATCCAAAGGTTTAGTGTCTTGGGAAAACTAGGACCATACAAAACAAATACAGAACAAGCATGAACATTTATTTAATTTTGTCTTCTCTAGATTCTTATTAGAACTTGTCCTATCCTTAGTAAATGTTTCCACCTGAGGATATGCATAAAAAGGGGTAAGCTAGAAGCCCATTAAGAGGATATATAAGAACAATATATCATGGGGTGAGCATAATCATAACATAATAAAAATATCATGAACATGAGAGGAGCATAAATAAAATACTTGAAATGTGGCAATGCATAAAAAATGAAACATCATGTCTTAGTGGTTAACTACCACACATACTTGTGTAACAAGATATCATCTTGTTCACACATCATTTCAAATTTAATCATGAGATTCATCACTTTAACAAATGCATTGGAACACTGTATAATCCATGGCACACCCGTCAATTTGAAACATTCATATTGCGCTATATAATTCCGGGCGCACCCCTCACATCATAACATTATAATTTATTATGCATGACACTATGAACATATAACATAAATGAGAATAACTAACCCATGAAAAGGAATGGGTTTCATCTCATAAAAAAACATTCACAAACTTTGGGTTCCCAAAAGAAAGAGGGAAAACATACTAGATACAAGAACCATTAACCTTGAATGAGAGGTAAAAGGTGAGTTCTTAAAAGAATTCTTTTGGAAAATTTTTGATTGACATAAACTTTAGTAGAAAACATGTATATCCCAGAAATGTTAAGATAATTATGAACAAATTATCTTTAAGGAGTAACCTTATAAAAAATGGAGTGAAAGAGGGAGAACCCGAAGGATGAAAGTTGTGTTCGAGAATTTCTCCTTACCTTGTACCCGAATGATTCCTTCTCTTTAATGTCCTGTATAATGACATTATATTAATTAATTATAAATACAGAACCTTGTGTACATTAATAGGGTTCATTATGGTTTCATTTTGTCATATTATGTTCCTTTGGATGACTTATAGAGTTTAAAAACATTGTTCGTGGATGTTCGTTTTTATGGTTTTTCTTGGGTGGTTCACTTGTATTCTTAAATTTGGGTAGATCATGAGTAAACAATCTAGAAATGATATTACATTTCATTAATGATATTACAGGAGTTTTAATTATCTTATAATGAATTATATTCTATCCATGTGGATGAGTCATTAGATAATAATTAAATGATGGTTATTTGGGTCAATTTGGGCGGTTTTTGGATCACAACGAACTTGTTTTAACTTATCACTTAGTAATATGTCCATAGGTTTTTTCCAGAACATTAAATAGAACATAATACATATAAAATATTCTTTTTCAACCATAAAAATGGTTTCATGACCATATCTGAAGGTAGAAATGGAAGAAGAAAGCATATCGTTCTTGAAGGTGGAAAATTAACACCTCACGAACAACGTTCTCTTTAATAAAATAAAAGGAAGAGGGAAAGGGGGTTCGGTGATATAATATCCCATTAGAATTATAAAATTACATTATATGTATAATACTGAAGTTACAATACAATTTAGATGAAGATAGGTGGGGAGAGATCAAGAAATGAACTTGAACTTGAAAGGAAATTAAAGGATAAGAGGGAGAGAAATTACCTCTTAAATCTTTCTTTTGAGATACTCCTCAAGGAAGCTAGGCTTTGTCTTTTGATGAGACCAGAAGCTCTTGAACGTGGGGTAGGGGATAGGGATGATGTTTAGGCAGAGTTTATAGAAGTCTTGGATCTTGAGAGGTGTGAGTAGATGAGGGTTTGAAGGGTGGCTTTTATAGTGGAGGGGAGAGGGGTTTCCTTAATATAAAATTCATTAGTTTATTAATTTCCCTTAAGAAAAGGAATAGTGAGTCTTGAACGACCAAGAATAGTAATTTTATAATGTAATCCTGAAACAAGTGGGCTTACATCAGCAGAACATCACATATGACCCTATAATTAGCTTATTTAGCTTATTTTTTAAATTACGGTATTTTACTATTCATAAAAAATTCAAGTATCTCAGAAAAATCCCAAAAATTTACCCCAACCATTTTTCGACATGTAGAAACAAAAAATGAATTCCATTTTTCATTAATACTTTTATAAATATTATTAATTTAATATTTAATTAAAATCATAATTTACTTAAAAAAACAGTTTTTAAGATTAAAACTGATTTTATAGTGCTTTCAAAAATTATGTAGGGTATCATAAAATTATCTAAAAACTGTAAGACATTGATTCAATAATTTATTAATACATTTTTGGGAAACAAATATTCTTTAAAATTAATTAATTAATTATAATTAATTATTTACGAATTACAAAATACCAAAACATTTACTAAGGTCAAATTGTCAATTTCTAAGATGTCTAAATTTTATTTTATTATTCATAGGTAATGGTACTATTATGTTGGATGATTTACTATTCATAAGGATCATATTACTATTCATAAGTGTATGTTACTATTCCTAAGGGTATGTTACTATTCACCAAAAATTATTTTTGTTTCATTAGACTCCAAAAATAATCTTGAACACTACCGTGTATGTCGGATTTTCAAAATTCCAAACATAGGAGTGACAAACTTATGTTTAAAGGTCACTTATCACTTAGTAGTTCATTATTTTGTGTTTTTATGACATAAATATAAGAAGGAAATTTTCTATTTAAAAGCATTGGGTCGTTACATTCTTCCCCCCTTAAGGCATTTCGCCCCCAAAATTTCACTTTACACAAACAGGTGAGAGTACTTCTCCTTTATTGCCTCTTCTAGTTCCCAAGTTGCTTCATCAAACATATGGTTCCTCCACAAAACTTTGACAAGATGGGTTGTCTTGTTGTGTAGAACCTTATCTCTCTGATCCAGAATCTTTACTGGCTGCTCCTCATAGGAGAGATCATCTTCCAACTGCACCACCTCCGAGTTTAGTACATGCGAGGGGTCTGGTATATACGTCCTTAGTAGTGATACATGAAACACATCATGAAATTGATCCATATTTGGTGGAAGTGCAAGATGATAGGCCACAGATCCTATGTGGTCAAGGATCTTAAAGGGGCCAATATACCTTGAGCTTAGCTTCCCCTTCTTCTTGAATCGCATGACTCTCTTCCATGGAGATATTTGAAGAAATAATTTATCCCTAACGTCGATCTCTAAGTCCCTTCGACGGTTGTCAGCATAGATCTTTTGCCGACTTTGAGTAGGTTTGATGTGTTTCTGGATGACTTGAACCTTCTCTATCATCTCTTGAACCAGATCGGGCCCAAGTAGTTTTCTTTCTCAAACTTCATCCCAACAGGTTGGAGTTCTACATCACTTCCCGTAAAGAGCTTCATATGGAGCCATCTGAATACTTGAGTGGAATCTATTGTTGTTTGAGAACTCAACCAATGGGAGATGCTGATCCCATCCACCTTTGAATTCTAGAGAAAAGTTTCTTAGCATATCATCATGCATCTGAATAGTCCTTTCAGATTGGACAACAGTTTGGGGGTGATAGGTCGTGCTGAAATTTAATTCAGTACTCAAAGCACGTTGAAGGATCCTCTAGAATTTATATGTGAACCTTGGATCACAGTCAGAGATAATCGAGAGTGGAACACCTTGAAATCTCACCACTTCCTTCACATATATCTTTTCAAATTGATCAAGAAAGAGATATTCCCGAATAGCGATAAAATGGTAAATCTTGGTGAGTCGGTCAACCACAACCCATATCGCATTAATTGCCTTTGAAATCTTCGGAAGACCCATGACAAAGTCCATAGTAACATTTTCCCATTTCCACATGGGTATAGGCAATGGATGCATCATACCTTTTGACTTTTGTCACTCAACTTTAACTTGCTGACATACCAAGCACCTTCATATATATTCTGCAATCTCCTTCTTCATGTTGTCCCACCAGAAGTGTTCTCAGAGATCATGGTACATCTTGGTACTCCCAGGATGGATAGAGAAAGTTGAGCTATGTGCATTGTCCAATAGCTCCTTTTTTATCCCGAGTGATGAAGGCACACAAAGTCGCGTTCCAAACTGAATCACACCATCATCGTCGATATGGAACTCTTGCATCTTCCCTTCCTTTACTGCATTCTCCCTCTTTTGTATCTCCACATCATCCCTTTGTGATTCCTTAATCTTCTCTTGGATGGATGGTTGCGCAGTCATTTGGGCAATGTAGGATGTATCCCCTACCCTTATGATTTTCAAATCCATTCTTTGCATATCCATGAAGATAGGGTCTCTCAATCCGCAGCATGGATAGAGTAGAAGGTTCTTTTCTGCTTAGAGCATTAGTTACCTTGTTCGCCTTTCCAAGATGATAGTGAATAGAGCAATCATAATCCTTGATTAGCTCTAACCATCTCCTTTGATTCATGTTGAGCTCCTTTTGTGTGAATATATACTTTAGGCTCTTGTAGTTGGTGTATATGTCACACTTCTCACCATAAAGGTAGTGTTTCCAGATTTTCAAGGCAAAAATCATAGCTGCCAGCTCTAGATCATGCGTCGGGTAGTTCTGCTCATGGATCTTCAACTGTCATGGGGCGTAGGATATCACATTATCATTTTTCATGAGTACACAACCCAAGAAATTCTTTGAAGCATCACTGAATATCACAAAACTTTCTCTACTTTTCGGTAGTGTGAGTACAGGTGCAGTGATCAGCCTTCTCTTTAGCTCCTTGAATCTTCCCTCACATTCTTCCATCCAGACATACTTTACCCCTTTCCTTGTTAACTTAGTTAGTGGGCTTGACAATCGTGAGAAGTTTCTCACAAAACGTTATTAGTACCCAGCTAATCCAAGAAAACTACAAATTTCTGTGACACTAGAGGGCCTAGGCCATTCCTCAATCACCTTTGTCTTTGAAGGATCCATAGAAATTCCCTCACTTGTGATCACATGACCCAAGAACGTGACTTGATTCATCCAAAAGTCACAATTTCTGAACTTAGCATACAACATCTCATTTCTTAATGTCTCTAACACCAGTCTTAGATGTTCTTCATGTTCCTCCTTTCTCTTGGAGTAGATGAGAATATCATCGATAAACACTACAAAAAATTTTCGAGGTAATTTCTAAAGACTCTATTCATCAAATCCATGAAGATTTCTGGGGAATTAGTAAGTCCAAAGGGAATCACCAAAAACTCATCATGCCCATACCTTGTATGGAAGGAATTTTTCTGAATATCTTCCTTCTTCACCATTACTTGATGATATCCAAAACGAAGATCCACCTTTGAGAAGTATTGAGCTCCTCTCAATTGGTCAAACAAGTCATCAATCCTTGGGAGAGGATACTTGTTCTTTATGGTGATCTTGTTGAGTTCCCAATAATTGATACAAATCCGCATTGTTCCATCCTTCTTCTTCACAAAGAGCACTGACACACCCCAAGTTGATGCACTAGGGCGTATGAACTCTTTTTCCAAATGCTCTTGAAGCTGCTTCTTTAACTCCTCCAGTTCGATAGGAGCCATCCTATAGGGACACTTTGAGATAGGAGTACCTCTGGGTATGAGTTCAATTGAGAAATCTACCTCACAATCCAGGGGAATTTTGGGTAACTCTTTAGGAAATACATCACTGTATTCCCTCACGATGGGAATTTCCTCAAGGTTGGAACTTTCCTTCGACTCAACCATTTGGGTGAGGTATGCTTCTTCATAGGGAATCAACACCCAGACCTTTGAATGATTTTTCAAAGGAAATTCATGATCTTACATTAATTTGTAGAGGAGAATGGGATGATTTGGAATATGAAAATATATTTCCTTTTCCCCGACAGTTGATATGCACTCTATATAACAAGATTCAGTCCATTACCCTTATAGCATCGAATTCCACCAAGGGAAGTATCAAGAGTTTTACCAGAAGAATCTTCCCACGTATGCCAACAGGAGAAGTGTCAAACACTTGGGTTGCAATGATTGCACCACTTGGTGTTTTTACAGATATCTATACTTCAAGATTATGGAGCTTCGATTCTATAGTTCTAGAAAACTTGCATGATATAACGGAATGCGTAGAACTAGAATCAAATAAGACTTTTCCCATTCTTGAGTGAATAAGAAGTGTACCTTGTATGACTTCATTATCATTCTCCACCTCCGCAGTAGTGATTGAATAAGCCTTCCCTTGTTCCTTTGGATTTGGTGGCTGCTGACGCTAATTACCCTCGAGAACTCAAGGTTTGGTCCACTGGTTTGCATAGTGCCCTACCTCCCTACAATTGTAGCATTGAACCATGAGTGGTTCTCTCCTTTCATCAGCTACATTCTCCTTCATTTTCGTGTCTTTTCGACACTCCTGAGCATGGTTTCCTTCTTTCCCACACTTGAATCATTTCCCCATCCCTTTGAGGTAGTTCCCATTGTGCAACTTCCCACATTTTTGGCATGTGGGTCGTTGGTTTTTCATCCCACCATTATCATTAGATCCACCATATTGAAACTCCATCTTTCTTTTCTTATCACCATAGAAATGGAACCATTGTCCAAACTCCATCTCCACTTTGAGAGCACACTGAAAAACTTCTTCATAACTCCCAAAGTCTCGAATTGCAAGATCATTTAGAAGGTTTGGTTTTAATCCACTAAATAATCTATCAATTTTTCTATCATTTTTGATAACAAAACCCAAAACATACCTTGTGAGCCTTGTAAAATTCGCTTCATAGGTTGTGAAAAATTCTCCTTCTTTTTTCTTGAGCTCTATGAATTCTCTCTCCATCTTCGTGTGAAGAGTTCATTGGTAATACTTACTAATAAACATTATCTTAAAATCTTCCCATTCCATCTCTTAAATTTCCTCCCTTGGCATGGTGTTCTTAATCAATTCCCACCATTGATCAGCTTCTCCATCAAGACGATAAATGAATAGAGTAACCTTCTCCATCTCAGAACAATGAAGCACAGAAAAAATCTTATCCATGGAGTTGACCCACTGTTCCGCAACTAGTAGATCAGAAGATCCACAAAACGTTGGTGGTCGTTGCCACATAAAACATTCAATAGCCAGTTTCTCCCTCTTTGGTGAAGGGGGACATTCCCCATTATTATGGTTATTATTCATAACCTGAGATAATTGGGTAATAATTTCTATGAAGTTTTGAACTCCACCTCCCAAATCATTGGGGATGTCGTTCGAGCAATCGTTGCATTGGCCTTCGCATGAGTTGTTGGCCTGATTTCTCCTGGTTCCCAAAATTTTCTAAAATAGAAAAGGATAGAACAAAACATAAGTAAAAAATTCATGAATAACTTATTCATTTAAAAAATTTATACCAAAAACATAACATATGGTATCCCTAAGTAAATATTCTTGTGTGCATATATGTACTTAGTCTCATGCTATTAGTTTTCCCTAAGGTTAGCTAATCCTAATTCCAATATTAACTAAACCTTGCCTCTGATACCAAATATAGCGACCCAACCCTTTCTTAAATTACTATTACATCATTTCAAAGATAAACAACATATAGTATTACACATAGAGGATCCAAAGGTTTGGTGTATTTGGAAAAATAGGACCATACATAACAAATACACAACAAGAATGAACATTTATTTAATTTCTTCTTCTCTAGCTTCTTATTGGCACTTGTCCTCTCCTTAGTAAATGTAGCCACCTGAGGATATACATCAAAAGGGGTGAGCTAGAATACCAGTAAAAGGATAGATAAGAACAATATATCATGGGGTGAGCATAATCATTACATAATCAAAAGATCATGAACATGAGAGGAGCATAAATAAAAGACATGAAATGTGGCAATGCATTAAAAATGAAACATCATGTCTTAGTGGTTCACTGCCAAAATTACTTGTTAACTAAGATAGAATATTTTTCACACATCATTTCACATTTAATCATGAGATTCATCGCTTTACCCAATGAATTGGAGCGCTGTATAATTCCAGGTGCACCCGTCACTTTGAAACATTCATATTGCGCTATATAATTCCGGGCGAACCCGTCACATCATAACATTATAATTTATAATGCATGACACAATTAACATATAACATAAATGAACATAACTAACCCATGAAAAGGAATTGGTTTCATCTCATAAGAACACATTCATAAACTTTGGGTTCCCAAAAGAAAGAGGGAACAACATACTAGATACAAGAACCATCAACCTTGAATGAGAGGTAAAAGGTGAGTTCTTAAAAGAAGATTTCTTTTGGAAAACATTTTAATTGAAATAAACTTTAGTAGAAAACATTTATATCCCGGAAAAGGTAAGATAATTATGAAAAAATTATCTTTAAGGAGTAACCATATCAAAAATGGAGTGAAAGAGGGAGAACCCTAAGGATGAAAGTTGGGTTCGAGAATTTCACCTTACCTTGTACCATAATGCTTACTTCTCTTTAATGTCCTGTATAATGACATTATATTCATTAATTAGAAATCCATAACCATGTGTACATTAATAGGGTTCATTATGGTTTCATTATGTCTTATTATGTTCCTTTCGATGACTTATAGAGTTTAAAAACTTTGTTCGGGGATGTTCGTTTTTATGGTATTTCTTGGGTGGTTCAGTTGTATTATTAAATTTGGGTAGAACATTAGTAAACATCCAGAAATGATATTACATGTCATTAATGATATTACTGGAGTTCTAATTATCTTATAATGAATTATATTATATCCATGTGGATGAATCATTAGATAAGAATTAAATGATGGTTATTTGGGTCAATTTGGGCGGTTTTTGGATCACAACGAACTTGTTTTAACTTATCACTTAGTAATATGACCATAGGTTATTTACAGAACTTTAAATAGAAAATATTACATATAAAATATTCTGGTTCAACAATAAAAATGGTTTCATGACCAGATCCTAAGGTAGAAATGGAAGAAGAAAGCATATCATTCTTGAAGGTGAAAAATTAACACCTCACGAACAACGTACTCTTTAATAAAATAAAAGGAAGAGGGAAAGGGGGTTGGGTGATATAATATCCCATTAGAATCATAAAGCTACTTTATATGTATAATACTGGAGTTACAATACAATTTATATGAAGATAGGTTGGGAGAGATCAAGAAATGACCTTGAACGTGAAAGGAAATTAAAGGAGAAGAGGGAGAGAAATTACGTCTTAAATCTTCCTCTTGAGATCCTCCTCAAGGAAGCTAGGATTGGACTTTTTATGAGATCATAAGCTCTTGAACATGAGGGAGGGGCTATGGAAGATGTTTGGGAAGAGTTTAGAGAAGGCTTGGAGCTTGAGACGTGTGAGGAAATGAGGGTGTGAAGGGTGGCTTTTATATTGGAGGGGAGAGGGGTTTCCTTAATATAAAATTCATTAGTTTATTAATTTCACCTAAGACAAGGAATAATGTGTCTTGAAAGACCAATAATAGTAATTTTATAATGTAATCCCGAACCAAGTGGGCTTACATCAGCAGAACATCACATATGACTCTATAATTGGCTTATTTAGCTTATTTTGTAAATTACGGTATTTCACTATTCATAAAAAATTCAAGTATCTCAGAAAAATACCAAACATTTACCCCAACAATTTTTCGATGTGCAGAATCCAAAAATGAAGTCCATTTTTCAAAAATAATTTTTTAAATATTATTAATTTAATATTTAATTAAAATCATAATTTACTTTTAAAAACAGTTTTTAGGATTAAAACTGATTTTATAGTGCTTTCAAAAATTACGTAGGGTCTTATAAAATTATCTAAAAACTATAAGACATTGATTAAATAATTTATGAATACATTTTAGGGAATCAAATATTCTTTTAAATTAATTAATTATAATTTATTATTTATGACTTACAAAATACCAAAACGTTTACTATGGTCAAATTGTAACTTTCTAAGATGTCTAAATTTCATTTTATTATTCATAGGTAATGTTACTCTTATATTGGATGATTTACTATTCATAAGGGTCATATTACTATTCATAAGGTTATGTTACTATTGCTAAGGGTACGTTACTATTCACCAAAAAATATTTTAGTTTCATTAGACTCCAAAAATCATCTTGAACACAACCGTGTATGTCAGATTTTCAAAATTGCAAACATAGGAGTGAAAAACTAATGTTTAAAGGTTAATTATCACTTATTAGTTCATTATTTTGTGTTTTTATGACATAAATATAAGAAGTGAATTTTCCATTTAAGAACATTAGGTCGTTACAATCGATCGTCTGCACAAGACACAACACATGCAGGAGAAGCCCATACATGGGTGAGTAAAAAAAATAATCAGTATGCACCCCAAACCAAAAAGGCATATCAGAAATCAATGCAAGAAGCAGAGTACTAAAGAGTTACATGAAGTGTAGACTCTATGAATTATAGTAAATAGATTCACTAGAGTCATCTCACCCAAGTATAAATGGATGTATGAAAATCAATACTGTCAGTCGTAAACATTGAACATCCTGTAATGCTTAGGCAGTCATCCCCAATTAGTCACATAGGCCTGTTGGGGAAACTAGACCCGCTCGTCACTTAGGCCTGCTAGGGAACGTATACATGCTTGTTACTTATGCCTACTAGGGAACCTAGACCCACTCATCACTTCGGCATGCTAGGGAAACAATAACCACTTGTCACTTCGTCCTGTTGGGGAATCTGGACTCGCTCGTCACTTAGGCCTACCGGGGCACCTATACCTGCTCGTCACAGTCTTCTCATCACAGCCAGCCACAACATTCCCGCTCATAGTGTTCTTGATTTCAAGAGAATCTAGTCCTCAAGCCGTCGGTCATATCTCAAATTCCACAAAAACCCACTTAGAGTATACCAAAAGGGACAACTTATCACAAGGGTCCAAATTCCAGAAACTACTTGTCAATATGACGTTCGAATTGGATGTTATGAGCCTTTTTGTAAAAAGGGGTTAGCGGGCCAGTTTTCACCCTGCCAGGCCTCTTTGTGGCCTGATCCCCCCCTTCGTCCCAACCCATACTAGTGGGATAGTTCTTTCCAACCAGGATGCGGTGATCACCGCGTTTATTCAGGTCCGAAGAACCACCACATAATTGTCGGGGCGGTCCAGTTGGACCGAAGTCCTCCACTGCGGGACATGTCTCTTAGCCATAACCTTCCATCACAATCATGGCCCACCTAGTCATGGAACCTTATCCACTACCGACCTTCCATGAATAACAGAAAGGAGTGTGCGAAGTAGAAAAATGCACAAAGAACTCACAAATGATGGACCACGACCTCTGTTCGTGTCGGAGTGACTCATCCTTGTTAGGAGGTTTAACAAAGGATAATCAAAACTCAAATCCAACTTCTTTAAATTCCCTCCATGAAAATTCCCATTTCCCACAAGGACGATCGATCCATGAGTCAATTTATTGTTGAATTGACTCATGTTCGTCATTTAGAAAGAGAAAATGGGGTAGGGTAATCACTTAGAAATAAACCCCTACCTGGGTTTGGATCGATCGCTGATGAAGGGTAAATCCTACGTGCACTATTTTTTGATCCACCAACATCTGATCCGAATCTATTTGTTAGTCTAATGTTTTTAGTCATTAATTCCAGCTCATCATTCACCAATGAATTTCCTCTTAGGATTCAGAGCAAACTATAGAATCCTCCCCAGATCCCGTATCACTATTAATCATCTTAATGGGGAAACGCATTTCAACATGTCTTTTATTCTAAGATGCAATGGTGTTATGCTGTTTAATTTATGAAATGAAATAGTTAGCTCAACATTGAATTGTATTGAATTTTTTTTAAATAAAATAAACATTCTTATCTTTATTTTATTTTTCTTTAAAATGCCAAAAAATGAACTTTCTCCCTCGACCTGTGCTGGTCAATGTTAGGCCTTACCTAATGAAATAAAACCCTCACAAGCTCAATGGTACCCTCAGATTTCCAAAACGAGTTATTGTTTATGAGTTATAGGATTTTGAAAATAAAATAATTATTTTATAATTATTTTATTTATAGTCATGTCCCAATAGACTAATTTCTACAGTTGAATCACACCGGCCAATGTTAGGATCCACCTAATGAAAAACAACCCACTATGAACTCAACGATGGTATTTGATTTTCAATCCGAGTCACTGTACATGTGTTATATGAATTTAAAAAAAATTATTTAATAATTTTATTTACAGTTATTCTATTTTCAGGTTTTCTCACTGGAGGCCCACGCCGGTTAAAGTTAGGTCTCACCTAGGTTAAAACCTCCATCCTGAATACAACGGTGCCCTGAGATTTCTGATATGGGATCCCATTTAATAATTATTCCAGTTTTTTAGGAAAACTGATCTTGTGCACTATCTAACAACATAAATTTTTTTGACGGACCATTCTGGGCACACTGGGCCACAGAATATCACGTCATCTTAGCACCTGATCTCAAAATTTTCGTAGTAATTTTCTTAAAATAACCCCAGCAAAATCCAATTCATTATAAATGTGGATTAAGAATTACTATATAAATACACTATAGAGAAGTTTTATTATATTTTTATGATGGTTCCTATCTAGAGACATGACCTATAGAGTTAGAAAATAAAGTTAGTGAGTAGGGCATCCAAACATGAGAACAATTGGATGGTTTCCTCTGAATATAGTATATTAATTATAAAGAGATATTTATCTTAATAAAGCTATTTAGTAATATTGTTAATAAAAGATATAATTTTCATTTTATGTATAAAAATGGGTAGTTATTTGTACCAAAAAACATATTCTATTGTGGGTAATTCATGTGATTAAGCTACAATATTAGCATATTAGTATGTATTTCTTTTTAATGATCCTTTAATGTTTTGGAGTTATGTTTTTTTATGTTTATTTTATATTGCCTAGTATTTCTAGTAGTGTGAAAGTTCTTTCCACATATTTATATGCTCTTTAGGTTCCTAGTGTAGTTTTTGTGAAACCTGATTTAAAAAAAATTAAACATTATTCATTTTTGAGTTCAATTGTATGTCAGTAAATTTTTCATGTTTTTATTATTTTATGGTATTTTATCAATACTTTTATTAACATGTAATAATTGTTTTACTTTCCCAGACATATCATTGTAGAGTAGTCACATGATCAAGTTACAAACATAAACTATCGGTATATACCCCATGTTAACTGATTATCCAATAAAATAGAATAATATTCATTTTTTATATTTCAATATTCATTAATTTAAATCTCCAAAAACACTAGATTTAGATATATTTATTATTTGATCCTTATTTGAAATCATTGTGCAATTCATGAATAAAGTGTAAAAATTTGGGACCAATTAATCATCAGTTTTGGAATTCATTATTTTGATTATTTGAGTTCAATATTTTGGGAAATGATTTATCACATTTTTTGGAACATTTTTTCTTTAAGGATCAATGGAAGAATCATAAGGGAAGGTGGATTTTTTTGGCAATGAATGCATAAATTTCTAGATAGATAAATGGGCCTTAGGAGCATAAGAGAAAAG
This sequence comes from Viscum album, assembly GCA_963277665.1. Classification (NCBI taxonomy): domain Eukaryota; kingdom Viridiplantae; phylum Streptophyta; class Magnoliopsida; order Santalales; family Viscaceae; genus Viscum; species Viscum album. The sequence continues at coordinate 1,179,920,322 of OY728135.1, forward strand.
CAGAACCCACATTTCAAGCCTAATGAATCTTTTATTTTTAACTATGGATAAAGATAATTATGTGTATCATTTCATTAATCTATGTCTAGTTTTAATTCATAAATTTTCAAGGAGATTATGGGAACCCATATTGAGGATTAAATTACGGGCCAGATTTCCGGGACTATAAAATCAACCCTCTATTTCAAGCATCAAATTCAAATGACCAATTAAATTGGAATGAAATTTTTACACATATTAGAAGAAACCTATAGAAAGATATTTCTTTTATAATACCATCCCAAATTTGACCCTATTTAATGTCATATGTGAATGATAGAAAATGGATATGAATCTATTCTGAATTTTATAGACAACATTGAAAAGACAATTTACTTTGATTTATAACCCAAATTTTATTATCCTAATTAAATGGGATGGAATTGATTGGTGGGGGAAAGACCATAGGACCCAAAAATTACAATTTTAGGTGTGGTGGTGATGGAATTGGGGTAGATTTTTTTTCTTTCAATTGTAATGTTACACACTCATTTTGTAATCGAATGTTCATTTTTTATCATGCATGTTTTCTCAATCAAATTAGTATCTTAATAAAAGCTCTTTTTTGTCTTCTTATCATTATATTTTTCTATCATTATTATTATAAAATTGAATCCATTGAATTACATAATTAATTTATTCAAAAATAAATAAATTCTTTACAAAATTTGAGAGTGTTCATTTTTTTCTTTTTCATTTCTTCAATTCTACCTTTATAAGTCAACTTACACATACCATTGAACGACTTGCATCAATGAAAGGATAAAACTATTTTGTATAGATTCTAGGGATCTTATTAGGGATAGATTGGATGTTATTTTATGTTATTATATTATTAAATTATTTCTATGGTTTAAGAGTTTCTTTCTTTAACTTATTTTCTTCCCCATCTTCTCTGACATTATTGACTACACATTGTGCGTGGTTGTATGATCCAGTTACATGGAGTGATCATGAAAGTGATCCTATAAGTTTATTAGTTATTAGAATTATAATTGATTATGGATTAAATCAGTGAATGATTTTTTGGACTTATCTAATTTATTTGATACTTCTTGAACCAGTGATCTATGATTTCTTTGGAAAAAATTACATCCATTCTTGTCCAAACAATAAACTAGGATCAGCCCATAAACCTTAATTGTTTCCATTAAAATAATTATTTATTTCATTCTCAAATCCAATAAATTATTGTATTAACTTCAGTATTATTCGATCCTAGTCTCAATGAACACTAATGTTGGAAACTTTATATCCAATCCTCCCATCAAATATGAGTGTCTCAAGGTTTCTTCATTAGTCCTTGTGGATTCAATCCCTACTTATACTACAAAAAACACTTCTACCTGTAGGGTAAAATTGGGCGTCACCAAACATTAGATCCATTTCCAAGGACCCAAGTAAGTTATATTATACACTCATAGCCTTTTACCACCCAAATTATTTGTTCTCACCCCATATCTCTTATCATTTCCCTTTTCTGTTTTTGTGTGTCCTGAAAATATAAAATCATAGTTTTTATCTACCGTAATCGAGTATCTTAATAATTACCCCAACCCGAACTCCAGATTTAATCAAATTAAAAATCAATATTTGGAATCAATTAACTTAGGGAATTTCCTTGATCAAGTTTGGAGTGATTACCCCACACATAGTTAGATGTACAATCATTGAGATGATTAATGTTTTTATGGATAAATTCCCATCCCTCTCAAGGATTGTTGAGGGGGTCAATCTTGGAGAAGTTCATGATGTAAAACCTCATACCCATTCTATTCCTCATACATTGATTGAGAAATTTAATAATCAAATGGATGATTTATGAAGTTTCATCTTTGAGTTTTGTAACGTCCCTGCCCAACTTACCCTTGAACATGTAGCTGGACTAGTCACCACATGACCTCAAGAACATCTCCCCATATGCATGAAGATGCCAACTAGAATTGAGGGTATATGGATAGTTAGTGGGGAGACTTTACCCTAAAATTCAGAGTACACAGAAAAAATTGATAATAAACTCAAAAAACAATAGAAGTAGATATAAAGCAATAGTCAACTGAATAATGATAGTGTCCAATGCTAGTTTATACAATGCATGCATGTCATGGTGATATATATCTAAAAGTAGTAAACAAAACATCATTATTTTACATCTCAGTACAGAACTAAAGAAAATACTCAAATCCCCAAGGGTGATCTCCACGAGCATCCTAAGCTCCCGCTCAGTCCTTTGCTCCTAACTCCCACGTATAAGAAAACGACAACAAGAAAGATAAAAGGTCCTGCAAACAAGTATAGTCTACTCAGGTACCCTAGTGAAATGGTGTCCCGATTAGGGGGTGAGATATAAATCTCAGTAGGATGGGACAACCAATAACTAGATCAATCTAGAAAACTAAATATAATTAAACCATGTATAGGTATAAAGAATTAATAATACAATTAAATAAATAAACTACAAATCATCCACGTTCCTAAGGAACACCTGACATAGATATTTTCCTTATCTCAGAGATTAAAATAAGAGTATGAAGAAGAACTATATATATATAATGCATAAATAAATTGTTTAACACATTAATTGATATTATTTATTTAACCACAAAAATAACTAGGTTCCCCTAAACACTTGTATCTCAATACCTGTCTCGACCATACTAGAGTTTGAACCATTTCTCATGTTCAATTCACAAATCATTACATCACATTGGCTTTCATTATCCATTTAATTCAATTCATGTAAGACCAATTAGAGCCACATTCCAATGTCAATTTATGGGTGTAGAACATCATTTCTATCACCCTCGTGAGTATTTGGAGCATCAGTCCTTGTATAACAACCCATGGGTATTTAGTGCATCAGTCTCTGTCCTATAATTTTTTTTTGCAATCATGCTGGGTATAGAATGTCATTTATAGCACCCCGTGAGTATTTAGATCACCATCCCCTATCTCACAACCCATTTTTCAATCATACAAACACACACACACACACATATATATATATCATGGGTATATAATGTCATGTTTAGCACCCCAAGATCTCATCCATTAATTAATTCATAAATTAATTAATTGAGTCTGTTAATTAATTCAGTAACTAATTACCAATATCACATTCACTAAAAACTCAAAAAATAGTTAAAAAAAATTTCATTAGTTAAGGTGGATCAGTGTCATTAGAACATGATCCCGTAAGGGGCTCTAAAACGCTAGGGTTTCCCCTCGTTGCCGCCTCCTTCCATCGTCCCAGATTGGCTCGGCTCTCCTACTCGTTCTCGAAGAGCTCGTGGCAGAGGCCTCTTATCGTGGTGGTGTCGTGCGATTTCATGGGCTTGGCCATCTTAGCGCTTTGCGTTATTGCTGGCCAGTTTTTCACTCAATTCCTTCTTACTGGATAGGGATTCCGATGGAGGCGTGGTGTTGGTCCAACGACCGAGTCCCAGCTTCCACGATCTGCGGGTGCGGATCCATCTCCAGTTGTGCGTTGGGTGGATTTCGTGGTCTCCTCTGATGGCTTGGATGGCGGCGACGAGATTTGGGTCTGGATTGTGACAGGGTTTTATCCAAGTTCTCTAGTGATGTCTTTTTTGTTGATCATTTTCTTGCATTCGTATTTTGATTTTGGGGTTTCTGCAATTCGTGAGTTTTTGCAGTGATGCTTCTGTGGTGTTAACCACTGTGATCTAAGGAGATGGTGGTCGAGGACCTGAGGCAGCCACATTGCGATTGTATTCAGGCCGAATAATCCATCATGCATTATGAGAGTATAAAAAGGTGCATCAGGAGGTACATGGGTATCATCTGTCATTGGATTTTGGATGGATATTTCTCGACATTCTACATGGAAATGCGTCAGATGAGGATTAGAGCAGGTGTTTCCATCGTGCATGACTATTCGGATTTGAAAGTTTGAGAGGGTATGGCCTAGCCATCAGTACCAGGCCCGTGCACCTGCACGGGACAACTAGCAGAATAGTTATGCAACGGTGGAAGCTTTTCATAATGACATTGATGCCGGGGAGGGGTATTTCCAAGTAGTCTTGTTATGGGTTTTGACCTTTGATTTATGTTGATGTCCCTATATCCTTGAAGTCATGTGGGGTTTCTCCCTTTTTCCTTAAAATGGGTTTTATCCAAAATTAAATAAAAAATTTAGGCCTTTGGGCCATTCAGTCAGTCAGTCATTAGTTTACTCAACAAATAACTAATAATTTCTATAACATTAATTAATTCAACCATTAATTAATGTCATCAATTTCTCTAGTTAATTTAATAATTAACTATAACGACCCATACTTTACATACATTGTTAATACTTCAAAATTGAAGCACACTTATTACAACATATGACAAAACCACAAAGGACCGTATAGGTATAATGTATTTAGAAACTGGGAAACATAAACAACTGGTTCATAAATCTTCTATAGTGTCTCCCATTTATTTCATCATATCTAGGGTCCCTTTTAGCATATTCTACTTAATATCCATCTTCCTGACCTGGGGAAAAGAAAACATAAAAGGGCGAGCTCAAATGCTCAGCAAGGGCAAATAAAGGAAATAAAAATCATATCATATCTTTTTGAAAATCATAACCTGCAAAAGAGATCATAATATCTTAACATGGAACAAATCATAGAAGTGAAATTGAGATCCACATAATCATAACATAAAACTTGAAACTTTGTGGCATGCACACATAATCATGGAAAATCATTTCTTGTTAGTCATGACTCATTGCCAAGACAATCTTAGTGGACAAAGTCCCTTTCTGAACCGAGTTCACTCCTCGTTTCAGTCCTGTATCGCTGAACCGAAATAACCTTCCTTTCCATCCATGTCTATCTCATGAGATATAAAATATTTACCCAATGCATTGGAGGGAGATATAGGTCCCACCCATTTTATAATGAATCCTTTCTTATGTGTGCCACATAATCATAAATCATACATCATCGCATAACACATGTAACAAAAATGGGATTCTTGAAACATCATGATATCATAAATAAATTCATATAAGATAAAGGAATTCATAAAAATAATTCCATCACAACATGATCAAATCAATGTAATAATAGGGATAAAAACAGAACCCTTTATTATCTTAGATGGAAAATAATTTTGATAAAACACTTGAACTCCATTCTTGAGGAAAATATCCTTTCTTCTTCAAAAACATTTTGCCTTTCTTAACATGTCAAAAAACTTTAAACTAAAAGAAGTTTATTAAAAATAAACTCGAAAACTTGTAAAGGAAGCTTCTTGGAAATAATGTATTAAAAATCCATTCATGCCGTATAAGTTAAAAAACATTCTTCGTACTTTTGTCGGAAAAGTCAAAAAGTACCTCGTACGAAAAACGACAAAAGATTCCTTTCATATTCTTTACTAAAAACTCACCGAAGGGTAAAATTGGATTTAAACTAGTGTAATTGGATGGAAACAATATTACATATTGATGGAACATGGATGTGGATGATAAAATACACCCCAGTAAATACTTACGAATAAACAATCTCGGATAAAAATGAGATTGTGATATTTCCCTTACCTTAGGTCCGATTTGCTTTGTATGTGTCCGAAGATCCTGTATAATGGTTTAAATAATGTTATTGACTTATTCCAGAATCATACATATTGATATGATATCATATATGGTCATATTCTTAGCTTCTTGTTAGTAATATTTTATTGTTACTTGTTACTCGGGTCTTTATTGCCTTTTGTTCTTATGCGTGTTTTGCCGAATACATTCTTATTCTTCATTTAAGGTTATAGATACCTTATATCCAGAATGGTATTAGTGTAACATATATCATATTTATTCATTCAATTCATTTATATAATTATTATGTAATGATGATTATGTAGAACGAGTCGCATCACATCGTGGAGACGGTATTCCGTACGTACGCACGAGTGATGATATCGTTCCTAGGATCGTGGAACTGTATTGGAGTATATATATATTATTTAAGTATCAATATTACTTTATAATAATCATAAATAGTTACTCATTACACCATTATACCCATCCTTGTAAAGTGATGGTGGAAAATAGATTACACCACGACGTGGAGACGGTATTCCGTACGTACGCATGCGCGGTGATTTCATTTTTCCGTAGGATGGATAGAAGGTGAATTAGGGTTGTTTCATATTTATAATAACATATCAGTATGTAAGTAGTACTGATGTTATTACTTTATCATGAAACAACTAAAGAAGAAGAAGTTGAAGAAGAAAGAAATTGAAAAGATCGGTAATGGATATTACCTCTTCTTTGGAACGCCTCTTTGAATCCTCCACTTAGGGAACTAAGATTGGTCTTTGAAGGAGACCAGGACCTCTAGGATTATTCTAGAGAAGTGGAGAGGAGAAAATGGCAGGGGTTGGCCGAGCTTGAGTGCTCAATTTGGTGTGAGGAGGAGGGGGAGGAGGTGCCCTTTTATAAGGGAGGAGAGGGGCACCTTAGGAATATCTCAAAATATTATTTTATATTAAAGTCAAAATCGGTTTATAATGGTTCCAAAGGGTCTTATTTCAAAGCTAAAGTGGGGAAGGGTCGAAATCCTATCAACCAATAGAATTTAGACAAGTTTAGGGTATTATTTTAACCTTATCAATTAGATTTAACTCTAAGTTAAATAATTTAACTTTTACCATGTCTTTTTGTTTTCTTTCACTATATGGTTAATACACTTACTATAACATGCCAAACGAACCCCAAATTGTTTATTATTAATATATATATCCGTATCTAAGTCACTTGGCCGAACCTTAGATTTTTAGGAATAAAATAACAATTAATAATATAATATTTTATTTAAAAACTATTTTGTGTCAATTTTGACACTATTTGATATATGATTTTTGTGAAAGTCATAACAGAATTATATGTTCGAACCAAGTTGATTAAATCAACACTAATATATCATAGTAACCTATAAAATTAGTTTAATTCATAAAAAGTCTCAAATTACATTTATTTTGGTGTTTATAACATCAATTATGTCAATATTTCATTAATAAGATAATTACTGCATCATCATTGTGTCATAAATAAATTAAATTATTTAATGTATAACCATTAAAAATAAAATACCATTATGTAGGAAATCTTTTTATCTTTCTAATTAATATTTATAGTCGAATTTATCTTATGTATAACCCCATATTAAAAATGATTTACTTATTAAACTTTGATTTTAACTATTTTAACCCTTCTTTAAATAAATTAATAATAAATGTCCTAATCTAACCCAAGTGGGCCTAAATGGTCATATTTTATTCATAAGGTTGTTTTTGGTCGAATTACACTTATCCAATATAATTAGGACATGTGTTAGGGTAATAGTAATATCATATTTACCCTTAGTTACCCTATTTACTATTAACCGCGGTAAAAAAAGTAAAAAGTTACTATTCACCAAAAAATTATTTTTATCTCATTGAACCACATTTTACTTACTGACATCAACCGTGTCTGTCGGATTTTCGAAATTCCATTCACAGAAGCGGTAAAATTAAGTTTTATGCAAAATTCAGTTTTTAACCTACCACTTAGTGGTTTCACTATTCATCAAAAATTGAAAGTTTTCAGAAAAATACCAAAATTTCACCCTAGGCTAATTTCGGTATTCCGAATCCAAAAATGAAGTCCATTTTGAAAAATAAAATTTATAAAATTTCAAAAAGTGGTTATTACTATTCATAACGGCTAGTTTTAATAATATTTTAATAGCATATCGTTATTTAGTGAAACTCAGTATTGCGTACGACGCAAGCTATCGAGGAAGGTCGTGATTGCGTGTAAAGTAAGCGAAGCAAAATATTAATCATATAATCTCGGGTGTTACATTCTACCCCCCTTAAAAAGAATTTCGCCCTCGAAATTCGTCACTTTGTAACAAACAGATGAGGATACTTCTCCCTCATCATATCCTCAAGCTCCCATGTAGCTTCTTCAAGTTGGTGGTTCCTCCATAAAACTTTCACCAATCGAGTGGTCTTGTTTCATAGGACTTTTTCGCTACGATCCAGAATCTCTATCGGCTGTTCTTCATAAGAAAGATCTTTCTCGAGCGGTACAACTTCTGAGCTGAGTACATGTGAAGGATCTGATATGTACTTTCTCAAGAGAGATACATGGAACACATCGTGAACTTGAGAGAGATTCGGTGGAAGCACCAATCGGTAAGCCACCTTCCCAACACGATCCAGTATTTCGAAAGGACCGATATATCTAGGGCTCAACTTCCCCTTCTTTCCAAATCTCATAACCCTCTTCCAGGGAGATATTCTTAAGAACACTTTATCACCCACTTCAAACTCTAGGTCTTTTCTTCGGTTGTCAGCATAGCTTTTCTGTCGACTCTGAGCTGCTCTTATGTGTTGTTGAATAGATCTGACCTTTTCTGCCATTTCATCAACGAGATCAGGTCCTAATAGCTTTCTTTCCCCAACTTCATTCCAGTAAGTTGGAGTCCTGCATTTCTTTCCATAGAGAGCTTCATAAGGAGCCATCTGAATATTGGAGTGAAAGCTATTATTATAAGAAAATTCCACCAAAGGTAGGTGTTGATCCCAACCTCCTTTGAAATCCATAGAGAAAGCTCTCAACATATCTTCTAGGGTTTGAATTGTTCTCTCAGACTGACCGTCTGTCTAGGGATGATAAGCAGTGCTGAAACTCAACTCTGTATCCAGAGTATGCTGAAGACTTCGCCAGAACTTCGAGGTAAATCGCGGATCCCGATCAGATATAATAGAAAGTGGTACTCCATGCAATCTTACCACTTCCTTTACATATATCCTGGCAAGCTGATCTAGAGATAAATCCTCTCTAATAGGAATGAAGTGTGCAGACTTTGTAAGACGATCAACTATGACCCAGATAGCATTATTGCCTTTGGATGTTTTAGGAAGTCCTGTGACAAAGTCCATAGTGATGTTTTCCCATTTCCATTCGGGTATGGGTAATGGTTGTAACATCCCCTTAGACTTCTGTCTCTCAGCTTTAACTTGTTGACAAACCAAGCATCGAGAGACATATTCAGCAACATCTCTTTTCATGCCATCCCACCAGAAGTACTCTTTCAGGTCCCTATACATCTTCGTGCTTCCAGGATGAATAGAGAATGAAGAACTATGAGCCTCATCCAGTAGCTCCTTCTTTAATTCGGGGATGGAAGGAACACAAACCCGATTCCTGAACTTTATTATCCCATCACAATCAAGGTTTAATTTAGGAACATTTCTCACCTTCTTTTGTAACTCGACATCTTCTTTCTGTGCCTCTTTAATCTTCACATGTATAGATGGTTGAACATTCATTTGAGAAAGATAAGATTTTTCCCCTTCCATTATAATTCCAAGATCCATCCTTTGTAAATCCATAAATATTGGATCTTTTGTGATCCTCATCATGGATAAACTAGCATGGTCTTGTCGACTTAATGCATCTGCCACCTTGTTTGCTTTCCCAGGGTGGTAATGGATTGAGTAGTCATAATCCTTAATCAGCTCCAACCATCTTCTTTGGTGCATATTCAGCTCCTTTTGTGTGAAAATATACTTTAAACTTTTATGATCAGTATAAATATCACACCTTTCACCATAAAGGTAATGCCTCCAAATCTTTAATGCAGAGATTAACGCAGCCAACTCCAAATCATGTGTTGGGTAATTTTCCTCATGGATTTTCAACTGTCGTGTGGCATAAGCTATCACCATATCATTTTGCATAAGAACACACCCCAATCCCTTCTTGGATGCATCACTATAGATCACAAACCTTTCTCTACTACAAGGCAGTGTGAGCACAGGTGCACTGGATAACCTTCTTTTCAACTCCTTGAAATTCTCTTCACATTCCTCTGTCCAGACAAACTTAACTCCTTTCCGAGTCAACTTGGTGAGTGGATTAGATAATCGTGAAAAATCCTTTACAAAACGTCGATAATATCCAGCCAAACCAAGAAAACTTTGAATCTCAGTTACTGTTTTTGGTCTCGACCATCTTTCAATAACCTCTGTTTTTGCTGGATCCACAGATATCCCCTCTTTTGAGATTATGTGACCCAAAAATGCAACTTTTTGAAGCCAAAATTCACACTTGGTAAATTTGGCATAAAGATTCTCCTTTCTCAGGGTCTTCAATATAATTCTCAAATGATCTTCATGCTCTTCCTTGCTCTTTGAATAGACAAGAATATCGTCTATAAAGACTACCACAAATTGATCAAGATAGTCTCTAAAGACTCTATTCATTAGATCCATGAAGATAGCAGGGGCATTAGTAAGACCAAATGGCATCACTATAAATTCATAGTGTCCATACCTTGTACGGAAAGCCGTCTTTGGTATATCCTCCCTTTTGACCATTAATTGATGATACCCTGAACGAAGATCAATCTTGGAAAAGTATTGAGCTCCGCGTAGTTGGTCAAATAAGTCATCAATGCGTGGGATAGGATATTTGTTCTTGATAGTGATCTTGTTAAGTTCTCGATAATCAATGCAGAGTCTCATTGATCCATCTTTCTTCTTAACAAATAGAACAGGTGCTCCCCAAGGTGATGCACTAGGGTGTATGAATCCCTTATCAAGATTCTCTTGGAGTTTCTTTTTCAATTCCTGCAACTCAATTGGGGCCATTCTATAAGGTGTCTTTGAAATAGGCAAAGCACCCGGTACGAGTTCTATTGAAAACTCAACTTCACGATTTGGTGGAATACCCGGTAATTCCTCCGGAAAGACATCATAAAACTCCCTTACAATGGGCATATTCTTAATCGTGAGTTTCTCACCAACCATTTGAGATAAATAACCTTCATTTAGTGGAATCAATACCCATAAGATGGAAGAAATTTCCACTGGAAGGTTATATTCATCCTTGCATCGATAGACGATTGTAGATTGATCTGGAATATGAAATGCGACTTCCCTTCTTTGGAAATTGATATGAGCTCCATGTAGAGAAAGCCAATCCATGCCAAGAATCACATCAAATTCCACTAAAGGAAGGATCACAAGATTTGCAGGAAGCACTTTCCCGCAAACTTCGATCGGAGAAGAATTACAAACTTTTGATGCGACTGTTGTGCCATTAGGTGTTGTCACAGCTAACTCAACATCTAATTGTTGAGGTAATACGGTGATACCCTTAGAAAATTCTTTAGAAATAAAAGAGTGGGTGGATCCAGAATCAAATAAAACATTTGCTACTTTAGAGTGGATGGTAAGTGTACCTTTCACCACTTCGTTATCATACTCCACATCGCTGATAGAAATTGCATGTGACTTTCCTTTGTATTTAGCCTTAAGATTTTGTTGACGTCGACCATCATCATCAACCCTTGGATTTGGGCATTGATTGGCATAATGCCCCATCTCCTTGCACTTGAAACATTGAAGTGTAGTAGGTTCATTCTGTGTATCCCTTCCTTTGTTTGCATCATTAGACATCTTCTTCCCATTATCGCGACATTCAAATGCCCGATGACCTTCCTTTCCACATTTGAAACATTTACTTGTCCCATTAAGACAACTCCCTCCATGTTTCTTTCCACACTTTGAGCATAAGGAAAATCTCATCTTCTTTTCCGTGTGCTCTTTAGATTTTTCTTTGAATTCCATCTTCCTCTTCTTATCAAACCCATGTGACTGATGGGTTACTCCAATCTCCATCTCATCTTTGAGAGCACATCGAATGATTTCCTCGTAGCTATTGAAGTCCCTTATGGATAACTCCCTTCGAAGACTTGGTTTCAAGCCACTAAAGAATCGATCGATCTTACTCTCAGGTTGGATAATAATACCAGAAGCGTACCTTGCAAGTCTTGTAAAATTTGCTTCATAGGTACTAACAGATTCATCATCCCTTTGCTTCAGTTCAAGAAACTCTTTCTCCATCTTTGTTCGGAGAATACGAGGGAAGTACTTATTGAAAAATAAGTTCTTGAACTCGTCCCATTCCATAGACTCAATTTCATCCCTTTTCCTCGTATTCTTAATAAGATTCCACCATTGATCAGCATCTCCTTCCAAACGATACACTGCTAGGATGACTTTATCATGTTCAGAACATTGAAGAACGGAAAATATTTTTTCAGTAGTACTAATCCATTGTTCAGCAACTAATGGATCAGTAGACCCGCTGAAAGAAGGTGGACGCTGCCTCGTGAAGGATTCAACAGAATGTTGCTCCTTCCTTTGCTCGTTTGGAAGTCCTGCATGATTCGTAGCTTGAGAAAGTTGTGTGAGCATGGCTACAAGATTTTGCATTCCAGCTCCCATATCGTTTGGTTTCTCAGGGGGACAATCATTGCATTGCCCATCGCATTCCGCATTAACACCGTTCCTTCGGGTTCTAGCCATGGACTAAAACCAAGAAGAATAGTGTGAGCAACACTAATTATAATAGGAAAACCACATAATTCAAGAATAAAATTTGCATGCTTAAGGTCTTATCCTAGGTTATTCATGGCCATTTCTAAAACACTAAGATTGTGTTCTATTCTTAGACTTATCCTTAGGGTTCTTACTAAGGCTTTCACATCCTAGTTTCCAAAGGTTGACTATACCTTTCCTCTGATACCAACTATAACAACCCATACTTTACATACATTGTTAATACTTCAAAATTTAAGCACACTTATTACAACATATGACAAAACCACAAAGGACCGTATAGGTATAGTGTCTTTAGAAACTGGGAAACATAAACAACTGGTTCATAAATCTTCTACAATGTCTCCCATTTATTTCATCATATCTAGGGTCCCTTTTAGCATATTCTACTTAATATACATCTTCCTGACCTGGGGAAAAGAAAACATAAAAGGGTGAGCTCAAATGCTCAGCAAGGGCAAATAAAGGAAATAAAAATCATATCATATCTTTTTGAAAATCATAACCTGCAAAAGAGATCATAATATCTTAACATGGAACAAATCATAGAAGTGAAAATGAGATCCCCATAATCATAACATAAAACTTGAAACTTTGTGGCATGCACACATAATCATGGAAAATCATTTCTGGTTAGTCATGACTCATTGCCAAGACTATCTTAGTGGACAAAGTCCCTTTCTGAACCGAGTTCACTCCTCGTTTCAGTCCTGTAACACTGAACCGAAATAACCTTCCGTTCCAACCATGTCTATCTCATGAGATATAAAATCTTTACCCAATGCATTGGAGGGAGATATAGGTCCCACCCATCTTATAATGAATCCTTTCTTATGTGTGCCACATAATCATAAATCATACATCATCGCATAACACATGTAAAAAAAATGGGATTCTTGAAACATCATGATATCATAAATAAATTCATATAAGATAAAGGAATTCATAAAAATAATTCCATCACAACATGATCAAATCAATGTAATAATAGGGATAAAAACATAACCCTTTATTATCTTAGATGGAAAATAATTTTGATAAAACACTTGAACTCCAATCTTGAGGAAAATATCCTTTCTTCTTCAAAAACATTTTGCCTTTCTTAACATGTCAAACAACTTTAAACTAAAAGAATTTGATTAAAAATAAACTTTAAAACTTTTAAAGGAAGATTCTTCGAAATAATTTATTAAAAATCCATTCATGCCGTATAAGTTAAAAAACATTCTTCGTACTTTTGTCGGAAAAGTCAAAAAGTACCTCGTACGAAAAACGACAAAAGATTCCTTTCATATTCTTTACTAAAAACTCACCGAAGGGTAAAATTGGATTTAAACTAGTGTAATTGGATGGAAACAATATTACATATTGATGGAACATGGATGTGGATGATAAAATACACCCCAGTAAATACTTACGAATAAACAATCTCGGATAAAAATGAGATTGTGATATTTCCCTTACCTTAGGTCCGATTTGCTTTGTATGTGTCCGAAGCTCCTGTATAATGGTTTAAATAATGTTATTGACTTATTCCAGAATCATACATATTGATATGATATCATATATGGTCATATTCTTAGCTTCTTGTTAGTAATATTTCATTGTTAGTTGTTACTCGGGTCTTTATTGCCTTTTGTTCTTATGCGTGTTTTGCCGAATACATTCTTATTCTTCTTTTAAGGTTATAGATACCTTATATCCAGAATGGTATTAGTGTAACATATATCATATTTATTCATTCAATTCATTTATATAATTATTATGTAATGATGATCATGTAGAACGAGTCGCATCACATCGTGGAGACGGTATTCCGTACGTACGCACGAGTGATGATATCGTTCCTATGATCGTGGAACTGTATTGGAGTATATATATATTATTTAAGTATCAATATTACTTTATAATAATCATAAATAGTTAGTCATTACACCATTATACCCATCCTTGTAAAGTGATGGTGGAAAATAGATTACACCACGGCGTGGAGACGGTATTCCGTACGTACGCACGCGCGGTGATTTCATTTTTCCGTAGGATGGATAGAAGGTGAATTAGGGTTGTTTCATATTTATAATAACATATCAGTATGTAAGTAATTCTGATGTTATTACTTTATCATGAAACAACTAAAGAAGAAGAAGTTGAAGAAGAAAGAAATTGAAAAGATCGGTAATGGATATTACCTCTTCTTTGGAACGCCTCTTTGAATCCTCCACTTAGGGAACTAAGATTGGTCTTTGAAGAAGACCAGGACCTCTAGGATTATTCTAGGAAAGTGGAGAGGAGAAAATGGCAGGGGTTGGCCGATCTTGAGTGCTCAATTTGGTGTGAGGAGGAGGGGGAGGAGGTGCCCTTTTATAAGGGAGGAGAGGGGCACCTTAGGAATATCTCAAAATATTATTTTATATAAAAGTCAAAATCGGTTTATAATGGTTCCAAAGGGTCTTATTTCAAAGCTAAAGTGGGTAAGGGTCTAAATCCTATCAACCAATAGAATTTAGACAAGTTTAGGGTATTATTTTAACCTTATCAATTAGATTTAACTCTAAGTTAAATAATTTAACTTTTACCATGTCTTTTTGTTTTCTTTCACTATATGGTTAATACACTTACTATAACATGCCAAACGAACCCCAAATTGTTTATCATTAATATATATATCCTTATCTAAGTCATTTGGCCGAACCTTAGATTTTTAGGAATAAAATAACAATTAATAATATAATATTTGATTTAAAAACTATTTTGTGTCAATTTTGACACTATTTGATATATGATTTTTGTGAAAGTCATAACAGAATTATATGTTCGAAACAAGTTGATTAAATCAACAATAATATATCATAGTAACCTAGAAAATTAGTTTAATTCATAAAAAGTCTCAAATTACATTTATTTTGGTGTTTATAACATCAATTATGTCAATATTTCATTAATAAGATAATTACTGCATCATCATTGTGTCATAAATAAATTAAATTATTTAATGTCTAACAATTACAAATAAAATACCATTATGTAGGAAATCGTTTTAGCTTTCTAATGAATATTTATAGTCTAATTTATCTTATGTATAACCCCATATTAAAAATGATTTACTTATTAAACTTTGATTTTAACTATTTTAACCCTTCTTTAAATAAATTAATAATAAATGTCCTAATCTAACCCAAGTGGGCCTAAATGGTCATATTTTATTCATAAGGTTGTTTTTGGTCGAATTACACTTATCCAATAGAATTAGGACACGTGTTAGGGTAATAATAATATCATATTTACCCTTAGTTACCCTATTTACTATTAACCGCGGTAAAAAAAGTAAAAAGTTACTATTCACCAAAAAATTATTTTTATCTCATTGAACCACATTTTACTTACTGACATCAACCGTGTCTGTTGGATTTTCGAAATTCCATTCACAGAAGCGGTAAAATTAAGTTTTATGCAGAATTTAGTTTTTAACCTACCACTTAGTGGTTTCACTATTCATCAAAAATTGAAAGTTTTCAGAAAAATACCAAAATTTCACCCTAGGCTAATTTCGGTATTCCGAATCCAAAAATGAAGTCCATTTTGAAAAATAAAATTTATAAAATTTCAAAAAGTGGTTATTACTATTCATAACGGCTAGTTTTAATAATATTTTAATAACATATCGTTGTTTAGTGAAACTCAGTATTGCGTACGACGCAAGCTATCGAGGAAGGTCGTGATTGCGTGTAAAGTAAGCCAAGCAAAATATTACTCATAAAATCTCGGGTGTTACATTAACTAATCAAAATGAAACCATCTCAATATTACATAATTAATGAAAAAAATAATTATCTAATGGAAACCATCACAATATAACATAATTAATTCAAAAATTAATTACCTCTAAAGAAACCGTTTCAAAATCACACAATAAATTATGAAATTAATTAACTCAAGGCACCCACTTCAATATAACATAATTAATTCTCAAAATTAATTATCTCAACTTATCCCAAATCAATTTCTCATAATTAACCCCCAGATTAATTATATATATTATAATATCATTGAACATGATTAATTCATAATTAATTATTTCAACTTAACCAAATTAATTTCTAATAATTAAACCCCAATTAATTATCATCTCAAAGAACATAATTAATTCATAAATAATTATTTAAACATAACCAAATTAATGTCTCATCATTAATTTCTCAATTAAATACCATCTCAAAGAACATAATTAATTAATAATTAATTATCTCAACTTAACCAAATTAATTACTCATAATTAATCCCTCAATTAATTATTATCTCAAAGAACATAATTAATTCATAATTAATTATTTCAACTTAACCAAGTTAATATATCATAATTAATTCCTCAATGAATTATCATATCCCTCTAAATCCAATTTTTGATATTTTCTAAGAGCCACATTAAGAAAAAGTGGTAACGGTACATCACAAAACACATCACAAAATTCAAAAACAGCACCACATTACAAAAACTCACATCCCATAAAAGAACATAATTAATTAATAATTAATTATCTCAACTTAACCAAATTAATTACTCATAATTAATACCACGATTAATTATTATCTCAAAGAACATAATTAATTCCTAATTATTTATCACAACTTAACCATATTATAATTGATCCCTCGATTAATTATCATCTCCAAGCACATAATTAATTCACAATTAATTATCTCAAATTAACCAAAATAATTACTCATAGTTAATCTAACGACTAAATATCATCTCAAAGCCTATAATTAAATCTTAATTAATATTCACAACTTAACCAAATTAATTATCCATAATGAATCCCTCGATTATTTATCATCTCAAAGCACATAATTAATTCGTAATTAATTATCTCAACTTGACCAAATTAATTACTCCTTCCTCTAACAAACAATTTAATGCAACATTTCAATAAAATTTATGAAAATAAATAAATCAAAAAAATCTTTATTTTATTAATTAGGAAATGTTTAAAACCCTAAATTAAGGAATTTGTCTAAGATAAAGCTTCCTAACTAAAACTGAAATCCGCTCATGTAGACGTACCTCAAAAAATCATACGCGCACTCCAAATTTATCATCAAACCTAAAAACCCTTAACCGACACCCATAATTAGTGAGGAAAGGACCAAAGCACACACAAAACAATAACCACAACACTAAACAAACATAATCCACTAATTCAAGGGTTGAAAACAAAATTATGGGTATAAAACCTTACCTGAAAATGATGGCGGTGAACCGAATCAAACCGTATCGCTTTACCTTCGGCGGCGGTTATCGGAATACGGACCAACAGGTCCCGAGGAGCCCATTAAAAAACCCTAGAAATGAAGAATCAAGGAAATCCAATTAATCCTGAGCCATAGGGGTTTGGTTGTGTGAATAGGGCGAAGGAGGAGCTAACCAACTGATGTGAATTATGAAAAAGACAACGACATACTCACCTCACCAAGATGTACAATTTTTTTTAAGAGAGTAGGAGGAAATGGTTGCATGAAGAGGGGCCTAGAGATGGGGGTGGTGCGCCTCATGGGTGAGACCCTGTGTGGGTCGCGCCTTCTTCACGTAGGGGGGAGAGGTGTGCCTCTCTCATCCTTTCCCTATAAAAAAGCCTAATAGAACTCTAATTATATTATAATTGATATAATAATAATAATAATAATAATAATCACCATTAAATCATTATTATCACCAATTAATTGAAACAACTCTTTGATTAAACCCAACCCCATTTACACATCATTTTATTAAATACCCTTCAACCAAATTTAATTAAATAAATTCTCCCACTCATCAATATTAAATTAAATTCTTTCACAAAATTTAATTAAAAAACCCCAAAAAATCATTATTCATCTTTTAATTAAACTTGTTTCAACTGAATTTAATTAAATAATTTCTCTAATCATGTCATTTAATTAAATTCTCTGAACACAATTTATTTCAATTAAAACTCCAACTAATCAATATTATTTAGTTATAATATCTCAACAATAATTAAATTAAATAATAATTCCCATTTCTCAATGACTAATTAAATTATTCTTAACATTGAATTTAATTAAATAAAACACCCATTTCACATTAATTAAATAAATACCTCTTTACCCTGAATTTAATTAAATGAAACCCCAACTCCTCATTTACTCATCATTTAATATTACCATTCAATTTTACCCTTCTTTAATAACCCTGAACTCCTAAATTACATGTCAAGTAATTAAATTCCTCTCATATCAATTTAGTTAAAAAAGACTCCAACTCAACAACATTCAAATAAAATTTAAATCTTTTCATATCAATTCATTTAAATACCTTCTCTATCTCAACATCATTTAATTAAATTCTATCCACTGTAATTTGATTAAATAAAACCCCCAAAATACCATTTAATTTAATTCCTTTCAACCATTAATTTAATTAAATTAATTTTACATGAAAATCCAAAATGTATAGACCACATGGTTTTAATCTTATGGTCAGACAGACTGTGCACAGATCATGCATCCAGTATTTGACACCTATTTTATCATGCATGGCTAACCCACACTGTTTGACTAACCGTTTGCAACTTGTGCGAATGACACTACCTGATCCTGCTATCAAGAAACCCATCATACCATCTAGGAAACTCCTGGAGCATTTACCCAAGACCGTTTTCAACACTTTAAAAGATCCCATGTCACAAAACTTCATTCTAAAGCTTTCTTTTAAAACCAAACAATGTAGTAAATGAAAAAGTTAAAAAACATTCGTATTTTAGCCCAGTCTAAAAACAAGAGTCTCTACAAACTACCCCCCTTAAAAACTTTTCATCACTGAGAAGCCATCAAGAACTACTAAAACATAAACCAACCCACCAAGGTCAATATGTCTAGTTTGATTGATCACATTACATTCAGAAACACCCAACGTAACTTTAAAAATTTTAGAACCCCAAGATACAACTATTTTCTTGAAGGACATCACCAACCCATGAAACATTTACCTGTCGTTAAACCAGAAGCATGAATTTAAAAGATTTCAACACCAAATGCATGTATAAAAAATTCCATACCAATCTTTTGGTGACCTTCCCAATCCAAGCCATCACTTGGATATTTCAAAAATTATCATTCCCCAACATTAATAAAGGAATAACCCAGAGAACCATGCATCCCACATATAGCCCAGATAACAACCACTTATGAAGCCCAACAAATTTTAAAACATTATCACAGCTTAAGACCGATGTTATCTCAGTGCCTCTAGGAAAAGTTCAAGATAGAGGACATTCTCTTCTCAATCAGAAGAGCACACTAAGTGTAAACCCAGGTCACCAAGAAGGTCAATCAAACTATTACCAGTCAACTCTTTATGAAAATTTTACCTTCCAATGCATCATCAACCAAAACCCAATGCCTATTTCACCCAAGGAATCCATGTTCATTAAAATAATACAATTAAATCTCTTCCAAAAACTAACAGAGTTAAAAAAAATTGGGCACACCCCAACCTTATAATGTTGTGCTGCCAAGCAAGCACCAACACATTTACCAGAACCAATCTTACACTACCCACCTTATGAGTGTCCATGTCATGGAATGAAAAGACTATCTTCTCTCATGTTCACTATTTTAGACACACTTTAAATGCACGTGTGACGTTCGAAAAACCATGATCACCATGTCAACATCTCGTATGAAATCCGAAAATTTTAATTCGACTGGCGTGTCAAAACACTTATATCCCAAAAAGGTCATCCAGAGTAGTGGGGTGATCTTTACGTTAATATCCCAATCACTTTACTTTAGAGTTAACCATAGAACATATTTAACGTATGACCATGCTTGAGGAATGTATAACCTACTGATTCAAACATTATTTAATGATTATTCCTAAACCAAGAGTCAAGATACAATGACCACCCCTCAAAAAAGGGTGTTGTTCTTTAAAACACCAAAGCCCTACCAGGGATAATGACACTTAAATGGTACAAACATCAAAAATATCACAACAGAATCAAAGTAAAATCCCTATTTAAAAATTTAACATTTAGTTTCATTTCATTTTAAATAGAAAAAATAGCATCTAAATTACTTCTTAACATAGAGGCGACCTCAGAGGGTCCCATTTATTATAATTCAGGTTCTTTAAAAAGAAACCCACAACAGTTCATTCAATTAAAATTAAAAAATTGTACATTTATAACCATTTATAGACATAGTATGGTTATAAATGTCTCAAACACATGGGTGGACATCTATCAAATTATAAGGTGACCCTACAACTTTGTGCTAGAATTTGGCTCCCATTCATCACAATCATTGTTCATTTAACATTTTAACTTTATTATAACTTTTTCAATAATTAGAATACATGGGTTACCCTTTCTAAATTCTAAGGCACCAATAAACCATACAACCAAAACTATCTCTCGTCGTAAATGCAACCAATAAAATTTTCACCAATTTAGTCATTCACACATAAAAAAATCCAAGTATGTTATCAGAAGAAGTAACATAAAATTATGGTATAACACAGAATCATCGAATAAACACAAAAATGTTAACTATATAGGCATAATTGTATATAAACACTCAAGAATGTTAAATCTATCACTAAAACATGCTATCTAAAGAGGCATTCTAAAGCAGAACAAAACATGACATTACACCCAAGGCACACAATAAAAATTTTCAGGCATCCTACTAATGAAACTATATGGAATTTAATATACATGGAATGTGAATGAATAAGTGAATAAGATGATTCATGTAATGAAAATTTCTTACCATATCAGGCTATGGAAAAATTCCAAAATTCTCAAAATCAATAAGTAGTGTAAAGTACACCAGTCACCCAAGGTGAAATCATATCAACTGTAACAACAAACAGTATCAACATCAATTCTCTACCCTGGCCACATGGTCATTCCCCGTACATGGGGTGATTAGTCCCAGACATAGATATTAACCAAGCAACAACAATTTCCAAGTCTCCTATCTTCTATCCCAAAAAATAAAGATAAAGGAAAAAAAAGAAAATCAGAACCTCTGATACCGCTTTGTAATGTCCTAACCAAGATTACCCTCGAACCGGTAGCTGTATCGGTCGCCACATGACATAAAGAATATGTACTCATATTCCCAAGGTTGTTGACTTTTAGTGACGGTCTATGGATACCACATTTATAAAGTCCTGACCTGGTTTACCCTCAAACCAGTAGCCTGACCAGACACCACATGAACTCGAGCATGTCTACCCAAACGCCCGACGCAGGCGACTAGCAGTGAGGGTCTATAGATAGTTAGTGGGGAGACTATACCCTCAGATCCAGAGTGCATATTGGAAATATATAATAAAATCAGAAAAAACACAAGTATATATAAATCCATATTCAACTGAATAAAGAAAGTGTCCTATGCCAGTTTATACAATGCATGCATGTCACGATGCTACATATCTGAGAGCAATAAACAAAACAACATGATTTAAATCTCAGTAAAAAAAATAAGTAGAAGACTCAAAGCCCTATAGGTGGTCACCACCAGTATCTTGAGAACCCATTCAACCCTTTTCTCCTAACTCACATATACAAGAAAAAAACAACAAGAAAGAGAAAAGGTCCTACAAATAAGCAGAGTTTACTCGGGTACCCTAGTGCAATGGTGGCCCGAGTAGGGTGTGTGATAAAAATCTTAGTAGGTCGGGACCACCGATGTCTAGATAAATCAAGACAGTTTAATATAATTAAATAGTGTGCAGGTATAACTAAGTAATAATATAATTGAATAAATAAACTAAAACCCATATAGGTTCACATAGGACACCAGACAAAGATACCTTCTTCGGATCATAGCTGGAAATAGGAGTCTGAATAGGAACTATATAGGTAGAATGAATAAATAATCTATTTAACACATTATTTGATATTATTTACTTAACCAAAAAAATACCTAGGTTCCCCTAGACACTCGTATCTCAATACCTGTCTCAGTTGTGCCAGAGTCTGAACAATTTCTCATATTCAATTCACAAATCATTACATCAAATTAGATCTCATTAACAATTTAATTTAATACATGTACGACCAATTGAACCAACATTCCAATGTCAATTAAGGGGTGTAGAACGTCATGTCTAGCACCCTCATGAGTATTTGGAGCATTAGTCCATGTCTCACAACCCATGGGTATTTTGAGAATCAATCCTTGTACCTTAAATAAATTTACATGCATGCTGGGTATAAAATGTCACGTTTAAAAATACATGGGTATTTGGAGAGTTAGTCCCTACCTCACAACCCATTTATCAATCATACAAATATATATATATATATATATATATATATATATCATGGGTGTAGAATTTCATGTCTATCACCCCATGATCTCTTCCATTAATTAATTCATAAATTAATTAATCGAGTTCGTTAATTAATTCAATAACTAATTAACATCATCACATTCCCTAAAAACTCAACAAATAGTTAAACACAACAATTCCATTAGTTAACTCAACAATTAACTAATAATTACCATAACATTAATTAATTCAACTATTAATTAGTCTTATTAATTTCTCTTGTTAATTTAACAATTAACTACTCTAAAGGCAACCATCACAATATTACATAATTAATTTACCAAATAATTATCTCAAGAAAACCATCCCAATATCACACAATTAAATCAGAAATTAATTATCTCAAAAGAAACTGTATCAAAATTCCATAATTAATTCACTAATTAATTATATCAGGGAATCTATTTCAATATAACATAATTAATTTACAGACTACTTATCTCAAATCATCCCAAATAAATTTCTCATAATTAACCCCCGGATTAATTATCAATATTATAATCTCATTGAACATTATTAATTAATAATTAATTATTTCAACTTAACCAAATTAATATCTCATAATTAAAACCCATATTAATTATCATCTCAAAGCACATAATTAATTATTTCCACATAACCAAATTAATATGTCATAATTAATTCCTCAATTAATTATCTTCTCAAAGAACATAATTAATTCTTAATTAATTATCTCAACTTAACCAAATTAATTACCCATATTTAATTCCTTGATTAATTATTATCTAAAAGGACATAATTAATTCATAATTAATTATTTCAACTTTAAAAAAATTATATCTCATAATTAATTCATCGATTAATTATCATCTCAATGCACATAATTAATTCATAATTAATTATCTCAACTTTACCAAATAAATTACTCATAATTAATCCCTCGATTAATTATTATCCCAAAGAACATAATTAATTCCAAATTAATTATCTCAAATTAAACAAATTAATTACTCATAATTAATCCATCGATTAGTTATCATCTCAAAGAACATAATTAATTTGTAATTCATTATCTCAACATAACCAAATTAATTAATCATAATTAATCCCTCGATTAACTATCATATAAAAGGACATAATTAAATCATAATTAATTATCTCAACTTAACCAAATTAATTACGCATTATTAATCCATCAATTAATTATCCTCTCGGAGCACATAATTAATTCAATATTAATTATCTAAACTTAACCAAATTAATTACTCATTCCACCAATAGATAATTTAATCAACATTGAAATAAAAATTATCAAAATAAATAAATCAACAAAACCATATTTTATTAATTATTAAAGGTTTATAATTCTACCTCAATGAATTTGGCAGAGCCAAAGCTTCCTAACTCAAACCGCAACCCGCTCTCATACATGCACCTCCAAAAAAGTGTACGCACACTCAAAATTTATCATCACACTTAACAACCCTTAACTGACACCAATAATTAGTGCGACATAGACCAATGCACACCCAAAACATTAGCTGCAATACTAAACAACCATAAGACACTAATTCAAGGGGCATGAAACCAAATAACGGGTATAAACCCTTACCCAAAAATAATAGCGGTGAATGAAATCAAGTTGAATCACATCGCCTTCGTCGACAGTCATTGGAATACGGACCAACAGGTCTGGAGAAGCCTGTTGCACAACCCTATAACCAAAGAATCAAGGAAACCAAATTAATCCCGAGCATTAGGGTTTCGACTATGCAGATAGGGTGAAGGAGGAGCCAACCGACTGATAGGAATTACAAAACACACAAAGATAGACTCTCCTCACCGAGAAGGACATGTTCCATGAGGGGAGCATGAGGAAATGGCTGCATGAAGAGGGATCAGGAGATGGGGGTGGCGTGACGTGTGGGTGTGACCCTATGCAGGTCACTCCTTGCTTCCCATAGGGGGTGGAGAGGTGAACCTCCTTAATCCATTCAACCTCAAATGACCTAATAAAACTATAATTATATTATAATTGATATAACAATAATAATAATAATAATCCCCATTATATAATTATTATTACCAATTAATTAAAACACCTATTTGATAAACCCCAACCCCATTTACACATCATTTAATTAAATTCCCTTGAACTGAATTTAACTAAATAAATTCTCTAACTCATCATTATTTAATTAAATTATTTCACACCATTTAATTAAAAAAATCCCATCACTTCATTAATCATCATATAATTAAATTTGTTCAATTGAATTTCATTAAATAATTTCTCCAATTGATGTCATTTAATTAAAATCTATGAATACAATTTAATTAAATTAAAAACTAAAACTTATCAAAATTATTTACTTAAAATATCTAAACTTCAATTTAATTAAATACTAACCCCCTGTTTTGCAACAACTAATTAAATTCATCTTAACTTTGAATTTAATTAAATAAACCCTCCATTTCACAATAATTAAATAAATTCCTCTTTACCTTGAATTTAATTAAATGAAACCCCAAATTCTAACTTAGTCATTATTTGATATTACCATTTAATATTACCCTTCTATGATAACCCTCATCTGCTCATTTTCATGTCATTTAATTAAATTACTCTCATTTCAATTTAATTAAATAAAGAATCAACTCATCATCATTTAAAATAAAATTAATTAATTTAATCTTAATTTAATTAAATAACTTATCTCCATCTCAATGTCATTTAATTAAATTAAATTAAATATAATTTAATTAAATTAATCATCTAATAAATCAATTAATTAAATTCTTTTCAACCATAAATTTAATTAAATTAATTTAACCTGAAACACAAAACTGGGCAGACCACATGGTTTGAATCACATGGTCTGATAGACTGTGCGCAGACCATGCATCTGCTACTGGACACCTGTTTTATCAGGCATGGCTGACCTTCACAGTTTGACTAACCATGTGCAGCTTCTTTGAACATCACTGACTATTTTGGTTCCTCTAAAACCCATCCTACAATTCGAGAAACTATTTAAGACTTTACCTAATCCCTTTATTAACACTTTAGAAGAATCCAACTTGCGAAACATCTTTCCGAATCTTGGTTTTAAAATAGAACTATCCAATAAATGAAAACGTTAAAAAAACTTTCGTATTTTATCTCGGTCGAAAAACACGAGAAAATTCAAGGTTAGAACTAAAAAACATTAAAAACTTGTGAGGAACCCATCCCTACACTGGATATCCCTTCACTACTACAAAACTGGCCATTAACAGCGCTATTATTTATCAACGCTAGAAAAAAATGCTGATAAATGGAATATTTATCAGTGCTAAGTAAAGCATTGAAAAATTTAACAATTTATCAGCACTGATAAAGGGAATATTTATAAGCGCTTTATTATTAGCACTGATAAAGGGTAACTTTTATCAGCGCATTATTATTAATGCTAACAAAGGGTACCCTTCATTAATGATTTATTTTTAGCCCTGATATATATTTATTTCATCAGAGATTTTTTAGTACTGATAAAGGTCTGAATAAATAAAATGGAATAATTAAACAAATAAAAAATAAAAATTGAGTTTTTTAAAAAAAATATTACAAATTTTATTTATTAACTAATTACTAATAAAAATGAATAAATTGATTATACATTACAAAATATTATACATTTTATTAATTAGATAATTTTGATAATTAATTTTATTAAATATTAAATATTAAATATATAAATATATATCATTCTATATAAATATGATTTATATATTAATGTATATAAAAATGATTTATATATTAAAAAATATTTATGCACTTTATATTAAATTTTCATATATTAATTGAATAATGGATTATAATTAAAAATTTATAAGAATTAAAAATATTGACTAATTGCCTAGTACTCGATATATAATTGAATGTTGTTTAATTTTTGAATTTAACAATGGTAAAATATTTGTTATATTGATTTCAAAAATACTTAATCAAGGTATTTTTAAATACAATTCACACACATAAAACTTATCCATTTTTTCAATATTTTTACAGTGTTTTTATTCTTAATTTATTCAATTTCACTCATTTTTAATATATATTTGTGCACTTAAAATTAGATATTCATTAATAATGTTAATAACATATTTAAAAAAAATTAAAAATTATTATATTTATAAATATAAATTTACTATATTTAATCAATTATATATTTATAATTATAAATAAATAAATACATTTTAAAACTATTTATATAATAATATATAAATAATTATATATATTTAAATATTTATTAAATTTAAAATAAATTTACTTAAATAATGAATATATTTACTCTATTTATATTTATATACATTTACTAAATATATATATGTATAATTATATAAATATTTATAATAATATAAATATTATTTTTTAAAAATATTTCTATAATTATAGATAATTAATTATAAAATTGTAATAAATATATTTAAAAAGGAATATTATATGCATATATATATTTATTTAGTATATAAAAATACTTTCAATTATTATATTTATAATTATAATCATAAATTTGTTAACAATGCTTAAGTAGTAAGAGCTGAAAAAAGCATCTTTATCAACGCTTTTTTCGCACCGATAAAGATGGGGATTTTTCAATGCTAAACAAAATCACTAATAAAATAAAATTTATCAGCTCTATAAGTTTAGCGCTAATAAAGAATAAACTTTTGCAGTGCTTTTTATAAGTGTTGATAAAAGTGTCCCGATCTAATTAAAAAACCCTAACCATTTGTGAACCTATTGTGATATTAGAATATTTCCACAGATGCCACCCTCTTCCGATGCTACTCCTAAGTGAATCGAAGATCGAATCACAACACTCTACTACCTCTAGTTTATTAAACATCTCATCTAACATCCAATTTTTGATTGCGGTTATAATTTCCAAAGACATTCTTAGATTTTCTTCAACATAGAGAGGTGGTCCTTCCGATTTTATTTATATATTTTTGGTTTTGTTTTTGATTTCCTCTTAAATTATGTCATTAGTTGTGGTATGGTGATTTTATAATAGCGAGGTATGACTTCCTATTTTCTCAGTTTCTAATTTTTATTCAACTCTTGATTTCTCATAGAGAGTATATTATTTTTGGACTTGATGGAAACACATGGAATTTAGTTGTTTGTTTTATTCTGTTTACATTTCCCAAATTGATCACCAAAATTTATCATACATATTTTACATTTATTATTTAATCAATGTAGTCAATACATGTCAAATTTTGAAAATTGAAACTTTGTATAATGTAGTTGAAGGTAGGTTATCGTATTTATTTTATATTATACTTCTTCATATCATATTTTGTCTACTTATCTAGGTTGGCATGGTATTCCAATGTATGGATGTATCATGGTGGTTTTTATTTAATTTATTTACTGGTTTTATTTCTTTTTTGGGCCAAATAATTCCCATAGTATTATTTTTCATTCCATGGTTTTGGATACAAACATTATTCTCAAATTAAATATTGAGAAAAATATCTATTGGTTTGATGTAATTCTTATTCGTGTAATCCATTAGTAAATGTGAGTTTTACATCGAGTTGGAGTACATTGAATTTACATGGGATGGTTCAGTGTGGTGATATGACATCCCAAGAGTCTTGATATTTTTTCAAATATTGATATACAATTAATTTTAAATGTATTAATTCATTAGGTCGCTACATCACTTGTTCCAATACATTTTTTTATATCTTCTAGCTGATTGAATGAGTGTATATTATTCTTGTTTATCAAAATGGTGTTTCTTATTACTCCTTAATTTCCTATGTTATATTTTAATTTTTTGGGGGATTTAAGAATGATTTTATGAGGAGTAATTATTCTCTTAAATTCAATTACCAATTTTGTTTAACACAATTATTTTTTTGAAACAGTCAAATGTTGAGTTTCCTTTATTATAATTGTCTAAAACTTTCACTTTGGATAATGAATATCCTAGGTGTTTTTATTTATATTGTGCATAAAATTAATATTTCATGAACCCAATAGGATGGATATGACTAAAAAATGTATGAATGATAATCGTTTGACAAATGAATATGAAGATGAAGTTAAAGTGTTTATCAAGTTTGGAAGAGAGAAAGTAGATGATACTTATAAAATCTTTTTTTGGTGTTTATATTGTTGTTATTTAAGACAAATTAGTCCAAAAGATTTGGAATAATATTAATGTCTATTTGGATCCATTGATCAATGGATCCAAAAAAATGATTGGATGTGCATCACTCACAAAGATAATAACAAAACTATGGATTCTTTGTGCACTTCACTACTATTGTTTAACTACCATTTAACATGGCATCTAACCTGAACTTCCTACCTGACATCACCGTCATGATCTCATCCAACACATAGAGAGAAAAAAACTAATTAGATTCTTTAACATAGGGAGAAAATTTTGAAGAATCATCTAATTTTTTGGGTAATGGTTTTTAGGAAAACACATATTATTGAAGAAGAAATATGAGAATAAGAAAATACTATGAAGGAAAAATAATCCCACTTGTTTAAATAATGGATAAATTTTCAAAGAAGAGAAGGAAAAGGGAATTCTAAATAATGATATGATTTAGATGGTGGTGAGTGTGTGTGGTATGAGAGAATCATGGGGAAACCAGGTAGGTTTTCCAGCCCAAATTCTATTCTAAGAAGTAGTTAACCTATAGTAGTGAAATTCATAGAGAATCCTTAGTTTTTTATTAACCTTGTGAGTAATACACAACCAATATTTTTTTGGCTCCATTCATCAATAAATCCAAATAGACATTAATATTATTAATTTTCTAGTGGTTTCCTGACATCTATATATTCTTCTAAATTGTAATTAAGTGAAAAGATAATCCTTAGTTTTTTATTAGCTTTTATATGGACCAATGAAACCCTTTGTAAAGATGTAAAGGTAATGTAACAATATACATTCTCAATTTTACTAAAAAATTATATAATGAAACATTGATTTAATTTTTAATTATTCCTTATAGATTTTGTTTTATTTTAGATGATTTATGTCCATGTGTCATGACTTTATAGGAAGAGAAATGATTCAATCTCTAATCAATCACAAAGGTAATCTTGATTTTTATATAGTAAAATCATTTTCCATAGAATTAATTTATTATTTCATATTTACGTATAATTTATTTATTTCCATTATTACTCAAAAAAATAATCGTTTTCTTATACAGATGGATTATTTTGTTTGATCTAGGGTGCTCTGTCCATATTTCACACAATTTTGCACCAAATATTTCACATACTTCTTCACCCTCAAAACCTTTTCACCCATAGAGTGTTGAATTTGAAACTTTCTTTCATGTTCTCTCCACTAACATTGAAGAAAGTTAAAATACAATGACATTCCTCAATAATAGAGGAAATATTGATGTTTTCATAGTAAAATCATAATCCATTAAAATAATGTATTGTTTCATATTTATGTTTGATTTATTTATATTCAGTATTACTCACATAATAATTGTTTAATTATATAGTTGGATTCTTTTGTTCGGGTAGGGGTATCTTTCCCACATTCATGCTTTTTCTACTTCAAAAACTTTTCACCCCTATATTGTTTCATTTATCACTTGCTTTCAAGTTCTCTCCACTATCTTTGTAGGAAGAGAAATGCCGCTTCTACAGCTCAATAATAGAGGTAATCTTGAAGTTTTTATAGTAAAATCATTTTCCATAGAATTAATGTATTATATATATATGGTTAATTTATATATTTTTAACAATACTCATAATAATTTTTTTGTTATATAGGTGTATTTTTTTGAGTTGATGTGGTTTGTTTAAAGCTTCTCAAGAAGTGTTTTGAGTCTTTGGGATGTATAAGAATCAGCTGCAACTCAATCTGACACATGATGTGATTAGTATAACTCAAAGTACTTCTTTATATTTTAAATTGACATTAATTTTAGTAAAAAATGCAACTAACTCAATGTGTATGATATCAGTTTAAAATTGATATTTGACATTAAAAAGTTTTACTCACTAAAAGATAAGAAAACACACTCATATGTTCTTAATAATTTAGTGCATTGATTCATAAATAATTTGTGATGTGTAGGAATCATCCTTCTGTAAAACCGATACACGATGTGATCCATATGAGTCAAAGTATGTGTTTAATGTTTATAATGACATTTTAATAAAAAACACAAGTTACACATTCAAAATCAAGAACAAAAATTAGGATTTTTTTGATAATTTACAAGAATAATCCATATGTGATTTGGAATGTTTAGGAATGAACCACACCTCAATCTATTGCATGTTGTGATCAATATGACTCAATGTGAGTCTATTTAAAATTGACATCAATTTTAGTAAAAAAAACTAACCTACTCAAAACCGAACAAACATATTAATATTTTTTAATACTTTAGAAACATGACCCATAATTTATTTGAGACGTTCATGAATTAGATGCACCTCAATCTGACGTATAGTGTGATTAATATGATTCCAAGTGTGTGATTTTAATTAAAATTGACATCAATTTCATAAAAAAGACCAATTGGCCTACTCAAAACTGAGAAAACCAATTTAAATTGTTTAAATAGTTTAGATAAATGATCTATAAGTAAATTTTGAGGTGTAAGAATTATCCTCACCTCAATATGATACACAATGTTATCAGTATGCTTCAAAGTGTATGTTTCAATTTTAAAATGAATGTTTTGTAAAAAAGAAAAATGATGTACTCCAAAATAAGAAAACAAATATATATTGTTTTTGATAATTTAGGAAAATTATTCATATGCCATTTGGGATGTGTAATAATTAGTTGCACCTCAATCTGACTCACGATGTGACCAATATGACTCAAGGTGAGTGTTTTTATTTAAAATTGGCATCAATTTTAGTAAAATGGACAACTATACTTATCAGAATTCCGAAAAACATTCTGATTATTTCGATATGTTTGGTAAATTATCCATGATTCATTTGTGATGTGTAGGAATCAAACCCACCTGGTATGACTCAAAGTGTCTTTTATTAGTTTAAAATCGACATTTTAGTTCAAAAAGTATCACTCACTGAAAACCAATTAAATGCACTCGTATTTTCTTGATAATTTTGGAAAATGATTCATAAGTTATTTAGGATCTATAGGAATATGATTCATGCCAATACAATACATGATGTGATCATAATGAGTCAAAATTATATGTTTCCAGTATAAAATGACATTTTAGTAAAAAAGAAAACTAACATACTCAAAACTGAGAAAAAACATTCAAATTATTTTTGATACTTAAGGAAAACAACCCATAAGTCATTTGAGACGTTTTGGAATCATCCACACCTCAATATGATGCATAGTGTGATCAGTATGGCTATATGTGTGTCTTTTTATTTAAAATAGACAACAATTTTAGTAAAATAAATAGTTTTGGTTAATTTATTTCTTTATATTATTACAAACATAAGAATTTTTCATAAAGGTGAATTGTTTTTCTCAAGAAGGGGTGGGTTTATAGAAATATCCTGAGTTGGGTCAGGATTAAAAGATAAAGCTACATTAATGTTTTTTAATGTAATTAATAATTTTTATTTTTGTAATCATTTGAACCAATATTTGAAATGTCTATAATATAGTGTTATTTTGTATGCTTGTGTTGTAAATCTAATCTCATTAAAATATTGTATTCATAATTTTTTTTTATATATTTGGTGTTATTATGGTATAGTGTGGTCCTTTATTAGTGCTTATAGAAGTACTGATTAAGGTGTATTTTATCATTGCTAAAAAAGCACTGATTAATGGTTTCTTTAGCGCCACTAAATTTAAGAGCTGCTAAAGGTCCAATTTATCAGCACTTTTTTTATTTCCGATAAAGGACCCCTTTATTAGTGGGTTTTCATCACTGATAAAATATGAGATATTTTAACCTTACTCATATAGTTAGTGCTTTTCTAGCA